>CM050167.1:268731282-269396282 GCA_027410445.1 Discoglossus pictus | reverse complement strand
TAAATCCATGAAGTTACATAGTTACATAGTAATTAATTTCAACCTTTTTAGATCTCCTCTGATCTGCAATATGCAGATTCATTGTTAATTGATCCAGAGAAAGGCAAACAGAAAAAAATCTAAGTGAAACTTTGCCAATTGTCTCAAAAGGGAAAAAATTATAAAATTCCTTCCTGACCCCAGATACTGGAGATCGGATTCCTCCCTGGATCAGTACCCCCTCTCTAATTATTCAGGATAGCCTTGAATGTCCTAATTACTAAAATATATATCCAAACCCTTTTTAATGCTATCTATCGAATCTGCTGTCACTACCTCCTTTGGTAGAGAATTCCACAGATTAACCACCCTTACTGTGAAGAACCCTTTTCTTTCTTTAAGGTGGAATTTTTTCACTTCTAATCTCAAAGGCTGTCCCCTTGTCAGTTGAAAACCTCTTGTCACAAAAAGTTCACTTGAGAAAACCTTGTATTGAACCTGGAAATATTTATATAAGGTAATCATATCCCCTCTTAGACACCTTTTTTCTAGAGAAAATAAGTTTAATTTGGTAAGTCTTTCTTCATAACTTAGCCTCTCCATTCTCCTTATTAGTTTTGTTGCCTTGCTCTGTACTTTTTCCAGCTCTAAAATGTCCTTTTTATGAAGTGGTGCCCAAAATTGTACTCCATATTCCAAATGAGGGTGTACTAGAGATTTGTATAGTGGCAGAATTATATTTGCTTCCCTGGCTTCTATACCCTTCTTAGTACATGCTAATATTTTATTTGCCTTTGCAAATGCTGCTTGGCATTGAGAACTTTTACGTAGTTGGTTGCCCACAAGCACTCCCAAATCCCTTTCAATATCTGATACCCCTAGATTTGCTCCATTAGTATTATAAATTGCATGGCTATTTTTCCTTCAAAGATGCATAACTTTACATTTATTTGTATTAAATCTCATCTGCCATTTAGTCGCCAATTTCTCTAATTTATGCAAATCCCTTTGGAGGGAAAGTACATCATTATCTGATTTAATTACCTTGCACAACTTTGTGCCATCAGCAAAAATAGGGACAATACTTTCCAATCCTACTTCTAAGTCATTAATAAATATGTTAAAAAGGAGAGGACCTAATACTGAAGCCTGGGGAACCCCACTTACAACATTAGTCCAATCTGAGTATGTTCCATTTACAACAACCCTTTGCTTCATGTCTTTTAGCCAGCTCTCAATCATGAGCAGATATTTACTACAATTCCTGTATCCCTTAGTTTGCTCAATAGTCTCCCATGTGGCACTGTATCAAAAGCCTTTGCAGAATCCAAAAAGACTACATCCACTGAGTTGCCTTGATCCAAGTTCCTACTAACCTCTTCAAAGAAACTAATTAGGTTGGTTTGACATGACCTATCCTTCATAAATCCATGTTGGCTCCTACTTATAATCTTGTTTAAATAGACATGTTCTTGTATACTACCCCTTATTAACCCTTCTAAAAGCTTTCCCACTACAGAAGGGAGGCTTACAGGTCTATAATTCCCAGGATTTGCTCTTGCTCCCATCTTACATATAGGTATTACATCTGCTTTTATCCAGTCATCTGGTAGAGACCCTGTGTTGGGTGAATCTTGAAAAATTAGATATAATGGTTTGGCTATTACAGAGCCCAGTTCCCTCAGTATCCATGGATGTATTCCATCAGGACCTGGGACTTTATTAACATTTATTTTTTTAGCCTCTTTTGGATTTCTTCCTGCGTTAACCAATTATTAGGTGAAGGTAGTGTAGCCCCCATTATGTTGCAGTGTCCCAACCACTGGTACCTCCCTTGTGTATGCCGAAGAAAAGAACCTATTTAGCTCATCTGTCTTTTCCTGGTCACTAATTGTCAGACTGCCTGTTTCACATTGTTACTATAGCTTCCTTCCTGGCCTTCTTCCCATTAACATATTTATAAAATAATTTAGGGTTAGTTTTACTCTCCTTTGCAACTAACTTTTCATTTTCAATTTTAGTCAGTCTAATATGAAATCAAAAATGAAAAGTTAGTTGCAAAGGAGAATAAGACTAACCCTAAATTAGTCTGACTAATCACTGTCATTTCTGGGCACCACAACAGTAATCAAGCACTACAGAGTCCATGTATTGGTGTGCCCACTGAAGCTTATACAGTTACTGAACGCAGCCGGAATCAAGTTAGGAGTTAAGAGCAATCAAGACCATAAACCTAAGAATAGATCAAATCTAGCATATGATAGCTAATCTGAGTGGCAATGAGGAGAATCATCCATGTTTAAGCCTAGATGTCAGATAGTTAGAAATGAACACATAACCATGTATTATTCATCATACTAAGGAAATGTCCCTTTCTTTTCTATCTCTCAGCATCCAGGAGGAGGTCTGGGTCCAGTGGCGATCTTGGCCTATGTGATGGTGATATTTTGTATGCAGATGGATACCTCCCATCACATGGTCCATGATCCTCTTCTCTGATGGTCACAGAGGAATGCTGCTGAGAATCAGGTGAGTTGGCATATTGGTACAGTATTTAGCACTTGTGATTAGTTTTTTTTTTTCTCCTCTGATTTTTTTTATTTGACCACTTTTTTATTTTTTTGTCATATTGCCATGTGAATAATCATTCCAACATATGATGAAAATAAAATATTTTTAATTTCCCAATATTTTGGAGGGGGGATTATTGTGCAAGTAATTGTAATGCCTCTCAATGCTTTCCCTATATTTTAAACTGCACCGGTGTGTTTATATTGCCCTTTACAGTATTTAAGTGTGGCCTGTGAACCCTTTGTGGGTCCTATTTGGAGGCCGTAATGTTTTGGCCTCCATTTTCGGGTTGCGGGCTTGAACGCCATGACGTCTTTGGAAATCTGTTGCAAAAGGGACGGGCTTGACAGAACAAAGGATTTGCGGCCACAAAGTTCCACAGTTCGGCCTTAAGCAGCAAGTCGTGCGCGTCTTGATTTACGGGCCTGATTTAATAGCTCTAAGTTTAGCGGGCTACTTTATGGGCTAGGGTTTGACATCTGACGTACTGTTGATGGGCTCCGTTCCTATTGGCTCTTTCTTAATTGATTAATCATGTTTAAGCTCGCGAATGCTTCATACGAAAGAATGGTTTCCGATTTCCGCTATTTGCCCCTTAGTTGTGGGCTTGAGCAATTGAATAGCATCGCAATCGGGAATGGGAGCCTGCATAGACACTCATAGACATTCGTCTGTCTGCGATCGAGTTGCGAGCCCCAAATTGAATAAGGCTCATGGAGTTCTATTAAATTTTAGTCTGAACTTGTAGGACATAAATACAATGCAAATAAATACATGTGTGTACTAAATTCAGCAAGAGTAGTAAGCCTGTATATGTATTTATTTTTAAAAATATTTCATTGTAATAAAAAAAATATAGTAATAATAAAAAAAAAATCAAGAAAATAGATAAAAACAATAACAATAATGTTGTAGTAAGTTATTAAAGGAATGTGCCGTATTCACCTTGTAAAGTCTTCTGTTGTTACAATAAGTGCGAGGAACAGATGAGTCATATAATCCTCTCTGTTACAAGGAGCTTTATCATAATGAAGTGTGATAGCTAGAGACCACTGCTGGACAAAGGCCAGGCACCTATTGTGTAGCATTACCTGGCTAATACTGCTTCATGCATAATGTACCAGGACTGATCACTGCACACAGAGCTCAAAATGTGTTAGCTGTTTAACTTAGAGCAATACACATAGACAAGGAGGCGGTGACAAGGATTCAAAAGTATTCACCTACAAATGATCTGTCGTTGCAACCCTTCACTGCCCCGGAGATAGCTTAGTTAATCTAAGATGTTGGTGTAAGTGTGTGATAAAAGGAACTCGTACCTTCATCGTCTTTACCTTATATGTTCTGTGTTTAATAGAGAACAGATCTGCTTCTCAGAAAAAAAAACTTTGCCTTTGAACTAATTTTTCTGATTATAAAAACTAATTTATATGCATGAGGTGGTGTGTCCATTTATCTTGATTGCTTTCATGAGTGTTATACTGTTTTAACTTTCATTTAACTTATTTTTGAGTCTTCAGTACTTTCTGCTAACTTGCAGCTTGATGTGTGTACTTTGCTAATGAGTAGTGGTGGGTGGGCATATAGAAGTGCAGGGGCATTTTGTTCTCACTGGAGTGTAGCTAAGACCTATCTACTTCATCTGAGCACACAGCCACCTTTAGAAATATTGGGTCCCTTTAGAAATAACCATTGCCGTCACAACCCAGTGTACACCTAGGTTCCCCTTCTTCCACATCCAGCTATTACGTTAAATGCACAAAAAGCCATGATTTGAAGTTGGAAGGTGAAATATTTAGGGGTAAGGGGTAAGAAAGTACTACTTTACAGAAAGAGTAGTAGATAAGTGGAACATGCTTCCTGTGGAAGTGGTAGAGTTAACACAGTTAAAGAATTTAAGCATTCCTGGGGACACCACAAGGTTTATTTCAACCAACCATTTAGACAGATATCATTTACAGACCAGATGGTCCTTACTGCTTTCTATCTGCCATCAAAATCTTTGTTTATATATTTGCATGGCAAAACCTCTGTTAAGTTTTCTCCTGTTACTCTTATAGTACTAGTAGAACTGAGGCAGACAGTATAGAATTAAGTCAGATTTTACCTATGGTAGAGAAGTTTCATATCTATTTTACATAACATTTTATTTTTGTAGCGTTAAATTATCAGCTTAATTATGTACCTTAACAGAATTCAGAAATGTACTAGGCATCTATTCACTAAATGTCTTTGCTCTAAATGTAAATGCACCATTGAGCTAACTGTCACTCCCAAAGAGCTTGCATTTGTTTCCAGTTGATATTAACAGATTGCAGACATAGCCGGATTAACCATTAGGCCAACTTGGCAGCCGCCCCGTGGCACTTACCTGTGAGGGGTGCCACTTTTAAAAATAGAATAGTCCCTGGCTTAAAAAAACAAAATACTGCAGTTTATAGGCTGGCTACTAGGGGATAACTACCTAGAACAAGAGAGTCACAACAGGAAAAGGAGCTTACAAGCACAGAAAAGACAAAAATGGGTCTGTGCAAACCTTCCATGCTCACTTGCAGGGGCTCCTTCACTTTACTGCCTAGGAGCTCCAAAAATGTAGATCCGGCCCTGATTACAGATGCTTAAATGTTTGCACTGAGCTGCCAACTTTAACCACAAGTCCTGTCATTTTATACCATTGTTTGTTTTCCAGTCAGATCGTTAAGTTTAGATCAAATTTGTACAGGCATCTCAGAACTAATTCCACATTCACTTTTCTGGAGATCTTATCACAGTTACTGTACATTTGCAGTTTTGTTCAACAACAACATTCTTGACCTATAACCTCTCCATTCATGTTTGCACTATGCAGTCAGAGAGGTTAATTAAATGATCTGATCCATAAAACCTTTGCAGCCTTGGAGCACTTAGAATATACAGTATGTCAATACCAATGTATTTGATGCATTAAATTGCTGAAATATTGTTTGTGTTCCATATCTACTTCACAGATAACAGATAATATGTTGCTCCTGTTTCTATAATATCATGTTGTTTTGTATATATGACTTATACTGAGATATTAGTTGGTTTGGTATTTTTTTTTTTTTTTTGAGTGCATCAAATAAATAATATAAGGTATATTGCATATTCACAACCAAACTAACACAAATATTTAAACAGCTGCTTACACCTGCATAATGTATATGGCATGTTTCTACCAATTAACTGTATGGGCTGCACTATATAAATATACATCATTATGCAGTATAACATTTTAATCTGGCCACTTTTATATGCTGTAGTATTTATAACCACTTTTAAGATCATAAAACAGATTATCTATGCATCATACAGCAGCACATTGGAAAGCAACAATGATTCAGGGTTATCTAATCTGCAGCCAGGGGCACAAGGCAGCCCTTACAAGTGGCTCTTAACTGCCCCAAACTTAAACCTATACTGTATGGGTCTGGACCAGGCATGTATTATGCAGTTTCTTCTAACTCAAACAACAACTCTGTCATTATTCTCCTTCACTCTCTCTTTCATTTTCCCTTGCCTAAGCCTCTTTCAAATAACTGAAGTAATTTTATATGCTGTGTAATCATATTCACTCACACAAATACACTTATATATATTAGGACAAAACCCCCCAAAAATAAGCTCTGCACTTTTGGAATATTAGATAAATATGCGTGCAAATAAAAATAATAAAAAGTTCCCAAACCAACAGGTTCTAATGTAAATGTCTAAATAGGTTGCTATCCCTATACTATATCACTATAGGTATACATTTGTATGTCATGATATTAATATACCTAGATAAACCAACACAAACTCGACACATATTTACTAACAAAAACATTTTATGCACAAGCTTGGGGGTAGACCTTTGCAGGGGCTGCTTGTAATATTTGAGTAAGTAAAAACAGAGCTTTTAAGCACTTGTTAATATAATGATATTCAGATAAGCAAACACTTAGGTAGTTTATTTTAATATTAAACATAGGGGAACTTCCAAATACCTTTTAAAAAAACAAGGTCTATATACAACAATATTAAAAGCAGGTGTACTCCCATATACCTTTAAGAAACCAATGTGTATATACTACATGTGAGGTTCTATTCCTTTGCTCCTTTTCCTACAGTGGCTGAAGTATCATTGGCACTGGCAGTAATCTGCAGGCCTTAACACAATTGGTTAGTGGATTATTGGGATATCATGTGACCATTTAAAATGATCAGGGTAATCCTCATTTCACCTTCACTATTAGACGAATAATGCTAGCCTTGCTAAGAATCATCTTACACGCATTCTCCCAAATCAGGCTTACAGCTCAGAGCAAGAAGATGGCATGAGTCCGAGATCTCCTTCTGTCCCCTGAAGGAGAAACACCCAGGGGATACCTGGATTTCATTGGGTTTTCTTATTTTCTCATAAATGTTGATTTAAATTTGTATTATTCTGTGTCAGCTGTATTCAGAGGCATCTTTTGGATAGTGCAGTCTGGTTTCTTGTAGTTTGACAGTACCGTTTTCACCATGAGTGCGTTGACAGAGGAGGCAGTGGAGAAGTTTCTCGACTCCAACCCTACCTTTGCAAAAGAATACTACGACCTTAAATTCAGACCAGGAATCATATGTGATCTGTTGAGCAAGGAAAAGACAAATGTGGATTTTTCCCAATTTCATCCTCTAAGCAGTGTGGAAGAGAGTGAGATTGTCTTCGACCTCATCAGGGGATTCCAGGAGAACCTTCAGTGTGAAAGATGTGTGTTCAATGTGCTCAAGAGTATGTCCTTCATCATTCAGGCAGACCGTATGAGTCTGTTCATGTACCGCATGAGGAATGGCACAGCTGAGCTAGCCACCAGGCTCTTTAATGTTAATAAGGATGCCATCTTAGAAGATTGCTTGGTGGTGCCAGACTCTGAGATTGTATTTCCCTTAGATACTGGAGTGTTGGGTTTTGTGGCACAGACCAAGAAGATAGTCAATGTCTCAGATGTTACACAGGTGAGTGAAACTATTGGAGGTAAGCACAGCAAAATGATTGGGATGTTTTATTATACTGCTTAAAACCAATTTAATAATGTTTAATCTATTGCTTCTTTACTTGAAATAGTCTGCAGTACCAGAGACATATATAATTCTGTACATAAACCCAAACGGGTCATGTACAATGCATGCCACATTCTAATCCAGGATTAAAATTCTCCCTTCCCATATATAGAAGATAAGCTGCCATGCAGGGTGCTTTGTGTCAGCTCACAGAAAAGAATGTACTTCATTTTTAGAAACCTGTGTCCTGCAGTAACTCACCTTGTGCTAAGTACTGTATCATACCCATGACCCGTTAGAGTCCTGTATTAAATCCTTTACATAAGATTAAATGTTTGTGTGCGAAATTACAGCTCTGGACAGTTTCGTAAACTACAGTTTAATGTTGTAGAACAAACTGAACATTTAGGGAGATTATCCTACTCAATCCTGTAGAGCTAACATATGTCTTGAATATAATAATGCCATTAACATTATGGAGGCATCAGACATGTTCAGGATTACAACTGAAAATGATTAACAGTATAGTTATGGTATGACACATATTTTGTACAAGAAAATATTGCAGTTTCCTGGCACGCTCACAAGCCCTATACATAATACAAACAGGAACAGACACTGTCTGGCCCATAAATTGCAAATATGATTAAATACAATAATGGTGACCACAGCATCAGACTAGTAAACAGTATAGCTCTCTATAAATGAAGGAGTTACTGCTACAGCACAATCTGCAATGCAGGGGACACAGATCTAAGGGGCTATTCTGAAGGAGGACTTATAGTGCATTAAATTTGCTTTAAATCCTCTAACAAGCATTATCAGGCTGCAAAACCGCAAACAGAACAAGAGCGCAGTGGTTTGGCTTTCCTGTATCATGTGACACACCACAACATAAACCATAGCAATTTATTCAGTGGCTCAAAAAGGTTATATCCGTGAACCTGTATGTGTACCCTTCTGCCCCCTGGTAATAAGCAAGGGTATGGAAAAGTATTGATAAAACTGTAGTGCACAGGGTATTCATTTTATTGTTGTTGTTGTTCAGTCTGTCAGTCGTGTCCGATTATCTGTGACCAAATGGACACAGCGTGCCAGGCACATCTATCTATGTCTTATTGTCCCAGTGCCTTGGCGGGTCTTATTACACAAAGGGTTGTTCTTTTGGGTTCCCTTATAGTCAGTATTGCTGTAACTACTTGAAGTTGTGTAGCTGTGAAGAGACTTATAGTCAAGTTTTCATAAAGTCAGTAATCTCACATTTACTCCATGGGGACTTCAAACAATGAGAGATGACCAACAGGAATTATTGAGCAATTATCAGCATTCATCAACATGTAGTATTCGATAACAAGATCAACATGGTGGGTGGATGAGAAAGATGATATGTAATTTTATTGTTCAAAAATGCATTTCTCAATAATACTTAAGAGATAAACTACTGGTTACCAGCTATAATTTGAAATTATACTATATTTGGAACCTCTGATATGTCCCTTTACATAACTTTATTTTTATATTTTTATATTACATCATTTTATTTTTATATTTATATTTTACATTTTATTTTACATCCACGGGAGGGCCACTGAGATGCAGGTCATGACAGCTTTAGCTGGGCCCACATAGCAGGGCCCTGGTGCCTTGCAACAGCTGCACCTGTGGTAGTTCAGCCTCTGAATACAACCATGGACAGCAAAGCTGCACCAATCACACACACTTTTCCCACAAAAGGAAAGCCATTGGAATTACTAAAGAGGCACCAGAGAGGCTCAGCATCCTTAAGAAATAAAATCATTTATTATGAAACTAAATAATTTTTAAATATACACACACAAAAAAAACAGATATATGTATGTATACATTTACACTATCCTCTTCCCAATTGATACACCCAGTATTACTACATCTTCCTGTACCATTTTAACAAAAAAACTATAATTTCATAAACAATCAGCAAGTCTAGTCTGCTCATTTTATTAATTTAAAATTATTGGCTTATTTCATCCTTAGCATAACCTTTGTGCAATCTTTGAAAGTACTTATTCACTATCAATATAACTCACTTTTTATGACACAATGAATGTACTTATTAGTTTAAATCCAATAACAAATGTATTTAGTTGAGTACAATAAATAGAACATGGGTACTAGAATCACTATTCAGAGGTCATTTCTTTGCAGTTTTTAATTGAATGTTGATCTGATATACAATTAGGTTCAATGTCGTTATAATAATTTATCTACATTTATAATTCGACTAAATCCTTGTACTTGTAATATAGAGGTGGATAGATTGCAAGTTTGTAGGCCAAAAAGTAGCTTTCGTTTGCCTTTTCCTAAGTTTCTTTGTGCACTACATTGTCTCCAATCTGTTCATGCCAAGATTGGCTCAGAGTGCTTTGTATTAACATATGATGTTGGTGAGGAGTTGCCACAGTGCGTCTGGAATGTTAACCTGACTCAAAGCTCTTGTTTCAAGATATATATATATATATATATATATATATATATATATATATATATATATATATACCAGTGGAATAAACAAATCATGGTGAAATCTGAAAAAAGTAAACACTTACTCTTACACTTTACACATGATTGCTTAGAGTTAATATCAGCCATGTCTGCATTATAGACATGTATTGGTGGCTTTAATCATCTTCATTTTCAGGGGACAGCAGTCTACCTCAAATTGTTGATACAGGATTATGAAGTACAGTAGTGTGTTCATATGCACTGAAATATCTTTTTACAGTCATATTTCTGTCTATAAGTATAGCTACATTTTATGGTGCACTGTATATATTTTTGCAGTCATTTTAATTTAAATGTACATGAGAGTGAGGTGGGTTATGAATGCATCCTGTAGAATGCATCATAACCCACCAAGCAAAAAAATGTTTGCATGAAAAAATGCAAATTGTTTTGCAAAAAAAGAAAAAAAAGTGCTGAGGGTTTTCATATTGGATATCTAATTTTTTGTGAGATATCCAATATGCAGCACATGCGCATGCTGATTGGCTGAAGAAAGGGAAAGTGTCTGAAATCATGTGACTTCCCACAGTAGGGCAGACTTCAGGTGATAACTGAGCATGTCTGCAAAATCCCCAGGCAAAAAAGTAACATTGTATAAGTTATGCTAATTATCCCTGGGAATTTCAGGGGTGTCAACATTGAGAGAAACTGTTTGCAAAAGCAAGAAATTAAGCAAACTTCAGGCTAATGGTGTAACTGTTAACTTTGGAATTCTTTAATGCAAACTATTTTTTTTCAAACACTATAAATTCTCCTCTATCAGATGCATTAATAACCCAGCTCACTTACATGTACCTTTAAGGGGATAACAAAGGGAACAGAAAACTAAAAAAGGGCACTTGGGGTGCAAACAAATCTGAGTGAGCCTCGAACAGCATAAAACCTTAATGCAGCCACAAATATGGGTCATATGAGTGTGACAATATGTATTGGTGATTTGCTATTAGTTTAAATTAAATTAAAATAGGCTTTACTTTCATTTTGTCATTTTTCATGAACAAAATAGTTTTTGTAATATATTGTAAAACGTGTGATTTTAAATGCATACCATGTCCCTTTAACATAAAATGAACACTGATCCATACCATAGTGTTGAAAGTGAGTACCTTTTTTAAATTGCTGCATTAGTTGGGCATTTGAACCTGTACAGATTTTTACACTCCCAGTTATCGGGGGAGATAGGTTGCTGTATAACATTTAATTACAGTGCAATATGCTATAGGTTCCAAACCAAATGTCCCCTCTCATTTCTTAATATGTTTTATAAAGTACTCAAATATGTATAAACTATGGGCTCTGAAGTGCACTGACACTCACAATCACTTGTTTCCTTGCTACACACCTTCAGATTACCACTTTTTTCAAGCCTTCAAAGCATTGAACACTTTTTTCATGCACAGATAGCATAGTGTCTATGAATCACACTTTTGTACCTATTGAGAGACACACAGAAGCAATTGGTTTTCTCTTCTAGGGTCTAACTCAACCTAGCTCAATTTACTTGATTTAATCAACATACAGTGCCTTGCAAAAGTATTCACCCCCCTTGACTTTTTGCCTATTTTGTTACATTACAGCCTTAAGTTTAATGTTTTGTTAATCTAAATTTTATGTGATGGATCAGCACTCAATAGTCTAAGTTGGTGAAGTGAAATGAGAAAAATATATACATAAAACTATTTTTTAGAAATAGAAAACAGAAAATTGGCATGTGCGTATGTATTCATCCCCTTTTGTTATGAAGCCCATAAAAAGCTCTGGTGCAACCAATTACCTTCAAAAGTCACATAATTAGTGAAATGATGTCCACCTGTGTGCAATCTAAGTGTCACATGATCTGTCATTACATATTCACACCTTTTTTGAAAGGCCCCAGAGGTTACAAGAGGCACCACTAACCAAACACTGCCACGAAGACCAAGGAATTCTCCAAACAAATAAGGGACAATGTTGTTGAGAAGTATCAGTCAGGGTTAGGTTATAAAAACATATCCAAATATTTGATGATCCCCAGGAGCACCATCAAATCTATCATAACCAAATGGAAAGAACATGGCACAACAGCAAACCTTCCAAGAGACGTCCACCCACCAAAACTCACGGACCGGGCAAGGAGGGCATTAATCAGAGGGGCAGCACAGAGACCTAAGGTAACCCTGGAGGAGCTGCAGAGTTCCACAGCAGAGACTGGAGTATCTGTACATAGGACGATAATCTGTGCGTGATTTGAGGCTAGGACGGAGGTTCAACCTTTCAGTAGGAAACACATTGCTAAAGCAACACTTGAGTGGTTTAAGGGCAAACATGTAAATGTGTTGGAATGGCCTAGTCAAAGCCCAGACCTCAATCCAATAGAAAATCTGTGGTCAGACTTAAAGATTGCTGTTCACAAGCGCAAATTATTGTAGGAGCTGGAGCAGTTTTGCAAGGAGGAATGGGCAAAAATCCCAGTGGTAAGATGTGGCAAGCTCATAGAGACTTATCCAAAGAGACTTGGAGCTCTGATTGCCGCAAATGGTGGCTCTACAAAGTATTGACTTTAGGGGGGTAAATAGTTATGCTCATTGACTTTTTCTGGTATTTTGTCCTATTTGTTGTTTGCTTCACAATAAAAAATGAAAAAACATCTTCAAAGTTGTGGGCATGTTCTGTAAATTAAATGATGCAAATCCTCAAACAATCTATGTTAATTCCAGGTTGTGAGGCAACAAATCACGAAAAATGCCAAGGGGGGTGAATATTTTTGCAAGGCACTGTAGGAAAAGGGTCATTAGCTGTGTGATTACAGCCTCAGTACAAATGTAACTGCTTGTTGGAGGTCATCTGTTTACATTTCTCATGGTATACTGAATCTACAAGTTTGGATTTAGGTTGTAATGGCACATAACTGACATCTGTAGTTTCATCTTGCAAAGCTATCTCTAGATATCTCCAGAGTTTTTTCCACCATCCAGGCTCACTTTAATCTCCCGGCATGTCCGGCAGGTGCTTAGCTTTGTACCTGTTTGACCACTAACTATGTGGTTCATCTATGTGGCTTCCTTGTTTGTTTGAGGTACCCTTGTCTTTCATTTATTAGTTTAATGGGAGCATTTAGATAAACTCGCCACTGCTTTATCATTGCGAATGGCAGATAGTTTTGGGCATTAGACCACTTCCTTCTAAATGAGATCAGGTTCTCTGAGATACCTATATCAAATGCTGTGATGGTCCCAATAGCTGACAGTGCAATATCATGGTGCTAAAACTGATACATTCATTATTTGCTATCAGCTTTAAAGTTGCCTCTTGCCCAAGTTATATACAATGACAGTGTTTCTGGTAGGTATGCTTGCTTGTTCTATGAAACATAACTTCTTTGCGTATATTTTACAGCTTTAAAAAGAATACATGCCAGTAAAATGTACATGGAATCCATAATATTTACGCATTATCCTAGGATTAGACTCTCCCATATGACTTCTCCATTTCTGCCATGTTTGCTGCTCTTTGATATGTCTCATCATAATCCCATTCTATTCATGGTTTAACCAAAGTACAGCCTTGGCTTGACTGACATTTCCTACTAAAATCAGTATAATTACAGATGTTTACAATGGTTAAAACTGCCATTATTCTTATTTATACAAACAGGGCAACTACTACTATTTACTCTGGAGTCCGTAACTGTAAAATCCACTGTTTTGCAAAGTTAGAGGGTCACCTTAAGAAATATCTCAAGTTGCTCTTATACTTATGTATATGTTACATATGTTACAAATCTAAAGACATTGATTGATGTGGTCTCCCCTATGAATATTTCAGGCCAAACCTAGTCCCCACTAAGCATTTTTTAACATGGCCCATACATAAAAAGTCTTTAGAGGATAGAATTATTTTAGCTAGATATGCTACAAATGATAGTTTGTTTCTATATTTCCTACACCTAGCCCAGGTGGCCATAGCCTACTATTAGTCTAGGTACCGATCTTCACCCAAGCACCTAGCTTTCCACTGAAATAAAGTCTGCGTCTTGCTCAGACTCTTCTAGGGGAATAGAGGCCAAGGCTGTAGAAAAGAACAGAGAAAAACAAGCTTAAACAAACATGTTAGCTCTCAAGACTCCAGTAGATCAAATATATTTTTTTTTATTATTTTAATGAGTAGTATCTTAATTAATAATATTAAAATGTAATGTTCTCTTAATTTAACCTGAATCTTTCAGCTTCCATGCATTCCATATTGATTCCCCCATATATAACTCACAATGGTCCTAAGCACAATAGCATCATTCACGAAATTGTGGCACTCCTAATTTAGACTAGTGAATAATCACATAAAATACACAATCACCCTCAGTGCTCTAGCATTTTGTCTCACATTAGCATTTCAATGGCAAGTTAAATAGATTATTTTAGGATGCAATCTCGTGATTTGTGTACTCCCCTCTTAAAAATCAGTTTCCACTAAATATCATGTGCTTAATTTCATAGCTTTCATCTCTTACACACATAGGTCTTGTAACCAAATATGTTTAATTGGGGTTAAAGCAACTTCATGCTAACACTTTACATACATTATATCATCTTTTAGGATCTTTTTAAGGTAGTAATTATCTTGTTTTTAACAAAACTGTATGTATATATATATATATATATATATATATATATATATATATATATATATAAAATACGCATTTTTCTCTAGAAAGAAAACAAACCACATCTCATTTACAAGATTAATTTAGTCAATTTAGTTTTTTTACAGAAAACACCTCTAATGAATGATTCAGTAACTATACTGATGAGCATTTTTTGTAACTTTCTCTTCTATTTAGATCTGTTATTTATGGTGATAGTCTTTCAACAGAAATAGAGAGATCTTATCTTAACCCATAGTTCCTCTGATATTTCTAATTCTGTTAGAAACATGTGCTAAATCTAATAGTCATAAATAAAAGCTGTATTTTTTTATTTTTTATTTTAAGCTTAAAAAACATTTTCTAAATTTTCAAGCCAAGTTCTTCATAAAGCATACTATAAATAGGAATTATTCTCTGTAAGGTAGCTGGGTTCTCTTGAAAGTGTAGAAGAGCCTGGTTCTGAAAGATTTTAAAAAACAGAATGTGTAAAGCACTACTGCAGTTCATAAAATATGTTCTATAGGTTTTTACATTTATGCTGATAAAGGAATTGTATGAAACATCTATCAGAAAATAAATAATAACTATAGTCAAATGGACTGAATATTCTATTATGTCCTTATTTTAATGGAAAGTCTGTATTTGAACACATTTATGTCCTTTTAACAGGTCACATGCGTAGTCCACAATATGATGCTAATCAACATATTTTTCAGTAAAATAAAAATAATAATTGAAGTTGTAGCAAAATTTTACTGGTTTCTAAGGTATGAAAATGTAATTTCTTTCGGGCAGGAAAAAAAATATTTGGTACGGAGGCCACATTTTCAGTAGTATCATTTAAAAGATATGGAAATTCAAAATTACCACAACTATTTATATAACTGATTTATTAAACAATGAAATGTAGAATAATAAAGACAAAACAAATTAGTATTGACAGTTACAATACTTAAAAATGTCACGCTGTTGATTAATATTTATATTTCTGTTGCTTTAAGATGTATTTCTGTAAAAATTTTGAGGAAATAATTAAGAAATGAAAAGGTTTGAAAATTTCATGGCTGGGAAGAATGATAGCCACAAAAATGACTTTGGAAGGTTATTTAAATGCCTATTTCAATTATGAATTCATTACAAATGAGGCTTGGGGTATCCCATTATTAAAAATTATCAGAAGGCAGCTTTAGTCTCCCGTATGGTCAATTTGTATGATCCATATTGGGATAATGAATGGGTTCAAATTGAAAGGGAATTAAAAAATATAGGAAAAGATAAATTATGGTTATACCAAGAGAACCCATACAAGATAAAAATATCACTAGGATAACTAGGGGTAAAAAATAATTTCAGAAGATGGCACAAATTAAATAAAAAATACCAATTGATACCCTTTCCTATCCCTATTATTTCCATAGAAGCTTTGGCCAACCATCTAGGATTGCCATGGCTGAAATTGGTAAGATTGGATTTAACTGTTCTTAGAGATTTATATACCAATAACAAGTTTAAAACATTTGACTATATAATAAAATTGGATCTAAGTGGTGGATGGTTGGAATACAAATCGCTTTGAAATAAATAAAACATTCTAAAATTTCATAGCTTTGAAATGGAAAAAAAAGATAATTCCAACATGGGAAGAAGTTTGTAACAAAATAGATAAAAATTGGGAATTAGAAAAAGATTATCTTGAAAGGGGTCTCACTAAAAGATCCATATATATAAATGAAAGATCAGGGAAACAACAAAAGAAGTAGAAAGAAACAAGGACTTAAACTCATGAACCTCTGGACATTACTTAATAAGAACACATTAATTAAATGGTAAAATAACTCCCTTCCTTCTCCCTTGGGCCACTCAAACTCTTTCAGTTCGGGTTGTGTCCCCCTAAGTTCCATTTCCTATTGCAGTTAGGTAAATGTGTATGAATGGTAACCCAGGAAAAAATATAAGATATTAAAGCAATGTATAACAAGGTGTGGGGGTTACATTGCTTACCCAATTGTCTGTTTGTATTAAGTACGATGTAAGTATTTTTTGTATAAAAAAAAAATGTATCAATAAATTATTGTTATAAAATAAAAATATTTTTTTTATCTCTTTGGGGTTTAGCAGTCAACTAATCTAACTGTGGCTTTCTGTGTATAAATATATTGTTAAATGATAATAATTATTTAATCTGTTATGAGGCGGCCAAGGTACAAAACAGGCCCATACTGGTACAGCTGCTGCAATGCATCATGGTACAGTGATCTTGCAGTACCATTTTATGTCTACATAAGGTACATCAGTCAGGATTCATCACTGCCTAAAATATAGAAGTGAAATGGATTCTGTACAGTCCATCTATTTAAAGATTAGACGTGTCTTCCCAAAAACAGATATCTTATATGGCGAAGCAGAAAATAAACTGTGAAAATAATATCTAATGGAACCAGCAATAATTAATATAATTTATATACACTCCATTAGTATATATTCACTTAAGAGTAATATAGTTTCCTAACAGTGTACCTTAATTCTAAATTATCTCACAATTAGGGCCTCATTCTATTATCGGCCGTAAATCGGCCGTAAGGCTGCGATTCCTTGCGGAGGTTCAGTTAACTCGCGATTCTATTATACGGCCCCGCAAGGATCTCCTTTTACGGCCGGCCGCATATCTTGGAACCGGCCGTAATCTGTGAAATATAAAAACTGAAAAATAAATTCAAGCCTGCACTGTACAGCTCTGTAAATGCTAGGGATCATATTGGGGGACATGAGGATTAAAAGGAACCCACTCTCAAGCTTGCACATCTGCCCAAACCCGAGTTCAAATTAACTGTTTATTTGCCGGCTGCGGCGGGGGTGTGTCTGAGGTGCTCCAAGCACTCTGGACTTTTTACATGGATATTTTACGGATATTAAAAATTAAATATTTTACGGATTTGAGTACAGGATAATTATGTGCTATTTTTTCTAACACCTAAAATCACTTTATAGTCTTCTCAAAGTGCAGGATGGCTTTATTTGAGCTATTTTATGTGCTTAATTGGTGCTAGCGAGACCTCTTTCCTGCAAGTAACTGCGGCTCGTTTTTAGCCTTGCAGAGAGGTTTCCCGGAGCAATTGAATTGCAAATCTCTTGCGGCCGTTTTAGATCAAAGGCTTTCCTCCGGCGCGATCGGCCGCAAGAGATAGCAAGGCACCGGCCGCAAGCCTGCCGGAATCCCCGGCCGTAAGGGAATAGAATAGCCGAATAGCTTGCGGCCGGTCCTTGCGGCCCCGCAACGGCTGCGGACGATAATAGAATGAGGCCCTTAGTGTGCTGGTAATTATTTCATGCAGTTATTTAGACAATAGCAGTTTTTTTAATTTTATAAAATAAATAATAATAAGTCAAGCGTTTGTTTTTGGCCACTTTTCTCATCATGATGTAACACATTATCCTTTAACAAAATAAGTTCTTTATGTTGCTGTACCATCTCAATGACATTTTATCCCAAAGTGTCCAAAATCATGAGCTTTTGGGCTCCAGAGCTGGATCCGGACACAACTTTTCAAGCTAGCTTTACTATGCAATGGGGTCTATGTTTAACAACCTATTGCAGTCCATGTTGTATCATAAATACTTATTAGCAGGTTTAGTTAATGGAAATGTCTATTGATGTACATGTATTTAACCTTGTTTCTAAATTATCCAGTGCAATATGGTCTGGGCCTTTGATGTATAATAGTATTTAAACATGTTTTGTTTTCCTTTATCAATGTAAGTTCTCTTTCCATTTCCATATAATGTACTTTGCCCTGTCTTATTCGAATACCAATGGTGTACCATGATGATACACAATGCATGTGTTATAACAAGCACATAGATGTACTAAGTGGGCTTTACTAAGCACTTTGTCATGTGAGATAGGTTCATAAGAGCTGAGTGCATAGTGCATAATAAATCAGGAGATAGTGTGAAATGCACTTGAGATGCTTAGTAAATCTTACTACTAAATTACAGGTATATCTTAAGAAAATGTATGTAGACTGATTTAGAAGAGCTTACAAGGGTGATGAATATATCCAGGTCCCGAGCAATACAAATACAATTGAGGGAGTATTTAGTGAAAATATATAAAAGACCTTTGTATATTAGGATTTTAATCAGTTGTAAAGTCTATATGGGAGTCTATGGAGTGCTTGACATAGTGGTTCTATTAACTCTGAGGCCTATGTAATGTAAATAATTCTAGCAGATGTATTCATGATGGATTTAAGTGCAAATAAGGCTCACTAAACTCATATACTTAAAAATATAGTTAATGTCTGGAAAATTGTTAGATCTTTCACAAGCATTTTTGACATTTCTTACTATTGAACAGATCACATTGGGAAAAGTGTGAAGAGATTTATCTCTATGAAATCCCTGATGTCTTTGATGATGTTCTGGAAGACGCTATTAATTAAAAATACCCACGGTTGTCATCTAATTGGGTTAGAACTTGCAACCCATGTTTGAACTTATTTTACTCTGTTCATTGAAATTCAATAGATTCTTTCACAGTGATATTTCACCAGGCAGAAAAGAAAATAGCAGTTATTTAGAGAGTATGTTGTAACTTTTCAAAAGTTCTGCATTGATCCCTACCACGTCCACTGGGGATGAATTCCACAATAATTTGTTGGTATTTTTATGTTTTGTCCTTAGTTAGCCATTAAAGTTAGCATCTCCATATCATTTTTATTATTTTAGTACAAAAGTAGTCATGCTTTAATATATTTTACTGCTTTATATGGTAACACCCTCTCCCACTCAAGCTCATGTTATTTAAAAAAAAAAAAAAATTTTTTTTTTTTAAATTTAGTGTAAAGGACCTTAAATCATCAAAAGTTTTGTATTTTACGTTTAACCTCTTGACAGCCATAGTTTCTAGTAGCACATTGCAATACAGTGTCGCTGGTAATTAAATAGTTAAGTCATATGAATTGATGAGATGATTCCATTCAAGAAGAAGTAATTTCTCTACAATAATGGGAGGGGTGATTATATGATCTGACAATATTTAAGCATGCCCATAATTTACTTACTAAATGCAGTAGATCATCTGTATTAGTCCATTTGGGTTTCATGATATGTATTAACCCCTTGAGTCCCAGGATCAATATTAGTCAGAAATAACATTTAAAAATGATATTCTTTAATTGCATATTTGTTCAGCAATTAATTCTAATGGCTTTCCATGCCTTCCCGTGCTTTTAAAGTACAGTACTATGTGTTTAATTGCTTTTATAGTTTTAATAAGTGTTTGAAAAAGCCCTTGCGGGTCTTATTTACTACTTGTAATATTTTTGGCAGAAAAGTGATAAAGCTACGGTTCTAATAGAATACTGATTTTGTGTAACCTTATTTAGAGCTCGTAATATTCGAGCTGTGCTAAAACCAATGGAGTTCTAAGGTAGGGTTTGCGCAGGGTTTGCGGGTTCGGCTGGCCGAAGTGATTGTTGGCAGGGAACTCGTAATCATATTGCAAGTAGCTAATAGAATCTGTGGCAATTTTAAGAGTGATTTTAAGTGTTAGAAATGTACAGATTGTGCAGTAGAATAGGGCCCCAAGCTTCTACTGCTTCCACTGGAAGGGTGTTCCACTTATCTATTATCCTCTCTGTAAATTAGTTCTTTCCCACATGATCACCTTCCAACTTCAAATCATGTTGTCTTGCTCTTTTATTTCTCTATTTCTGGTAGGCATTTACTTCCTGAAAAGACTTGCACTATTTCTTGCAAACCTTCGAATGTACAATTATTAGACCAGCAAAATATAATTCTGAAGTGTGCAGCTGCATTATGTCTTAATTTATAATAATGTGTTAAATGTATTCTCGCCCTTCTTTCTTTCCTATATTAAAATGCATTGACAGTGCTTTATACATAAATGCAAAACTAACATTAAAGTTTCTAAAATGAATGTATTTTGTATCCTTTTTATGTCCTTTTCCATACATTTCTATTTCTATTGTAATCTGGGACTTGAACTTATAGTATACATGATGTGCATAAAATTAAAACTTTAGAATATGTTCTGGCTTGCATACAAACTGCTTTACAAATAGTCAATAGATTATATAAAGAGACTGTGTATTGTTCCAGTTGTTTCGTTTGTCATACTCGAGTAACTTGCAATATAATTATCTTGTTTATTTATTATTTTCTGCTACCAGATCAGTTTGTTCACGTATCTACAATGTCAATGGGGCGGCTCAGACTCCAGCAGAATGTTATTCACGTTATTAAAACTATAAGATGTAAATTGGTAATTGGCACAGTTGACGAGATAGACAGGCATAATTATAATAATAATGATGATGTTGGTATGACAGACAATTCTAATGTTTACTCATAATAAACAACAATGTCAATACCACATCGCTGCTCTGCCAATCCAAAGGCACTCCAGAGATAATTGAAATGATAAGTTCCTTGTTGATGGCAAATGTGGTTATAATGTTAATATCATGTATTGCTCTTCTTTGTATGCATGTTTTTGTAATGTTCCTAATGGAACTCTGTTACCCAAGCAAATTGCACTAGAGTGTGGAATATACATGGTAATAATGCATAAAAATACTTATTGATTGATAAATTACCAATATTTACAATAAGCTCTTTGAAAGAGCCAGATAGTAATCAATATATTTTTAGAAAAAAAAAATTACCAGGTCTTTTAATTATATGCAATATATAGTGGTCAGTTGCAGAGCTAGAGAATGGAGGGCCCTGGTACAAAAAAAATGTTGCTCCCCCTCTCCCGAAGGGGGAAATGTAAAAATGTTTTTGTTCTGGGCCCCCTCCCCCAGTATCAATTTACTCAGTGGCCCTCACCAAGACTCCTTCCCAAAATAGCACCCCTTCTCTGCTGCCTGTGCAAAGCTCCTCTGCAGACAGCAAAGCTCCAGTACTCCCACATGGCCAGAGTGATGGGGCCCAACACTACACTGCACTACAGAAATAGATATAATATCTCTGCAAAGCACCCAGTCCCTCTCAACATCCACCCCATTCATCTTTAGCATCCATCCCTACACTACAGAAGAAAAAAAATAATGCAAAACCAATTACACAGCTCTGGGTCCCCCTCTTAGAGGTGGGCGATAGTGCACTGCACCATGTGCACCACTGGTAGCTCTGCCCCTGATAGTGGTAGCCATTACTGTTGTTTTCTAGTTTTTGCTTCCTGCTTCCACAATTTCTAGATTGCCAGGAATGTAAAAATTATATTAGCTGTTTCTGTTGAGATGTGGGAATATAAAATGCCAGTGCTTTTAATGAGAAGAGAAATGTAATCTTTCTAAAAGGTTCCATTCTGATGAGAAATCACAAAGTCATATAGCTCAAAACAAAACCAATAGCTGCACACAGTAATATTAATTGAATACATTTGTTAGGAATGAAAAAGCCTGCTTGAAACATCTACATGCCAGGAGGTCATTCCATTGCAGCTGAAGATTCTGGGTAGAGACATGCAAATGAGGTTCAACATGTAGTTTTTGCCTCTAGTAAGCTTAACGTGGGATTCAATTAAGACTATGGGTCCTGCCCTTATAGTCTTGGATTAGGGTATGGTGCTAGAAACCTACTCACAGATTTCAGCTTCGCCCTTATATTGGCTTCATCAGTGTGAGGTTTGTTCTGGCATCTGAAATGAGGTTGTGAACTCTATAACCTTGTACACTTATACTATATATAATATTATATAAAAGAATTCATCAACATAATTGAACCGTCTGTGACATAACAGGATGACCCACTTTATTTTATTTTTAAAATCATGTAGCTCTTTCATTGCACTTAAACTACAAACCACAGATGATGTGAAATAGACAGAAGCTTGTTGCTGTCAATAGTTATTCAGTTGATATCTTCTTGTATTTTGTACATATTAGAATAGATAATAATACTGATACTTTATTCATTGAAAATAACAAATGTGGTATATATTTGACTAGCGATTTGCGCATCAAAAAATGACGGCAATAAAACTTGAAGCCATGGTAATGCTGTTTGCCACCGAATGTGAGGTTATAGCCCCACTGAGCACCTTCGGCGCTCATCGCCAGCCCCGTGCTGAGCGCCTTCAGCGCTCATTGTGTGGCTCACAATGGCGCTCAATGCATGCCTCTCCCCCGATGTACTTTATAGGCCTCGCACTTGAGCACCCTCGGCGCTCATTGCGAGCCTCTCTCCCTGTGTTACTACCTTGGGTTAAGTGTTACTGCCTTTAATTAAGTGTTAATGTTTTGCGTTAAGTCTTAGTGCTTACGGCTGTTATTTCCGTCCTTCGTCCGCCTTTTCCGTCCTTCGGCTGCGTTTTACGTTCTTCAGCCTCGTTTTCGGTTTGTTTAATTTTTTTCAGACTCCATTTTTTTTCTCGCTTCGGTGATTTTTGATCTTAAAAAAGCCAAAATATGCCTCAAATTAACTTGCAACCTCACTCACAGTCTCCCTGGCTGTGTATGAGTGTGTAAGTAAATTTGAGGCATATTTGTGTGTTTTTGCAGTTTGGCGTTTCGGCCGTTAGATTCGTATTTTTGCGGGCCGTAATTTCTGAGCCGTCGCTAAGTCCCAAGGCTTACGAGACGTAATTTTGTGTGTGTCGCTAAGTCGCGGTGATCGCCTTCTGCGTTCTTTTTATCTAAGTCCAGCGTGTCTAGGGATTAGCGCCTGTGGCGCACATCTACACCAGCGCAATGAGCACCTTCCGCGCTCATTGCCTAAGTACCGTGGGTCACTCATTGCCTAAGTGCTGCTGGTTGTAGGGATGAACGTCTACAGCGCTCATCTCCACAAGCGCAATAAGCTCCTTTGGCGCTCATTGCCTGGCAGCAGTTGCGCTGGCTCGCTGTGCAAACCCACAATTTTAATATTGTGTTACCAACAACTTTTGGCAAGCCCGCAATTCCGACAACTATATATGTGATTCCATTAATGGCTAACTGTTGAGAAAAATAAAGTGAACTTTTGAAACACTATAGTGAACCTACATCTAATAAAAAAAACATCTTGTTTGGTAAGCTTATTTCCTTTTTCATCAGTTAACAACCTTTGTCATTTTTTATTGCAGAAGTGCCTGTCTCCTTGTACATATTTGAAGATTGGTTACAGTAATATGTTAGCCGCTAATTCCTTTACAGGCTGTTATGACAGTAAATATGTTGTATCCATTATTCAGTTATTAAGTGCCCCAAGTAAGGTTTACAAATGCTCCAGTATTAGTATGAGGAATAAACGAAATAAATAATCCTGTAATGAAAGGGAATTAGAATATTGATCTAAAAAAAATTGACTTTGTGAACAATTGTCATTAAAAGCAGGATTGGATCTGCTTGGTTCCTCTTTTCCTTTGTTAGATATGAAACTACTGCTGAAATAGGCAAAGGTCACAGAATATATTGAGACATTACTCACAAAAGGCACATAAGCTCATTGTACACATTGTAGAGCAATAAAGTAACAACAATCTAGTGCCACCTACTGGTAATTACAAAAAAGTACGATTCATACACATTAAATGACCACTCTTTTCAGAAAGCAATAAACAAATAAAGAAATAATCTCTGTCTACATTTGTATATTTTAAGTCCAATTATTCGTTACTGTAGGTGTCTTTTTTCTTTGTTACTTTTCCAGAAAGGTGTATCCACTTAAATGAATGAGCTTCTCATTAAATCATTGGCAGTTGTAGCTGTCACGTTTCCACTGTGCTGATAGGCTTTCTATATATATAAACACTGTAGACTCACACAACAGCATAATTACATATGAATGGTAATGCATGAGACACTGTAGTTTATTTTCCATTCTAAAAGGTTGTGTATGATTGAAGTGTAGTTATTTATTTTTAAAGTATATTTTAAGTATATGACAGCAGTGAACAATAATGGATTGCACAATCATGCATTGCAAGGCACAAGGAACACATTCTTAATCTAAAGAGAGCTTTCTTACTTAATGTTAACATGCACTTAGACTACTCTATTTTGCTCTTTCTGTAGGAGCAGAAAAAATGATGTGAGAACAGCACAGAACAATTTGTCCCGCTTAATACGTACTTTTACTATCTGGTTTAGGGCAATGCCTCCGAAAATGTTGGGGCTCTTTTAGAGAGTGTTTGAATTTGCTGGTTCTGCCACATTACTGGGCGACTCTTCCAAAAATCTACTACTACTTTTCACATTTGCCTCTGTCTTTCTACTACCTATCTTTACATGTATGCCCTGTTTTTACATGCGTTTTACTCTGTGATTTTATTGAATTTTTTATGATTCCATAACAACTTTTTTGTTTAGATAGAGGACATTTAATAATAGTTTGTTTCACCTTCTTAAGTTTATTTTCACCATCTAATCTACTTTACAATACAACACGTGGAGAAGATAAAAAAAATGTAACGCTAAGGGTTTATCTTTCATTTAGTTATGTAAAGATCTAACAAGACAGTTCATGCTAATCCTATAATCCAAATTTAATTAGAACAGTCCTGGATTAACCTAGAGGTACAACTTGACCTGGGAGTATATCATAACACAAGAAAAAAATTAATTTCAATGCATAATACACAGCCAGATTCCATCTAAAGTATAATGCATGGCCAAATCCGACTGTCTTGCAACAGCATCTGAAGCATTTAATTTCACAATATGCAAATGTAGTTTTTACATTTAAATATTAAGTCTATAATTATTGTGCTTGTCTGTTCATGTTTTATTAGCTGATGATGCCCAAGTGTCTGTCCTGGGAAACATAACTGACATATAGAAATAATTTTACATACATGTTTCCCATAGCCTCCAGAATAATATTTGAAATTCTGAACCTACCATATAAAGCCCTCGATAATAATGCACCCTCCTATATGTCTGCTCTTGTCTCTAAATACTCCCACAAAAGCTCTATTTGCTCTGCTAATGACCTCTTTTTTCCTCCTCTCTTGTCACCTCCTTCCACTCCCACCTTCAGGACTTTTCTCGTGCTGCCCCTATTTTATGGAACTCTTTGCCTCGCTCCACTAGACTATCCTCCTGTATCAAATCCTTCAAACCCTCTCTAAAAACTCATCTATTTAAAGAAGCATATCACCATCAGCCGTAATTTGCCCAATATATTGTACCTCACCTTTCTATACATCACCCATACCCTTTAGACTGTAAGTTTGTGAGTTTTCATGGCAAGGCAGAAAATGTTACACACGTCTAGAGTTAGTATACATAATACAGTGATCTTTGAGAAAAAATGAGAGAGCACAGGATCCAAACATAGAGCCACATAAATTCCCATAATGTATGAAAACATAGCTCATAATGAAGCCCGCAAGACTTAAGGGTATTAAATTGGACCCATGAGGCAGGCTGCTGCTGATCTGCGGGTATGACCGAAAAAAGCAATGTTTGTCAAGCTTTGTTTTGTCAAGCCCGTAATGTTACATTTTCAATCACGCTATTAAATTGCAACAAATTCACTGGCGTTCAACCCCGTAATTCACAAATGGAGCCAAGAACCAGAGAGGACCCACAAGGGGGTGAAGTTTAACCCGTAGCACTTTCAATGCGAATATACACACACTACTGTACTTATATGAAAAGGGAAAGTGATGTTAGGTATTGCAATAAATAGCACAACATTCTCAAGCACGCAAATCTGCAATATAAAATATTTCATGTGTAATTTCTGTGTTATATCGATCCCGGCAATCAATGTGTTAATACATATAATGGAACTCAATACGACTTTATCAATATTGCATTATTCTGGAATGTGGGTCTGACCTTTACTCGTAATTGAAACCCGTAAGACTTTGAAATCCCACTTCCATTTTTCAGTGACTTAATTATGAAGATCTCTGTTGCCATTGGCTCCATCTAAACCCGTAACTACGGGTTTGACTAATTGATCACGTTCATAGCCACGCATCCAACCTTCAACAAATGGTTTACGGGTTTGAGTCTCAAGCTCGAAACTCGCAGCTCGTTCTAATTTAATAGCTCTGTAACGCTGCCAAATTTCGAGCCCGCAGCAGTTGCGGGTATCACGTTGCACTTACGGGCTTAGAATTTAATGTGGCTATTAGTGTAGTGTATACGGATACTGTTTATTTAAAAGTAAAAAATATACTCACAAGATAAAGACTTGATTGGCTATAATAGAAGAATATCTTGTTGAATCCCAACAGGAAATGAAATCCAGAAAATTAGGAAACACTGAAAAATACTATCATATATATAAAGGAATTATATATATATATAATTATATATAATTATATATAATGCTCACTGTGCCTTAGGGAGTTCAGCTGCACCTCACTGACGAGGCCCATAAAGGCCGAAACGCGTCTGTGGTTTGCTGTTTCTCCTGTTCAGGGTAGAATTGCCTGGTATTTCGGAGCTGGGTCACTCTTTTGAGTGGGACCAGACTGATATACTACAGGATATTTCTCCCTGTGAAGGGCACAAGTGAGCTAAAAGAGGTTGCTCTCAGAGTAGCTTATCATGGCTATAGAACTAACCTATTAAGGTTGGTTCGTTCTCTGATGAGCACCTCTGACTTTGTTGTTTTATATATATATATATATATATATATATATATATATATTTGCATGTCCCTGCCCAGTTTTCCAGAATGCAATAGAATAACTGTAACACTGTTCTTTTTAACTTATTTTAGACATTCAAATGTGAAAAAAATACTATTTATTTACTATCATATATATATATATATATATATATATATATATATATATATATATATATAATTAGATATATATGTAGTTTTGCTCAAAAGTTTATATACTGTCAGAAATTGTGAAATGTTGGCATTTATTTTAAAAATATGACTGATCATGCAAAAAAATGTCTTTGAAGGATGGTGATCATATGAAGCCATTTATTATCAAATAGTTGTTTGGCTCCTTTTTAAATCATAATGGTAACAGAAAACACTATTTTGGCCTTGTTACAGACACACAAGGTGAGACACACAGGTTAAAATGGCAATTGAAGGTTAATTTCCCACACCTGTGGCTTTTTAAATTGCAATTCGTGTCTGTGTATAAATAGTCAGTTTGTTAGCTCTCAAGTGGATGCACTGCGCAGGCTAGATACTGAGCCATGGGGAGCAGAAGAGATCTGCATAACAAGGTAATGGAACTTCATAAATATGGAAAAAGATATAAAAAGATACCCGAAGCCTTGAAAATATCAGTCAGTACTGTTCAATCACTTATTAAAAAGTAGAAAATGTGGGGGATCTCTTGATACCAAATCAAGGTCAGGTAGACCAAAAAAGATTCCAGCCACAACTGCCAGAAGAATAGTTCAGAATACAAAGAAAAACCCACAGGTAACCTCAGGAGAAATACAGACTGCTCTGGAAAAAGACAGTGTGATTCTTTCAATGAGCAAAATATGGCAATACTTGAACAAAAATGCATGGTCAAGTTGCCAGAAAGAAGCATTTACTGCACCAATGCCACAAAAAAAGCCTGGTTGCAATATGCCTGACAACACCTTGACATGCCTCACAGAATCTGACACACTGTAATTTGGAGTGACAAGACCAAAATAGAACTTTATGGTGACAACCATAAGCGCTATGTCTAGAGAGGGGTCAACAAGGCCTATAGTGAAAAGAATACCATCCCCACTGTGAAGCATGGTGGCTAACTGATGTTTTTTTTGGGGGGAGGTAAGCACTAAAGAAACGGGGAATCTCGTGAAAATTGATGGCAAGATAATTGTAGCATGTTATCAGAAAGTACTGGCAGACAATTTGCCCTCTTCCGCACAAAGGCTGCGCATGGACCCTCTTGGACTTTCAAGAATGACAATGACCCTAAGCACAAGGCGAAGTTGACCCTCCAGTGGTTACAGCAGGAAAAAGTGAAGGTTCTGGAGTGGCCATCACAGTCTCCTGACCTTAATATTATCAAGCCACTCTGGGGAGATCGAAAAAGTTCATGCAAGATGATCAAAGACTTTGCATGACCTGAGTCATTTTACCAAGACGAATGGGCAGCTATTCCATCTGCAAGAATAAGGGGCCATTATAGAACAGGGGTAGGGCTATTACTGCCCAGGGCCACCTGCTATAGATTACAGGTTAACTACCCACAAGGACCATTTGGGTTCTTGGAAATTTCGGCAGCAGCACCCTGATATCTAGCTTTTGGTATCATTCAGAGTCTCTCCATCAGGAATCAGCACTTCCATGCTACCAAGAGACTCCAGAACTACTTCTTCTTAGGGGGGTTTATAAGACTTGTTACAGTCAAACCTACCCCAGCAGGATGTTATATGATTTCTATGTTTCCAGAAGTGAACTCTTTTATTTTTTACAAGTCAGCAATATTTATAGCAGTTAGATACAGGGGGTGTAAACAATGTAACAATGAGAAGATGTGGCAAATAATTACAGGAGATGACCCCACATTGAGTCTAGCCACACCTTGATGGCTGGCACCTAAGAACAATAGGGCTACCTTCTAATACACATCCTTCCGTCTCTATGTCTGAGTAGTCCAGACCTTAGATAGAGTACATGGCAGATGTAATTAACTCGATTTGCTAACAATGGGCCAGAACAGATAACAGTACAATAGAGGTGTCTGATCACTGCAGACTCAGCACACCCTGTTCAGCACATCAGAGATGAAACTATTATCTGCCAACAATGAGATAAAGCAGATTACAATACAATGGAATGGCTGGAGCCTTTAATGGGTTAAGATCCAGGAACTGGAAAAAGGGGTGCTTGACAACAACTATTACAAAAGACTGCACTCTGTCATTGATGCTAAAGGGGGCAATACACAGTATCAAGAACTAAGAGTATACAAACTTTTGATCAGGGCCATTTGGGTGACTTCTGTTATCATTATGATTTAAAAAAGGAGCCAAACAACTATGTGATAATAAATGTCTTCATATGATTACTATCCTTCAATAAAATACTTTTATTGCATGAACAGTCAAATTTTAAACATAAATGCCAAAATTTCACAATTTCTTCCGGGGTATGCAAACTTTTCAGCACAACTGTATATGTATATATATATATATATATATATATATATATATATATATATATATATATATATATAATATTAATGAGCGCCTTCGCCTCACTCCACACTGCCATCACTTGGAGCTTCAGTAAAAACGCTGTACAGAAAAATAAAATGCAAAAAAAAAAAATAAATAACACACCAGTGGACCCCCTAGAGGAGGGCCTGGTGTATTGCTCCACCTGCACCACTGGTAGCTTCACCCCTGCCTCCCACCTCAGGAAGTAGTTTCACTGGAAACCAAATTTTAGCATAATTGGAAGCTTGGACATTTTCAACAGTAGAGGTCCTTTAACTTAATGGTGTCACAGTCTTTATGTATTAGGCATAAGATCTATTGAAGAACACTAATATGCCACATGAAGTTGAACACATTTCCTTGCACTTTGCCACAAAAAAATATTCAGTAATTAACACTTGTTAGCAAATTAATGAAAGATAATAATAAGGTAATAAAAACAACTTTATCAATTGAACAAAGCAATTGTGATTGCATTTTTGCCTGCACATTGAGCATGCCTAGTTTCTCTTTGTGCAGGTGACTGCACTGAAGACAATGGACCTGAATGCCTAAGGAGCTTATCAATGATTAATAGCTATGATCTTTCATCAACAAAATATATTAATCTTTGTTTGCTGGTGAATCATAAAGGCGTATTTTCAGCTAAAAATGGCAGGCTTCAATATTAGCTTTCTGTAGGAAACTTCCCTTTACATTTTTTATTTGTTAAAGTACTTGCTATTCCACTTCTGGATCACTACCTATTCATGGGGGCTTGTGCAGCGGTGTAGCTATGGGGGGGAAGCATCCGCACCAGTCATCACTTTTTGGGGACGGCACTTGTGTTTTGAAAGCAGTGGCTGGGAGTGGCACTATGTGTATGTAGACTGGTGGCAGCCCCGAGTGGCGGAAGCTGTAGCTACTCTTGTGTAATTCAGTGAAGGTGTGAGCTATACCATGTAGGGTCACTCAAGATGGGAAGGTCATAGCAGACAGGTGGAACAAATCTCAGTCCACTGGAGAAGGAACTGCAAACCTACTCCATTTTCTCTGCCAAAATTACATTATGGATAAGCACGACCAGATACATAAAAATTGTCCCTGGCGTGCTGTGGTCCATAGGGTCAGATACGACTCAACAGCTAAACAACAACAACATGCTATTACCTATAGATTTAAATGATATCATAATTGTAAACTCCAAAGGTTTATCCTAAAGTTGCCACTAGTGTTTAAAACATCATTTCTTTTTTGTTTTCTCTGAGCCTGCAATTTCAGAGTTATGCAAAATTTTATTTAAAAAGGTTAATATATAACAAATTATGTCAAAAGTGTTCAGAAAATGTATAGTTTTGCTATTATACAAATGGTAATATATCAGATTATATTACCAAAAACCTATCTTGGAAGAATGATAGTGACTCTTAAAAGCATCTTTAGTCTTGTCTGTTCTGTTGTTTATCATCATATCATATTGCCATGTCTAAAGTGTTGGTTTCCAAACGTTTTAGATTTAATTTGGTTACTTAAATTTGAAATATTTTGCATGAGATATTGTCTTAATTCATGTTCTGTTTCTTTGTGTCCCTACTAAACACACACATGCAAGACAGTTCTAAACAATTAAGTGGCATATAAGTGATATATAGCTATTTTCACATCCGTCAGCCACTGTACATACAATTACCTAGCATGCCCTGTTAATCTTCCTGTGTCTTTCAGTTACCAAATTATAAAGCCCTATGTATATTGCTTGTGCTATATAAATAAAAGCATCCATGCATATATTTTCAGTCTTTCTTGATGATACAGAAACATGATTGCAGGAACTGATCAGCTGTAACTTGAATAAATACCAGTTTTTGTGGCTTTATTGATAATATTGAACTAAATTATGTCACTTATTTAATGTATTTCACCTTTTTTACTTTCAGGAGAGTCGTTTCTGCAGTTTTGTAGATAACCTCACAGAATATGCAACAAAGAGTATATTGGCTGCTCCAGTGATGAATGGGAAGGATGTAGTTGCTGTAATAATGGCTGTCAATAAAACTGATGGGTCTAACTTCACACAAAGAGATGAAGAAGTAAGTACGGTTTAAATAGCAACAAATAGGACGATATTAAATTCATTATGTACTCACCTAAGAAGTGAAGGTTTACAGTCATTGAGAAATGGTTACATTGTATTGCAGACATTGATGACATTATCGTATAGTAAATTATTACCGTAGCTCATTGTCATATACGTATGTCTTGGTTAATAAACTAAATAATCTATTCCTTTTTTAGCTTTCTAGAAGCATTTTCCACTTATCAAGACTAGTTCTTCAAAAGGCCATACTATGCAAATAAGATTGCATTGGTCCTTTACAAACTAATGAAAATAAAAACATGCTGATATTCATTAATACTTCAGGCATTACATAAACTGATTAATTCTTACCAACTAGCAAATCAAAAAATCTAGGGGGATAAAGTTTAAAGAGAGTGTATATATCCAGAATATAAGATGTATATATATATATATATTATGGTTCAAATCTTTCATAGGAAAGATATACTGCTCAGTAGAGCTGGTACCTGCTAGTGGGCAAATATGGTAATGCATGATTAAGTTTACTTTTGCTATTTTTTGTGTCCCCTGTTCATATAATCTGTGGGGATCCCACCCCCCCATGTAAAATAAAGGCATATTTGTGCATAGCAGTTACTGAGGATCACAGAACACTGGAAATGTTCATTTCTAAAAATATATACATTAGATAAGGAACTATTGTCAAAAGAAGATTAAATGCAAAGGAGAAGACCACAGGGCATATGGGGGCATCAAAAGGGACAAGTGACAAAAGTAGCCAAGTACTGGACAAATTGTTATATAAGGAGTAGATGCATAGGCCAAAGTAACAAGGGAACCAAAAATAACATCCTCTATAGTAGTTAGTAATTGGCAGGCATTACTCACATCCTGATTGACGGTGCAGTCGTAGGAATAGCACAACAGTGCATGTGCAGTTGTGGCGTTTGTGCGCATTCACGGTACAGCTGCACAAATGTGCATGCACGGCATAGTTTTGCTATCGCACATATGCAGCGTTGGGGGTGGGAGATGAGGAAGAGAGAAAGGGAGGGGGAGAGGGACAAAAAGAGAGAAAGGAGGCAGATAGAGGGAGAGAGAGAGGGAGGGAGAGAGAGGGAGGGAGAGAGAGAGGAGGCAGCGAGTAAGGGAGGGAGAGAAAGAGAGGGAGGGGAGAGTGGGTGGGGAGAGAGATAAAGGGAGGGAGAGAGAGGGGGAGGGTTAGGAAAAGAGAGCGGGAGGGAGAGAGACAGAGAGCACACAGAATGCAGACAGAGGACACCGAGAGAGACAGAGAGCACAGAGAGAGAGCGCGTACACACACACAGAGGGCACACTGAGAGAGAGAGGATGCACTAAGAGAGAGATGTAATGCACAGAGAGAGAGAGAGCACAGAGAGACAAAGCGCTCACAGAGAGAGAGAGGGCACACAGAGAGTGGGAGAGGGTGCCACAGACAGAGGGAGAGGACGCACAGAGTCATCACAGAGAGAGACAGCACAAACAATTGAACATAGAATATGACACAGTCATTCATGACGGGCAAGTTACTTGTCTTATAATAAGAAGATGTGATACTCATATCAGTTGAAAATGAACTGTCCATTCCATAGACAGAGTGTATCACACTGACTGCCCCAACCTGCCAACCCGCACAACCTTCCTATTGTTTTCAGTGATTACAATTTATTTATAAAGTGCCAACATTTTACTCTATACACAAAATATTTTCACTTATAAATCCTATTTTGTAAAATGTATTTGAATGAATTCTTAAATGTATTGCCATATTTAGGTTTTATTCTGCCCTAAGCCCATTCACACTTATGCGCCCCCATGAGCCATACCTCAGTTATTACTCCTCCTATTCCCATGCTACCATGCTATTTGCCAAATCAAAGGTTTATGGTATTTATGTATGTCAGAAAGTGTTAGCTATGCATACAAACAAATGTCAAATGTCACTACAAATAGACACCATTATTCAGCCATACTTTCCCTTCATTTAGAGGTCCCTTAAATTGATATGAAACATCCAAAATGTCTATCGTGGGCTCATTTAAGAATTTGAGTATCTGAAGATAGTTATTCTTAGTTTAGCCCAACAAAGTATTAGATTAAAATCTACAAGAATTTCCAGAAGCATACAATTATTTTAGTTACAGTGAAGATATATATTTATTGGCAATGCTCATATTGAAATATCGGAAAATGTTGTCACTAGCCATTGATTTAAGATCAGATTAAACTAATTATTCACCAGGGAGAGAGAGAGGGAGTGAGATGATTTTTACTTTCTTCATTAGAGTACTGGCAAACATAGTTGGGAAAATAACAGTAGTTATAAAAACTGATAACTCAATATCTGAGATATTAATCATCTCAGAGTGTGTAAATTTGATTAAGGAATTATGAGCACAAAATCCACTCATATACATAGTATATTTATAAACTCCTGAGTGTGCTGATCCATTATAATATATATTGAGAAATATATTTTATGTTTTTTTTTTTTTTCAGATGTTCCTTAAGTACCTCAATTTTGCCAATCTGATACTCAAGGTATATCACCTGTCGTACCTTCACAACTGTGAAACACGAAGAGGTCAGGTACGAAACATGCTTCTTATAGCTTACTCTGATTCTGTGGCTGAATATTTTAGAGGACCACTTCAAATAGTCATGTATGAGTTAGAGAATGTTCGAAGTTCCAAGATATTCATTTTTCGTCCTGGACAATACTGTAATGTGTTCTATATACAGTTTGATCCTGTTAATGAATGCAACATTTGGAGGGAGGATATACTAAGTGAAGACGAGACTTATAGATAATGCCCAAAAAAATCTGGGGGGGATAATTTAGCTCTACTCCCAGGACAGGAAGCAGGGGCGGACGTACCACCGGAGCACCTTTGTTTAAATTCTCTATGCCACTGACCCCAATAAATAAAAAGTATATATATATATATATATATATATATATATATATATATATATATATATATATACAAATATAAATATATGACTGAAAACACACAAAAAATATATTTTATTGAAGGATAGTGATCATGTGAAGCCATTTATTATCACATAGTTGTTTATACCGTCCTAACTGTGAAGCATGGTGGTGACTCACTGATGTTTGGGGGGGAGGGGGGGGGGTGAGCACTAAAGGCACAGGAAATCTTGGGAAAATTGATGGCAAGATAAATGCAGCATGTTACCAGAAAATACTGGCAGACAATTTGCATACTTCTGGCTGCGCATAGGACCCTCTTGGACTTTCCAGCATGACAATGACCCTAAGCACAAGGCCAAGTTGACCCTCCAGTGGTTACAGCCAAAAAAGGTGAAGGTTGTTGAGTGGCCATCACAGTCTCCTGACCTTAATATCATCGACCTGGAGGCATTTTGCCAATATGAATGGGCTATACCATCTGCAAGAATTGGGGGCCTTATAGACAACTATTATTAAAGACTGCATGTTGTCATTGATGCTAAAGGGGGCAATACACAGTATTAAGAGCTAAGGGTATGTAATCCTTTGACTCCTTTTAAATCATAATGATAACAGAAATCACCCAAATGGCCCTGATCAAACAACTATGTGATGATAAATAGATTCATATGATTACTATCCTCCAATAAAATATATATTTTTTTTTTGCATGATCAGTCATCTTTTCTAAATATATGCCAAAATTTTACAATTTCTGCCAGGGTATGAAAACTTTTGAGCACAACTGTATATTATAAATATATATATATATATATATATATATATATATATATATATATATATTTATATTGTAACAAGGTACCCTTTGGTAGACTGTAAATGGTAGAGACTTCTGGGCTCTTTTTATATATTTTATTGAGTAGTTACAAAAACACAAATTGAATAGCTTATAGTCAGGAAAATAAACATCTACGTAAACGGGCTTACTTATACTCTGGAACACCCTGATTATAACCTGAGCAGCTTTTCTACTACAGGTTAAATTATAATTCATAAAGAAAACAAACAGTCTCTTGTAGTGCCACCTTGTGGCCAGGATACAAACAGTCCCTTACAGCGCCAGCTTGTGGCCCGGATACAGATAGTCTCTTACAGTATCGTAGTCTTGTATATGTGGTGTAGTGCCACCTTGTGGCCAGGTTACGACTAGTCTCTTATATAGTGCCAGCCTGTGGCCTTTCCACGTCTTCACTTAAATAACCTTGGATGAAGCATAGGGCCCGCCCTTCTCTCCCATATGCTTCACCCATTGATATTGCAATAGGAACCCTGCAATTTAACTGGACAAGCAATCAGCCTCTTCCCTGGGGTATGATAATTTAAGTAAAAGGTTTCTGACATTATGGTAAATGGAGTGTCCGTCTCCTCACTAGCTTCAGTCTGCCATGCAGCTTCCTCCAGTCAGGTAACTCAGCAGTGTTCCACAGGTACTTAATAAGGATTTCTTTGCAGATCCAGTAAGACCTTTTACTTGCAGCTCCAGAAAAACAGCACTCCAGCATTCAGTATTGCAGCTTCTCAAAAACAGCTCTCTCTGCTCAAGGTTTCTTCCAGGCTCCTTATCTCCTGTGAACTTAGCTCGCCCCCTCTCTGCTCACACAGCAGCCTTTTAAATCCTCCTGACTTAGATCAGGTGTACTGGCTTGATTAGGCCGCAGCTCACACGCTCCCCTTCTGTTCAAGCATGGATGTACAGCCCTACTCATTCTTCTGCTTATGTAGATCCCTTGCTGGATTCTAGTGCAAGTTATCTGTCCTTGCTGGACACCGTTACATATCCTTCCCCTCAGCTCAACACCATGTAGTTGAGCTACATGCGCCGAGAGGCAGTGGACCCTAGATAGGGCATTCGCATTACCGTGTTTCTTTCCGGCTCGATGTTCCACTGTAAATCTGAATAGTTGTAATGAAAGAAACCATCTAGTCACTTTGCTGTTTTTCTCTCTGTTAAGATGCATCCATCGTAATGGGGCATGGTCCGTAACCAGCTTGAATGATCTACCCAGCAGATAATACCTCAGAGCCTCGCAAGCCCACTTGATAGCCAGGCATTCTTTTTCGACCACTGAATATCTCTGTTCTCTGGGCGACAGTTTCCTGCTGAGGTATAGCACCGGATGTTCCTCGGCCTCTTTCTTTTGCGATAGTACAGCCCCTAATCCAATCGCAGAAGCATCCGTCTGTAGGATATAAAGTTTGGGGAAATTCGGAGCCACCAATACCGGTTCCTGACACAAGACCACTTTTAGGTCTTCAAATGCCTTTTCTGCTTCCGGATTCCATTTTACCGTATCTGGGGCTCTTTGTTTGGTTAAATCAGTTAATGGAGCCGCAATGGTGGCAAAACTGGGTATAAACCTTCGGTAGTACCCAACTATCCCCAGAAAGGCACGCACCTGTCTCTTCCTTAAAGGTCGTGGCCATTCTCTTATAGCATCCACTTTATTTAACTGAGGTTTGATCAGTCCTCTTCCCACCGTATATCCAAGATATTTAATCTCTCCCAGCCCAAGTGCACATTTTGCCGGATTTGCTGTTAGACCCGCTCTTCTCAGGGACTCCAAGACCTTTTCCACTTTATTTAAGTGAGAATCCCAATCCGTGGTATGAATTACAATATCGTCCAAATAAGCAGTTGCATATTCGGAATGTGGTCTTAAAAATTTGTCCATGAGTCGTTGAAATGTAGCCGGAGCTCCATGCAGACCGAAAGGTAGAACTTTATACTGGAACAGACCATTAGGAGTACAAAAAGCTGTTTTTTCTCGTGCTGATCTTGTCAGAGGGACCTTCCAATATCCTTTTGTCAGATCTAATGTAGACATAAATCTTGCAGTTCCTAGTCTATCAATTAATTCATCCACTCTGGGAATAGAATAGGCATCAAATTGGGAGATTTCATTCAACTTTCGAAAGTCGTTGCAAAAACGAATTGTTCCCTTTAGGTTTAGGAATCAAGACAATTGGGCTACACCATTCACTGCTAGACTCTTCAATAACCCCTAAGTCAAGGATTTTTTTTACTTCTGTTTTTACTTCCTCCCTCTTGGCCTCTGGAATCTGGTACGGTCTGCTTCTTATAATTACTCCAGGCTTAGGGATAATATCATGGTAAATCGCCTTTGTGTGGCCTGGATTTTCAGAAAATACATCTGTATTTCGCAGAATCATTTTCCTTATTTCCTCCTTTTGCTGTGGAGGCAATTCAGTCGAGATTTGTACTTTGGGAAGTGTTACTTCCCTTGGGTACACCTGGTGTACTACTGCTACCTCAGCTTCTTTTTCACGCCAAACTTTTAATAAATTCACATGATAAATCTGCTCCTTTTTTCGTTTATCCGGCTGTTTGATTTTATAATTTACTTCACCTACAGCTTCTATGATTTCATATGGTCCTTGCCATTTAGCCAGGAGCTTGCTTTCAGCTGTTGGAACCAGTACCATAATCCTATCACCAGGTTGGAATTTCCTGACCTTGGCATCTCGATTGTAATAAGTTTTCTGGTGTTGCTGTGCTTGTTCCATATGTGCTTTAACGAGTGGGGCGATCTGAGAGATTCTATTTCTCAGGGTCTGCACATACTCCACAATATTTTTTCCTTGGACTTTTTGGTCTTCCCAGGTTTCGCGTAGAATATCGAGTATTCCCCTTGGATGACGTCCATATAAAAGCTGAAATGGGGAAAACCCTGTAGAGGCCTGGGGTACTTCTCGTACTGCAAATAACAGAAGCGGCAATAAAAGGTCCCAGTTTTTTCCATCTTTGTCCACCACTTTTCGTATCATTCTTTTTAGCGTTCTATTAAATCTTTCCACCAATCCATCGGTTTGAGGGTGATATATTGACGTTCCCTTATGGTGTTCCTTAAACCGTTAATATCTCTTTTGGTATTCCAACTCTTGAGAAAAGAAGTAGCATTTCTTTTGCGATACTCTTAGAGTTAGCGGATCTTAGTGGCACGGCTTCAGGGTATCTTGTAGCGTAGTCCAATATGACTAAAATGTACTGATGTCCTCGAGCTGTTCTTTCCAGTGGTCCTACGAGGTCCATCGCTATTCTCTCAAACGGTTCGTCTATAATCGGAAGTGGTATCAAAGGAGCTTTTAACTGAGGATTTGGACTTGCTAGCTGTCATTCTGGGCAAGACAGACAATACCGGCGCACTTCTTCGTATACTCCAGGCCAGTAGAATCTCCTCATTACCCGGTTTAAAGTTTTCTCCACTCCCAGATGTGCTCCAAAAAGATGACTGTGAGCCATTTCTAATACCTTTTTTCTGTAGCCTTGAGGTACCAGTAATTGCTCTGTAACGTCTTCTCCTATTTTGACCACACGATATAGAAGATCTCTTTTCAACACAAAGTGGGGTCCTTGGAGATTTTCTCGTCCCTGTACTATTTCACCGGTTACCTTGACCACTACTCTTCTGATATTTTGTAGGAGAGGATCATTTGCTTGGTCTCTCCCAAAATGTTTTTCTTCCTGGAGTACGTTCTGTTCTTCTTCTCTCTCTGTTTGCTCTAGAGGGGGCATCTCTGCATCAGAAGAAGGTTCTTCTAAATTTGCTGTCTCCTCAGGTATGGTCTGTGAAGCTACCAGAGATCTTCTCTGACTAGTTTCTTTTTTATTTCTGTTCCCCTTTTCTTCTCTTTTCGTCTTTGTTTTCGAGATTTCTGAACTTTTTCCCGGCTGGAGAATAGTTTGTTATCCTGAAACGGGAAGATATCCAATATAGATTCAGGACTTGTTCTCTGGCTTTCTGTATAGAGCAGTTTCTCAAAATGTGGGAAGTTTCTACCCAAAACCGCTGCATATGGTAGATAGGGTACTACCGGGGCTGTTACTAGGGCTTTTAAGCCCTTGAACTCAATCCATGTGGTTTTTGTTGGGTAGTTCATTACTGCCCCATGAACACAGGTAATGCCCATGCTTTTTCCTAATCTCCTATTATCTGGGGCTACTGCTCTTCGGGATAACAGGGTAACTGCGCTACCGGAATCAATCAGCCCCTTTCCTTTCTGACCATTTATCATTACTTCTGTGATAAATGAATGTCGCAGCTCAGTCATTCCGACTAAATTAACCATGTCACAGTGGATTGCAGAGTCCCCAAGATTGCACTGCATTGGCTCATCCCGATTAGGGCATTTGGCTGCCATATGCCCCATTTCTCCACACTGGAAACACTTCACCGTATGGAAGTAGTCATTCCTTCTCTCCTCCTTCTTTCTTTTGTCAGTTCCATAAACATTTGAGGTTCTCTTCTATAGTTTCCTGTGGCCCCTTCGGTAGGCCGATTTTTTATGGATAACCCACGTTTCCAGGTTTTTGATCTCTCCATAGATGAGTCTTCTGAGATGCTTTTTACAGCTTGATGGCGCTCCACTTGGGCCACTAATTCATCCAGAGACTGTGATTCGTATTCTCCTACCCACTCTCTCATACCTGGAGGCAATCTTCTCCAGTAGTGGTCCAGGACTATTTTTTCCACAATACTCTCTGGGGAGTTACTCTCTGGATATAGCCATTTGCATGTGATATGCAGGAGATCAAATATTTGGGCTCTTGGTGGTTTGTCCCCGTGGTATTTCCATGTATGGAACCTTTGGGCCGGACAGCTGGGTTTACCACTATCCTGGCTAAAATCTCTGCCTTTAAACATTTATAATCCGCCGCTTGTTCTGCTGGTAGATCATAATAAGCTCTTTGAGCTACTCCTATCATAAATGGGGCCAGTATTCCTGCCCACTGCGTTTGTGGCCAGGCTTCCTGCATTGCAGTCCTTTCAAAGGCCAGCAGGTAGGTTTCCACATCATCTTCTTTACTCATTTTATGTATGTGGTGACTTGCTTGCAGTCCCATCACTGGTTCTCTTGTTCCTGCAGTAGCAAGTTGTTTGGATTGATGTAATATCTCTTGTAAATGGCTTGACTTTGAGTCATCTGATTTGCAAGCAATCTGTTAAATTCCTGCTGTTGTCTGTTTGATTCCTGTTGTTGTCTGCTTATTTCCTGCTGTGCTGCGGTTGCTTGCAGTAAGGCCTTTATTACCGCTTCCATTTTTACTGTGGGTGGTCTTTTGGTACAAAGACCCGGATCCCACTCCTGACACCAGTGTAACAAGGTACCCTTTGGTAGACTGTAAATGGTAGAGACTTCTGGGCTCTTTTTATATATTTTATTGAGTAGTTACAAAAACACAAATTAAATAGCTTATAGTCAGGAAAATAAACATCTACGTAAACGGCCTTACTTATACTCTGGAACACCCTGACTATAACCTGAGCAGCTTTTCTACTACAGGTTAAATTATAATTCATAAAGAAAACAAACAGTCTCTTGTAGTGCCACCTTGTGGCCAGGATACAAACAGTCCCTTATAGCGCCAGCTTGTGGCCCGGATACAGATAGTCTCTTACAGTATCCGTAGTCTTGTATATGTGGTGTAGTGCCACCTTGTGGCCAGGTTACGACTAGTCTCTCATATAGTGCCAGCCTGTGGCCTTTCCATGTCTTCACTTAAATAACCTTGGATGAAGCATAGAGCCCGCCCTTCTCTCCCATATGCTTCACCCCAGGGACCCTTTGATATTGCAATAGGAACCCTGCAATTTAACAGGACAAGCAATCAGCCTCTTCCCTGGGGTATGATAATTTAAGTAAAAGGTTTCTGACATTATGGTAAATGGAGTGTCCCTCTCCTCACTAGCTTCAGTCTGCCATGCAGCTTCCTCCAGTCAGGTAACTCAGCAGTGTTCCACAGGTACTTAATAAGGATTTCTTTGCAGATCCAGCAAGACCTTTTACTTGAAGCTCCAGAAAAACAGCACTCCAGCATTCAGTATTGCAGCTTCTCATAAACAGCTCTCTCTGCTCAAGGTTTCTTCCAGGCTCCTTATCTTCTGTGAACTTAGCTCGCCCCCTCTCTGCTCACACAGCAGCCTTTTAAATCCTCCTGACTTAGATCAGGTGTACTGGCTTGATTAGGCCGCAGCTCACACGCTCCCCTTCTGTTCAAGCATGGATGTACAGCCCTACTCATTCTTCTGCTTATGTAGATCCCTTGCTGGATTCTAGTGCAGGTTATCTGTCCTTGCTGGACACCGTTACAATATATATATACATATATATATACACTCATCCCATCTCCCTGCTTATTTTGCTGCGGGAGTTTTATTACTAACCCTCACCCCTCACTCAGTCCCACCTCTCATATACTCTACTCAGCAACAAGGCTATTAACTCTGTCCTTAATCCATGTGTTTCAATTTGCTCCTCTATGTCTAAAATGTACCCTCCACCATTCCGCAAATTAATCATTTACAAGTTCTTACATCTTCCCACCCAAGCAAACTTTCACACCACCTTACTGACCCTGCTAATACTGACCCTTACTTTTCTTTCCCAGACTTCTGCCTCTTCCATTCCCTTTAGATTGTAAGTAGCGAGTTTTCAGTCTTGTAGGGTGCTTTGGAAAAAAGCACTTTCTACAAAGACTCTTAGCTCAAAACAGGGCCCTCCATTTTTCAGTCGGAATATGTTGTTGCGTTACAAATAAACGATAATAATAATAATAATATATATATTAATATTTTATACATACTGTATATATATATATATATATATATATATATATATATAATGTAAATTATGGGTCAAAGCTTTCATAGGAAAGACATAATGCTCCATAGCGCTAGTGGTCAAATCTGGTAGTGCATGATTTAGTTTATGCCCCCCTCATCCCCCCAGTTCCTACTCTCCTGATGGAAAGAACATAGTAGATAATTAGGGGAATATTTAGTGATAAATACAGACATGGCAGAGGGAAGTCAACGAGGGCTTTATAAAATATCTGCAAAACAAATGGGGAATAAATGTGCAGTGGTGTATGATATAAACTGAGATAAAAGAGCCTAGTTAAACAATGGAAATGCAAGTATTCAAGAAAGGCAGCAGTTTGGGTAAGACAAGGGACTGTGAAGCAGTCCACCAAGGCACAACCACTGTAACCTTCAGAAAAAGTTTTTTGAATATTTTCTGAAGCATAGAGATTTTTGCCCATTGTTGTTGGCAGTACCAGCTTAAGGACTAAAAACGAGGGGTACATCAGATAACAAAGTCAACTGAAGCTCATAGTATTAGGTAAACAATGTAGCCATTTTGGCATGGGTGTAGGAACTGGGGGGGACGGGGGGACAAATCCCCCGCAGATTTTTCAAAGTGTGTGTGTTTATGTGTAGAGAAGCAGCTGTGTGGTATTTTTATACTATATACGGTATCCCCCCCCAGATTTTCTTTGGCTCCTAAACCCATGCATTTTGGTAACACTGAGAGAAGGTTTGGGTCCTAGTTGGAGGGAGAGAAGTGGAGACTACTAGTGTTATTACTGATTTAGGTTGAATTTGCATCAATGTAATATTGATGTTTACTTCAGCTAAATATTCCTGTATCTGAACATTATGTCCAGAATGGTGAAATGAAACTCAAATGACTTATAAAATTAGTTATGTTTTTTTTTCTTCAGCACTAAGCTTTATTAATTTACGCTTGTAATGAATGTTTTGTTTTCCCAACGGTTGGAAACAGACTGCCAATATCTTTTTCTAATACTACAGATACTTTTGTGGTCAGCGAACAAAGTTTTTGAAGAGCTTACAGACATTGAGAGACAGTTTCACAAAGCACTTTATACAGTCCGCGCCTTCCTGAACTGTGATAGATACTCTGTGGGTCTCCTGGACATGACAAAGACAAAGGTTTGTATTTGGTGGGCAACATGTTAGAATTATATGTAAAAGATAAAGAAATACCAGAAATTTAGTCCTTTTATTCATGCATTTTCATGTTTTGTGCTGTATTCTGTACCACCAACAAATAAAGTTTATCCTTAAAAGTTCAATAGTGTAGACAGCCAACTGAATTTGCTACAATGATCTTTTCTTAATGTGACACTGTGTTTTTGGCAAGGGGTCATATCAGATAATTATATTTTCAGGTTGGAAAATATGGGACCTAGTTATAAATACTACATCATTACAGTTTAAAGCTCTTTAGACAATTCTCGTTCCTTTTGTATCTTCACCACGGTTCGGGTTTGGCACCGGGCATAGTCCCGATGTTTTGTTTTGTTTTGTATTGTTATGTTTATTTTGGATTTATCTGATGGAAATACATTGTCCTGAAATGTATAATGTGTTTATGCAAAATTAAGTATAAGACTTATTATTACTATTTTTTTTGTATGATTTTAAAATCAAATAAATAAAAAATAAAAAAATATATATATTTTTTTTTTTTAGGCGACCTTAAATTAGAGTGGGGGGGAAAAAGTATTTGATCCCCTGCTGATTTTGAACGTTTCTCCACTGACAAAGAAATTATCACTCTATAATTTTAATGGTAGGTGTATTTTAACAGTGAGAGACAGAATAACAAAAAAAAAAAGCAAGAAAAACGCATGTCAAAAAAGTTATAAATTGATTTGCAGGTCAATGAGGGAAATTAGTATTTTTCCCTTTCAACTTAGTACTTGGTGGCAAAACCCCTGTTGGCAATCACAGAGGTCAGATGCTTCTTGTAGTTGGCCACCCGGTTTTCACAAATCTCAGGAGGGATTTTGTCCCACTCCTCTTTGTAGATTCTCTCCAAGTCATTAAGGTTTCAAGGCTAATGTTTGGTAATTCAAACATTCAGCTCCCTCCACAGATTTTCTATGGGATCAAGGTCTGGAGACTGGCTAGGCCACTCCAGGACCCTAATGTGCTTCTTCTTGAGCCACTCCTTTGTTGCCTTGGCTGTGTGTTTTGTGTCATTGTCATGCTGGAATACCCATCCACGACCCATTTTCAATGCCCTGGCTGAGGGAAGGAGGTTCTCACCCAAGATCTGATGTTACACAGCATTGTCCATCGTCCCTTGGATGCGGTGCAGTTTTCCTATCCCCTTAGCAGAAAAACACCCCCAAATCATAATGTTTCCACCTTCATGTTTGACGGCGGGGATGGTGTTCTTCCGGTTATAGGCAGCATTGCTGCTCCTCCAAACACGGTGAGTTGAGTTGATGACAAAGAGCTTGATTTTGGTCTCATCTGACCACAACACTTTCACCCAGTTCTCCTCTGAATCTTTCAGATGTTTACTTCAGATGGGCCTGTACAGGTGCTTTATTGAACAGAGGGCCTTGAGGGTGCTGCAGGATTTCAGTCCTTCACGGAGTAATGTGTTACCAATTGTTTTCTTAGTGACTATGGTCCCAGCTGCTTTGAGATCATTAACAACATCCTCCTGTGTAATTCTGGGCTGATTCCTCACCATTTTCATTATCATAGAAACTCCACAAGGTGAGATCTTGCATGGAGCACCAGACCGAGGGAGACTGGCAGTTATTTTGTGTTTCTTGCATTTGCGAATAATTGCACCAACTGTTGTCACCTTCTCACCAAGATGCTTGGCGATGGTCTTGTAGCCCATTCCAGCCTTGTGTAGGTCTACAATCTTGTCCCTGACATCCTTGGACAGCTCTTTGGTCTTGGCCATGGTGGAGAGTTTGGAATCTGACTGATTGCTTTTGTGGACAGGTGTCTTTTTTACAGGTAAAAAGCTGAGATTAGGAGCACTCCCTTTAAAAGAGTGCTCCTAATCTCAGCTCGTTACCTGTATAAAAGATACCTGAGAGCCAGAAATCTTGCTGATTGATAGGGGATCAAATACTTATTTCTCTCACTGACCTGCAAATCAATTTATAACTTTTTGACATGCGTTTTTCTTGTTCTTTTTTGTTTTGTTATTCTGTCCCTCACTGTTAAAATACACCTACTATTAAAATTATAGACTGATTGTTTCTTTGTCTGTGGACAAACGTTCAAAATCATCAGGGGATCAAATACTCCCCCCCCCCCCCCCCCCCCACTGTATCTATGCTGATGCTTTGTATTCTCCAAGAACTTTTTAATATTTGTAATGTTTTCTGAAAAGACAGTGTTATTTATAAGCTAATTAATGGAATTAAAATGATTATAATTAATACATCCATCTGACTAATTTAGTGTAGACACTGAGAGAGTAATTTGTTTCATGCTTTCTGTAAAGCAATTTAGCAATATATTCATCTAAACCTGTCTAAATAGATGATCACCGAAGTGTGCCAGTGACAAACTGATATAATCAACAAGTCTTGATGATGGAAATAATATGCTGTTTAAATCTTCAAAATCCAACATGGATGATGTTAATGATTCTTAAAAACTAACAATCCATTGGCTGTAATAAACAGTCCAGAAAATATAATAATAAAAGAGAGAGGGGGAGAGCAAATGGTGCAGTAAAATTCAAATATGTATTAAGCATATATAAACGTTTTACAATATACAATATGGGAATGGGATGAATAATAATTCTTCTTCAGGAAGGTTGTACCGTCTTAACACAGTAGAAGTAAAGAGCAGCATCTTTATCGTAGCTTAGTTATTAACAATGAATTAGTTATTGCCATCAGAGCCAATTATTTATTATACTACATGATCTCAATTCCATTAATGAAATCTGGAGCTCATTTGAATAGATATGGAAATATAGAAGATGTTTTATGTTTGTAATATATGTCACAAAAATGTGTATGTACTTTGTTTATAGGAATTTTTTGACCAATGGCCTGTTCTTATGGGCGAAGTTCCTCCATATTCCGGCCCACGGACTCCTGATGGGAGGGTAATTATCTTGATTATGTAATTTTCATTAATATAAAGAGTATAAGATTCAACATATTATAGAAGGAGATATACAATATTTTATTAGTTAACTCTGAACGCTCATTGGCTTAGGAACAGCTAGTTGTTTTGTACTTTGCTGCTCTTGTCATTTAGCCATGTGTACTAGTTTGTATGTGCAGCCCAGACATTGCTTGTGCATCCTGGTATGGTTCTTGTGTACTATTAGGTACTGTGCTGGTCAGTGTCTCTTTGTGTGTGCTGGGTAGTTGTAGCCGTTGTGTGTTTCTAGGACACTGGAGGTGAAAATGAAAACATAATAAAAAATGTTTACATACTTTACTACATTGCAAGCTTTAGTTGCCTGCAGTGTTATAATTTACTTTCTTTTTATAGGAAATATCTTTCTACAAAGTGATTGACTATATTTTGCATGGCAAGGAAGAGATTAAAGTTATACCGTAAGTCTTAATAAAACTATCATAAATTCACAGAACCATGCAAGTGTATATATTGTTCTTAGCTTATTCTGCCTTTGTGTGTGAATATCATATCCCTGCACTCCATCTGCTCTATCAAATATGCCATATTGTATACCAAAAAAGTAAAATAACTGCTGAACACATTGGATTGTTTGGTTTATTTTAAAAAATTGCATATTTACAGAATAGGATATTACAAATCAATGTAATTAGAATATGTGCTGTGGGTTTATAATTTCAGGAATCCAGCAGCAGACCACTGGGCTCTGAGCAGTAAGCTGCCCACTTATGTTGCTGAAAATGGACTTGTGAGTACACACTTGATACTAAACAGTATATAATTAAGCATAAATAGACCGCAGATTCACAAATAGTTACACTTAAGGGACACTGCCACCCTAACAGGAAGTAAGTGTGGTCTTATAGAGCATTAAATTGTCTATGCATTGTACTAGACATGTTTTGTCTATGTAAATAATTCATGAGATACTTTGCATTGTTTTTGTACCTACTTTATGTTATTCTGTTGCTCAATATGCTATTTGGGGCTCTAAATATTTGGTATGGATGGGTAATGGGATGTACCTGCATGATGCCATTGGTGGACAAAGACAGCTGTAGACAAACAGACTGTGATTCTAAATAGTATATAAAAACAGCTAATTACTATTCTGGAACTATTAATTTACAAAAAACATAGCACAAACAATATTGAATTTCACAGAAAAATTCACTTTAAAAAGTGGCTAATAAAATGCTTCATCCACTTTAAGAATAATCTAATAAAACCACTTGATTTTGGATGATAGACTCCCTTTAACAATTTGAAGCGTTGTCTACAGAAACATTTACTTAAAATGATTACTAAACCCTTACATGAAAAAAATGATTGTCTCTCATGTAAAGGTTTATAGTTTACTCCTAATTAATCCATAGCTAATTAAGAAAAACATGGCCAAGCTTCAGACACCTTACTCCAACACAGAAATAGTTTTCTTAAGTTGGATAGTTAAAGAGGCACTGAAAAAATATATATAATCATGTTATTTAAAGGGATATTGAAAGTATTCTGTTTATTTGTTGCATCTGTAAGAGTGTATATGATAACATACCAATGTGTGTGTTTTTGAACTGATTTGGGGGCTTGCCCCTGTCAGCCAGTGAGCAGTAATATAGATGTATGAGTCACAACTTATCGGCCAATCAAACCTACAAACACTGTATGCTTTCTGCATTTCCTGTTAATTTCAATTACAGTGGTACCTTGGTTCTCAACGTCCTTGGAACTAAACATTTTCAATACTCAACCTGTCTGGATGATCAAAAAAACTTTGTACTCATCACTCTACCTTGGTACTCATCGCTTTTGCTAAAACCAATGTTGCATTACTCCTTATGGGAGTTTGGTACCCAACCTTTTTGGTACTCAACCTGCCATCTAGAATGAATTAAGATTGAGAACCAAGGTACCCCTGTAATTTTACACAAGTTTTACATTATATTTTTTCAAGGAAAACACATCTTAGTAGATTTTTAAACAGGCTCTTTTAAATGACTGAAAAAATAAAGATGTGTGTTCCATGAGATCATATTCCCACATAAGCAAGTTACTTTCTACTTTAGATATGCAATGCATTTTCTCTAAGATAACTCATTCTTGAGATATACAGCATTGCGGTGCAGCTTAAATATGCTAATATGCTGCTCCATATGCTAATTTGTGCCTCAGTGAATTCAATTTATGTAGGGGAGAAGGTCTATCTGCTTGGCAACACTGATGTTGATGTTGTTTGAAGACCATATAGCTCCTAAAAAAATCATAAAATCAACACAGGTCTCCCGTGTCTCATTAAACCGAATTATATTTTTATTAGAGATAAAAGACATTACAGTTTAAGTTAAATCATACCATAGTCTGTAGTGCAGAAATAATATTCTTATTATTTATATATAAATATATATATAATGTTTTATTATTATTATTTAATAATCATTTTCATTCTACAGATTTGCAATATTATGAACACAGCGGCTGATGACTACTTTGAGTTTCAGGTAGAGTTCTTACAAGTTTATTATTATTATATTTTTTCTAGAGCTCTAACAGATTCTGTAGTGCTGGGTGATGTATATATTTGTACATATACATTGATACAGGAGATGATGAGAGCCCTGTTCTTTGGGAATTTACAATCTAAAAGATTTAATTTTCAAAATGATTGTTGCCAAAGAAAGAGTGCAGAATAAGTAAAAAGAAGAAAAAAAACAGGAAGCTCAAATATGATGTGAAAATGAAAGGATCACTGTGGTCATCATATGTACAATACTCAAGAACTAAACCTGAAATTATGCAAAATATTTTTTAGAATATAAAATAAAATAACACAGCCTGTAATATATAACATTTTATAAACAATTCTGTTTCTATGCGATCTACCATTTTGGTTTCTGGTGAGCAACTTCCTGAGGTAGGGGAGACTTTGGTTACACATGAACTAGTAGCAGTAATATAATGCACCCAAATGAGAAAGTTAACCAAGGAAATAGCTGACAAAATAAAATTGATGCCTGCAGCATGGGTATATTTAGGTTTTATGCTACCTTGCCCCTTCTGGATCACTACCTTGTAGTCGTGAAGTGGCTTGTGTACCTCAGTGAAGCTGTGAGATATACCATGTAGGTTCACCCTAGATGGGCAGGTTATAGCAGAGAGGTCAGACAAATTGCGGTCCACTGGAGAAGGAACTGGCAACCCACTCCAGTACCTATGCCAAGAAATCCATATGGATAAGCACAACCCAGACAGATGTGCCTGGTGTGCCTCTTCCATATGAAGAGATTCTGGCATGACTAAAGGACTGAACAACAACAGGGCTATTCTGATTTGTGCCTCCCCCTCCTTTGTCCCAGTTGCTGCTCCTTCTTTCCTCTTTCTATATCTCAAATCATAAGTTTTTGTTCAGATATATATGGTATGTCAGAAAGTGCCAAATGCACTTATAGACAGAAATATCACTACATATAGACATTTCTGTGCATATACAAATATATTTCAATGTTCTGCACTGCACCTTAAGGCAGCCTTGTTTGTTGTTTTGTCGTTCAGGCGTGTTCGAATCTCCATGACCCTATGCACTGCAGCACGCCAGGCACATCTTGTGTCTGGTTGTGCTTATCCATAAGGTTTTAATGGCAAAGATACAGGAGTGGGATGCCAGTTCAGTCTGCTGCCCCAGGCCTGGGCCTTGTAGCCCTAGACAGAAACACACCCATAGCTTGCAGTAAAAAATAATTTGGTAAAAAAACTAAAAATGCAAAATTAGCATTTTTATACTTTCTAAAACATTTTTCCATTTTCGATTTTAATTATGTAATATAGCATATATATATATATATAAATATTTAATATATATATAAATTACCACAGTGGTACTCTAAGGTAAAATGGTAGCTTGATGAATTGTTTCCAGTATGACAGTTCCTGTAAGGTTTACATGGACAGAAAAATGAATAGCAGTACAATCATTTATATAATTTATTTACTGTAAATGGTTATTTATATAATTGTTGATAGGTTTAGAGTACACAAAAAGCATAATTGTGAATAGTAAAGAATACTGTTAGAACATTAAAGTTTGGGGGAAACTTCCCCTGCTTGTGAAGTATGTAGCAAACTAACATCAAAAGTAGCTGAGCAAGACAGGAACATTTAAAAAAAAAATCTTTTTTTAATCTGATTCTGCTTGTCCCATCTTAGACTGCTAGTTTGTCTTTATTTTAAAGCATTTTTATCTATGTAAACTGTTTTCTTAAACAGGCTACTTAATATATTTGTCCATGTCTCCCTATAGAAAGGCCCAGTGGATGATTCTGGGTGGATGATTAAAAACGTCCTTTCTATGCCAATTGTCAATAAGAAAGAAGAAATTGTCGGTGTTGCTACATTCTACAACAGGAAGGATGGGAAGCCATTTGATGAAATGGATGAAGTTTTAACTGAAGTATGTACATTATTGTATATCCTTAGATTCAGATTACGAGATATATATACTGTTATGTTACTAATCTCTGTAAACATACAGCTGAAAAATAAAAAATATCTTGGCAGCAAATATAAATACCCAATTCTATGCCAAATTTTAATGTGTTCCTTCTCTAGTCTTTGACACAGTTCCTGGGCTGGTCTGTCCTGAATACGGATACCTATGATAAAATGAACAAACTTGAGAACAGAAAGGATATTTACCAAGACATGGTCAACTATCACGTGAAATGCTCGAATGAAGAACTGCAGATAATCCTGGTATGGAAACCATTATCTATACTATGTTGTATTAATTGGTTTATGTTGTTTTATTAAGAAAAGGCTTGAGTGTGATGAACTAATGTTGTTGTAATATTATAATATGGCTTTGGTAATATGATGGACATTTCCAGCTAATTCTATAAGATATGTCGCATGCCATGTTTTTGTTCAGAAACATGCCGGTCTAGAAGGACATTCTGCAAAATATTTTTTCAAACTATTTATGTCTTATCTTTTGATGTCTAACATGAAGAGGAATCCTCTTTAGTATCAAAAGGGGAAAATATAGCTGGGGGAGTACTAACATTCAAGAAGGAGGATGTGTGCTGCATGAGCTCTGCTGAAAAAAACATATAAAATCATATAACAACTAATCCGCATATTGCAGTTCAGAGGAGATCTTAAAAGGTTGAACTTGATGGGCTAAAAGTCTTTTTTTCAACCTCAATTACTATGTAAGTATGTAAATATATAAAGTGACTTATCTATCACCAATTCACTATATATGACCAGAATTATGCACAGGAGGACCCAGCTGGCTTTAAAAATCAAGTTTAGCATCTTTTTCCTCTGAGATTTGTTGCTGAACCAGAACAAAGGAGACTCTGATAAACACCCTCCATACTTAAGGTTGGTAAACTCCAAAATTGCTTGTCTGGATCAAACCCATACAGTTCTAATCTAGATGCCTTACACTTCTGGAGATCTATTCTATGTAACAATTTGAAGATACAGAATAATATCTGGATTGTACTCATAATAAGCTGTATAATTGTGAATTTTGTAAATCAAGAGAAGACCCAGCAGCTTATGTCTCATAAGGATATAAAATATGCCTTTTATGTGGGAGACTATGAAACATTAATACAGAACTGTTTGTTTGTTTTTTTGTTGTTGAAAAGAAGGCACAGTAATAGTTAATCTTTGTTTACAACTTCTCTGTGTACTCTACTGCCATCTAGTTGCCAACTGCTATTATAACATCTTCAAAAAAACAAAAAAGATGGCTAGAGCCTCTAAGAGAAATTCTTCAAAAAAGATTCATGACTACTGCATTACAAAAACTATGCATTCTTCGCAACACCTCGCTAAACCAAATAAACAATCATCAATAAGTGGAACAGAGACTTTTGCACCCGGCACTAAAGCAAATATTCAAGACTTGAAGGAATTAATCTCCTCTTTCATATTAGAAATTACATCTGAGATACAAAAAGTCTCTGTGGAATTGAAAGCAGAAATAAAATAATTGAACACCAAAGTTCTTGAATTAGAAGACATAATAGATATAATAACCTTCTTAAGTTGTACACAGAAATGGAAAATTTTCTGAATGTGATTAAAGAGGAACAAAAACAACTTAAAACCATACAAGAGGATCTAGAAAATAGATCTTGTATATCAAACATTAGAATTCAGAATTTATCTGAGTCAGTACAAGAACTACCTCTATACATGAAAGATTTATGTGACAATATTTTATCAGATCTGAGTAAAGAAGAACTTAGATTGGACAGGATTCATAGAGTCCTACAAGCACCACAATCCTCCAATGATAGACCAAGAGATGTGATTGTCAGATTCCATTATTTTTCTACAAACGTCTTGTTCATGAAAGCAGCTAGATATGGTGTTCTTGAAATTGAAGGAAGTCAACCAGCTATCTTCTCAGACTTGTCACCCACTACCTTATACAAAAGGAAACTCCTGAAACCCTTTTTAGGGGTGATTACAATGCATAAATACAAGTATACATAAGGCTTTCCTTTTAGACTTATTATATCAAAATAAGGTAGACATCACACAACCTGAGGAGGGTGAAGCGATGCTCCATTTGTGAAACTTACCAATTCCAAACAACCTGGGATAAAAACAAAATTCTCTATACAAAGCAGACCAAAAGACCAAAAAACAGAAGAGACATCAGATCAGAAGTAAATGAAGAAAATACCACACCACAATTTAAATAGAATGTGGAGAAATCATCATGGACGCTTATAAGTGATAAGCTGAGCCATGTGCCATTACTTTTCAAAATGTTAAGTTTTATTTTTACTCCCCCACCAGAATAGTTTCTATGCCCTAATTGCTCCATATGCTAATCAGGTGAACTGCTCACCATAAAAAAAAAGGACAGCGATTGCTCTCCTCTCAACTGATGTTATTATTTCAATATTTTAAAAACTAAGCTAAAGTAAGTCCTACTCCGATCGAGTTGCAGCCGGAGAATTGAATGAGGCTCTATGTCTATTTGAGATCCATATCATTACAAACTACTTCTTACTCAAGTCAATGGAATATTTGTTGTATGACCATATGGAACAAACACATGACAATAACATAAGTCAAAATAAATGATATCTTAATAAGATGAACAGAGCTCCACATTTCACTACTGTGATCCAGCAGTAAACTGAGGCTTTTAGATATGAAAATACAATTCCAGTTACTAAAAGTAGACACATCTGATGATACTTACTAAGAGGACACATGAAAAATATTTTCATTCTATTCAAACTAAAACTGATCTTTGTAATATTCCAGAAAACAAAGGAAGTGTTTAACAGAGAGCCAGAAGAGTGTGAAGAAGACGAATTATATGAAATACTGGTAAGTTCGCTGATACATAATATTGTCCATATTTAAAAACAATATTTTGTGTAATGAACTTTGCTAGGAGACATAAAATAAATGTATAAACCATTCTGAGTATTGCACTAAACTCGGCATTATTAGTTTATGACTGGATATGTTTATTAGAACAATTGTGGTGTAACATTGGAATTACGGTGCATGTAATCTTGAATTACATGTAACAGAGCATTTACTAGATAAACTAGAATATCCACATACTAATAGTGTATTGAACAATTAGAAAACCACATTCATAATTCTGAAACTTCTTTCCTATAAAACTATGTGTATATGTAATAAAATCAAAACTATTGTCTGACCTTGATTTACACAATAAATTATCTGTGTTCAATTCATTCTGTCAGTCCTGATTAATAACAATTATGTCCTTTTTAATCATGATGGTGCTCTTTACTCAAAGTCATTAGATCACAAGCACTAAACAATATAGATTATGTTTCCAAATAAGACCTCATTGACCCACCCAATTTGCAGTATAATGAAAAGCTGAGACAATTGCAAGTTAAATCCAAGATACAACTTAAATACACATATTTGTTAACCAGAAGAAACAGTCTAATGATGCAAAGTAATAACAGTACATTCCTTTTCACTTCTTTATTCTATTCACAGCAAGAAGAGCTCCCAGACCCAGAAGCAGCTGAGATTTATGAGTTCCATTTCAGTGACTTACCAGTGACAGAACTTTTCTTGGTTAAATGTGCTATTCAGATGTACTATGAACTGGAAGTGGTGGATAAGTTCCATATACCACAAGAGGTATGGGGTGTATGCTGTTTAAAAAAGAATAATGCCAAGTGCTATGTAGGAGGCAATAGTGCAACATATCATTGAAAAAAATGACTTAAATAACCACTGATATCCTATGACTTCAACCACTTTAAATAGAAATGAAAGCACATTACTTACTAGGGTCCTCATTCAATTGCGATTTGGCCAATTGAATAGGGCTCTAAATAAGCACATAACATATATTTTTTAAAGAAGTTTTTCGTTAGTGAAAACCTTGCTTTTGGATAGATGTTTACTAACGAAAAACTTCTTTTAAAAAATATGTTATGTGCTTATTTAGAGCCCTATTCAATTGGCCAAATTGCAATTGAATGAGGGCCTTTGTTTGTAAGTAACATAAAATTCCACATAGCTATGTACTACACTCAACTAAAACAACATGATTTCTCAAAATTGTCAAGTCAACTTTTCTGTTTGCCTTCCTCTGGATCAAAAAGGAATTAATTAACAAGTAATCCACATATTACAAAGGTCAGAGGAGATCTAAAAAGGTTGAACTTGATGGTCTAAAAGTATTTTTTCTCATTTACTATGTACTATGTATGAACTGTGATATGACTGTCTCAACTTCAGGCTCACACATTGTGATACAAACATTGTATAACTGATCATAGATATACAATAGCAATTTCATATGAAATAACAGCAGATCGCTCTGATTATAAAATGGGGAAATACAGAACTGTAAACAACATTGTCCTAATTCTTGTTTCTGTATGTGTACAGGTATTGGTGCGCTTTTTATTCTCTGTGAGCAAGGGGTATCGAAAAATTACTTACCATAATTGGCGCCATGGCTTCAATGTAGGACAGACAATGTTTACTCTGTTAATGGTAAGAGAATGCTTTTCTGGTTTATGGTATATTTATGATTGTTTGTATTGACGCTGAGTAAGCAAAATATCAATAGCATGCCATCTTTTATTTTAGTTCAGGCATAGGCAATTCTTTTTCACTATATTCCTGGTGGCCTTAAAGTGTGCAAAAAAAAGGATGAAGTCTAGGATACAATTAATTGTTAATGTAATGGCATTTAAAAGGCACAGAGAAGAAATTAAAACATTGGGGGGAATTTACTGAATTATTTCCGGTGCTAACTTGCCCACAATAACCCGAGTTTACCTGCGATCCAGTTTCTCACCTCATCATGCTGTAGTGAACGGGGTGTGTTGTGGGCATGTTAGTGGAGTGCAACTTGGTGACATGTATTTTATATTTAAATAGAATGGTATAACCAATATTCATCCATTAATATACAACATATACTGCTAGATGTAATATATAGCAGTTATGTATAAATAGATGAATATAAGTTATATTATTTTATTTAAATATAAATATATACATTCATTGCAGAGCTTAAAATCTGCCATGCTAAATATCACAAACAAGAGTACTAAAATGTTTTAGACCCCTATGGTGCCTCTAAGTATAACCATGGGGGTCCTTACGGGACCACATTGCACCTAACATTAACCCTTTACCAACCCCATGGCCCTATAGCCCCCCCTCCCCCATTAGATCAATTAATTAATAAAAAGATAAGAATAACAAGAAAAACCTTGCAGCAAAATAAAAAAAACATTACAATTAAAATAATAAACTAAGAATAAAAAATAAAAATGACTGAAAATCAAAAGTTAAGCCTGTAGAGGGGAAAATCTTAAATTATACTTACCCACCCTTAGATAAGCATCCAGCTACGATTTGTGACGCCCTCGTCCTCAATCGTCATCCCTTATCATCAGCCCATGAAAAATCTGCTGCTCTCTAAAAACAAGATTAACTTAACTAATGGACTTCCTTCTCTGAGGAGCTCCCCGTCGACTAATTCTCACCACACCCTCGACTTATATAATAGTTATATGGCTTCTGATTGGCTCAAATACGTTAGTAAATATCTCCCATTGTAGGAGACATAAGGAATATACTATTTGACTATACCAGTTTTAGGCCATCCATTTTGTTGGCTTTCATGTGTGATATGTCTGAATGCCTCAAGTAATTCTAGCAGGCTACATATCCTTTTTATAGATGTTATACAAATTATGCAACTTTCACTATAACAATGTAAGATTACTAAGTAATTGATTTAGATATTTTTCCTTAATATTTTAAAACCACTGGCATAACTATATAATTAGCCTAATTCATGTCAAAACCTGGCTTAACATATAATTATATAACTCTTTAATGGCTTTGTAATAGGCTTTGCTGACTTTTGTTTTTCTAATTTTATCTTCTTTGGCCAGATGTACTAAAGAGTGGAGTCGTTAAAAAACGACCTCATCTTTTAATATACTGTATATGTTCTTTTATGCTAAAACATGTTTTGTCATTAATGTAAGATATATTTTTGTGAAGGATTTAGTGACACTATTTTTTTTCTTCTTCATGACATACTGTGTATACAAACTATATTCTCTATTTATTGTCTCATATACAGTACTAAACAAATTTTTCAACTCAAGAAAGCATTGTTGAGAAGTACGGTAATCACTTTTATGAGCAATATTACTTTCATTCACTTTAACAATATTCCATCATAGGAAAATCAAATCATAAGAAAAAGTATCTATGTAAATAACAGACTATCTAGGATGTTTCTTTGTACAGTTTGTAAATTCTGAATTTTATTCAAAAAGGACTTTATTTTGTTCTTTCAGACAGGAAACCTGAAACGATACTACACAGATTTGGAGGCAATGGCCATGGTAACGGCAGCTTTCTGTCATGATATTGACCACAGAGGCACTAACAACCTATACCAAATGAAGTGAGTGTTCTTCATATCCTCATAACTGAGCATACAGAGTATTAACATGAGTTTTTAGTATTTAAATGTTTTCTAATCATATGGCACCAGTATATAACCTAGAGCATTACATGTAAAAAGGTATGGGCCTATTAATATGTATTTGTGTGAGGAATCCTATTATATACAGTACTGTACATTCCGGAGATTCTCATTCTTCTCTATACCGGTGCCTTTTCCATATGTATGACCAGAGCAATATGATACAACTGTGGTCTTAGATAAAAGGCAGTCTTTCTGAACTTCATTTCATGATAATCTAATATAATTATCATTGTCATTTAATTTAATGTTTGAGCTGAAAACATTTAAGGAAAAAATAGGCTGTGAACTACATTATGTTGGGTGTTTTGGGAACCACCTCTTCATTCTGAATTGAAACCATAACATGTGGTAATGATGTTATAATTATGATGTATGGCTATTTGCTAAATTTATATTTGATACCAATAAAATAGCTGATGCTTTAGCAAGCACATTGAGTAGTTAAGTACATAATAAGTTACATTTGATAAATTAGACAGTTCTTTAATTTATTGTCTATTTTGTTGGCATACTCCTCATTTACAAAATGTTCTTTTTCCCTGCCTAGATCTGGACACCCACTAGCAAAACTCCACGGTTCATCTATTCTAGAAAGACATCATTTAGAATTTGGTAAAACATTACTGAAAGATGAGGTACTGTACCATTAGTAATGTATTTAAGCTTATGCCTCAGGAGACAAAGTTATAGTGGGCAGCATCAACAAACAAAAAAAGACTTCTTATAAACAGACCACAATAAACCATAGTGATAGGTTATATTACTGCCATTTTTACACACACATTAATTACATACCATGTGTGATTTGGTTGCTGTGGAATATAGCCAAGAGGGCATTGGGAAATTAAGTATTGGCAGTCGGTGGGGGGCACACAAGACTAGGACAGCAAAAAAACTATAAACATCACTTTGTAGTATAACCATACTAACTTACATACAGGTATCTACAGACTCCAAAATGGCAGACGTTAATGTTCTTTATATGCAGCAACTGAAATCATTGATTTCCAACCCTTTCCTTCAGATCAGGCAAGTCAAGGTTTAGGTTTAACACTGTGTGAATACAGATAAATCTAAATCATGGTTTGCCTGGTGAGCATTGACTATAGTGTTGGGAATGACTGATCTAAATGTTGGGAATGTATTTATTTATTAATAGGAAAGGACATTTGTTAAAGTATAATGTACTATAAATACAGATTTCCCCAGTGCAATATCATGGTCATTCTGTGGCTGTGCCAATGTGGGCTGTTGTTTCTATTCCCTAAGCAGCCAGTTTAGCTCATCTGTTGGAAAGTTAAGCTTGTGTTGTTTTTCCTTTGGAGTTCTCAATCTGTTCATAATACCACACTGATATAACATGATTTGTTTTTCACAGTCTCTAAATATCTACCAGAACCTTAACAGAAGGCAGTACGATCATGCAATCCATATGATGGATATTGCAATCATCGCAACAGATTTAGCCCTGTACTTCAAGTAAGTCTTCCATCTGCCTGCAGCAATTTGTAACAATCATCCAAACTCTGACTCCTGCAATAATCATGTTTCTGTATTTAGGGCTATTTTCTTTGTACTTAACAGAATGATCTTTCTTTCCATCCCAGTGCACAGTTTAGAAAGCATCTTAATAAATTACTCAATTCCCAGACTAATGGTGTCTAGAACAGCAGTCTTATATCACTCACTCTAAGTGTATTTTGTTATAGCCTCAAAGTGTTTAATAGTTAGATTCTGGACAACAGATTTATGGATATTACTAGTCATGCAATGAAACTTTACTTTTCAGTTCACTTTTTTATTAGCTGTTTACTTTTTGTAACACAGTATATTTCTTTTATTACTAATAATGGTAGACTTATAGCTTGGGACTTCAACGTTTTAAAATTATAAAATAGCATTAGAGCAAAAGTATTTTGAAAATCTTAGATACTGTGGAAGGCGAGTTAGCAGGAAATATGTTTATTAACTTATTTTTAGACATTCACATAAGAACACAAATGTGCTATTTATTTATTTACATACGGTGGAGGGCTTCTATCATTATTTTGCCCACCAAAAATGTTGTGCGAAATTACCTCCCCACAAAATCTAATGCACACATTAGTAACCAGGCCCACACTGAGATTTATTTTAATATTGAAACAGTTGTATGTGGGTTTGTCTCATAGCTTGTGCATAATCCATCCTAGGCTATGTTTTAAAGCTGTGTAATACAGTGAGCCATGTATAAAATGGTATTTGGATTAAAAGAGGGAAAATGCATTGTGATCTCCCATGCATACCCCTGCCCACTTTTCCAGAGTGCAGTGAAATAACTGTATTTCTAGGCATTCTGAGCAGGAAATACGTTTTTAACTTATTTTTAGATATTCAAATGGGAACCAAAATGTGCTATTTAATTACTGGACTCTGGACTCTTTTGCCCACCATAAGCTAAATGATAGTATGGTATATATATACCTACATCTATATCTGTAGGTATATATTATTTGGCAGTTACCCATTCTAACCAAGCTATATGTCTTTCCTTAGATCATAGATAATCTAATAAAGTGCTATACTACTCCTTGCCTCTCTTTACGCACCTTTACTTCAGAATAGACACACAGCCTTTCTCAGCCTTTGTCTGTTTGCATGTTTTCTGTAGTACAGTATTGCTATTGCTGCTGCTATATATCTGCCCAGATGTTTTTTCAAATCCTATGCCCTTGTATATACTGGTAGTGAAGTAAAACTGAGCCCTGCGGAGGTGAGCATTTAATGTCTAAGTGGGTATAGACAATGTTAGAAACAAAAGGAAGCTTATGTTATTTTGGCTGGTGGCAAATCCAAGGAGGGTTCTTGAGTGGGCATGTGTGAAAAGTGCAGTAGAGAGAGCTTGGTGGGTGAAGCATGGGATAAGCCCTGTAAATGGTAGTAGGCATGGCTGGATTACCCATTAGGCCAACTAGGCAGCCGCCCAGGGGCACTTCACTGTGAGGGGCGTCACTTTTTTTTTTTTTTTAAATGGTTGCTGGCTGAAAAAAAAATGAAATGCTGTATTTCATAGACTGGCTACTATAGGATAACCACTTAGAACTAAAGAGTTACAACAGAGAAAGGAACTTACACGCAGAGAAAAGGTAAAAATGGGTCAGTGCCTAACTTGCATACTCACTCGCAGGGGCTCCTCCACTTCACTGCCTGGGGGCACCAAAAAGGTGCATCCGGTACTGGTAGTAGGATGAAGTTATGATAGTGATAGTGCAAGACATGGGTAGAGATGAGGGTGTGATGATGTGAGTATTTAGAAAGATGAGATGCTATTTAAGTTCTGATCATGTGCAACCCAACTACCACTGACTGAGAGCAGTTAGCAGGGAGCAAGAACACATAGAAAAGGTGTAGGACCCATGAAAAGACAATGTATAACACTGTATATTGCAAATGAGTTTTAAGTCACTATATGATTTTTTTAAATAATAAGATATTGCAAAAATGCTTTTTTCACGCTTTAAATGTATAACACAAATGTTAGTGTCTCTTATTATGTTACACTGACTTTAACATATTTTTTCCTCTAGACATAATTCCAAGACATAAACTTTGTTGTTGGAAATCAAACGTTGCCTTTGTCTTATATGATTGCTTCTCAGCAAATCCCCTGGTTTAATTGACAATCAGAGGAGCTGCACGGCTTTGTAGGCTGCAATGTCTATTGTCCTTGCAACGGCTTAGTGATTAGTTATCAATAACTGATGATTGTCACTTCTTCTCTTCCATGCAGGAAGAGGGCAATGTTTCAAAAGATAGTAGATCAATCCCAAACTTATGAAAGTGTGGAAGCATGGACGGGATACATGCAGCTGGAACAGACTCGCAAGGAAATAATCATGTATGTTTCATGAATGCAAATCATCATCCTTATTTCTCTATGACTTAACAGTACAATGCATTAGGGCAAAACATGTTTATATGAAATGTATTCCATAATTACAGTATCAGAGCTAGAATTATTTTGTCTTATAGTTATAGTGCACTGAAATCCATATTTGCTATATGCTCTTGAAGAAATAGACTTAATAATGGGTTGATAATGGATTTTTTAAACTATAACATTTATACAAACATTAAAATATTAAATATTATAGACTATAGAGTAGAAATGAATTATTGTGTTTGCCTGCCTGTTTTTTACAGGTAGACAAACCTTTTTTCATCTATGGATGAAAAAATCAAGCAGGTAGACAAAACAACTATGACATACCCCACTACACTATAATTGGGTATAATAGAAAACACATTAAAGGCAGTATTTATCCAACATAACTGAATAGAGATCTTATCTGTATCCAGTGACCCTTTCACATATTTCCAGTTACGAACAAGACAATACTAAATGCAGATATTAAAAATGTAAAAGCTTGTAGTTAGTTATTTTAAACTGTCAAGTTCCTCAAAAGAGTATAAAATAAATATATTTCAGTTCTTTGTCATGTCTATACGCTGCAAGGTATCTATATTTTCTCAACTGTAGATCACAATATTTACAATGATACAAAAATGATTTTGTTTGCACTGTCGAAGATCTGGGAATCCATGTTCCTTTTCTTAAAGATTGTGCATATATGTAAAGTATAAACTCAGCAAGCTTAACTGCCAATACAAGTTTTTTAACATCAGATTTGGGACATACACAAGATTTTATGACGTGTTTAGAATTGTATGCATCTGTTTAAACTGCTAGGTTGAAATGATTGGACTTAATTTCACTGTGATCTTGAATCTTCTAGGGCGATGATGATGACAGCTTGTGATTTATCTGCCATTGCCAAACCCTGGGAAATACAGAGCAAGGTACTGAAAATAACTATAGGATGATACTTCTATTAAGTATATAGATAGACATAGCTTGTAAAGCATGCCATTTTACACTATTCATCTCTGCCTTCACGCAGCGCTGATTTTTTTGTGGATTTGGATAGATAGAAAAGTCAGCTCGACATGTAAATTGCCAATGTAAAAGATTGTAATGGGGGCTCTTGTCAGCACAAGGACTACATTCAATCAACAAAACATTATTTTTATTTTCACAGATCTGTTCTCATCATAATTGTATCATTCTTTCTATTTATATGAGATTTTCTGAATAAAGGGTTAAATGAAACCATCTGATTGGGTATTGTTCACAGGTTGCTCTGCTGGTTGCGGCTGAGTTCTGGGAGCAAGGTGACCTGGAGAGAACAGTACTGCAGCAAAACCCAATTGTGAGTACTCAAATTAGGTTCACAAGAGTACTTTATCACCATGTCACATTGCAAACTATACCATGCACTGATAGGCCATCTAGTCTGCCCATTCTGCCTTCTTACAAAGTTTGGCTTATTTAAACCTCAGGATGAACTTATGCTTATCCCAAGGCATACCTTTACTGTGTTTGTCACTCTTGTGATAAGGATAATCCACTTCTATATTACCCATTCTGTAAAGTAGTACTATAGTACATTACCTCTGCATGATTAACGTATACTGTCGGCCCTGTAGCTCAATATTTTACACAGGTAATATTAATTGACCACTGTAGTCCTATACAAAAATATTTGTTTTTAGAATGTCAAAAAAAAACAAAAAAACCCAGCCATTGATTTACAGTGGGGGAAAAAGTATTTGATCCCCTGCTAAATTTGAACGTTTGTCCACTGACAAAGAAATAATCAGTCTATAATTAAAAAAACAACATGTCAAAAAAGTTATAAAATGATTTGCAGGTCAGTGAGGGAAATAAGTATTTGATCTCCTTTCAATCAGCAATATTTCTGGCTCCCAGGTGTCTTTATACAGGTAATGACCTGAGATTAGGAGCACTCTCTTAAAGGGAGTGCTCCTAATCTCAGCTCATTAACTGTATAAAATACACCTGTCCACAGAAGCAATCAATCAATCAGATTCCGAACTCTCCACTATGGCCTAGACCAAAGAGCTGTCTAAGGATGTCAGGGACAAGATTGTAGACCTACACAAGGCTGGAATGAGCAGCTTGGTGAGGAGGTGGCAACAGTTGGTGCGATTATTCAGTCTCCCTCAGTCTGATGCTCCATGCAAGATCTCACCTCGTGGAGTTTTAATGATCATGAGGACGGTAAGGAATCAGCCCATAACTACATGGGAGGACCTTGTTAATGATCTCAAGGCAGCCCGGACCATAGTCACCAAGAAAACAATTGGTAACACACTATGCAGTGAAGTACTGAAATCCTTCAGCTCCCACAAGGTCCCCCTGCTCAAGAAAGCACATGTACAGGCCCGTCTGAAGTTTACCAATGAACATCTGAATGATTCCGAAGAGAACTGGGTGAAAGTGTTGTGGTCAGATGAGACCAAAATCAAGCTCTTTGCTATCAACTCAACTCGCCGTGTTTGGAGGAGGAAGAATGCTGCCTATAACCCCAAGAACACCATCCCGACCGTCAAACATGGAGGTGGAAACATTATGCTTTGGGATTGTTTTTCTGCTAAGGGGACAGGACAACTGCACTGCATCAAAGGGACGATGGACGGGGCCAGGTATTATCAAACCTTGGGTGAGAACCTCCTTCCCTCTGCCAGGGCATTGAAAATGGGTCGTGGATGGGTATTCCAGCATGACAATGACCCAAAACACACAGCCAAGGCAACACAGGAGTGGCTCAAGAAGAAGTACATTAAGGTCCTGCAGTGGCCTAGGCAGTCTCCAGACCTTGATCCCATAGAAAATCTGTGGAAGGAGCTGAAGGTTCGAGTTGCCAATCATCAGCCTCGAAAACTTAATGACTTGGAGAGGATCTAAAAAGAGGAGTGGGAGAAAGTCCCTCCTGAGATGTGTGCAAACCTGGTGGCCAACTACAATAGACATCTGACCTCTGTGATTGCAAACAGGGGTGTTGCCACCAAGTACTAAGACGAAGGGGTCAAATACTTATTTCCCTCATTGACCTGCAAATCAATTTATAACTTTTTTGACATGCGTTTTTCTTGTTTGTTTTTTTTGTTATTCTGTCTCTCACTGTTAAAATATACCTACCATTAAAATTATAGACTGATCATTTATTTGTCAGTGGACAGACATTCAAAATCATCAGGGGATCAAATACTTCCCCCCCCCCCCCCCCCCCCCCCCCACTGTATTACCTTTTATATGCAATTATGCTACAACAAAACCTACAATTTTGCACTAAATTGATGTGGGAGGAGATGTTGAAAACAGTGGAAGCTTCTAAAACTGCCTGGACTAATAAATCATTAGTTTAAAATGGCACACCCTCCTGACAAAGTAACATCAGGTCAGAAAAGCAAATGGACCCACACAGTAAGGAGTAATCACATATAAAAGGTATGTGTTTGTTTTTTGCTTTCTAAAAATGTTTGCCCATTATCAAGTCTTTTTTTTTTCTCAAAAGACCATACGTAAAAATAGGAGTATTGTGATTCTTTGAAAACTGGTGCTTCTTTATGAGATTGACTAACTTTATTCCCTTGTCTTTATAGCCAATGATGGACAGGAAAAAGGCAGACGAACTTCCGAAACTCCAGTGTGGTTTCATTGATTTTGTGTGCACATTTGTATATAAGGTATGTCACCTAGAGTAAACTCAGTAGGATAAGAGGGTATGTCCGCAATCCCATATTTTCTGTGTTTGTCTTCTAAGCAAGTAGTTCTGGGGACTGGTACCAGTCGAGGAGACCTTCTTTGGCAGTCCTCAGGGATGAAGAGAGCCTAAAGTCACAGTTATAGACAGATTATAGAGCAATTTATAAGCAGTTAATCTGGAAACTATTTAAATCAGTGCAAAGCTAAATTAAAATTCAGTAAATCACAATATTATTATTTATTAACCTTTATTTGTAAAGCGTCATACAGTTTAGATACAATTAAAAAACAATTTTAACAAATTACAAAAGTATAGAGGGCCCTGTTTTTGAGCTTAAAATCAAGCAAACAAAGTGCTTTCTCTAAAGCACTAAATAAGTTTGAAAACTTGCAAACTTAAAGTCTAGAGAATAACGGCGAGGTATAGAAAGCTGAGATACAATATATTGCACAAATTACTGCTGAAGGTTATATGTTTCTTTAAAGTTATGAGTTTTTTGTGATGTTTTGAAGGATTTTAGGCAGGAGGATAGTCTAGTGGAGAGAGGCAATGAGTTCCAAAGAATAGGGGCAGCACAAGAAAAGTCCTGAAGGCGGGAATGAGAGGAGGTGACAAGAGAGGTGGAAAGAGGAAGGCCGTTAGCAGAGCGAAGAGGGCGGTTGGGAGAGTATTTACAGACAAGAGCAGAGATATAAGATGGTGCATTTTTATTGAGGGCTTTATACATAATACGTTAGGGTCAAGATTAAAAAATGTATTCTGAAGGCTATGGGAAGCCAGCGGAGTGACTGCAGACACTGAGCGATGAGTATGGTAGATGAGTCTAGCAGAGGCATTCATTATGGACTGAAGTGGAGAGTAAAGGGTGATGGGGAGACCAGCTAGTAGAGTAGTCAAGGCGGGATATGATAAAAGAGTGAATCATTTTGGTAAACATGTGCTGGATCTCACAGCAGTTCTCATGATCATTTGAATGTTACCAGCTGGTCCCCAGACCAAAAAAGGTTGAATACCACTAGACAATAGTGCTCACAACAAGGAAGGAGGTGGATGAGAAGTGCAACAACAGCATTTATGGAGTGGAACAGTATTTTAAATTATATTCTCTAGCTAAAGCCTTTCTTTGGAGCACTTTGCACATCTATTTTTTATATTAATAATTTGTGAATCGACGATGGTCACAGTGACAGGCATCAAGGGACTGTTTCAGAGTGTGCTTGTACCTCTTCTTCGGTGCTCCACCGTTGTGCTTACCAGTTATGAGCTCATCTTATAGCACACTCACAGTGATTGCAGGATCAGAGAGAGAGACAGAGGCCTTGGGGTATTGTGGACACTGAAATAGAATATGAGAAGGATGGGTAATGTTATTTCACAGATAAGAAGCATTAAAACCAGGCTTTAGTAATTCGAAAAGAACTTCCTGAGGTGCGGGCTGGTGAAGAACTTCCGTCTTCTTCAAACTTACTTCTAGAGCTTTACACCCTCTCAGAAGAAAGATGTAATTGGCTGCAGAGCTGTTGCCGTATGGGAAACAAGGGCTTCGTCATCAACGAAGAGTAGCTCTCGAACTAGTCATTCCACTGTCTTGGTGTGGGCCCTTAGTCGCCTCAGGCTGAACAGACTGTTGTCGGTGCAGTATTGGATGTAGAGACCATTCACATCATCAAGGTCAGCCGTGGCCCTTTGAAGCATCATACTGAAGAATAGTGTGAATGGGCTTATTGCTGCTTCACGACGTTTCTTTTTGGAAAGGTCGTTGCTGTGCCTGACTTGGCCGTGCTAGTCTTAATGTAGCTGGTTGATCATGTTAAGGAACTTGGAAGGACATCCTATATGTTCCAGGATTTGACACCGACCCGTCCTGCTCACAATGATGAACGCCTTGGTAAGTGTTCTGTCCTCAGAATTTCTCTTGGAGCTGCCTGAGAACAAAACCCTTGTCTGTGGTGCCACACTGACTCGCAGGGAGGAGTTCTTCTGCAATAGTGGGCACCAGTCTGTTGTGGAGTTCTCTTGCAAGGATTTTCCCTGCGACGGAGAGCAGCGTTATCTCCTGGTAATTGGAGCAGTCTGACTTTTCTCCTTTGTATACGGTGACGATGATTGCATCACAAAGGTCCTGGGCAGTTTGCCATGCTTTCCCTTAATGCCTGTCACATTTACCATCATCGATGGTTGGCTTTAGCTTTAGACCACAAGGCCTGGAGAAGTACCATTCACCAGGCTGTCTCCTCTTTGGAGAGCACATGCAGGGCTTGTCTTAAGGAAAAAAGGGGGAGGAGGAAAAATTGTCACTCCTCAGCCACAGGAGAGCCCACATATGTGGAGAAAAATCCCTCTTAAATCTTTGTTTGTGAAGCCAAGCCAATGATTTGTGAATAGATAGATAGATAGAGCAATGTTTTATTTGTGTTTCTTTACTCTAGGAGTTTTCACGATTTCATCCAGAGATACAGCCGATGTATGACGGGATTCTCAATAACAAGAAGGAATGGAAGGCTTTGGCTGATGAGTATGATGCAAAAATGAAAGCATTGGAGGAGGAGAAGCAAAAGAGGGAAGGAATAATACCAAAACCAGGTTAGAAGAAGAGGAACACATATTTATACATCAGCCATAAAAAAATAATTGTGAAGTAATAGTATTATAAAAAAAAACAGTAAAAAGAATATTAGATTATTTTCATTGACTATTTGACCTCAACAATAGATGTGTTGAATCAAAAGGATCTTGGCTGAAGGAGAGGTGTCAGTTATAGTTAAAGAAAGGGAAAACTGTTAGTGGAGTGTCTAGGGCATCTGTTTTGGGCCTGAGATGTTGGTTATATTCCTGGGCCCTCATTCTATTATTGGCCGTAAATCGGCCGCAAAGCTGCGATTCCTTGCGGGGCTCCCGTTACCTTGCAATTCAAATAGATGGCGCCGCAAGGATATCCCCTTACGGCCGGCCGTATATCTTGCAACCGGCCATAAGCTCAGAAATCTTTAAAAGCAAATATATATTCAAGACGGCACTGTAAAGCTCTGTAAATGCTAGGGATCATAATGGGGGACATGAGGATTGATAGCAACCCCCTCTCAAGCTTGCACATCAGCCCAAATCCGATATTTCATTAACTGTTTATTTTCTGGCCGCAGCGTGGGCGGGTCTGAGGTGCTCAAAGCCCTCTGGACTTTTTCCATGGATATTTGACATCCATTTAAAAAATATATATTTACGGATTTGAGTGTAGGGGAATGTTGTGCTATGAATGCTAACACCTAAAATCACTTTATAGTCTCCTCAGAGTGCAGGATGGCTTTATTATGTGCTTATTTGTGTACCTGCGGGACCTTTTTGCTGCAAGTAAGCTGCGGCTCGGTTTTAGCCTTGCAGAGAGGGTTCCCGGAGCAATTGAATAGCAACCGGGATTTGCTTGCGGCCGAAACTCTTGCGGCCGTTTATGATCAAAGGCTTTCCTCCGGCGCGTGCGGCCGCAAGGGATAACAAAGCGCCGGCTGCAAGCCTGCCGGAGTCCCCGGCCGGAAGGGTATAGAATAGGCAAATAGCTGCGGCCCCGCATCTCCTACGGCCGATAATAGAATGAGGCCCCTGGTAAGCTGTAAGAGAAGGTTTGCCTTTTTGTAGATGACACAGAAATCTGTAAAGAGAGCTTTTATCATATGATTAGTGATTGTTTAACTAAAGTCATGGCCAAGCATCTGACATCTATATATGAAATATATAATGTAATGCACTTTAATAACAACAACAAACGAGGTAAATGATCTGGATGTTAGCTCAGATGTTTTAAACAGAGGGATATAGGGAGAGGAATTAACAGCAGAAATATATACCACAGATATAGAGGTACAGCCTAGTATTATATTTACAAATTAGTAACGCTAGAAAGAAAGGTAAAAAAATAAATAATCAACGAATACATGCAAAGTCTAAAAAAATTAAAAGGAGAATATGACATGTGACATGCAACTCAATATGCAGATCTTAAAGAAGAAAGGAAACATGGTTGACATTATAAAAAAAATGTTCAGCTATGTTAGGAAAATTGACATTTTTTAGGAGGAAATTATTACAATAGATGGAACAGAAGAGGAATAGTCTTCCAAAAGTGGTGGGACAAATACAGTATACAAATTCAAAAATTTCTTGATTATGCATAAGGCTGTATGAGGAATATTTAAACCAACTCAGTGGGCAGACTAGATTGGCTGTTATGTACAGTCTGCTGTCAAAATCTTTGTTTAGGTGCAAATTGGGTGTGAAAACAGCAAACCGCAATGGCCTCATGAGTCATCATTACAAAAAACTTTACCTTCTCATTATGTAGGTTAACAAAGGTAGAATACAGAATATTAAGGGAAATTACCCTATGATATTGCTTTAGAACTTGTTCATTTCCAGACTAAATAAAAGATACTAATTGCTTTATATCTGCAGCTCCTGCCATTACAGGAAAAGAAAATGGTCCAAGTGTCCCAGCTGGCGAACAAGCACCTCAGTCAAAGAGCTGTTCTATCTTATAAGACTGTAAATATTTTTTTTCCAAGTGTTTTTTGCCACTATTCTGATTAGGGTATATGATGAAATTATATGAGAGTAGCAACCTAATATTGTGATCCTCTATAATGAAATCATTTTTGCATTGTGTGTAAAATGAATGGAAGTGTTGCTAACGAAGTACCTGGAATATTAGGCTCAATGTTCACTCACTGACTGGAAGAAAAACTAAAGCTGTGATATAAGCACAAGAATATGTATATATATGAGACATAATCTTTTTGGTTCACATTGTAGGTTTAAATATTTTTAAACATTTATATGTGCAATAGAATGAAAAACAGTTGCTTTAATAATACTTTGTATTATATGTATGCTTTTATTTTTAGTCTTCTATTATGTGTATGTGGCATTTATCATTGCTGGAGCTTTACACTATGAAGGGATTAAAATAATAAAACCATTCTCTACTGAAGAAATATTATAATATTTTTTGGTTGTTAAAGGAAGCAGACTGAGCTATTATGTACAATGTTGCAAACAGTTTGAGATTATCTAGGTAAGAATTTTGGTTTGGTTAAAACATTTACCCTTTTCAGTGATGGATATAACCTTGTACAAACCTCTCTGGGTCCATTAAAAATATAATTTAAATGAATAATTTCCGGCGATGTTATCTGAGCTTTTTACTTGTGTTTATATCTTTGCCTGTTCATATCCAGTAACACAGCTGGATTACATGGAGGGGATAGAAGGTGTCATTGGATCAATTTCAATTCCATTGCAGCCTAATAACACTTTTCTAGGATTTTACAAAAGATAAAAAGAGGATGAAAAAGTAAAATAATGAGGTCCAGGTCTGGGGATGGTCATTGAAGGGTAGCAGAGAATCATTGAGGATTGATTGTTGCTAGCCTATATATAAGAACATCTATTGTGTATGTATTATTCTCCCTTGGTGTTGGCCACACTAGGCTATGGGTGTTGTCAAGGATTATGCACTGGCAGACTAGAAACAAAGAAGTGGAAATACATCAGAAAGTGTTCCAGTTTAAGCAAGCAATGGCTGTAATAAGTATATGTAATAATGTGAGTGGCATGAACATGTATAAAATATTGAGCAACCATATTTAGGGAAACTACAATATTATCAGTTATCAGACTGTCTGTTTACTGTTAGCATTTACATGTTAAGAAACTAATCTTTTTGGTAACAACTCTTAAAAATTGTAGTATGTGTATGTAAAGTGAGATTTGGAAACAAGAGTGACACTTTACGGTCAGCTAGAGAGATGCAAAAATTGTTAAGATGAGAATAGTTTAAAAAAATCCTCCACCAAAATAGCAAATGGCACAGTTTTCAACTTCAAAGGACTGGCATAATGCATTTACAAGTGAAGCTCAAATGCTTGTTTGTTAGAGATACAGCCACATTAAATTACAAGGCCCCAGCGGCTCTGGTACACCCGCAAAGCCTGCAGGCATTATTACGTCACTGAAAAATGGAGGTTAGATTTCAATCACTTACCGGTTTAGAGTACAACTTGCAATCGGACCCGCAGTCCAGATATAATGCAATATTAATAATCAATAAATATGATATTCTAGTCCATGAGAGTTCCGTTACATGTATTAACACATTGATTGCCAGGATTGATATAACAGGGAAATTAAACATAAAATTAAATAAAAAAAATATTGCAGATTTGCAAGCTTGAGAATGTTGTGCTATTAATTTTAATACCTCATGTCACTTTCCCTTTAATTTAAAATACAGTATTGTGTTTATATTTACATTTACAGTGCTACGGACAGGACTTTAACCCCCTTTTGGGTCCTCTCTAGTACCCAGTTTTTGGCTCCATTTGCTGGTTACCGGTATGCGTCCTTGTGGATTCGTAGCAATTTAATAGCAATTTGCGATTGTAACATTTACAGGCTTGACGGATCAAAGGCTTAGCTGAGACGGAGTTCTGATTTTGGCGGCACGTAGGGTTTTTCCACCTGTAACTCGCAGATCGTTTGCGGGTAGCTGAAAGAGGCCAATTTAATAGCCGTAAGTCTTGCTAGCTCCTTTATGGGCTGCAAATTCTTCAGTTGGAGGATTTTTTTCATTTTTTATTAATTTTATAACATACAAAATTACAATAAAAATTCATACATCCATCATACAGTCTAAACATAAAACATAATAAGAGCAGTGTAACGGAAGAATGCTATTTAGTCACACAAATTCTATACCTATTGGGAGGGGCTAAGACAATGACCCTCATTTTTTAAGATATATAGATCCCATTTTAAGCATTTATTCTTATCCTTAATAGTATCTTTAGGAGATCTCTGGGCAGAATCTCTTTCCAACAGCCTATTCCTTTGCAGTTTAGTCGAAATTAACCTCCATGTCGGGATTTTGCCCTCCATCCAATTAAGTGAGACCAACCTCAATTAATAATTAAAGGTTTGCTAGTAGGGTCGAAACCCTGAGGAAAAATATTAAATTAAACCAATTCAGGAGACAGCTCCACATTTAGATTACAGATATTCAACAAATTGCAGATGCACTCTTTCCAAAGAGACTGAAGTTCCCACACTGCCACACGACCTCCAGCATTCTGCCGAATTTCGTACAGGATCTAAGTTGTGTGACAATGTGGGAGTCCAATGCCACCTCTGCAGAATCTTAAAATATATATCCTGCAAGGGTACACAACTTATAATTTCAGAATATTCCTACAGTTCGAAATATTAAAAACATAATCACCCTTGATTAATTTGCACTCAAAGGTCGTTAGTTCTCTTCTAGGAGCTTGCTTCCCAAAAATCCTAGTCACCTCTGTTATTAAAGAGATATAATAAAGCCATAGATGTGACGGCACACCGTTGTCCCTAGTTATATTATTGAATGTTTTCAATTTATCATCTACAAACAAGTCCTGAACATACACAAAATTCCATTTGGAGGAATTTAATGGGGCTGATAGACTGATAAAAACAGAATGAGGTTTAAAATAAATGAGAGTATAAATAAACATAATTTTACTACTTTTCAAGTTTTCCTTTTGCTACCAATCATGCTGCTTCTCTCTACCTCTCTGTGACTTATCAAGGACGTGTCCAGATCTGCCTGGGCCCTAGACCATCATGGAGTGATATCAGTGATATCACAAGGTGGGGCTAACGAAAATGTATGCATAGTCATAGCTTCACCCCCTGTACTGAGCATGCTCATCAAAACCAGCACATAGACTGGTCAGATTTATGTTTTAGTCCAGCCCCCCGGCAGATCTGGACACACCTCTGATGAGGCATAGAGGAAGGTGGTGGAGAGAAGCAGCTGTGCTAGTGGGGAAAACAGACAATTTCAAAAGTAAGAAAAATATTAACTTTTATTTGTTACGCTGCAGACTGTTTTTAATAGTCTTTGCCCAAGTTACAAACCTAGGAGCTTTACTAGTAAATGTGTTGCAAAGTTCCTTGAGTTTATTAGCCGGTCAGGAAATTACTAGTTCAATTTACTATATGTTTTGTAGTGCCATTTCTTGTAGCCAATTTACCTTCTTCTGTAAGAGGTAAAACATGCCTTTTAATATCGAACTGTATTAGGTTAATATCATCACATTCATTTACTATACTGGATAATGCACTATTAGAAAGAAGATATTGTAGTCTAAATTCCTATATTAGAGATTAATTTTCCATAACAGAAAACAAGACTCATTATGGAAGACCTTAATTAAGAATACTAGAAAAGTGACATTATAAAATAGAAGCCTTGACTGCAGATAAAGATAATATACATTCGAAGCTACTGATTTAATAAATATGTAATCCCTGAAGGCTTATTTATGGTTATTTAACTTGTGCTAATGTTCAGCGTTGTTGCAATTGTCATAATGAGCTTTAGAGTTTGAAAACTCCCAGCATCCATAGGGTGAGACAAGAAGGTAGCCTGGGAGGGTTGTCAGAGGAGAGGTTGCCATGGAGACCATTGTAAGGAGACAGTAGAAGAGGACCAAGGGCCAGATTCTATATAAAATCAAAAGTTCCTTTACAAAGCCAATTTTTTCACACCCACTTTTGAGTATGAATGATTTTTATTAAACTCTAAGATGTTAAACACATTTTGTCTGGTACTTCTGGCATTTACATCAGTTTTCCAACTAGCTCTTGTGTGAAGATGCATATGCTATTTATGTAATTTATTAATGTTTTTAGATTGTAATATTACCATTTACATAATCAGTATTTTTAATATAAGCTCCATATAATAAAATGTTCAAGAAAAAGTATGTAACAAACTAGCTATGCAAAAAAATAAAATGAGAAGAAAAACCATAACTTTTGAAGACTTGGTTTGTGTACACAAGGTTCTGTCTTATCTTGTTTCATCACTTCCTAATACTCAGAAGACAGAATGTTGCAAGCCTGCTCCTTGAGAAAAGCAAGCGCCCCTCTCACAAGTATAACCTTCACCAAAGTCTTGTGGATGTCTCCAGTAACCAGGCATCAACATTTACATTTCTAATTAAAAATTGCTTTTGGGATTTTCCCGTCTATTTATGCTCATCAAACATTTTTTTTTTATTGTACAAAAACAAGATAAAAAAATAGCATTACTAGTACTGATTTGTATAGAAACTGCTCTCAGAAGAGTTAGTCAGGATAATGAAAAGGTTCGATATGAGGCAGGAGAGAAAGGTGTACTGAACCCGACCCGAAGACTGACCAGATCTGCATTGTTTGCTGCTGGCAGGACTGTCCTCACAGTCCCATATTACTTGTTCCTTACCCCACTATTCTTCACTTCTCCCACTATGTGTTCCTGCACTGAAGGTTCTTGTTCTCGCCAGGCATCTTGCAAGCATACTAATGTGGTGTTGTCAGCACTACACCATTTATAATAGAAGTGCCAATACCAAAAAGTGTGTATATATGTGTGAGAAAGGGAAAAAAATATGTTACTTGCAAACCAGAAGAGGTGTCCTAATTTCTTGGTGGGAGTGGGCAAAATAATTTTCATGAAAGGGTCCAGTTTATTTGAAGAGAGGAGGATGGAGATTGGCTGATAGGGTTAAGAGAAACTTCCATAAAGAATTAGTTCAGCAGTAGGTCTGTTGAAGAGAAAAATTTGATTTAAACGATTTAGACTTCAAGATAAGATAGGGCAACACTGGCCTCTAGTGTGCAAACAATGGTATCATTGCTTTGGATATGTCACAAAATCATAGTATGTTTTAGTTGCATTGTATATAAAATTGTATGATTGTGTCATTTTAAAATATATTGTAATCTGCTGTTTTTCAAAAGAATAAACTACCAAACAGAAACAAAAATACTTTGTCTAATTCTTAATACTGCATCTCATATTAGTTTTATAAGTTCACCATAACATTTTGTAAGAGTGAGTGAACCAGAATTTCTGCAGCGTCCCGTGCACCACTCTATTTAGTGTATGATTATTATTATTTATTTATTTATTTCAGTATAGATACACATTTTCAGCACATCTTTGTCATTTAAAATTGGGGCTTCCATGTGCAAAAATAATTTCTCTATTCACATTATCTTCCAAAACAGGGGAAAGATAATTTAAGAGCTTTAAAAATGCCTTCCATCCAAATCACTTCAAAACTAAATGAAATTATATTTTGTCGGATGAACTATCACCCTGTTTAAAATGTTGTGAACCTCAAAGCTGGAGCCCATGAGCATTGGAAAGTAACCAATCGTCAGACCATAAAGGTTGAGAGCCACAGCTGTAAAACATACTCAAGATCTTATTTGCCAGTTCACTTTTTTCTGAAGTTGCTTATTCAATATATTCAGCAATATATATAGATGCAGTATATGTATATATTACACCTACATCCAAAATGCAAATTGGAATTGAATCCTAAATTCAATATGTTCATTTGGCTGATATTATCTTTTGCTTTCTAATCTGTTTGATTATAATCTAATTTGATTGATTTATACCCGAGATTCTCAGATTTATTTCTTATGGGCTGAGCTAGTGGTTTAGTAGTGGATAGTGAAAATAATTTAGGGAATAGGGGAGACATCCCTTGCATGTGTCCCTCTATATTACTATGGTTGCAAAGTATTTCAAGATAGCTTTAAAAAAAAAATGAGATTGATGTATAGCGAGTGCCCATCACCGGCCTTTCCAAAGAGGCTCAACTTCTCTTAAACCAAATCTTTTTAGCGGTCAGGAACACTATTGCTAAAACTTGGAAGACGTCCATTCCTGTGTTTGGGGAAGTACTGAAAAAACGTAAATACATACATTACATTCAATGAGCTTCTCTGCCAAACTAGATGACAACTATAAAAAGTGGGCTTCCTGTTGGGACGTCTGGGAACTGCGAATTGGATGGTAGCATTAAAAAAGGTAATACATATACATACCTCAGGGATGATATTATACTAAGCTTCCCCCCATACCATCTTCCCCCACCCTCTTTTGCTTGCTTTCTCTTTTCTATATATTTGTTTTCTTTTCTTTTAATTAGTAATGGCATAATATGACATATTAATTTGTAATTTATGCTGCAAAACTAAAAAAAAAAAAATTGGAAAAGTAGACACAAGCCTTTTCTGATGTCATTTGAATACAATATACATTGTTCTTGTACTGTACATCTAACTCTGTTATAACTTTTATTCCCATTAATAAAAATTATTTACTTTGATTAGGCATCGATCTTTAATAAACTTCCCATTCAGTTATTCAGGAAACCAATATCCACTATTAAACTTACTTTCAAGCATTAAATTATAATCCTCTAATGTAGATGTTTTTTTCTACCCCTTAAAAGCTTATCAAGGAGTGGGGGCAACTCTTACTGGAAGGCTGTCTACATGATCGGGCACAAGCTTATGTCCCAGTCAAGGTAAACAAATTGATCACACCAAGCCTCCAGTTAGTGAAGAGAATCTGCCTCTGTCTAAACATATGCTTGTCCCTGCCAGTCAGAGTTGCCCCCTCCCCTTGATGAACTCATAAGGGGTGGAGGCATAAGGGGTGGAGGTATACAAGTTGATGTTTGTAAAGAAGTCTATTTTTTTATTTTTTATTATTGAATGGACTATTATTAATGGCCAATGCCTAATAAAAACACAGCTCTTGTTAGGGCATTACATTGGTCCTTAACACATGGCCATTACTTTATTTCAGTGAGGGGTCACAAAGCCTAACTTGAATAAAGATGTGCATAATGCAAAGGAAGCAAAGCCCATGCATATAGGTTTACACACAAAAACAGTGAACTCAGCATCTTATCAAACAGCCAGGGCCATATATATATATATATATATATATATATGAAGCACTAGCATTAGCCACCCCATGGTGCAAAATTGTATAGGTATGTATGCAATAAATGTATGTAAAATGTGTTCTTTATTAAATTTGAATAAATAAATATATATATATTAAACTTTATTCCTTGGGACATACATTACACATGCAAGTGTTCATAATCACATATATAGTTGTGAGCATGCGAGTTGATGCTAACGCTTGCGGGCTCGCGCAGCAAGGGACGCAGTTCCCCGCAAATGCGGGTCCTCGCGAAGCGGAGGTGGAGGCTCCAACGTCGGCTGTGTTAACACACACACGAGTTTTTAACAAAAAAAATCTCAAAGGCGCCTCACACCCGGTTACACACACACACACACCGTGGCCGAGGGCGCTCCATGCCAGCAACTAAGGCCCTCGCTTACGCGAATGCGGGTCCTCATGAAGCGAGGGGCCGCATTTGCGGTGGTGGAGCATCCCAACGTCTCCGCAAATGCGGGTCCTTGCAAAGCACTTAGGGAATAAGGGAATGAGCGCCGCAGGCGCTCATTGCGGGCGAGCCTCGCATAGCGAGGCGAGCCGTTAAACCCACCTCGGAACCAACCTTAACGTAACGAACACCCACACACAAAAAAATGGCGGAACTGCGCGCACCTAAAAACAGTCAAAACACACCAAATACAAAAATGACATAAAAAGCTTACCCATAGCAAGTGGGGGCACCCAGGACCTCTGAAAGTGAAGTTACACCTCCATTTAAGTCCAAATTCCTGAGTTCAGACACACGATAATCCCGTAAGCGAGAGAAAAAATGGCCACCGAAAAAAACGAAAACGAGGCTCACCTCGGAAACCTGCATTAACCTCAGAACCAACCTTAACGTAAGAAAACACCCACACGCACGAAAAATGGCGGAACTGCGTGCACCTAAAAACAGTCAAAACACACCAAATACTCACAAAAACAACATAAAAAGCTTACCCATAGCAAGGGGGGGGGGGGGGGTACCCAGGACCTCTGAAAGTGAAGTTACACCTCCATTGAAGTCCAAATCCCGAGTTCACACACACGAAAATGCCCTAAGCGAGAGAAAAAATGGCCGCCGAAAAAAATGAAAACGAGGCTCAAAGACCCAGGACCGCTCAGCCACCTACAACTTACCCAAGAAGGGATCCGAGATAAGCTCGGAAACCCGGATTAACCACAGGGGATCCGAGATAAGCTCCGAACCCTGCATTAACCCCACATTAACCATCGCAGTGGGGGTCCCAATTGCACGAGATCGGGGACCCTCGCTGCAATCAAAATTCAAAATTCCCGTGTTACAGGTCTTTAAAGGACCGTAAAGGTCCTTAAAGGACCCGTTGTAAAAGAAAAAAAATATACACTGTCACCCTGTCAATCATGGGGGTCAATACAGACCCCCATAAAACCCTCATTAACCCTGTCACTCATGGGGGTCATTGGAGACCCCATAAGCCCTTCATTAAGCCTGTCACTCATGGTTGTCAATACAGACCCCCATAAGCCCTTCATTAGCCCTGTCACTCATGGGGGTCAATACAGATATTTAACCCCATCAGTCCCATAAGGGTATATTAACACCATTATGGGCCTGTTACAACACTACATTAACCACATAAGTGCCATGATGGTCCTCAAGGACCATCATGACACTAAGTATAAACACTATACTGCACTATACCACCCCCAATAAAACATTAAAGATCAACTAAACACCCTCTACACTAACCTATTAACATCTACACTACCTACCCCCTATTAACCCCCACCACTCTAATTACAGAAAATAAAAAAGCCTAAAGTCACACAAAAAAAATCTACATTACATGAAATTAAAAAACTAACTCACAAAAAAAAAATAAACTACATTACACAAAATAAAAAAAACCTAAGTCACAAAAAATTAAAAAAGGAACATTACAGAAAAAAAAAATACAACCCCCCCTTACTACAGAAAAAAAAATACACACCTGAAAAGGAAATACATATAATACAAATACATATGATACAAATACATACAATGCAAATACATACAATACAAATACATACAATTACAATACAATTACATACAATTACAATACAATACACCCCATCTAATATACATCACACAATCTATCTAAATAAATAGCATAATCTAATATACATGCTATCTATATAATAATACATTCCCAATCTATCTAAATAAATAACACAATTTAATATACAATACATCCTATGCTATCTATATAAAACGCATACCCCTAGCAAACATACAATAAATGCTATCTATATATTAACTAATCTAAGTCTAAGCTAAAAAAAAATAATTAAGACCACTTTGCAGATGTCTATTGGGATCAGCCACCTACGAAATAAAAATAAAAAAAATTAGTGCAACACGTTTACAGGTCTAAAATAAACATTCTATACATTCTATACATTCTACATATTCTACTCACATTTCCGGCATGTCCCGTCCGGCATTCTTTGAATCCTTCTCCAGCGCGGCACCTGTCTAAAAAAATCACAACATTAATAGACATACATCAAAATAAAATAAACATAATCTACATTCTACTTACCTCCCCGCGATGTCTCTGGCCTCTTCCAGATCCTTTTCTGCCACTCCCTATATATATATACTTACATCCGCACTCCCGGACATCCCCGACGCTAATGAGGCTCCAGGAGACTTTTCCGGAAGAAAACAAGCAATGGCGCCTTCTGATTGGTTGAAAACGATGTCTATCAAATTCACCCAATCAGGAGGCGCCAATGTGTGAACCAATCACAAACGGATATACCTTAAAATACCACTCTGATTGGATAATGCACCTGTCAATCTTTATTTAAACCAATCACAAGGTGAAGATGCCTTCAGCCAATCACAATGGAATACACCCCCACAGGGTGATTGGTTGGAGCCTCTGCACATTCTGATTGGCTACACTGACAATAGCCAATCACAATGGAATACACCCTCACATACTGATTGGTGAAGGATTTGCGCATTCTCATTGGCTATTGTTAATATCAATCAATATTACAGCCAATGGGAAGGCGCAGATGTCTTCACCAATCAGTACATGGGGGTATATTCCATTGTGATTGGCTGATGGCAATAAAGCCTTAGGATTGGTTCAAATAAAGATGGACAGGTGTGTTATCCAATCACCATTGTATTTTGGGGTGTATACTTTTTTCATTGGTTCACAAATGGGGTCTTCTCATTGGCTGAATTTGAGAGATAGCCTTTTCAGCCAATCAGAAGCCGCCATTGCCAATTTTATTCTGGAACACTCCATAGGAAGGTCATTAGCGTCGGAGACATCTGCCAGGGTGGATGTGTGTCGCTTTTTTTTTTTTTTTTTCCTTCATGCAAGGAGGCCGGAGACATCGCGGAAAGGTAAGTATAATGTAGATTGTGTTTATTTAAATTTGGTTTATGTTTACTAATGTAATGTTTTTTTTTACAGGAGTATCGCCGGACAAGACGCAAAGATGGACGATGGAACATGGAGGACGTGACATGCTGGGACGTGACATGCTGGAACGGGACATGCTGGATAGGTGAGAATAATATTTAGAATATTTAGAATGTTTAGAATGTTTAGGTATTTCATGTAAACATGTTGTATTATTTTTTTTAATCTTTTTTACCGTAGGTTGCTGATCTGAAGAAACATCTCAAAGGTAAGTGGTCTTAATTATTTTATTGTAGCTTAAGTTTAGGGTAGCTATATATATATAGATAGCATGTATTGTATATTAGATAGATAGGGGGATGTATTATTAGATAGTATTGTATATTACATAGTGGGATGTATATTACATTATATAGTGGCATGTATATTAGATAGTGGCATGTATATTAGATACTGGCATGTATATTAGATAGTGGCATGTATATTACATAGTGGCATGTATATTAGATAGGGCTGTATTGTATTTTATTTAATTGTATTGTATTTTATTTATTGTATTGTATTGTATTACATGTATGTATTTCATTTTCAGGTGTGTCATTTTTTTTAAAATTTTGTAGTGGGGGGGGTGTAATGTATTTTTTTATTTTCTGTAATGTTCCTTTTTTATTTTTTGTGACTTAGGTTTTTTTTTTTTGTTCTGTAATGTACATTTTTTATTTTTGGTGGTTTTAGTTTTTCTTATTTTATGTAATGTAGATTTCTGCTTTTTGAGGAATTTATTTACTTGAGGCACACAGTACACTCCCATTGTGTGACAAACAGCATTTCAACACTTTCTTTTATTGACCGTCATTTTTTGACGGGCAAGTCGCTAGTATAATATAATTTAGAATGTATTTATAAATTAACATTTCATTTAATTACCTCATGGTAGTGGCTAGAGTAACAGATAGCATGCAGTTAGTACATGCATATTTTGTACTATCTATTATATTATTCCCTTTTTTAGAGCTTCTTTAAAACAGCCTTTTTCTACACAATATGTTTTATTGATTTTAAAGAAAGGTATGTAAAGAGTACCGTATATATAAAGAAGAAATAATCTTTATTCTCATTGAGTTGCACCCCCACTATTCGTTGCGCCCCTACTACTTGCTACAAACATCAGTTCCAAAAGAAGATGCTGGACACCGAAAATGATGACCCCAAGACTGTAAAAAAAAAGCAAATAAAGAGATTATCTCAGAAGAGATGCAAATTATTAATCTATCCATATTCAAATTAGAACAGTCAAACAGGTCGTTACTGTTAAAGGGATTATCATTTGTGCCAACAAGATTGTCTAACCTATTCATAAACATGCGTACCAAAATATTGTCCTGTGGATTCTATTTAGGAATCCTTGAACAACCAACCAAGGTTGTACAGAAACACCTTTTATGCAGCCTTTATTTTAATTATTATTGCCACATACTAATTTTAAAACATTCAATCTTTATTTGTACATTTAAAATGTTGTTAAAAATGCAACGATTAAAACAATCATGTTAAACCCAAGGTGTTTAATCCTTTGGGTTTTTTGACGTCCAGCAAATTATTAGAGGTCTATTAAAGTTTTATTTTTGTTATTATTATATTCTTTGCTTTGATCACAGCTTTTTTATTTAATTACTTTATTATGCTCAAGTCAATAAAAGATTTGGTTTTTAAATTCAATTGTATTTGTGTAATTTTGGTTATGTTTCCTTAGTCAAATCCTTATCAGGTACCCTGGATTTTAATTTACATAAGATTACATTATTTACATAAGATTAAGATAAGGTTTTATAATCCTTTTGTCTATTGTATAGTTTTGTTTATTCATACAGCACTTCTCTGGAGTATATGTTGTAAGTCCCTTTGCATTTCTTTTGTGTTAATCTTTTATCCTGTTGATTTATGTTAATTCAGAGTTCTATTACTTAAAGTGCATTATAATTCAAGTTGTGTTATTCAAAAATTCTTATCTTAAAGTGCTTGTGCTATTTGACTTAGTGCTTATTTCCTCTTATATTACCCTTTTACCTAGTGACTGTTAGTCTATCACAGTCACTACTTTACCTTATTCATTTATAGTGCTAATGCTGTGCTATTTTTTAAAAAAGTATACACTCCTGATTATGCTGTTTCTTAAACTATATATTACCTTAATGCTTCTGTCTATTGTTTTTTAGAAGGAGGTTATGTCCTCCTTTTTCTTCCGTTTTTTTGCTTTAATTATGCTTTTACTCCTTTTTCCTTTTTCTTTCTTTTCTATTTCCTTATTCTTGTATATTACTCTATTGTTACTATATTGAGACTTTGTGGTGAAGGAATTGGCTTTCTATCTTTCTTTTAAGTTAGTAATGGACCTGGAGCTTTAGAGCTGTATCTATCATGCTCCACGCTATATTGGCGTGGTCTGCGCTGTGATCGCGCTTACTGATGACGTCACAATCTCCCGACGCACGTTTCGTGAGGCTCTATCAGTCTCTCACTCATCAGGGGCACAGTGCTGCCTCCTCTGTGGAGCTATTTATAGTTTCTATGGCAATTAGTTAACTCTTTGTGTTCCGTAGTTTCTATGGCAGTTAGTTAACTCTTTGTGTTCCTGAATGTTTTTGTGCATGCTTTATTTTCATATGTTGCTTTTGACTTTCTTTTTTACTATATTATCTTTATATTATTTAAATAAGTATAATGATTTTAAATAAGGAAATTACTTTCAAAGTAATATTTTTAACTTGCTAGCATTAGAATGCCTTTGTATTATTTTAACTTTGCTAAACATATTATTTGATTTTAAATTATAATTATTTTGCATACCATGTTAATTTATTTTTTATCTAATCCGGATACTTATTTTTGTTTTTTATTTTGCTATATATATGTGTATATGTTATTTATTTACTTATTTATTTATATGTATTTATTTTATTTATGTTTTATATTTATTATTATTATATTAATGACTTTTTTAGATAAAGATGGTATTCTAATTACTTCTTTTAAGTTTTATTATCTTTGATCAAAAGTTGTTGTTTTCAAAAAAAAAAAAAAATTTGGTATTTTGTTTTATTTAGTAATTCTTTCAAATGAATACTATATATATAGATTCTTCTGTTAAACTTTTGTATCCTATTCATATATTAGATCTAGGTATTTTTCATAAGAGGTTTTTTTTCAAATGAATGCTGTATATGTAAATTCTTCATTTAAACCCTGTGGTTTTTTTGTATCCAATTGAAATATCCATTTTGCCTCTTGACAAATTAAAATCCAGGGTACCTGATAAGGATTTGACTAAGGAAACATAACCAAAATTACACAAATACAATTGAATTTAAAAACCAAATCTTTTATTGACTTGAGCATAATAAAGTAATTAAATAAAAAGGCTGTGAAAGCAAAGAATATAATAATAATATATATAATAATAACAAAAATAAAACTTTAATAGACCTCTAATAATTTGCTGGACGTCAAAAAACCCAAAGGATTAAACACCTTGGGTTTAACATGATTGTTTTAATCGTTGCATTTTTAACAACATTTTAAATGTACAAATAAAGATTGAATGTTTTAAAATTAGTATGTGGCAATAATAATTAAAATAAAGGCTGCATAAAAGGTGTTTCTGTACAACCTTGGTTGGTTGTTCAAGGATTCCTAAATAGAATCCACAGGACAATATTTTGGTACGCACTTAAGTAATAACACCTAGGCCTAAAAAATAAACAAAGATCATTTTTTTGAGTACTATTCATAAACATCATTATCTTTTTGCCAGAAAGTTAGCTCTCAAAAAATACTTTGTAATTAAATCTGAAAAGGAAGTCATAAATCTAGGACTAGAAAAGGAGGACTGTGGATTCTTTAATGACCTGATGTCACTTTTAAATTAACAAGAACAGTCAGTCCAAAAGACCAATGTTAATCCGATGAGAAAAAAGAACAGCAAATTCACACCAGACTTGAACCAATATACCAATATTCAAGTATTTTTGGACCTCGTCGAAAGAGACCTGAAACAACATTCTGAGTCCTTGTCAACACAGGTATTACAAGATAAAAAAAATTAATTTACTCCGAAAGACAAGCGTTAAAGCAACTACTTCAAAGCACCATCTTTATAAAGACTGCAGACAAGGGCGGCAACATTGTCATCCAGGAAGAGAGTGACTATATCAACATGTGTGACAAACTACTTTCAGACACATTGACCTACCAAAGAATCAAAAAATCTCCGTTATCTGAATTCAGCCGTGAGTTGAATAGATTCCTTAGTGATGCAAAGGACTCAAAGTTGATTGATTCAAACACCTACAACTTTTTGTACTCGAAACATCCATCAATTGCCACGTTCTACGCCTTACCAGAAGCCCAGTACCGGGCCGACCTATAGTATCTGGGAGTAATAACCTCACGGAAAAAATTTGCATCTATGTAGATGACTATCTAAAAACCTTTGTGGAAGAGCTGCCCGCATACACAAAGGATACATCGGATATCCTGAGACATCTAGACGGACTTTCAATTCCAGATAATGCATATTTCGTTACTATCGACGTAGAACAGTTATATTTGAGTATCCCTCACGATAAAGGTCTTAAGGCAGTTGAGTATTTCCTTGGGCAGAAAGGACATACCAATATTGAATATAACAACTTCATTTTATCACTTTTGAAATTCACTCTCACAAGAATTTTTTTCCTGTTTAATAAGTCCTGGTAACACCAGATATGGGGGACAGCTATGGGGACAACGTGTGCCCCTAGCTATGCGAACCTGTATCTGGGGTACTGGGAAAAATCAATTGTGTTTGCAGAAACAATGGACCAGTTTTCCAATAGTATGTTACTATGGAAATGGTACATAAATGATGTACTCCTACTCTGGACTGGCAGCAAGCACAACTTGGAATTGTTCATTGAACAACTCAATATCAATGACCTTGGTTTAATATTCACTTATGCCTTCAATCAAGAAAGTATTGAATATCTGGACATTAAAATCTCGAGAGACACATTGGGAGAAATACATACTTTGTGTATTATAAACCAACAGCAACAAATGTGTATGTCAACACCCACTGCCTCTGAAGGCAGGGATCTCCATTGGACAATACCTAAAGCTGAAACGAAATTGTGACACACTGGAAACCTTTAAACAAGTCAAGGAACTATGGTTAAAATTAAAAAAATGTGGTTACCCTAATCAAGTTTTAAAGAGGGCATACAAACGAGCTATGGAAACTGACCAAATGTCATTATTATATGACAATAACATCAAAGAGGAGGATGACAAGATATGCTACGTTATGATGGCAGCGGCTGGCAACAGATTAAAACTGTATTGACCAGGCACTGGGACATACTCATGAATGACCCAGTTTTACAAGAACACTTAACGGCTAAACCTTCTATAACTTATAGAAGAGACAAGAGTCTAAGAGACAACTTGGGGGAAAGATTTTACCAACCAAACATGAAACAAGAAGTCTGGCTCAAACCAATGTCACTGTAAGGTCTGCCCCTACATTCAGCCTAACCGGGGCTTTACTTATCCTATTACAAACATGACATACCCTCTGAGAAATTGTGTTAATTGCAGCACAAGTCACGTAGTTTACGTGATGATGTGCACCTGTCCAAAGATCTACATAGGGAAGACCATCAGACCCCTACATAGAAGAATCCTGGAGCACACCTACTCAGTAATTAGGGAAATGGACACACCGGTCTCATGCCATATCAAACATTGGCATTCAAATAAACCGGAATTTATGAAATTTTTTCTTTTCTTTCTCAACCAACACCTATCACTTACCCTGCTTCAATTTAGTGTGTAGTCTCACTTTATCAATGGAGTCCAGTCTATACTCACCTTTTAGATTCACTTGAATTTATCATTGCAACAGAAACTGTACACTGTGTAGCCACTTCTTTTGAATTATAGGCACATTATTAAGTGCGTCGCCACTCAACTCAGTTTTACAATAAGTTCTTACATATCTCACAGAAGCATCTTTAGAGTTTATTTACTGGTAATTTATATTAACTCTCCTATTCTTATCACACATCATCTTCCACCACATATCTTATTCACAACTCATTCAACATATTACACACTTCAAGCTTACTCACAATTCACGTTCTAGTCTCTGGGTTATTCAATAATATTTGACAACACAATATTTTCCCTTTGTTATTTTTTTATTTTATTTATTTATTCACTTTTTATTATTTTCAAATATATGACAGAATTGACATAATCAAATTACATATCACAGTTTAAAAAACACATACATAACTTATAACAATCCTTCAATCATTCAGAGTGAAGGTTCCACTTTTTTTTTTCCTCGAACATACCTTCTTCAGATTATAGCGGCGATAAGGTATCTATCCCATTTTGTCCAGGTGATGTGGGAAGTTTGCTTCAAAGGAACTAACCCATTCAAATTATATGTCAAATCCCTATTAAGGCTAATGGCATTAATCAATTCTTTTATTGTGGGAACTAAAGGTAAGTTCCAGTATTTTACCATTAGCCATTTAGCCCCCAATAGGATATGACATATCAGATATCTATCAACGAATGGTAGGTACTCCAAATCCATGTGAAAAAGAGCCAATTGTGGTGTACAAGGAATATGTTAATCAATCACTGTAGATAATAACTGACATATTTCTGCCCACATCTCATGTAATTTTTTTACACTCCCACCAAACATGGGCTTCATTACCTCGTATACCGCACTGTTTCCAACATAGAACTTCCCCTTTTGAGTTAATTTTTGACATTCTAACGGCAGGAAAGTGCCACCTGTGTATTGATTTAAAAAACAATTCCAGATATGCTGTGTTAAGTGCTGATTTCATAACCATTTTTATAATTCCCCTCCAAGTAGTTTCATCTAAGTTCATTCTGAGATCTAATTCCCATTCTTTAATTGCTATACTTTTAATAAAGGGAGCTGTCTCACACATAATCTTACTGCATTTGGAGATAATATGTGATTTTAGTCCCTTAAAGATTAGTTCTTCCATTTTCGTTGGCGAATTAATTCCAATGATTTTATAACCCCAGGTAATTAAAGTTCATTTCAAGCTTTCATAGTTTAACCAGGTACATTTTGTGATCTCAAATTTCTTCTGCATCTCTGCCGAAGTTAAGAAGTTATTCTTTTTATATAATTCTGAAACTAAGGTCACGCCCCTGCTTCGCAAAAGGGAGAGTGCTGAAGAAAGAACTTTTGTATCAAAGAGGTCAATAGGCATAGCTAATGATGGGAAGTTTGATATTTGCAGTCTCTCTTTATTTTTATACCAAAATCTTAAAAGTGCATTTAAGTTTTTTGGGAGTTTCCCAAACAAATTTTTATTATAATTGGGGAACCATAGTACATTTTTTTATAGAGGTCTCCCTTATAAGGGCCTCTTCCAGCACCCACCATCTAGGTTTATCTTGGAGGGTATTCCAGCTTATAAGTAGGGCTATAGCAATTTTTTTATATATATCTTTTATACAGGGGCATTTAGGCCTCCTTTTTCACATTTCTTACACACTAGACTTTTCCTAATTCTGTTTTTTTTCCCCATATATAAATTTGTCAAGCTGATCCTCGATGAGTTTTAGGTAGTTATTTGGTATACTACATGGTATTGGTCTCAGGCAATAAGTAATATTCTGGATAATACTCATATTGATAGCATCAATTCTAGCTGACCAAGATAAATTAAGAGATCTCCAATTGCTCAAAATGGGTCTAATTTGCTTAATTACCTCATTTAAGTTGTCTTTATAGATGCTGCTCACTTTAAATGAAAATTGTATCCCCAAAGGAACAATATATTCCGATTTCCAATTGAAGGTGAATGATTTCTCCAATTTTTGTTTGGCTTCCGGCTTTATGCTTCTTATCAAAGTATCAGATTTCAATCTATAAATCCTAAAGTAAGATAGTCTGCTAAACTCCTCTAGTATTTCCTGTAATTTAAGATAAACTACCTCCGGGTTGGTCATAGTTATAATAATGTAGTCAGCGAATCCCATAAATTTAAACTCCTCCTGATCTATAATCATGCCCTCAATTTCTCTGCAGTCTCTTATATATGTCGCCAAAGGCTCCATAAAGAGAATGAATAGTAGTGGAGATAACGGACATCCCTGACGGGTGCCGTTACCTATTTTGAACTTGTTTGACTCAAAGTCAGGGCTCGCAAAAAAAGGCAGTTGGGTTCGTATATAAGGCTTTTACTTACTTTGAGGCAAACTCCTCATATCCATATTTCAGAAGGACTGCCTGCAGGAATTCCCAACTGACCCTATCAAAAGCCTTTTCGACATTCAACGATAGGGTCAATAGGGGAAGACCATTGTCCTTAACGTAATTCAAAATATCGATCATTCGTCTGGAATTGTCGGAGGCTTGACGGCCTGGGACGAACCCAGTTTGATCACAGTGGATCACCTTGTTAATTATAGTTTTCAATCTATTCGCTAAGATCTTCGCGTAGATTTTGACGTCCATGTTAATCAATGAAATAGGACGGTAACTCCTACAATCGTCCGGGTTCTTCCCTTCTTTCAAGATATTGACTATTTTTGTCTCCGACAGCTCCAGAGGAAGATCCCCTGTTTGTTTCATGTCTTTAAATAATGGCTTTAAATAAATCACATATATAGACTTTTATTTCAGGCATAAGTACTTGGGGATTTATTTGGTTTACCACTATTTATAACTTCAGTTATTTCATCAGTGGTTATTTCTCTATTTAAATGGCAGCAATCTTTTTCTGAAATCATAGGTAACTTAATTTTGTCAACTAAAGCCTCAATATCCTCTTTTTGCTGGAGGGAAAGTCGCATATCTTTATCCAAGTTGTATAATTTCATATAAAAAATCATGAAACACCTCCCCTTTTTTATCTTGAAGTGTTTCCATCTTCATCTTGTATTCTTAGAATCCTATTTTGGTTTCGTTGCTTCTTTAGTCTATTTGCTAGATATTTCCCTTTTTTATTGCCATATAAGAAATGTGATTGCTTGTTTATATCCTTTATTTTATTACCAATTTCTTTATTTGGATTCTTTTTATTAATCTGGTGTAGGTTTTCTAATTCTATATAAAGGCATTTTAGTGGTTTTCCCTGTTGCCTCTGTATGTCAGCTGATGTTGCGATTAGAATCCCTAGAATAAAGGCTTTAAAGGAGCACCATAGCGTCTTCGCAGACGCTACCGAATCCTTATTAATTTAGAAGAATTCCTGTGTATCTTTTTTAATAGCATTAATATATTCTGTTTTTTTAAATAAAACAGAGTTAATTTTCCATCTACTTTTTTTATTTGGCTTAATGACATCCTCTAAGATTACACAATTCATCGAATGATCTGACCAAGGATTCAGTACAATATCTGTGTTGATGATTAATCTCATAGTTCTTAGGTCCGCACAGACATAATCAATACGAGAAGAAGATTCAAATTGATTTGAAAAAAAGTATATTCTTTTTGATCTGGTTGAAACACCCTCCAAAAATCAAATAGCTTGTAGCTATTCACCAGATTTGAAAATTCTGCCGCTGTTTTGATAATTAAGGATTCTGATTTTGCCTTATGGTATCCCTGTTTGTCCATAGATGCATTACCATATTAAAATCCCCACATATTATAATCGCTCTTTTTTTCAATTTAAATATATCTATTAAAAGATTCTTAAGATAACTATTCTAATTTTTATTTGGCAGGTAAGAGCTTACCAGAGTTACTAATCTATTATTAATGAGACCAGTCCAAATTATATACCTCCCCAGGGGGTCTATCTTTGTAAATTCCTCTGACACCATTTATCGCTTATTAAAGAGAATGGAGACTTCTTTAGATTTATTAGTAAATGTAGGATCTATTCTACCAGGATATTGCTTGTTTGACATATATTGTAGTGCCTCCCTCTTAATGTGGGTCTCCCGGAGGCAAAGAATATCGGCCTTAATTTTAGCATAATTCAGGAAGGCTATTTTCCTCTTTGTCGGTGAGTTTAAGCCATTTACATTATGCAAGATCATTATTATACCCTTATTCATTTAAACACGTATTTGACATTATAACCTGATTTAAAAAAAGGTAGTTCCATTTAAGTTGCCTCAATCTCTTTTCGGGAGCCTTCATCTTTCTAACAACATACATACACATCACAAAACAAAGTAAGCACACACAATAATCTTTGGTTTAGCAGGGCTATCGCCCTATGTTTGGAAATGTCAGGAGTGATTTCCCACCTATGGTTGGGAGACTTAAATATGGATATAGACTATCTAGTCACACTATAGCCCTAGTCTATATAAAATATATTTGATTCTATTAGCACCTGATTCATAATCTCTATATAGTTATCCTCAAGTTAAAAAAAAACTATTTTTTTTTTTTTATTCATAGGGTCTAAACCCACCCCAATAATGTTCTTACTTAATTTCCCTCTCTAGGGGTAGTGATTGTGAGAAATTAAGATAATCTATATAAATGTAACTTGATCAAAAGATATTGAATAATTCAAATCATGTGTTCCTATCATATTGGGATTTCTACCCATCTTTTATTTTTATAGTGAATTTTCCCTCATATATTATATATTTCCTACCGGTAAAGGTGCTTGTTTAAGAAAGGGGTGATAGTTATGCTTCACCCAACTACGTAGTCTTCTATACCATTTTTACTTATTTCACTTTTAGTGCCAAACAAATTCTCCACCCTTTTTAATTTTGTGAAATAATACTAAATAACTATATATATACTTCTCATGATGCCTACAAGAATACTGTTCCTCCTCTGTTTTCTATCTTTTCTTTTTTTTTTTCTCTTTTCGGGTATATATATATATATATATATATATATATATATATATATATATATATATATATATTTTTTTTTTTTTTTTTTTATATATATATATTTTTTATACTTTTTTTTCCCTTTTCCTGATTGTAATTGAATTCCTATTTTGTCTGCCAATTCAAATTACTGGCAGACAGAGTAGGCTTTTCCACCCCTTTGTTTACCATAGCTATTTCAATCTGCCAGTCGTCCAACAGTTTTATTCCCTCCTGGACTGTTTTAATCCTAAACCCTTTTAAATCTTTATACAATGAGATGCCCAACGGAGATATCCATTTATATTTAATTTCTTTCTGCCTTAGAATCTGTGTTATCTCAGAATATTCTCTTCTCCTGGCTAATGTCTGGGATGATAAGTCAGAAAATATTTTTATATTCTTATATGGAGATACAAAACACCTCTTATCTTATGAAGCCCGTATTATAGCTTCTTTATAAGATCTAAAGTGAACTCTCAAAATGACATCCCTAGGGATGGATTTATCTAGGTGTTTAGCTAAAAGTAGTCTGTGAATGACATCAATTGTATCTTCAGTTTTTAAACCATTTGGAACCAATATGCTCAGTAAGTACTCCACATAGGTCTTTAAGTTACTATCTTGTAATGTCTCTGGTATGCCTCTTAAACGTAGATTGTTCATCCTACTCCGATCTTCTAACGAGGAAACTTTAATCATTAAGTCCTCAATTTTGTTTTCCAGAGCCGATGTGTATTTTAATCAAGTCTTAATATCCATGATTAATTTATCACAAACATTTTCAACGGATTCAACTCTTTCATTTACTTCTTTAATAAGTCGTGTTATCCAATATTTTTTTGGTCAATAAGGTTTGTTTGAAAGTTCTGTAATAGTTCTTTCATTTTGGAGCATGTAAGAGTTTCCTCTTTATCTGAAAAAGAGATCCCCGTACTCATAGTTTCAGAGGCTTTATCTGGAGACTGAATGACCTCCGAGTTTAAAGTTGTATCTCCTACAGGGTTACTTATAGTAGTGCCCTTAAAACCAGGAGAAAATATGTTGGGGTTTTTTGATATGTCATTTTTTTTATCCCTAGGTTTCATTTTAGTCGGCATATTTATAGATAACTATTAGATGGCTTGTATCTAGGAATATGATATTCCTACACGCTCCTCCCCAATACCTGGGACTCTAGTTCGTCTGCTCTCTCAGTTCTAGAGTAATCTCTTTAGTAGCTTTCAGGTTTTATATCAATCCTTATGCCTCCCAGGATCTTATCCTGGAGCTTTATCAACTTTATTTATGTCCCTTTTTTACTTTAGGCTCCTTATATTCACATTTTATATTCAGAGTTTCTATTGGAGTAGATCGTATGATAATTCAATTCAATAAGCGGTACCGAGACTTATATTCAACCCCCTCTATATATTATGTATATCTTCCACCTTTATGTGGGTATATAGGGTGGATTTTATTGCTGGTATACACTAGGGCCCTCATTCACTTGCGATTTGGCCAATTGAATAGTGCTCTAAATAAGCACATAACATATTTTTTTTAAATAAGTGTTTAGTTAGTGAAAACCTTGCTTCTGGATAGATGTTTACTAACTAAAAACTTCTTTAAAAAAATATGATATGTGCCTATTTAGCCCCCTATTCAATTGGCCAAATTGCAATTGAATGAGGGCCTAGGTTTCCCTGCAGCTCTCTGTGATGTCTCTCCTGAGCTTCACACCAATACCTTGGAACTTTTAATAATAGAGGTAGATCCTGTGTATTTCGGGATCAGCTGTGGTCAGTGGCAGTTAATCATAACTCAGATCACCGTCTCCCAACCATCCTTCACGCTAACGCATGGTCCATTTCCTGTCACGCCCCTACGACGTGTTATTTTTATTATTGTTATTTACATCATTTGTCACTCATATATAATCTTATTAACTAGAGTCTAGGAATCTATCAGGAATCTATATTAGTACTACACATATCATATGCATGTAGTGCCCAGGCATTATACAGCAATTGGCTGTCTTATTCCAATAAAGTTTATTCAAAAACGTGATGATGTCATTACGTTGCGTCATTACGCAACGGACTCCATCCTTCTGTCTGTTCCTTACTAATAAAGTTTATATATCTAAAAGAAGCATGATGACATCACGATGTTGCATAATGACGCAACTGATGCAAACCCAGAATTCCCGGGACTTTAAAAGAGGCCACGCAATAGAGCAGTTTATCCCATGACTAAGCCCTGTTAGAGGGTGAAACGGGCCGCCTGGAACTTCAGGGGGCAGAGGAGTGGGACTTTACACGTTCACCGTCTGGACTTGGCATATTAAAAAGGATCTTTAAATGTTCTCATACTTGCAGATGTCTGATAATAATCCTGAATGCTTAAATTTAATCCATAGAGGTTGAACCTGATTGTGCATTTGACATGGTTACTTATAGACACTGAACAATAAATGTATTATTATAGTACCTCTTCCTCTACTACCCCTATACCATTGTTCTTAATCTCACTTCCCTTTTTAAATGTGAATTAATGTGTTAGACCCACAGTATCATGCATAATCTGATGGAAAAGTATACAGTGGGCTGGAAAAGGGAGATTAGGGATATTCAAACAGATACAGACACAAAACATCACACACACAAAAAAAAATGTTCATTCTGTAGACCCATAATTAAGAGAAAAAATGGAGCATGCTGTGTTTTTGAGGGATGTCAGACAGTGAGCTGATTATGGTGCTTTCAGGACCTGAGAAGGGGGACAGCTTGGTGGTAGGCAATGCGAATTTAACATGCTGTTGCCTTCTGCATGCCAGTATGCACAGAGGAGCAGGATGGTGCAGATACAGTGAACTTACCCATGCACTCCCATGCCCTGTTTGATTCACTGTAGTGCAGCACATTACAAGCCTGTCACTTCATACCCACCTCCTCCAAAACATATTTTATTTCTGACACAAGATGATTTTCTAACTGTATATCCTCGTTGTATAAGCATGCACTATCCTTGTTCGTTTTGGTGAAAGGTGGTAAACTTACTGTGTCAAATTAGGAAAAGATATGCTAGCACTTTGCAGGTACAATCAATTGTTATCTTGCCAAATCATTGTCAAAAAATAGTGAAAGGCAATAAACTAATATTTCCCCTTTTATTTTTTTTAATAAAACAAGTAAATATTTTTCTTCTGATTATTAATAGTGTCATGCCCAGAAGGCCCCCCCCCCCCCCAAGAATTATTATTATTATTTTTTTTAATCTTTGGAAATGCAGCTCTGCACTAAAGTCAGGACTTTCTTCTAACTAACTCTAATATGGATGTGTTAGGACATGGCACCAGTTTAGTTTAGTACAGCATTTTCTGTAGTGCTATTTATAAAGTGCAGCAAGTACATCTAGAAATTCTAACCCAAGTAGAAATACAAGTACAATATAATACAAATGGTTGAAGGTAATGAAGTATGGGTGGGGTGTGAGACAGGAGGGTGACACATACAAGATGCCAGTGATCAAGGCAATGGAGGTGGGTGTGTTTTATAACATAGGCTGTGCATGTGAGCAATTGTATATGCAGTTTGTGCATGTTAAGGCTGAATGTGAGTGAGAGGAGGAAAGATCATTAGCAGCGAGAAGAAAGCAGTTAGAGAATTATTTTTAGACAAGGACAGAGGTATAAGGGTGTGCATTGTTGTTAAGGGCTTTATATGTAAGGGTCCAGATTTTACATTTTATCCTGGAGGTTATGCAAAGACAGTGGAGTAATTCACAGAAAGGTGCTGCAGGCACAGAGTGATATACGAGTCTAGCGAAGGCTTTCACTATGGATTGGAGTGGAGAAAGACAGATGTGAAGAGGCCAGCAAAAAGATATTCATTTGGTTGATAGCAGTCGAGGTTAGATATTATGTGAGAATCAATTAGAAATTTGGTTGTATGTTGTGTTAGATATTTACATACTTTGATGCTTTGTAGGTGAAGGAATGAATTGATTATTGATTGTATGTGAGGAATGAAAGAGATAGGACCCCAAGACAGATACCTGAGAGGTGGGAAGGGATTGTCAACAGGGATATTTGAGGAGTGGGAGCTGTAATAAAGGGTGGGAAGATTATAATGCTCACTATTTGAAATGTTAATTTTAAGTTGAGTGGAAGGAATCCAGGAGGATATGCATGAGACCCAGTTGGCAATGTGTTATAAGAGAGGGAGGGGGGATAGGTTTGATGCATAGAGCTTGCTTTTAGTGTCATCTGCAGAGAGATAATACTGAAATCCAAAAGATTTTTAGTAGGGTGCCAAGGGAGGGTGTATAGATGGTGAAGAGGAGAGGGACTGAACCTTAGGCTTACGCCAACAGTCAGAGGGAAGAAGAGCCAGAGGAGACACTAAATCTTTGATTTCCTATATAAGATGTAAACCATTAGAGAGCTGTATCACAGGTGCCAAGGGAGTAAAGAATTTAGATAAGAGTTTTGTCAACTATATCATAGACAGCAGAAAGATCCAAGATGATTAGTATAGAGAAGTGAGCCATTGACTTGGCAGTGAGCAGAGAATTATTGAATCTTGTGAGAGCTGTGTCTGGAGTGCTGTGGCCAGAAGTCAAAATGGAAAGGTCCAAAAATTGTCGGAGGAAAGAAATTGGATTAGATGGTTGTAGATGAAATGAAAACCTTCTTGCAGCTAAGGAAAACAGATAAGGTAATAGACTCAGAAGCTAGATCAGATGAGGGTTTAAGGATCTGTGTAATTAAGGCATGTTTTAAATATGATAGAAACTTGCCAGTGTTAAGTAGAGATTGAATAAATATATGAGGGTTGGGATTTGCTGTGATGGAACAGGATCAAGTGGGCAAGTTTGAAGAGGAGAGGTTTATTCGATTGATATTAACAATAAAAATGTATTGTTGTTTGCCAAGTCTGAGGGCAGATGTAGGGGCGCAGAATAAACTTGTAATGCAAATGTTCTCCTGTAGTTTGACTTCCTCCCCGCCCTGCCGAAGCACTCTGGACTGTAAGTTAGCAATACTAAGCAGCACACTAGTATACAGGAACAGAAGAAAATGCGGAGTTTCTCTAGAATGTAAAGAAAAGATAGCTATTATAATGTACTAGCGACTTGCCCGTCAAAAATTATGGCAATAAAATTTGAAGGCTGGCAATGCTGTTTGCCACACAATGCGAGGCTCTCCCCACTCTAACTTGCTTCACTGCTCATTGCTGGCCTTGGTCAACCCGCCACTTTCATGCCTTGCGCTGATCACGAGCCCAACGAGGAGCACCTTCGGCACTCATTGCGAGCCTGTTTCTACTTCCCCCATCTCCCTTCCATGTGTCCATACCTCCCCTCTTCCTGCCCTGTTATTTCCCCCTTATTTCCCTTCCCTGTGTCTCTTTTCCCCACTCTCTCAGCCCAGTGTCTCTTTCCACCCTCTCCCTGTGTCTTTCTCCTCTGTCTCCCTGATCAAGTCTTGCGTGCCCTCCCGTTGAGCTCCTATCATTTTTTAAAGTGTTGCGTGCCTTGCGCTGTTGGTTCTTTTTTCAAAGTATTGCGGGGCTCGCGCTGAGCAGCTAAGTGTTACTGCCTTCGTCCTTGTTTGAGCCTTTTTTCAAACCGTTATGGGTTTGCGCCCGCCATTTTCTTTCCTCACTGAGCTAATTTTCGATCTAAAAAAAGACCGCAATTAAACCTCAAATTAGCCTACAACCTCACTCACAGGCTCCCTGCCTGTGAGTGAGGTTGCAAGTAAATTTTTTAGGCAAGTTGCGTCTTTTGGTGGTCTACCGACGGCTTTTGTGTTACGGGGTTGGAAAAAATGGCAATGAGCACCTTCGGAGCTCATTGCGCTTGTGCAAGCCAATCATTTTTAACATGGCGTGACTATTTTAGTTGATAGAACATTTCTTGTGCTTTTTAAGATAAAACCAACTTGTTCGGGCAACCATGTCCATTTAACGAATGTATTTTTTTTTATGAACTGTATCATTAACAGATGAGGTCACTTATCAAACTGTATACTCTTAATCAAATTAACATCAGGAGAAATAAACTCCTATATCCATGTGTTCCCTTTCAGGTAGTTATCCACTGAGTGTTTAGTGAGTGACCTCCTCAAAAAGCACAACAGAAAATTATACAAGAATGATGGAACTTTGCTTCATACCAATATGGAAACATACCGTATATATTCGAGTAAAAGCCGACCCGAGTATAAGCCGAGTCACCCATTTTACCACAAAATACTGGGTAAAATGAATGACTCTAGTATAAGCCGAGGGTGGGAAATGTGCTGCCCCCTGTGTCCCCTCTCTCTCTTGGTCTCTTCTCCCCTCCCTCCTCATCCTCAACCCCCCCTCAACCACATCCCTCCCTCCACAACCTCCTCATCCTCAACCCCTCCTCCTCAACCTCCCTCCTCATCCTCAACCCCCTCCTCAGCCTCAACCCTCCTCAACCCCCAACCCCCCTCCTCAACCCCCCCATCCTCATCCTCTCTCCTCAACCCCCCATCCTCAACCTCCCTCCTCAGCATAAACCCCCCTCCACAGCATAAACCCCCCTAAATACCTCCTCCCTCTCCCCTCACTTATCTACTTGTGCTCCAGCCTCCGCTCCTTGACCCGGCGCACATGTGACGTCACATGTGCGCCGCGTCATTAGCATATACCGGGTGCCGGCACCCGGTATATGCTAATGATGGGGGTGCGCATGTGACGTCACATGCGCGCCGGGTCAAGGAGCGGATGCCGGAGCACAAGCAGGTAAGTGAGGGGAGAGGGAGGAGGTATTTAGGGGAGTTGATGCTGAGGAGGGGGGTTTAGGTTGAGGAGGGGGGAGGGAAAGAGACACGAGGTGGGTAGAGACACACGGGGGGGGTTAGAGAGACACGGGGGGGGGGGGGTTAGAGAGACACGGGGGGGAGTTAGAGAGACATGGGGGGGGGGGGTTAGAGAGACATGGGGTTAACATGGCTTCAAATGCTCCTTCCAAGCTATTAAGAGTTCCACATTAATCCCTATTGTTTCTATATGATCTTGTAAATAAATTAATCTGGATAAGAGGCAAAACATTTTTAGAAGGCAGCAAACTAAATACAACTGTTAAATGTTTACACTTGATATGCAATTATGCATTACTGCAGTGCTCCATTGCTTTTATGCTTTCATCTGCTGTCTCAGGAAGGTTTGTCATTGTATTTTACTTCTAATTAAAGTTTTGGAAGTGATAGCTGCCCCATTTCCTTTTGTAGACTGACGCTTCTGCTGCATTCAGATGTGTAGATTCCACTGTAGCATGACTGCACATAAAAGGTAATACATTAAAGGCTATATTATTTAAGTTTACTTTCTGACCATTGACAACAGTAATCCTATAAACCTTCCTTAAAAGATACATATATCGGAGCACTACACAAACAGTCTCTTCTCTTTTATTGCTTCCTATAAAATGTATTATATTAGCAGTAAATCTTCATGTCACAGCCTTGCCAAAAAGTCTGTTTTAATGGGTCATTTGTAATGTGAAGCTTTTTAAGCTACAGTAGCATTTTGAGGAGGCTAATATGATCATGTACTTCCATGTATGTCTGCATGTTTGGAGCTAGTAGGTGACCTTATTTACTTCACATCCACAAGCATTAAATAAAACAAGCCATTTCCAAAAGACAATTTTAGTGGTTTAATTTATACCATATACGGTTTCGTTTTATTTGTAGGCTGAACACATTTGCTATTTACAGTACATGAATGTAGAGATTCTACAGTTTATTTTTTTGTGATGTAAACAAGAAACTCCTTATCCAGAGGAATAGAATTTTGAAAAAGAAAAAGCCAGTCCAGAAAGTATTTACACAATTTAAAATAGACTTTATACTCACTGGATAATACACTGAGCAATTTTGGTTAAATTATCTACGAAACTATAGGATTTGACAATGTAAAAATACAATAAAACATTCTTTTGTTTACACGGTAGACAGTTAAATCACACAAAAAAAAAAGGAAAGGCATAGGAATGCCAATGGAGGTTAAAAGTATGATACATAAAGGCATAACAACTAAATTTATAAAGTAAAATATAAAAAACTCTACCATTAAAAAACAAATAAATCAATCATTGTAACCATTAAATCAATTATTAGCAGTGTTCTTAAAATAAAAAAGTAAATTTATATAGTAATTATAAATAACAAAAATTAAGTGACCCCCCCCCCCCCATGATGGAATTCTTATGCCTTCCTTGTGACATGCATTAACTAATATGCAGTATTTTAAAAAACCCTCATTACATTTAATTTAGTGATGTCCCATACATGTTGCTTAGATAATCATATTCTAGATTCATGTTCTAGAACTTGGACACTAATAGTGATGGGGCAAGTCAGCATCAACGGACGGATTGTTCTCTCTTTCTATTGCTTAGAATAAACAAACAATGAAACAACAAACAAAGATATGGTCTAAAAACATGGCTATTAGGAAAATGGAAGGAACTTGGGGTATGTAAAGGAACTTATGTACATGTGTAGACAGGAAAGTATATCTAGGGACTTTGTACAAAATATTTAGAGTCTGTACTTATTTCAAATTAATAAAAAAAGAAAGAAAAAAAAAAGAAAGGAACATGGTTACAAATACTGGAAATTCCAACCATGTAAAGTATTGACAGGGTGACATGAGAGAAGCGATAAAAACACATTACTGAACGGAAAATTTAAAATTATCCAAATACCTGTTACCAAGACAAAGTAGAACCTACGTTTTTCCACGGAAAATCTGCATATACATATTTTTTGTTGAATCTGCTGAAAAATGACATTACACCAATGAAATCTAACTTTAAATATGCTGAACTACCACACATTGACAGCCGGTGCCCGCACGGATCAGGGCTCTTCGAAAAGTCCTCGGTTTGTCTGTTTTTAGTTTGCAACTACAGAACAGCGCTGCAGAATATGTTCGTGCGTTACAAATAAACGATAATAATAATTGATTTTTGATACTCCAGTAAAAAAATAAATTGCGAGTGGCTGTCTAATCTGTGGTATCATCAAATGAGTCCTGTATCAATGATATATTAATATGTTGTCAATTACTCTAGTTACACAGATCAGGTATATTTTGTTTAATTTCACATTTTGACAAAGAATTCAAGTAAAACTAATCACAATATTTGAATTTACCCAAGCATACTGTATACAAAATAAAATAATGACTAATATTTATAAAGTTTTTCTTTCTTGATATTTATCTTCAGAAGTTTATTTTATGAGCACACTGGCAAAAAAGGAATGAAATGTGCACTACTATATGATTTAAGAGTTATACTGGGCATTAATGTTTGCCAGTATGCTTAGTATGTGGTAGAAGATCAGTATTTTAGCTTACAGTAAATACTTTTTTCAAGCGGGAACAAAATGTAAAGCTATCCAGAATGCCATGCTTTATCGTGTATGTTTTGTGAACATACAAATATAACAATTGTGCAGTGTTAATCACACATAACCAGTGCCACTCCCCATCTATAAACCTCACTCATATACTGTACAAGGTTTTAGTCATAGTCAAGAATTAATAGGTTCTGTAGGTTACATTTCTGAGCTGCTTTTACGCAAACAGTGAATGCACCTTTAGGAATAAAACATGGTCTTATCCTAAAATATATTAATGCATATATTTCTCTCATGTCAACATATTAGTCAATGGTTATTAATTCGGTATTCATGTAAAAAACGAAATATACATGACTATTAATAAAAGTCTTATCAATTGCATTTTCTTAACATGATAGTTTAGAAGTGGTAAAACGGACAACCGAATGTGACTCTGCAATATTAAAATCATTGCCACTGATAATTTAGCACAAGCCACAGTCAATCTTGGTTTACATTCACTGGTGTTAAATGCACACCATAGAAAAATACACTGTCTATGAATGTATATACTGTATATGGATTTGCTAATAAAATACCTGTGCGTGTATACTTGTGCAAGTATATATGCTTTGCATAAGTGCTGGGCAATATGCTTGATAAACGTATAGTCTAAAGGCCTCAGGGGGGAACTAATACACTTTTTGAATCTTCATAAACATTCAGATGGGTTGGACTCTGTCCATAAAGCAACAAATGTCATGTCTTCTGTCTGGTCACCATAAGGAAGCACTACTGACCTTTAAAAGCATGACTACCATATGCAGACTGCACTGCAACAAGGTGGGATTATAAATCACCAATCAAAGGACAGAGAACAAAGCAATCAATATGCTTCGAATAAAATGTAAGCATTGTGTCAGGAGACTAGAAATATTCAACAAATTGTTCTGAGAACTAATCAGCACAGCACAGGACAGTACTACTCACCCTACAGGTGACATCATATAGGTACATATTTTATATATATATATTCTACAGTAAACTCTATAGCAATCACATGTAAACATCATTGTTGTGTGGAAACACTATGACATAGAAAGGCAGAGCTACAATAAGGTGTTTGCCAAAGAGGTATATTTAATCCTGACAAGGGTCATGGGAGCTGCTGGAAACTTTGGCAAAACAAAGAGAAAACTGGAAGATATTCCATCTATTTTATATAGATGTAAGGCTATGTATCCTAAACTAGACAAAATGGCTTAAATCCTACATTCTATGCTACCCTGCTAAATATTAAAAATATTACTAACTGGGGTTAGCAGTCCCAATCCCCAAACATAAAGGATTCTGTCCACAGCAAAATAATGCCAGTGGAAATAATGGCTTTTAGAAGCAGCTGAAATAGTAACCAAAGAGACAGAAAGCGCTAATATATGGACTGTCTCTCTCACCACATGGCTGTCACTATTCCAACTAAAGAGGTGTATTGCTATATGTTACATGATCGTCTAAATGCATGGTTTACAATAAAGTGACAAGGAGACATCTCCTTTGGGTAATCTTTGGAGCAAGAGTTGAATGGTCCATGACATGTATAAATGGAAAAAAAAAAAAAATGCGCAAATAGCATTAATTCTCATACTGGTTAACACTTGCAAATAGGGCTCAGATTTGTGTATTCCTCAGGACTTCCAAAAAAAAAAAACATTGATCTATATATATATTTCTTCTATATGTATTGTTTGAGAATAAACACGGAAACAATATATAGATAAAATGACTGTAAGGTTCTTGTGGATATGTATAACTAAGTGCTTATAGAAATAAACCATCAGCTAAGTTATCAAAGCAATTCAAGATCCTCTGCATGCAAGTATTAAATTATATAAGATGTGTGGCGCTTCTAGCCTTAAACTGGAAAATATATTTAAAAAAATTTGAAAATAGCTGCCAAGTAAAAAAAAAAAAAGTATGGGTGGCCACATTTATGTATGCATTCATGGGAAATGGATATATATTTGTTTTGTTATTTTTTTGTTGATCCAGGGATTCTGAACAACACAAAATGACAACTTTACTAAGACTGCATTGCGTAAGGGTCAATACAGCCACAAATGATAAATATTTTTTAAATGCCCTACACATTAATGTTCAGTGATACATGGCTATTAAACTAGGAGGATTAATTCTGATCTTTTGCAAACACCTCACTACAGTGCATAGTTCAAAATGAAGCCGACAACAATCTGAAATACAGTACATGTGAACCATAAATACATTTTTTAAAGAATATACATTTTTTCCTATTAAAATTAGTTTTTGTAATCCAGACTCTATTCACAAAGAACATCTTTTTTTTTGTGTTTTTTTTGTTTGTTTTTTTTCAACACACCACAGACAAAATGTTATGGAGAACACAGCTGCGACTACAACAGGAAAGAGAAGAGGTAAAGACATAACGTCTACAGACAAACCCAAAAGCGAGGATACTAAACTGTGGCAGTGAGACAGCAACACCATGGAAATCACATACAGAAGCAGCTTTGTTCAATGTAAACATCAATTTAAAGGATAAAAGTCTTTTGTTTCTGTATTCCATTTGTTTGTTTTTTTCAAAAACGTAAACATATCGGAAGTGCCTTGACTGAGGTATTGAGGTGCTCCTCCTTGGTTAAGGCTGTCATCGATGCAAACTTCTCTGTGCCTCTTTTAGCAAGCTGTCAAAATCCATAGAATCGTACTTGCTTTTCTTTAAAGCCAACGAGGGCTCCTCTGCATTCGAATCTGGTGATGACAAAAACAGAACAGTGTTATAACTTCAAGTGGTCTTTGGCCATGTTGGGCATACATCCTTTGGACCCACACACAATTTTAGTTCTGCTGAAAATGCTTAAAATAGAAACATTTTAAATTTTAATAAAATTAATAAACAATGCATGGTTGAATAAAGTTTAATCATCTTTTGCTACCAAGTTAATGGCCTGAGCAGTTAAGCGTTTAGAAAATTACTCCTGAATAATAAATGACCATATAATACCTATTTGGCTCACAGCAAATATAGAGACAAATCCACCAATAGATCATGCAGTAAAATATCCATGGGTATAAAGTGCTAGACAATTTGGCAAATCACATACCCCTGTCGTCCTATTTTAACAATGGATTTACTGGTTAAAATCTTATTTTCCTTATAGTCGCATATATAAATCATACTTTAATGAATAGCAGCAAGTATGGTATGTTTATAGTACCTGTGGGACCTAAGTAAGGGCTAATTGAGTAACTCTTATTAGTTTAGGCTATATTTTATTATTCATATGGCCAACAACATTATAGTATGAAAGTCTTGTCATTGATCTTAGAGGTAGACTTTAACCAGGGATAATAATGGTCTGCATCAGTAAGTAAGGTGAAATATATGTGCAGTTAAATAGAAACAATGCACCTTTTATTTCCATTTCTCTTATATTTGCTGTTTCTTGTGATTGGAGATACTGTGTCACAAGGTCTTGGTGTATATCATTTGATATTATGTCAGTTGGACCTGGGGATAGGCCATAATGATGCAGGTTTAGGGAGTAGAGCAGGAAATTAATCATAGTGTTGCAAAGTCATTTAAGGAATTATAAAGCAAGTCATGGAGATGTAGGGTCACTGGGATAGTTATGGTGCCTCCGGGCCAGTGAGGGCATTTCATCATTGAAGAAGGCAATGGAACAGTTATGTTGAAGAAGCAGCAATTGGTCAGAGGACAGGTAATCATGACACTGGTCAACAGTCACATGAGCTGCCCACAGATATATGTCATGTCTCCCTTTTGTGGCATGTGAATGATTAAAAGGAGCCATGCCATGTGTTTGACACTCTTATAGTAACAGGGGCATTAGCTATGACAGCAATATATAAGCAAAAAAGGAATGTAAAGTGTGCATTATTTTAAATCAAAAGTATATATATTTCAACTTCACTTTAAGCATAAGCCATAGCTTATATTCAAACATCACTTACGTGATCAAAGCTTTTACCTAGATCAGTGTATTTGGTCCAAAAGAAATGCCTGAGTCCTCCATAGCTCAACTGAAAGGAGGGTTCATTCCTTTTTCTCAGGGAGGCTCCCTTCTTAAGTGATAATGCAGCATGTTCTGAATGTCGATAGGTAATGAAACCATATTTTTCTCCCCTGGGAAGATCGGAGAAAAAAACATTAACTGCAGAAATAACATGTAAACAAGGTCCAGAAAACTAAAGGAGAGGAGTGCCATTAAATTAAAAGTATTTTTCTGCACCATAAAGATTTTTCAAGGGACACATAACTCACATAATTGAAAAAGTCAGCTTTACAAATGTCTTGCATGAGAAATTAACACTGGGCAATAAAAAAAAAAAAAATATATAGGTTAGAAAAAATGGGAGTCAAAGAGAATTATTAAGCATTAAAAAAGCTATTTTTAAATTCAAAAAATATAACTGGTGATGTGTCTACTGGACACTAGAGGCAGCCATGATACATTGATAGGTGCGACAGGTAGCTTGTATTTCTCAAGAGTAATGCTTGATGCATGTATTATGTTTCTGGGCCTCTGAAGGGTGTGGTGTCAATTTCAGTCAGATCCAGTTATCTAAAAATGCCCTCTCACCTCTCTCTCAACCTTCCCTCCACTGATAGATAAGAACATACATAGTCATCATCGGGCTCTTGGGAAATGATGTGATCAACACAAAATGAATTCCTTTGCTCAAGAGTCTTCAAAAGTTCACATCTCCCCACAAATGTTGCTCACACAGCTACTAATGTTGCTAATTTGTTACACATTTCACCAACTAATGCCTTTTTTCTTGAAGTACAGTTGACCTTTAAATATCTAAAAAATATGCCATCAATACCAACACAGTGAAGCAATCGACTTTCAAGTGTGAATTTATGGTCAGAAGTAAGCACCTGCTTTTGCTCAGAACACGGCATTCAAGGATTTCCCCAAAAACTTCAAATCTTCTCTTCAACTCATTAGCGCTGATGCTGTTGGAAAGGTTTCTGATGTAGATCACTCTTCCTTCATCCTGTAAAGGAGAAAATATAACACTCAGGGCCAAGCTCTACACGTCCCAATGCATATGAGACTACGTGTTATAATAAACATTTTATTAGAAATCTAGTAAAATATTTGTGTTTCAGAGATGAGATAAAAAAATTATGCAAAATTCATTAAGTACCACGAGACACAAACACATCAGGTGGATACGCAGTACAGACTCTAATTTTATTTTTCATAATGAAATTCTTTTGGTTTTGGAACCTATTGTACTTTTACATCTTCAAAAGTGTAATTTCTGTTTAATTTATTGCCCCAAACTAGCCTTGAGAGTAAGTATGATCAGAATCCGTAAATTCGGTTCTTCTGAAAAGCTATTTAATATCTCTTGAATTATGAATTATACGTATAATGAATGTAAGAGGCATACATGGCTCTTATTTTATTGCAATTACAATATATTTGGCTAGTAGCACTGTAATTTTAAAGGACATTACAGCCCACAAGTCACATTTCATTTCATGTGTCTAGAAATAAAGCTGCCGGCACACGTCATAAATCTCAAGAAATGTGTACAATTTTGGAAGAACAAGAAAAGTGAATAGAGAGCAAATGGAAGGGAGAGAACAAATTTGAGAAAAGAAAGAGTGAGAAGCAAAAGATAGAGGCGAAAGTTAGAAAGAAGAGTGTGAAAAATGGTGAGGGAATGCAGTCGTGGAATGAAACAAAGAGAAAGACAAAGAGTGAGTGTGCAGGTGAGATAAAAATGTGTGGAGACAAAGGGCCTCATTCTATTAGCGGCCGCAGCCGTTGAGGGCCGCAAGGACCGGCCGCAAGCTATTCTGCTATTCTATTCCCTTACGGCCGGGGATTCCGGCAGGCTTGCGGCCGGTGCCTTGCTATCTCTTGCGGCCGCTCGCGCCGGAGGAAAGCCTTTGATCTAAAACGGCCGCAAGAGATTTGCAATTCAATTGCTCCGGGAAACCTCTCTGCAAGGCTAAAAGCGAGCCGCAGCTTACTTGCAGGAAAGAGGTCTCGCTAGCACCAATTAAGCACATAAAATAGCTCAAATAAAGCCATCCTGCACTTTGAGAAGACTATAAAGGGATTTTAGGTGTTAGAAAAAATAGCACATAATTACCCTGTACTCAAATCCGTAAAATATTTTATTTTTAATATCTGTAAAATATCCATGTAAAAAGTCCAGAGTGCTTGGAGCACCTCAGACATGCCCACGCCGCAGCCGGAAAATAAACAGTTAATTTGAACTTGGGTTTGGGCTGATGTGCAAGCTTGAGAGGGGGTTTCTTTTAATCCTCATGTCCCCCAATATGATCCCTAGCATTTACAGAGCTGTACAGTGCAGGCTTGAATTTATTTTTGAGTTTTTATATTTCTGAGCTTACGGCCGGTTCCAAGATATGCGGCCGGCCGTAAAAGGAGATCCTTGCGGGGCCGTATAATAGAATCGCGAGTTAACTGAACCCCCGCAAGGAATCGCAGCCTTACGGCCGATTTACGGCCGCTAATAGAATGAGGCCCAAAGGGAAAATTAGTCATTTATTCAAAAGGACTGCACAACTGTTGTGCTGAACTAGCCCTGTTATCTAGCCAAGGCAGGAGTGGACCAAACCATCTAAAATCTAGGAGTCAGTAAAATATTTTAGGAACCTGAAAGACAGTTTTTTTTTTCCAGGAGCTTGGAAGGAAGTTCTCTAAAGACATTCATTATACGTCAGAAATATATTTAAGGGCTAGAAGTACACATTTTAGTAGCCCTGTCTCCCAGGAAGATTGCACCCCTGGGCATCTGGTATAACATTTATTAAACAATCAGATCTATTTCTCTGTACATACGGCTATGATAACTCATCATTTCTGTTGTATGTACACTCAGTACCCTGGCTTCTGAATATTACATGACCTACAAGGCATTTGCCTCACATGTCTGCTGTGTCAGCCAGGTTCACTGGCCCAAGAAGCAGGTCACAACATGACCCCAAAAACCTTAGGTTTTGTATTTAGCCTGCTTGTGCAGTCAGAGATGTAAAAAAACAGCTAACACTTAAATGAGCACTATCACAGTGATTTCCAAAGGGCATAAACTCACATTTATATTATAAAAAGTTACTAAAATTATGTTTTTTTTTCTCTGCGTTCCAGAAAAAAAATGTGATGCTCATAATATTTAGAACAGGAACATTCATTGTGAAAGTGGTTAGCAGCATCCTTGTGCCTTATGGCAAAATCTCATACACAAGAGAAATACCCCTTCACAGAAAATCATCTCACTCCGATTATATTGTTATTACGGTGTGGTTTCACTGGTCAGTAATTGGTATGAATTGTCAGTTGTACTCTAGGTTCATTCCAATATCAACTTGTGTAAGTCCGTCCACATAAGAAATACACTTTTAATAATGGGCTGGCATATATATATATATATATATATATATATATATATATATATATATATATAAAATTCATAGAGAGCTGAATGCACGTATTGGCAAATTCCAATCATGTCTGCAATGGCACATTACTAAATGCCCAAGTGACTGTATAGTACTTACTATAGCTTTTTGTCTTCTTTTCTGAATCTGCCTTTGGCTCAAGTTTCCAATCTGTCGCTGTTCGCTGCTCTCACATCTGCTTAAGAGAAAACATAAGGAGACCATGAATTAACAATGAAGAAAATATATGTATAAATTCATCCACTCGACTGGTGACAGCAACCACAGAGAAACCTTAAGGCGCACCATTCAAAAATAAATATAATATGAATAATTTAAAATAATTTGAGTCATTACTGTCACCCCTGAGTCAATATAATCTCCTACGTAACATGTACTCAGCAACCACAATCTGGTCACAGTAAAAAGCATCTTAAGGGAACACTGTAGATTAGGAAAAACTTATTTTATTTGTGTAAGATTTACCAAATTAAAAACATCAGCAGTTATGTAAGCCACAAGCATAAATTATACAGGTACTTTGTTCTTGGAAGCCATCATGTCTGTAATCTGTCAAGGCATGAGGGAATAGGTACAGAGATAGACAAGGGGGTATTGGAAGTCTGTTTGCTACTGAGCATGTGTGAAAAGGAGGGACGATGTCCGTTGTTAAAATAAAAATAAATAAAACAATCTATCAGGTTCCAATACAGAAAGAAATGTTCTAGACAAATAAAGAAGTCTCCAGACATAATAAGTGTCTGCTAACATTTTCCTAAAAAATACTTGTATGCCCATTTCTTACATAGTTGCTAATATTGTTAGTTTGTTACACAATGGAAGATATAGATAGATAGATAGATAGATACACACGCATAATTAGGTGAGAGGGGACACAGTTCTTTATACAAAAGCCCTAGTTCGCCGGCACTAATCAGTTAGTTTAAATAATAAGCAGTTGTTTTAGAAATGTTAAGATACTTGTTTTACCGCTAACCACTCTGAAACTTTACCTGATCGTTCTTTTGCCATCTGGTGAATTATGACGTGATGATCTAGGGCTGGTTACGATGTGGGGATAGCACTGCCCATTGGCTTTGGAAGGAGAGCTCCTTTGTGAATATATCTTTGTTCTACGAGGAATCAAGCAGACCTCATCTTCTAGAGTCGAGCCGCATTCACTTCCACTGTCCTCAAAGACTGAATCATATTCAGGGCTGCTACAGATAGCATCACTGTCTTTAAGAGGGTTATCAGGAAAACCAAAGTGCTTGGTGAGACTTGCCCGGATCTCATGGTCCTTTAATGGTTTGCTGCCCTCTTTCAGGGAGCTTTCTGTCTTTGTTTCCATCTTTCCCTGCTGCACTGGAGGCACACACAGCTTGGGTTTCCTCTCCACATGGCTAGGTAGATCCAAAGACTTAAACATTTTCCTGTGCAATGAAGTCTCTGGTTTCCTCACCAGACAGTAATCATGGTCTCCAAAAGACCTAGAAAATGGCCTCTTAACTCCATGTGATTCAACCTTAGCTGTAAGCTCTGCAGTCCGGCTCAAGTGGGCAAACAGCTCAGTCCTCTCTGGGTGCTTTTTTGATACTTTGCTGTTTGTGGATAGTGTGTCTTCAGTTCTTTCCACTTTAGAAGAGGAGGTGATCAAAGATTCACTTTTTATAGATCCCTGATTAATCTGTGGCTTGTAAACGTCCTCTTCTGTAGGTTTGTAAGGTGGGGTGGTTGGGGGAGTTAGCCCTTTAAAAAAAGGAGATGGCATTGCTGACATTGCATATGTTCATGGAATATACTGCCTCATAACCACATGTTAAACACTAGTCATTACTCTTCACTATAAGGTGATGACTACTATCTCTTTAGAAATTAACATCACATGTGCTCTGAGCTTTATATAATAATTAGTACTGTAATATACTCTATGGAAAGAAACTGTAAATAGAAATAGAAAATACCTGCAGTTCCGCAAAGCTCAGCAGTAAGTGCTTGTTCAAAATTCCTCTTCTCAAATGAAGAGTCACTGAAAAAAAAAATACAAATATAAATATATAAAAATATAAATATATGATCAGTGTGAATTGATGATATACGTATAAATTAGAATGCAATTTATTAGATCAAAGGCACAAAAGTTCCCACTTAGCCCACTAGGTGTCAGCATGTCTACTAACATTACATATCTGTGCTACTAACACGTTATAATAATTTGTAACCCACTTATAATACAGGCCCCCTAAAATAATCTCATGGTGCAATTTTATCTCACATGTGAAATGAATGCTTTCGCCGTTCTATAGGATGGAGTTTGCAGTGGAACATACTGGTACTTCTCACCTGCTATTAGTATACTAGTATAGTAGTGTAGCAAATTTGAAAACATAGTAATAACTATTATAGTAAAAACAAATGATAGTGAGTACCCAAATACAGAATAGCAATATTTGTATCAATAATAAACTTCATGGGAGATAAGTTTATGTGGAATGTCCAAATGTCCTGACAGCAGTATAGAGACTAACATGTAGCTCAGGTAGCTGGACCAGTCATAAAGGGAGTTATAATAGTAAGATATATATTTTTGATAAGTACTTATGGTTAGTATACATATTTCATTTTAAAATGTAAACCAATTTCTTGAATGGACAGTCACCCCAATAAGTTGGTTTCATCTTAAAGAACATTGAAAAATGACTCTACATTGTACTCGCCATTTTACTCTAAAAGCAACTTAATCCTGAGATATTCAGCATTGGTTGTGCTATTACTTTGTACTAATGTACAGCTAAGAATGGTAATTTGTGGCTCAGAGTGCTGGATAAGAGTGGTGAAAGGGTGTATCTGCGTGAATACTTAATGGTCGTAACCACTTTGTATTCAGCTTTGCTGATTCACATAAAAGAGCAGAAACAATGATATTTATTTCAGAATAGTTTAGATCTTCACCCACCCTTGTTTGGTCAAGTTATCATTGTTCAAAATGCCTCTGATTTCAATGATAGGGCATGAAAATCTCACATTAAATTAACAGATCCTCCCGATACAATTCATTATTTTAAGTCTTGAAAAAAGCTGATTGTGGGAAGGAGTCTCCAAGCATACATGATACACATTCTAAAAGTACTTGCTTTCCTATCACTTTATACTCGGGGTGTTTTTCATCTTTATTTGAAAACTCTTTAAACCAGCTTAAGGGTATGTCCAAAAAGGGAATAAAAACCAGTAAGGGGTTTCAACAGTTACACAAAAGGCCCAATAAACAATATACATATATTTTAAAATATATCTTACAGAAGAAAACTATACCAAGTATAGGTCAGAATGCTTTGCCTTTGGGTATCTTTAATATTACCATTTTGTGAACAGGGGCCAGGAACTATTTGTTCTGGATGTACCCGGGATAGCACATGGTGTATACCTTATCTCAAAGCTTAGAACAAACTAAATGAGTATTTGATGTAAATACTTTTTTGTTACAGAAAACAGGGAGTTGTTACATGCCCAAGAAGACTGAGGTAGATCTGTACAACACCACATGATTAAATTATTCTAGAAGATATACACAATATAAAATGGCAGAATAACCATTCTAAAACACTAGTGAACTGGTCAAGTGCAAATAATAATAAGTCACTAATCTTTACTACACAGTATACCAATATGTTATCCAAAGGTATTGTCAAATTCTTACTTTTGCAACAAGGACAGTGAAGGGCATCTTGGGTTGCCTAAAATATAAACACAAAACATAGATGTTACTGTGGATAAATACATCCTAATGAGATTAATGCTAACCTCACACAGTTTGCAGGGAGAGATAGTGAACTTGCAGAATACATTATACCCATTGGATGGAGCTTGAGGCTGGATTGGATATTACAGTACTTATGAAATGTGTTACATAGTGAACATGAGCAAGAGATTCACTTCAATAGACTTTGTGCACAAAATCATTTGCAAAGATGTCAGATTGTGTCTGATTTTCCAATTTATATCCCTCCCAAATAAATAATAAACATTAGCACAACATATATACACACCAGGTCAGCAGGATGTTTAGAAGACACAAATATAGAAGCCTTTAGGCACATTGCCCAAATAAAGATTTGACCTAAAATGCCTCTATGCTCATGGAGTACAGTGCTTGAAAAATGTGTGTTAATATATTTGCGTTCAAGGGGCGGACACTTTTTAATCAAACATGGGTGGAAATTTGGTAATTTTCAAGAACTTGTGTCACAGTGTTATGGATAAAGATACCAGTTCTTTTTTCGGTAAAGAGGATAATACGTGTATCCAATGTGATCTAAGTCAAAGCCACATACGTGTTAACATCATTTGTTAATAATGTTTAGACTGACAAGACATCACTTTGCATATACCTAGACAAGCACACATTTCTGCTGATGATTGAGCCAATTAAATAATTAAAAGACCACTGTGGTTCAATTGTATTCAATATTGTATTTTCAATAACTAAACCTGATAATTGGCAATTTTCTTTTCTGAGCTGCTCTTTTCTGCTGCTTTTTAAGCAGAGTATGTCCCTGTAATCTAGTCAACTTTCCATTAGCCCTGCCAGTTTTAGCTGCCACTTGTACTTGTGCATAAAAGTTCTCATATCAGAGAGAGAAGAATCCGAACTGGTACATTCCACTGCATCACAATTAATTACCTATAAAATAATATTTGTAATAATTAGTATTTTTACACTTCCTACAACCAGTTTGCTCATTATTATGTGCAGTTTATCATCATAGTATGCTTTAAACTACAATGGTCCTTTAATAAGAACTAATTGGGTGTTGAAATGACAATTCTATTAAATAGGTAGTTCCCTCATATAATTTATCTTTTTGAATGTATACCAGCCCATTCTCCAGTGTAGTTGCAATTTAAAACAGTGATTGTAACAAAATGTTAATACCTTCTTGGCACAAACCTACACATTTTATCAATGAACACACTCCGCAAGCTAAAAATGTACAGTGAATGTAGCATCTGCATTTTTTATGTATCGTATTAATGAAACATGTGCAAATAATCTTTTTGTTAAGCTTTGGTAACCACTGTTAACTCTTGCAAAGTTTTTCCCACTCCTGGGCTTTTTTCGAGCATGGTTTCAATGAACACTCAAATTGCACACATAGCAAGGTGCATGAAGAGGAAGGTCGTGTTAGAAGAAGCTCAAAGAGTAAGGACAAGCTTAAAATGACTATTACAAGCCAAAACCAAAGTAGAAATTACCATGTTAAAAAATAACAAAAGAAACTTAAAAGAAAAAAAACTGCTTTTAAAAGCATTTAAAGCTGAAAATCCAACTAGAAATCAGTTCTGATTCTTCTATGACTATTATATAGACACTTCTGATATCTATAAGTTGTTTCCCTAACAGTATTGACTCCCCCTATATATTTATGTATGTGCCTTACCTAGGGGGTGGAACTGATCGCTGCCGATGTCATTGTGTGCTTCGCTTAAATCTCTATCGAGGGCTTCTAGGTCTTCTTGTACTCTTTCATCCTGCACCAGGCCACTGTTTTCAGTCACATCTCCCACTTCAATCTCTGCCATCTGCTCTTCATCCCCGAAAGGTTCTGTGGTCATACAGAAGGCTTGTGCTGCGGGCGTGGGCTGTATATTGGCAGCTGCCTGTGGAGAGCTTTCCTCACTGATCCACAGCCACTCGCTGAACTCTGGGTTTAATCTACTTGACCGCCTAACAGCATAAAAAGGAGTTCCCTGTTTTAGAGCACCTTTGACAGTCACATGCTCCTGAGCCACATTTGCCGATTTCCCAGAATCCTGTTCAACCCCCTTGTTCTCTTTTTTAAGAGATTCAGTTTTAATACCCCTAGCCAACACTGGCTCTGTTTTCCCTTGTGGCAGTCGACTACCACATGAATTGGAGAATGCTGCATATACTGGCTGTGCCAGCCTGTATGGCTTGCTTACATCCCCAGAAATGTCCTTTGCTAATAGTTCTTTAAGGATTGAAAACCTTGCAAGTGAGGGTTTTGTCCGTTTGAATTTGTCAACTGCATGGCAGCTTCCAGTGCCATTAGCAGAATCCAGCTGGCTGCCTTGGTTAGAGCAAGGCCGTGTCTGCCGGCTGGACTCCTGTTTTGGTCTCTTTAAGAGACTATTACAATGCTGGTGCTTTTCATCATTATGATGTTTTTTTATTGGAAGGCAGTACGTGTGCATATACCGGATAAGGTCCACCACGGCACGCTTCTCCCGCTCACAAGTAAACTGTGGTTTGCGGTCTTCTAAAGTAGGAGACAAGGAGTTCAGAGATTCATCCTCACTCTGCTCTTCTTCATAAGAGTCACTGTCCTCTTCCTTAACACTATCCTCGTTCTTTGAGCAAGACTCTGTGGCCTGAGCAATCTGGAGGGTTGACACCAAGTGTCTTTGTAGCTCTATACAACTTCTGCCCCCCTGTGCTTGAAGATTTCCAGGCTGTCTGTCTGTTGGGCTCTCAACCTTCAAAAAGAAACAAAATAAAAACATATTATATAGTTTTGATTTGGCATTATATCAGTCAAAACAATAGGATTTGTGTGCCACCTTTTCTTTATGCAATATGTGCTGTAGACAGTACAGATGTGTCAAATTTCTACACATTATTTGTAATATTGTATTTGTCACCTAACAAATACTACAAAGCTTAAACTTCTTAACAATAAAATAACCTTATTATTCATGTTTATTTTTCCTTTTTTATTTTCTCTCCCTTCGATGCAGTTTTTATGAGGTCATCTTATAAATTGGGTAAGTATGGTATTTAGCAACAACATATTATCAACACACTACCTTCTTTTGTTTTAGTTGTAATCATCTTTGAAACAGTGGCAATGTAATGAAGACTGGATGATCTAATTCTCATTATTGTGACCAGATCACATTGGTCTGGATATATTTATCAGCCGGTTTACATAAATGGAGCTTCCATTTAAGTCTACAAAAAATATTTTTCCAGGATATGTGGTTATGGTTATTCAGACCAATGTAATCAAGCCCTTAACCAGCAAATTCACATCTCAAACTTATCCCCTACCACAGAGCATGCTTTACTACAGACAGGGATATTCAGATAAGCACCAACTGTGATATTGTGCCTTTAATGGACTTGTCAGTCCCCCTCGAGCTCAAAACTACAGGGAAGCCTTGGCTAAAGAAATGACTGACCAGGAAATATGTTCACAAACAGATGTTTAAACCTCCTCATCACTGTGAAAATTGCTGGCTTGCATTGTGAAGCTGGACATACTGTAATTAGAATCCCTTCTTCATATATACTACTCACAAATTATGCAGCGCAAACATAATGAGCCAGGCGTGTATAACCTAGACCAATGATTCTCAATTACTCCCTCAGAGACCACTAAGATCCCATGAGATTCAACATTAACCACTGCATTTGCACATGAATATGAACAGTGTTTGATGCAGTGATTTACTTCTAGACATATAAAGTCCTTAGTATTTTGTGTTTGCACCTTCGAGCATGTTCGCTGAGGACGGAATTTGGAAGTTGACCGACGTCGAGAGCTGCCATCTTTGTGAGTATCACTGCTCGTGGGAAGTTGAGCTGGAGAAAGAAGTAACTTCTTCAGCTGTGGAAAAATTAAGTGAAGACACATCAGCGTCTGTACAATGCAAATCGTGAACATGTAAATACATAAGCAATCACATATCATTATGCACAAACTGCACATTTCTGTTGTGCAATTACATTAAAGGGCCACTGTAGTACAAAGCATTTTATCATGCATTTAAAATATATATTTTTTCCTCCCATGGAAGTCAAAATATTAATTGAAGAAAAGGAGCAGTAAAACATCAGACAGGCAGATAAAAGAAATGTGTTTGACACACATATATATTAGTGGGGAGTTGAGGAATTGTAAACAAGGACTTGTGATAATTGTACTTTATTATCTGATTAACTTGAAAACTAATGGACAGAAATTCACAGATCCATAAGGCTCAATGCCCCCTGTGTTTGTGGTTACATATCTGGGCAAAGGAGGAAATAACAATCACACATTGTGCATATTTAATGTTTTGGTTTTTTTTATAAATCCACATCTCATACAAAAAAACATTTTGAAAAGTTTTAAAATGTGATCTTTTAAATACATGTTAGAAATGTTTGGACTACAGTGGCTCTTTAAATATACCCACTAGCATTGTCTTGCAAGCCTTTCATAAAGGGAACACAAATAAAATAGCTATACATTAAGTGTAGTGCAACATTTTATTAATTTTAATTAGTTGATGGTTAAATAAATCAAATGTGTAATATTTTCACAGTTGAATTTCTGCCCACTATTGTAGAAGTGGGCTTATTTTTCAAGCTCAAAGACTCATGGTTTCCCTGTAATTACTCTGTATGTAATACACAGTACAAAGTAATTTATGTTTAAGAACTGGTTTGCACTTTATATATTATATAAAAATAAATAAGGATATTAATACATTCCATCGCTTCATCTATATGCTGTGCATCAATAAAAATCTGATTTAATGTAAATATTTCCTAATTATTCATATGCAAAACCTGTAAAAATCACAAGAGGCCCTGAATTACAGAGGCTATAGGATTTACTTTGTGAATTCCACACAATTCCTTGATTTGACCATATATTCTGTTAATAATTATAGTTATATCTATTTTAGCTTTAGGTTTCACTCATAAAAACACTCTACTGCACTATCACAACATTACCAATGTAATGCATACTTATTTAAATTGCTATTTTGAATATAGAGCATGCCAATCATAGGATTATTATGTTCTTTACGACACAATCAGGCACACACACGCAAATATATATTTTTCACAGAATATATTGTACTTTATATTCACCCAGACAGTACAACAGATTGGAAAAAGACAACATTTAGTTGCATCCTTTGTCACTTTCAAGCTCCTGACAAATGATCCCTTGGTTAGGCCATTAGTCAGTATTTTTATGTATGTAGTGTCATATTCTAGATGAAAAATATAATTTTAGGGAATCACAGTCTTATGTATATCAATTAACTAGTTCATTTAATAATTAGCATTAAGTGGCTGGTGATGTAATAGCATGTAGGGGAGTAGAAAGTACAATCTGACAGCAAATAAGCAGACTGTGGCACAGGAACACTGGTGTTTGAATAGTTGTGGTTTAAGTTGATACAATACACTCATGGTACAATTCCTTATCAATGCCATGGTGAGTTACACAAAGAAATAAGACTTGGACTCATTGTATTTTCGGTTGTTTTCCAGACTGTCACCCTTGATAGACGTCCTTCCATTTGTTTATCTACACAATTAATCTACTAGTGGTAGGGACCGATCTAATGTATTAACAATATCCTTGAAGTAGCTCCTCCACAGATAAGAATTAAGGGTTAATAGTTTCCTTAATTAGAACAAATTAAAATGTAAGCAACGCTTTAACATGTGTTTACATTAAGCCGTTTTATTTTAAGGATATTTTGAGGAAGATATTCCGTTAAAAAGATGACAATCGTACACAGGAAGGACAAATAACATTTATTATTATTAAATCAGGGCCATAGACAGATGTTGGGTGTCACTTAGTTTTATCTTATTATTTGTAAAGTAACGGGATTGTTCTGCTTTCCACACGTCTGATGTAACATTAGTGTATGCTACTCCTTGCTGGTTCATGTTATCCAGCAAATATATTGTATATCTGTTCTTTTAAATTATGTATACTGTATGTATTACAAATATACATTATATGTATTACATACAAGCAGTGGGATAGAACAAAGAAAGATGTATATGCAGCATAACTCAAAAATACAAAACGTATGTATGCAAGTAAACGCAGATCCTGATACTATATTCGTAAATTATCGCTCTCTTAAAGGGACACAGAAACACTTTATTTAATAGGATGACAAAACAATACTTAGACAGCAACTTCAACGGTCAATCAGGTTCTCTGATCCACCTGCCTGGCAGCTTGAGAAAACATGGCCAAAGTAATGGAGTGGTGCCAGCCTCTTATTATATTCTAACATTTTGTTTTCCAGGAATATTGCCAGATGCAGGTCTATATGTGCGCACTATAAAGAAATGAGCTGATGTCAGGGCTGTCTGGACCATGTGCAGTGCTGCCATTCGCTGCACTTCATACATCCACATAACAGCAATGCATTAAAATGAATGGTATACAGACTATAGTGCAGCATCCCTGGCCTTCCAAGATGGCAAGGGGATAGGTTTTTCCATTTCTTTTTTTATATATAATAATCTGTCAGATACTATTTAGTAAATAAAGCATTTCAATATCCCTTCAAATAATAAATCTGGTCTTCTTCATTGATACTCTCAATCATTATGAACCACATGCAAAAATAGGAGACATCCTCACAACAGGTTAACAGCAGCCATGAATACCCAGCAACGTCACGGAAATCTCTCTCAGCAAGTGCCGTGATATAGCATGAGAAGGGGGTCGCTGCAGCTCACTCACATACAGACGTACATACACATTACACATACAACACATGGGTGGGTTTCGTATTATTTTTTTAAAGCCTTAAATGAAAAAATTCAGACCTTTGTTGCCTATCATACCCATGCAGGTGGCTATTCAGGGCCTCATCCAATTCCACTTTAAACAGTAGGAAGTGATTCTTACTATAGACAGCTCATCTTCTGTTTCTGGGCTCTTAGGGGATTCAGCTGGGATGCTGGGTTTTGGCGAGAGGTCTGGTAAGGGGCAGAAGTCCCCGTCTCCAGAGGATATGAAGGCAGACAAGCTGATATCATCATCCTGTATATCATCCAATGTCTGGGTAAGAGCAGCCAGTAAGGCCTCATTTTCACTCTCTATGATCTGAAAAGAAAGTATATGCAGTTACAGCATTTACACTTTGACCTATTGTGCTCCACATCACAGTACATTATTAACTTTACTTATAAAGGCTGTAATCTATTACTTACAAAGTGCTTCTTTTTATGGAGAACATACATATAATGTAAAATTGAAGCCAAATGTGAACTATCACCAGCTCTCTTGTTCATTTGATGCCATTCACATTGATGTTTTTTTAAGTATGAATAAAACAAAATATAAAAAAGTGATAAAAATGGGGGTAATCATTTCCCAGATTATAGAAAATATAATCCTAAATCTAAACAAACAAGTTTTTTATTTAAAGATGATAATTTAGGGACAGAGATATAAACAGTTATGATATTAATTATAATTTGATGATGATGCCGGCAATTACATTTGAATAGATAGTTTTAATTACAATGTACAAATATCACTAGGCTGAAACTTCAGACTGGAGGGAGGAAGTGAGGATTCAGCTTTAACAAAGTGTTTTTCAGTAATCACAGTCAAGATCTTTAATTAGCTAGCCATGAATGTTATGCGGATATTATTATATAGATACTTCATGATCATGTCATTTAATATTATAAGTCTTCAGTTTAATAACAGTTACAGTGATTACAATTCTTTAGTTCAATTTTTATCACCAACTATTCTATTAACTTATTTGTATGAAAAAGAAAAAAAATGTGCTTGAACCATTCTGTACAACATAATTATAACATTTTAAGAAATTACCCCTAAAAGTTGCTATGAAATAAATGGTGTAGTGAAGTGTATTTTCCAAATCTCAAGTTGTTTCCAAATCGCCCTCAGAAGAATGGGTCTAAATTTGGCTTTGGGATTACAGCAGTAACATTCAAGCTTTTTGTTGGCCTCCCATACAATTTGATTCAAGAGGAGCTATTTTGGGACACGGTGGCTTGTGTTCGGTATAACCTGATGGTAACCTAGCCACCAATTCCCTTTAGTCCTTGCACAGACATTATTAGCTTCCCATAATGATCACAGGTGATTCTGCAGGGACTCAAAATATTAAGGAGACAGTGTACTTTATGTTAAGTCTATTTTTTAGTTCACCATTAACCAACATTCAAAATGTGTGTGAAAACAGCAGTAAAGAAAAGCTTTAGCTGGAAAATGGCCACTGCTGTACCCCTCCCACCTTATTGTCCTAACCTCTACTGAATACAAGCAGTAAAGAAAAGCTTTAACTGGAAAATGGCCACTGCTGTACCCCTCCCACCTTATTGTCCTAACCTCCACTGAATACAAGCAGTAAAGAAAAGCTTTAACTGGAAAATGGCCACTGCTGTACCCCTCCCACCTTATTGTCCTAACCTCCACTGAATACAAGCAGTAAAGAAAAGCTTTAACTGGAAAATGTCCACTGCTGTACCCCTCCCACCTTATTGTCCTAACCTCTACTGAATACAAGCAGTAAAGAAAAGCTTTAACTGGAAAATGGCCACTGCTGTACCCCTCCCACCTTATTGTCCTAACCTCCACTGAATACAAGCAGTAAAGAAAAGCTTTAACTGGAAAATGTCCACTGCTGTACCCCTCCCACCTTATTGTCCTAACCTCTACTGAATACAAGCAGTAAAGAAAAGCTTTAACTGGAAAATGGCCACTGCTGTACCCCTCCCACCTTATTGTCCTAACCTCCACTGAATACAAGCAGTAAAGAAAAGCTTTAACTGGAAAATGTCCACTGCTGTACCCCTCCCACCTTATTGTCCTAACCTCTACTGAATACAAGAATAAACAACTCAATATATTTAGTAACCTGGAGCCTGCTCTTTTAGGAGGTGCTGGGTGTTATGGGAAGGAAGCTATAGCCCTTGAAACTACTTGGCACACTACAGGATCCAAATCTGCCTAATTAATGTTATCTCAAAGAGAGGTGTGGAGGAATACAGCCGGGGTCAATGTGGTAAACTTTTTAAATTATATTTTTTGACTAAAATGTTGCTTTGCTGCCGTTTGTACTTGGATTTTTCACGTTACTTAGTAAAAAGTGCTTACACTGGCCCTCTAGACAATACAGTCTACATTTCCTTAAAGAGGTATATAAAAAATATATATAAATACACTGTGATTTATCAGTATGAAATATATGATATACGTAAAAAGGCTGTTATAGATCATTTTAACCACCAGAGTAGCTATCGAAATTAGCAGCAAGGGCATTTCAACAACTATTTGTTTATAACAGATGACCAGTTTCCAGTGCCCTTTCCAAAATCCAGAACCCCAAAATTGCCAGTTCCACTTTAAATTGTGCTGTGCTCTAAAGTTGCATTCTGTGTATCTCTTAATCTTATCCATTGACATTTTCATAATATATTCTGAACCGGATTTGAGTATTGAGGAGCAAAATACACATTAAGAAAAAAATATAAAATGTTATTGTAGCTTCAAGGATATTATTACTGGGGCTCCCAAGGGCCAGATTAAGCTTAAGATGTTAACTGAACGCACAGAAGTAATAGTCAAACATGAGTAAAAATATCTCAAGACAATTCCCAATAGGGTGACGCCAAACTAAATTCTCGTAAAGTAATGGATAAAATAAAATGTATGTGGTAGTGGGATTTGATGCCTGCAGATACCTGAAATAGCTCAGAATCCTCAGTACTGTACTGGCTGGACTCTATTTCAGAGTGATCGTTACACCATTGCAGCTCGTCAAAGCAACTGTTTGAATCAAAATCGCTTGCGTCCAACTGGGAGAGATCGATCTCAGGGAAGTCCAGTGACAGAGACTCCTCACCAGGCTTCTGAAAGAAAATGAATGATCACAAACAATAAGCAACACTTATATATAGTACAATTATAAAAAAGGATTTAATCTTCCTCTATCTATTAAATGGCAGAAATGTATAATCAAAATAGGAACATGGAGCTCATAGGGTTCTATCACTCATAAGTGTTATAACATATATAATTTACTTAATATGATAAATGTGTGTGTGCACAGACCACACAGTCGTATGATATCTCACTGCCTGATAGACCTGACTTGTAATTACTTTAGCGGCAGACAGAGGTAGACTCCAGAACACGTATACATTCAAAGTAAAACATTCATTAAGGTGTTCAAAAAAGAAAAAATACATTAGAAGACATTTTCAAATAAAATCTGATACTACAAGGAAGGATGCACTTTCCCGGTCTCTTTAATGTCTGTTAGAGGACTTTATGTATGTAATCATTTCAAGAGGACTCTTTGCAATCAAGAGAGTCTATATATGATGAGCATACATGATATGCATTCTAGATAAAGATGTAATGTAGCTGCTCCAGGAGGACTGGGATGGCAAAAGCCAATGATATCCTCGACACTGGCAAAACTAGTATACAAAACATAGCCTGTCACATCACAAGACAGCCTCATGGTATCTTGGTCAGAATTATACATTTCCAGTGCAAGGATAGTGAGACTATAATGTGGCAAGAGCTAATTTCCAATACAGGACTATAACTGAAGTATCATTTTCTCAACCCAGTATTACATGGTTTTTCAAGCCGAGAGGAGTTGGGGGAGCTAAGTAGTTATAATGTCTAGAGTTATAAGAGATGTAGATAAGAGAGCCAGGATAACCTTGAATTGTTAAATATAACAAGATGTCTCTATTACATCTATCATTATGCTTTCTAGGACATGGGTGAATGTGCAACAGTTTATACTCTGCAATATGATCTATGTGTTTCATTCATTTTTCCATCTCCAGCTGAAAATGCATATTTTTAAATGAGTTTTGTGCCAGGATAAGAAAAGAAAATTTGATTTCAGCCAAGCTGAAAAAAAGTACATTTTGAAGATCGATCTAAATTGAGTTTGTTCCTGCACATTAGATCACACAATATAAGACTCACAAGACATACTATTTAATCGATTAAATTCAATATTCAAATGAACAAATCCAATACGCAGTTAAACATCTCTGTCATTATCTTGATTAAAGACATGTTTGGCTAGGGAATATATAGAACCATGTGTGCAGTGCCTAATATAGAGTGCCCTTGAGCTTAAAGGACCACTGTGGTTCAAGAACAATTGCATTTGTTTGTCTAGGATGTACCAGACTAACAATATTAGTAGCTGTGTAAGCCATGGACATAAAACTTTTTTTTTTTTTTCAATTACAGGAATCCATTTTGTGTTTGTTATATCACTTCCTCAAAGATGAATGAAGAAAGTGTGCGTTTTGGCTATCAGTGGATAGTGGAGTGGTGGAAGAGGTAACAGAGCCATTTTTAAAGATAATTGGATAAAACGAAAATTGACAATATCCCCCTTTCCCCAGACTGGCCCACAAGCAGTCTCCTTGCATCTAAAGATGGAACCATAACTCTACAGAAATGTAACCACCCCTCTCTCACACACACACACACACACGTTACATCAATGATCATGGATTTCTCCAGAGCCATTCAGCAGCATCAAAATTATTGTTTTTTCCTGATTAATTATAATCTTAGTCAAAGTTTTCAAACAGTTTTTTTCAATGTGCAGTGGTCTGAATTCTCCTCAAAGATTGAAACCCAACAAGCTCTGCAGACAGGTGCAAGGTCCGACAACCCAAACATGACTAAATAATGCAGCTTTTTACCAACCATGCTGCAAACCCCTTGCATTGGTCAGTATCACTTCTATCTAAAACATCTAGTTTACATAAAGTGGAATAGCAACAGTATGAATTAACACATCCCATCTGAAAGACGTTCTAACAAATGCTTTTAGGGATATAAGAAGGACTAATCATTCCTTAGTCTACCGCTGACTTCTTTACACCCCTATAATCATTTTAAAATACTAATATTGCTGGGGTGTGTTTAATATTTGGCTACATATTATACAATATATTATTTTGTGATTATTTAAATTGGCAAACTACATAGAACCTAACAATCTTGTTTTGATATTTTCAAGATTTATGAAATTGTATTGTAACCCTAAATGGCCAAATCCACGTTGAAGTGCCTAAACACACTCCATTTGCCAATTCAGTCCTACAGAATAAACCGGTTTGTCCCAGTGACAATATACAGTATTTCGCTTCAGCTGTAAATTCTGGGTTGCAACTAATAAATACATTTTGCAATTATTATTATTATTGACCTTTTTTTGTAATGTAGCAATATTTCCCATAGAGCTATACAGGGGTTAAGTACAAAACAAAAAAAACCATATTAACACATTGCAACAAAATGGACGGTCCTGTCTTTGAGATTAAAATCAACTGTACACAGTGCTTTTTTCTAATACACATTATATATTACAGTTTTGCTCCGAGTACTCCCAGAATAACCGCCATAATGGGGGCCATGAAGGCACCAAGGCAGCATGTTCTGAGGGGAATAATTTACTAATGTATATTTTATTAGTGTGCATTAAAACTAGTTGAATTTAAGAAACCTAACAAAATAAGAGAAATGCTTTTCACTTCAAGCACACTAAGCTATTTTCTATAAAATGGCTGACTGTTAACATATTATTTCCATTCAATGCTACTGAGATATATTTATGCACATAACAGCAGTAATGGATCTCAAGCACATTCATCAAAAAGGTTCTTATTTATGTCACGTGAGATATAAGAAGTTTTTTTTTTTTTGTTATTCAGTGAAGCTTATTCATGAAACTGTCACAAGAATTATACTTTTTGATGAATAGGGTTCACAAAGAAGTGCTCACGTGAGATACATAAGAGCCCTTGATATAAACACCCCTACGTGCGCCCTAACATACATTGTGTTTACAAGCCATCCATCTTCCATATTTCCCTATTAAGTGTTCTGCTGTTGCTAGCATTAAGATGCTCTGTGTATCATATCCCTCTTCCCTCTCTCCTTGTGATGTGCAGAGATGGATACAGCGTAGGATTTAGCTCTCTGCTCTGGGAACAAGGCTAAATATATCTCTCTAATTACACCAAGCAGCTGGTACCTACACTGGCTGTGTCCTCGTCACTCTCACTGCCTGTTTGCATTACGTAAAGCGGGCGGCGTGTGTGTAAAACGCAAAGCATGGCTGGAGAGTGAATGATGGCTAATATTGTCCTTCTAAAGCTAAAATGCTTTCATTTGGTTCATGAGCAGATCATCTTCTTTCTATTAAAATACACAAATTACAAATTCAGCTTTTTTTTAAAAAAAAGCAGCAGAATGTGTTTTGCATGACATCTTTATCCACAGCATACAGCTGTGCTAAGCAAAACAGAAAGCCAGGTGTATTTATATATGAAATACATATATAATGCGTTAGTATGATTATTTACACAGAACATAAAAGTTTATGTTAATTAGGATATCGCCGTTGTTCAGTCATGTCCGACTCTTGGTGACTATATGGACTGCAGCATGCCAGACACATCTATCTGTGTTTCTGTTTGTGCTTATCCATACGGCTTTCTTGGTAAAGATACTGTAGGTTGCCAGACCGTAATTTGTCGGACCTCTCTGCCCATTTTGGGTGACCGTACATGCTTTAGCTCACAGCTTCATTGAAATACACAAGCCCTTTCATTACAACAAGGAAGCAATCTAGAAGTTATCTTATTATATAGTAACTGCATACAAATGAAACAGGGCAATGTGACCGCAATGTGAAATAGTCACAAGCCTATCTAATATGTCTACATAATACTATCCCCACTTACCTATACAGTAGATCGAATGATAAATGCAAAATATAAAAGTACAACCATTACTAGCACTGATTTCTGTTTGTGAGACTGTCATGGTGTATGTTTGTATCGGCATACTCTTCCCACACGGTGGGTCGTTTCAAACGCTGATACGGGAATATATTTATCATTTTGCATATATCCCTCAGTACACTGCTGCGATACGCTGATGTGATTGTTTTACTTATAACAGACTATATAAAATACTCCTTATTGACAAACAATTCAAGTAATTGCTTCTTGTGGCTCCACTGACGTGAGTGGACTTGAAAATCTGATGGCGTCTGCAAAAAACCCAAAGGCAATTACAGCCCTCTTGTAGCTGACTTGCGTCCATTATACTCCAGATTTGCAGTGACGTGGTATTCCCAATGAAATTGCTCCTTACTGTAACAAACCTTCATGCAGCAGATAAAGAATACAGCTCGGATTGGGGGCACACACAACCTACAATGCAAGGAGCTATATATAAAGCTAATATGAGAGATTATCTAGTGCCATGTTACCCCATAGAGAAGAGTATACAATTATTCAAGCATTCATTTACATACAGAAAGCCTAACCGTGTAGGCATCTAAAGATACCTCTAAAATCAGATGCAACCCAATATCTTGCCTGATTGATATGTGGGTGCACTAAAAGCCATCACACCTTACGACACTGGCATGTAACAGAATGCCGCCATCTTTTTCTGCAGACACTGCAATGTCTGCAATAATATTCTCAGAAACCACGGCTAATGCGTATTTTGATTTTTCACTATACGTTTCCCACACGCCTCTCGCTCAGCTCAATTATGGCTTAAAAATAGGCATCTAAATTTAACACTGCTGCTTGTGATAAAGCAATGACTAACAGCTCACACGTTTCTTAAGTACAAAGAAATCGGCACATGGCTTCACACATTGTACAATTTTAGTTTTCAAAAGGAAAATAGTAAAATAATACATTGTCAGTGTGCCTCACAGCGTATATAAAGGCACTGTATAATTGGTTATGAAAATGGATGCAAGGTAGACTACATAATGTGGCTATCAGAGTAATTATTTTGGTTGGTTTTCATTGCATTCTTTGATTTGTGGGATCCATTGTAGCAACCTTGATCCTTGTATACAACAGCCGGACAGGCCTAAGAGGGTAAAGCAGATGACTCCATCATGGTCTTATGCTAAATACTGGCAGCTGATGAATGGTTAGACCAGATTATTGCTATGATTATACAATTGTTTTTATAAAGCGCCAACATTGCTGTACAGAGGTTCAGTATAAAGAAGAAAAAAAATACAATGTTAAACACATGCCACAAAGTAGAAGGCTCTGATTCTGAGTTTAAAATCTGATAAACATGGTGCTTTTCTTTTTCCAAAATACCATAGAAGATTGAAAACTCACAAACTTGCAATTTAAAGGGATTAATGAACCAAAAAGAGAACTAATTAAAAGGAAGAAACAAGATCTTGGCAAGTAATTGAAAAGAGAGTAGAGGGTTAATGGTGATTAAGTTTGCAAGTGGGTCAGCTGTGAGAAACTGAGGTGATAGTACTAAATCTGCGCTATAAATGTAATCATAGGTGGGTGTGGACAGGGTGGGTAGGTGGGAGGGCATGTTATAGGAGCTCAGAGAAAGACAAGTGTTGGCATGTGAGGGTCTAGAGGGGAAAACCAAGGTAAATGGAACTGGCAAAATGGCAGATGGAGAGTGAGATTCTGTTGAGTGGATGGGGTGAGGCCCAGTGGTATTTGCAGAGCCTCTTGCAGAAGTGACTGCTTCAGTCCTGGTTGTAGATAACACTGGCAAAATGGCAGTTGGAGAGTGAGATTCTGCTGAGTGGATGGGGTGAGGCCTGGTTGTATTTGCAGAGCCTCTTACAGAAGTGACTGCTTCAGTCCTGGGGGTAGATAACACTGGCAAAATGGCAGTTGGAGAGTGAGATTCTGCTGAGTGGATGGGATAAAGCCTGGTGGTATTTGCAGAGCCTCGTACAGAAGTGACTGCTTCAGTCCTGGTGGTAGATAAAACTGGCAAAATGGCAGTTGGAGAATGTGATTCTGCTGAGTGGATGGGGTGAGGCCTGGTTGTATTTGCAGAGCCTCTTGCAGAAGTGACTGCTTCAGTCCTGGGGGTAGATAACACTGGCAAAATGGCAGTTGGAGAGTGAGATTCTGTTGAGTGGATTGTATGAGGCCCAGTGGTATTTGCAGAGCCTCTTGCAGAAGTGACTGCTTCAGTCCTGGTGGTAGATAAAACTGGCAAAATGGCAGTTGGAGAATGTGAGATTCTGCTGAGTGGATGGGGTGAGGTCTGGTGGGATTTGCAGAGCCTCGTACAGAAGTGACTGCTTCAGATATAATCTGAGGCTCTCTTTGTTAATCAATAAAAGACTTAAAAGATCAGAAAATATACAACACAGCCATTTTCTATGTAAATAAAGTAAATCTCTGTGTAAATTCATTCTATGGTCACTTTAAATAAATAAGGCTTAAATGGAAGAATATTTTGCCATCCCTTTAGACCCTCAGATTTAAAGGAAATTGAAAAGTCCTGGATTTAATTAGCTAGCTTTGCAAAGATACAATAAAAAGTGGGACGCTTGATTTGACTGAATTAATTTTACGCATTTTAATTTAATATACAACTTATTGAAATTGGAGGGCTCTAATCAATTGATTAGCCTAATGCACCTCAGAGTGTATTTATCAACTAATGGCCGACTGTGGTATAAAGCTCAAGGTATCCAGCAGGATGCCACAACTGAAGTAAAATTAAAAAAGGCAAATTCGGTACTGTAAGAAAATAGCAAGCAATATTTGTTAAACCGCTCCATTGAAATGGGATCAGAAGCATGTCGGCCCCTAGGGTTTGTAAAGACTGTCAAACAAAGCTCTGCCGTTTTCTTCTACAGAAGGGCTGATTCTTTCTAATTGTAAAACAGGTTTCCATCCCTTTCATATTTTTTAAAGTACTTCCTTGGTTATGATCCAGCTGAACTCTGCCCCAGTTTCCTAAGGCAGCAGCATAAACTGACAGTTAAATAGGAACAAGGTACAATTTAATGCAAAATGGATTAGACTAAGCTCTGCCAAGAACTAAAAGAACTCCCCAAAAAGATGACGAAAACCCAACCTTACTACCAACTGTGATCTTGCATCACGCTGCAAGACTACTGGGTGAGATGGAGTGTTTAGCAATAGTGTTGTAGAGCTTGGGAATAATAATGTCTCTCCCATTGGGAGTCTCAACTAGTAAGCCATACCCTTTTACCTACAAAATGAAGTATTCAACATATTTAATTGTCCTTTTTATATAAATGAATATTTTCATCCATTTGCTTAAGTGTATCATTACCACAAGCATTTTCAAAAAATAGAGCTAATAAGCACTTCTTGATAAAATAGATACATAGGTATATTAAATTCCTAGAGAAATCCAGAAACCTCCCATGTAACTTTGAGATGTTTAAATGACAAAGCTTTTTAGGGCTGTTCTGTATTTTGCCGTGTACAGTCTATTTACATGTAGCTGTGAGTTACAGCTGTGCCCTAAAGGAGAGCAACGGCAACTCAGGCTTGATTAATTCTTGTTGTAGGAAACTGACAGTAATAAAGCGTGTGCATTATCTAGGCAATGTCAGTTTACTGGTAGAATAACTCTTGATACATTACTTGCTCATTGTAGTCCTTATTCATGTGTGACTTGAAGAAACCGTTGGGATTTCTGTACCTCGTCTATGAGGGATGTTTTGTTGGCGTTTTGAGCAGAACAATGGTTTGTATTAAACAACGTAAGAGGTTTTGCTCCAGTGAAATAAATCCATTAAATTCTATGGTTTGCTATGGAGATCTTACATACTAGTGATGTAATAGTGCAAAAATAGGAAGGTAAAGAAACAATGCAAAGAAACCGTCCATTCTAGTACATTAAACCCTATGTTTCTCATCTATTACCCCAAAGCTTATGGAAATTCAAGCAGATGGGTGAAGGATATTTTAAGTACGGTAGTGGATGGTTAAGTATGGTGAAACATTTAATTATCCCACGCCCTTCCATATATTACACATATATACACTTTGTATTAATTACTAACACTCCAAAAATATTGGCTTGTAATATTCCCATAATATATAAAATGACCATTGTAGTCCAACACTTTATACACAGTAAGAGCTTTGCAGAGTCCATTTAAGTGGATCTTCAATAAGAAATATTAAGTTTAAATCACAGGCATTTTGCCAGTTTACTAGGTTTAAAGTTACTACTTTGTGAAACACTATCTCCATTGGAAGGATGTTTAAATCCCCTAATAAGAAAACATTTTACAGAAAAATAGAAAAGAAAAATAAACCTATTGATACCATCTATTGCTGTGCAGAGCGTCTCGTGGAAGGCTTTCTGAAAGCCTTATTAATGCAGCCTACAAACCATCTGCTTGTTTTTAAAGCTTACAAAATGCCCACATTGCCCAGCCAGGAGTCTCATTAGAAGGATGAGGAATAGGAACGGCATTATGGTGGTTTCTAATGTAACCATTTGGTTAGCCACAGTTAAGTCAGCTCCTTGCTGGCTGAGCACAACTGCAGGTTGCTATCAGACTACTTGTAAGCCCAGGTTTAACCCTTTGCACCAATAAGGATCTTAATACAATATGTGGGCTAATGTTAGAAATGATATATGCACACATGCAACTACACCCTTTGCACACACAGGTTAATGGCGGTAACGTGTAGCCACGGGAGGTCTGTATGGGTCTTTGTAAGCTTGACCTGGGAGACACGGTCTTATAGATAAGGATTACAGATGATGTATCTGGTTTAGCAGATTTAGATCTAGCACATACAGGCATGTAAAGATGCACTGCATATTCAACATCAAAATGTCAAATATGTTCCCCTAAATCGCTGGCTCTAAAGACACTCATAAAAAAAAAAATGTATGTGCTGGTAAAAAAAAAAATCAGCAAAGTTAATGCACTAGAGAAAAATAACTCAATGGATTCTCAGAAAGCAACTGTATTTAATACGCCATCTGGTGTCATTTGAAGCTTTTTCTTTGGTCTCCCACAGATAATTAAAATATAAAGCAGATGTAATTATGGGGGTGCAGTATGGATCACCCGTTACTAAATCATATCAATAAAGTCATGGCAGGACTTAGAGTGCTCTTTCACCTCCTTTACACTCATGGAGATCTCATATTCTTAGAATTATAATGGCCAAAGTATTATCTACAACTCTTGGCCTTTGTCTCTTTTTAATCCTTGTGCTTACATAAATAGTGATGTTTGTCACACTGGCAGACTTGGCTGCAAGTATGCAATTCTTGGGAAATCTAATTTTGTTGGACTCTGTACTGAGGAGAGGCAATATACAACTGTTACTATGCATTAAATAAAACAGAACAGATTTCTATTACTGGAAGGCCATTCAACAACTACCGTAGTTATATTTACAATTCTAAAGTCTATACAAACTTCCCATTAAAACCAAGTTTACTTTGTCTCATAAAAGATTTTGGATTCAACTTACCTGCTAACCTAATTACCATTACAAATTAGAAAAGTGACCTACACATTCCACTGAGTTCTGGAGTTTATGTCTCTCCCGAGTTTAGTCTCGACTCATTAAATGCTTTACGCAAGTAGCCTTTTAAAGTTAAACAGTGACAGGTGATCGAGGTAGACCAGCACCAACACTTCAAGGACCAAATTGTATTTGCTCTAAAGATACCAGAGCACTTTGGATTCAAAACTAGTCAAGAAAATAGTTTTCCTTCAAATTACAAGGTATGAAGATCATGGAAATCACCCACCCATTCCTCCCCCCCCCCCCCCCCCCCAAAAAAAAAAATTCAATTTACAGGAAAAGCTCTTGAGACTCTGGGGAAGACTTATCAACCTACTCCAGTATCACTGTGAAGATAACCTTATAGATAAGCATGACCAGAGACATAATCATAGGTATGCCTGACATGCTGTGGTCCCTAGGATCTTGGAGAGGCGAACACGATTAAACAACTCAACAATAGCAGTCTGAAACAAATTGTAAAAAATACAGAAGAAATGATAATCTGCTCTTTATCCAGGTTCCACACAATACAATTCGAAGAAAAGAATGTTGACCTGTACCACTCCACGTTTGTCTTAAATTCTGAAATACTCATTGGATGATTGTCGTAAAACCAAGATATATTGTACTACATGGGCTTCCACTGACAAACACTGACAATTAAAATATTAACTGTGTGATATTTGCTTTGCAGACAGTTTTTTTTTTTTTTTTTGCGATTAATGGTTGTTGCAGGGAAAAGAAAATAAATACAATTGTTTTAAATAATTTTCAGGAATAAAAAAAGACCAAAATTACAATTTGTGGTAAATGTAAGAAGAACATATAACTTCCCAGGGGATATTACTGAACAAAGTGATTAAATGCGCTAAGCCCTGCAGCAGTCACAATTATTTCTTGGGCCCACAGTAAGAATCTTGGAAGACCAGACTGCCTTACCTGTCTTGTTATTACGTCTCACTGTTGCCAAGCAAAATAAAAACACAAACCTGCGGTATTGAAGAATGGCATTTGTCAGCTTTTAATGTCAGATGCAAACACTGACTAAAAGCAGAGGGACCTCCTGTATTGGATAAAATGTCACTGTGAATGCAATGCGTTGGGCCTTTTGTCTGAATGCCACCGGCCACTGAATAATAATTATCAACAGAGGCAAATACTTTCCCTAGGGGAGGGATGTGAGGAAGCTCTCCCAGATATATAAATACTTAATGTTTAATAGGAAGCAGTAAGCCCTTCTCCCACTGAGCTCAGGAAAACAGGTGCAAAAAGATATTTTTAGATAATAATAAGGTTTTAGCAGGCAGCAGCCATTGTCTCCTTGGCTTTTAAGGTATATAAACAAAGATATTTCATTTAAATACAGATAAGAGTCGTACTGCAATACCATAACAAGCAGAGAAAGAAAACGAGACAAGACTTTAATTTTTTCTGTGATGTCTCTAATGAGTATTGTTTTATATCCTGTGGAAAGTTACTACTGAATAGCCAGTATTATGTCCAGATCCAGGATTTGGCAATTACATGGAAGGAGGATTAAGACAATAACTGTTAAAATATGGAAAACGGACTTGTACTCCGATCTTATCTGCATCCGCCCTTGAACACACAGATCTGAGGAATGAAGACATCAATAGCTCCTTATGTTTAGTCCCTGAAGGCAGTTTTTTCTTTTTTTGTTATGGTTAATGTTTGTTTTAGTACCCAGAACATAGTGTCCATGATTACAGCACTTAGTCTTAAAACTATAGTGAACGTTTGGAAAGACCACCGGACACACTGCATTAAAGTCAATGGCAGCTATCAATAGTGAAGCAACAAGAGCTCAGAGTGGCCATAGAAATAACCTATTACGACCAATTCATTCCCCAATTGAGCACTTTTTTTGGTTATTGCTTAGGCAAATGCCCCTTAGGGCTTGGTCTCCATAAGGGTGATAGGGGGCTCCATTCCCTGCTCAACCTTGGCCTGTTCAGTTAATTGAAATAAAAGTTGAGAGTAAGTGTAAGGCTTTCTGGACAGGCTGTTATCCAAGATATTGTAACCAATTGTGCATTCAAAAGAATGGGGATAAAAAGTATCAGATATTCACAATATGGTTTCTACCAATATGTCAGGATAAAAGTCATTTACATAATGTTACTATACAAATTACATTATTCATACAAATGTTCAAAACATGATCTTTTAAAGTACAGTATAAATTGTCCATTTAAAGTAGTATCCTCAACAGTACCAGTAAGGGGGAGACTCTGCTGCAAGAGAGAAACGTTCAAGTGTCTTTATGTATATGAAGATACTAAAAAATGGAGGTCCTGTCCTTGCTGGTCATATATCAGCAGATAATTCCACATACAAGCTCCTTCCCAGAAAAGATGTATGATTCAAGGTTCAGACTCTGAACCTTTACTACAGCTACTTAATTCCTAGACCACTTCTCTAAAAATGTTCATATTTCCCAGAAATAATATGTTTCCTATATTACTAAATATTACATTATTTCAGGCATTACTGATATATACATTCCCAGCCGGTGCAGCTGTCCAGTGTGCCGACTCCCACTCCCAAGAGGGGAAACATGCACAGTAACTACACTTTGTTGCAAAATAACTTACTTTTTGCAAGATTGGAACAAGGGAGAGAAGCTGATAGTTTACATCAAGGTATAATACCAATTGGTAGTTGTGGTTTGCAGTTGCCCCCAAATCAAGTTCTTTTAGGTTATTCTTAAAGAGCATGAAAAACAGGCTAAATCTTGTTTATCCACTTTTAGAAGTGAATTAATCCTGGGAAATTCCATGCTGTTGCGGCTGCATTTATATACAAATGAGCAGTGCATGCATATTAATCAGGTGCTTTAATGGGATTACAGTCTACTTGTCTTTCTCTGTAGTGGCCCAAATAAATATCTGCAACATTATCTGGCAGTTAAGATCCCTCTTCCACCCTTTTCAAGCATTCTGAGGGCATATTAGCATACAAGAACCATAAAATCAATTTTAAATATTCCCGTTGAATTGGATGACAGTCACTTTAAAGTTGTGAATTCAGTCTGATCGCATTACATAAACTGTGTGGACTTTCAATGAAATTCAATGAACAGCCTATACCTGGTGTATTTATTTTGTGACTTACTTCTGCTTATTAGGGATAATAAAAGGTATACAGAAGTTTCATGAATTATGAATGCATCTGGTAGAGGAGAATCAGTAGTGAATGCAACCATTTTTTTTTGCATGAAAAAAATCCTAAAATAAACATTAATAAACTTAAAAAAGTAAAACTTTAATTTTCTAGCAGTTGATTTTGAGAAGGAATGTCCCTGAAAACCCTAGTTAAATTAGCATTAAATTCATAATTTGTTGTGGCCTATCAGAGACAGCTAAACCGTGTTGCATTGTCTGGGAATTGTCTCTGCAGCAAAGCAGCATGGTATGTGTAGTCTTTTGTCACAAGGAAGCAGCTCCAGGCAGTGCTGCTCTGGATTTCTGCACAGTGCTGCTGTTGGATTTAAGGTTAGAATAGGGTTAAAAACCATACTTGAATGCAGATTTTCTATTGGTTAGTATGTAGGCACCTTTTGGGGTGTGGAAATTTTTTTTTAAATAAAATAAATATGTTTGTGCATTGAATGACTCAATGTAATGTGTGTTTCTGATATAAGCAGCATGTGTTTGATTAGATAGGGGAAAAAAACAGGGAAACTTAGATATACCTTTAATGCACACCAGGATATGAAGATTTTTTCTTTATGAAATGGTAACTATAAAAGCCAATGAGGGAGTGCCCACATCAACCTCAGTTGCCCAATCCTGACAAACCATGTACAGCAAATCAAGTCATAGTATATACTCCACCAGTCGCTTCCAGTTCCTCCTTGTTTAACGAGACATTAGTACTCCTTTGTATGTTAACTTACATTTTGTGAACCAACTAAAACTGGGAAAAACTAGCTGACTTACTGCAAGCTGTGATATATTTACAAAATCTGAGAAGTCATCCAACCACTGCATGAAACGACAGCATTATCTGACCCCTAACAAGCACACGGTGATCTGTATACACAGCACATTCCTTGAAACTTGTAGTTTTTGCTTTCAAAGAAAAAAAATGTGTTGGCCATAAATATGTCAAAAATATATATATAGTCAACAAACACAATATTTGTAATGGGGACACGCTTTGTTGTAACCCAAAACACAGAAAGGAGAGATCAACCTCACAATTCTACAAAGCAATAAAATAGATGGATATTTTTTTGTTCGCTGTTCCTCAAGGGTAATGAAATCTTATCACTAAGTTTCTTGACGCAGAGTGCATGTACAAAATCAATAGTGGTATTTTTACATTGCCTGGTGATAGATGCACAGTAGCTTAGCACATGCTAGAAATGGGATACACAATGCTGTGTATGTGCACCATTCATTTAAAAGGCTTACCCTAAAAAAAACTGTAATTACTTAACACACAACTTAAAAGACCCCACTGGTTCAAGAAAGGAGACACTTGTTTGTCAAGTATGTACCAAATTAATATTAACATTGTGTAAGGCATGGACATAAAACATTTCTACGGGAAAATCTGATTTTAGAAGACTCTGTTTATGAGTATAGGAATCCATTTTGTGTTTGTTATAAATCACCAGCGAGCTGGATTATGAGGGTGTGTGTTTGTAGTTATCTGTGGGGGGAGGTTAGAGCAGGAGGAAACAGTAAGGCCAATGAATTTGTTTGATAATTGGTTAAGGCTGAAGATGACACCACTCCCCATCCCTCTCACTCGCCCGGAAGCAGACATCATGCATCATACAATGCAACCACAGATCTCCAGAAATATAAACACCCCTCTCTCACACACACCTTAAACTAATGCATCATGGATCCCTCCAGGATACATCAACATGTATTGGTTTCTACTTAAACTAGCTTTGTGACATTATATGTTTGAGATTGTTAAGCAGGAATAATTTTGTTTTCATTGTGCAGTGGCCCTTTAACATTAAAACATAACCTTTTAGAAATCAACGTTTTATAAAAATGTGCGAATCAAAACTTACAGATCGCAATCTTATCATGCACACCTTATTTAAACTGGATTGCATTATTTTAGGAGATCTACAGTCACAATCTTATTGTATGACACGGGTTGACAACTCAAATGCAGGAAACCGAGAGACTTTAAGGAGCCATTTTGTATGTATATAGATGTGTGTAGAACAAAAAGAGTTAGGAGCCTCACTGACTCCTGTTTTTCTTTGTAATCATGTTCTCGAGATGTTATTAAGTTGGAAAGATGTCTTCCTACTTCAACTAATAATTTACACACAACAACATAGGAATTTGTCAGTTTTAACTTGATAATGAGAAAGCCCTTAACCCATTAGCCCATGCTCTTTTTATTTTGGGGATTTACCATATTAAATATTTTAGCTGCTTTATTAAGGTAATATTAAGGATTTCTTCTTATATTTACATTATATTATGTTGAAATATGTATATATATATTTAAGTCCTGATTGTGTCAAAATCTATTACTAAAATGGCAAAGTCCTCCAAACCTTATTATGCACGACAGCCAATTTTCTATTGTATAAATGGAAATTGTTTCAGACACAATTTAGATAAAAGGGAAGGTTATTTATTTGTTGATGAAAATTCCCTTTTAATGTCTTGTTCCTTTCTTACTCCTAGGCCCTGTCATATCTGCTGACTCTGCTTCTGAAACGACTTTTGCTCCTTTACTTGTATCTCTACTCCCATAAATTAGCTGCTCTACCAGCCACAGAAATTAGATTTTTTACATTACTCGCAGTGAAAAAAAGTTATTATATAATAATTGCATTAGGGTGGGAATTAGAGCCCCCTCTCCTCTCTCTGAGATTCCCTCACACTCACAATGAACTGGATGCCACAAACCATTTTACAAATGAAATGTCGGGATGGAGTAAAGAGAACCTTTTAATGCAGCTGATGCCTCCTGGATTTCGTAGGAAGTCACATTGGATTCACATCATCATTCTCCCTATGGTCTGTCTTCCAACAATTTATTTTAATGGGCCCACAAAGAATTGCTGAATTATTGACCTCATAGCTGAGGTCTACAACATGTCCTGTTATCCCCAGCCTCGCTGAGAAGTTGCAATGAAATCAATAGAACACACTTCTTTTAAAGGGAAAAAAACAATTCACGTAAATGAAAAGGCCATCAGCCTCTGCAAATAATGTAATAAGCAAGGAGACCTATCTCCATAAGCTTTCTGGTGGTTCTCAAGAAATGTCCCCACAGGGTATTTTATGTTAAGCCCACATTTTAATGACTTGCACTAAACCCCTAGAGACACAAGCAAATATGGCATCGCTCTATTCAAACATGTAGGATTATATTGTAAAAGGTTAAAAGAGATATATATAAAATCATAAAGTGTGAGTTTAGCTCGGTTTATTGGACATTGGGCTCAATATAATATTAGAAAAACTATGTGGTGTGCATTTTGAGATTTATAGTAATGTAAGCTTTCAACTCTTAGCATGTTCTGGAAACTATTTCCAAAAAGATATTTAATTTTTTTTAGAAACGATTCAATGAAAGGGGCAACAAACTGTACATGGTTTAAAAGTTAAAAACCATATTAATTAAAGACTCTAGTAGTTACAGGAAGATGTGTAGGCCTACTTTCATCATATTGTATGCGGTTTACAATTATGCTGGCAGACAGAGGTGAGAGACTGAGAAGGGGGTAGAGACGGGGGGGTCTCCCCCCCCCCCCCCCCCGCCCACCCTGTGTCTACCACCTTCTCCCCAGTCTCTCACCTCTGTCTGCCAGCCTGGCTGGTGGCTTTGCCCCTTGCCGGGTCCTCCTCTCCCGGGTCAGATGACTCAGAGAGCAGGGGTTGGAAGGGGTGGATCCAACACCCAGGCCGCAAACAGAGATTAGAGATGGGGGGATTAGATATATGTTCAAATAAAATCACTATTTTACCCGTAATTGACTTTTTTCTCCCTTGAATTTTAAGAGCGTATTGTCAGGTATTGCCCCCCCCCCCCCCCCCATTGGATGTTAAATGTGTAGCCTATTTTCAGGTCTGTGCCAACCAATAATACTAAAGTATGTCCTCTGCATTTCCTGTTTGTTTCAATGAAGTTTAAACAGGTTTTACTTAACATTCTCCACTTTTTTTTTTTACAGTGTATATATATATATATATATATATATATATATATATATATATATATACACACACACACACACATACATATACACGCACAGTTATTGAGGTATTATAGCAAGTATTATGGTGTATTTTACAGATACGGATAATACTTGATGAATTACTGTGCGAATAAAAATCAAATCTATAAAGCTAAAAAGAATCCTCCGAGTGACATTTTTTTCTGACTGAAGATAGAAGGAATTCATGTGCTATGCTTAGTTTAATGGGCATGAAAATAAGTGAGCAATTTAGTAAGCGAGTATCTGTTAAAAAGGAGGTCAGAAGAGCAGCTCGCACATCTGTGCCTACAGCTTCTTCTGACCAATTTGTCCTTTTGTTAGATGTGCTGCTTATTCTGGAAGACTCGGACAGCATGCTTCTTCTACAAACATTGCATTACAAACATCACAAGGCCTCTGAGGCTCAGATCTCAGTTCAGAACTTATTTTTCTTTTATTTCACAATTTGGCTTTCTTCAACCATGCAGAAAAAAGTCCACTGGGGTAATGACATGTTATTTTGTGCAAAAAGTGCTTTCTTAGTCCTATCCCACTGCTTCTTTCTTACAGGTTTTACCTCCTGCTAATAGTTGTTCTTTCCTGCTATATAGGGTTTATCTATTATGTATACTTGTAAGTCTTCACCTTTCTACACTAAAGGAAGCAAATTAGTGGCCACTCACCAATATAACTGTAATACATTAAACGGACACTATCACCCCAACACAAAGTTGGTTTTATCTCAAAGAGCATGAACACTGGCTTTACATTGTACTAGCCTTTTCTCTTTACAGTAAATCATTCTTGAGAAATTCTGCATTATTTTGTGGCTTTTGTGCCACTCACTATGCTAATTAGCAGCTAAGAGTAAGAGATAAGGATAGGGGAGAGATTATAGCTGAAGTATGTTGTTACAGTATTTTTTTGGCCACCACAAGAGCAGACAGACTGTGATTCTTATTATCACATCAACACAGCTAAATACTATTAAGAAGCCTATCCTTTCATAAACATACTGCACAAATAATAGTACATTTCTCAGAAATTGGCCACTTTAAAATAAAATGGCTAACAGAGAGACAGTTTTTCACACTCTAAGAATATACATAAAAAAAAACATATGCAATAGGGGACTCAGCTTAGCCCAGGTATGATGATGTGTTGCTCTAGGTATATTATATGGTTTTGGAAAATATAGGTACACATGATCTCCACTACATCACATATATAAAATATATTCTTATGCACATTTCAATGTATTATTGCAGTTTTTTAGCCTACATTATATTTATTGAAGATTTTTTTTATATGGGCTATAGTATATAAAATTAACAGTACTGTGCTCTGATTTAAAGGGACATAGAAATATTTTTTTCATGGTTGCATCAGAAAGAGGGTAATTGGAAGTTCACAGTGTGTTCTTTTTCTTTTCCAATTAAGGCCTCAGAGTACATACACTTATGTAGAACTGCACTGGAGGCTTGCCCTCTGCCAGCGAATGACATCTACACACTCTGCTCTCTGAATTTCCTGTTCATTTCAATGAATTTTAAACAGGTGTTACTTAATTTTTTCAAAGTAAAAAACACCTTTTGTTATGATTAATATGCGCTCTTTTAAATGCTCCAAAAAAACAGTTTTGTTCCATGGCCCTTTAAAATAAACAAAGCATGCAATGTTATTCTACAAGAAAAGAAACTGTAAGACTTTCCAAAACCAAATCCTTATTCTTCAGTACGAGAAATTAACATTGTACCCTTCAATACCAAAGGCGTTTTTTTGAAAACTAGATGCCATGTTTAATCACATATACATACATATGAAGGGTAGTTTTTTTCTTCTTAAGAACATGCCTGTAGCCAATATATAGCTTATTTTACTGTAGGATCAAAACGTAGCAAAAAAAATGGCCCCATCTGCAGTTGGTAGTTATCCCTGGGGAAGAAGATGCGTCAGTGTAATCAGCAGACCTTGCATTGTCCTCCAGCTAGGGTTCCTGGCAGTGCTTACGTATGTACGTTGGAGGAAAGCTTACAGCAGCAATAAATTAATAAGAATATGCAGCCAATCAGAACACTTCTATCTGCGTACGCTTACATTATCAGCCATGCTTTCACTTAGAAATGTGAGAGCTGGGACTCCCACCACAGCTTATTTTGATACAAGATGATCGTGTGGGGAAAATGGAGTTCTTCTGAGGTTCTGTGTATTTATAGCCCATCTAATAACAAAGCATTGTAGTAATTGAAATAATACCATATAGCTATTAAAATGTAATGGTAATAGGCAAATACATGATGGGAAGTACGGTGACCCAATATATTTCCCAAGTTCCTATCATATACTTTAGAATTGCATGGAAAGGTCTAACAGAGGAGACTTATGCCGCCATTCTTGTCTGTGTCTAGATGGGACTCTGCACATTAACTATGTGTATTATTAGGAATCTAATCTAAGCTAATTGAGAACTTCCCCAGGACAGTAAACTTGACGTGATCTTTATCAAATCCCACATTACATCTTTACCTGACACCAGTAAATTGGGTCATGATGTGACAAAGTCTGTAGGTCCTACCAGTTTCAGATTACTGCTGACATCCAGATACTTGATCTAGCTCCCATTAAATGTTAATCTTAGGGTCTCTGATGGCAAAGATAAAGAAGCAAGAAGAAAATTCCATTCCTGGAGGAATTTACCAAGCCATCTTACAAAATGGTGAATTTCCCCATACATCAAATGTAGCGTCTTCATGTATGTTTACAGTCTAATAATAATGTTCAGTAACATCACACTAAATACTGCATGGATCAAAAAGATGACAGTGTACAGATCTCTGGGAAAAGATCATGTGCAACTGCAGCATCTTAAACACAAATACTGCAGGATGACAGAATGATTAATGGTGACGGACTGCATCTGGTTAACCCCACCAATGCTGCAGGGGGGATGGCCATTAAAGCAATTCTGCTCTGATATAACACCGGAAGGACATAGATAACTGGTTTATCTAACAATCACAAATGCCTAGCATCCAAACAGGTAATAAAGGAGTATACAGATAATAAAGGACATGTATAGAGACTGACAAAAGTTTGTTTTAAAACCCTTCCATTTTGTAGTATTGCAAAGGAGTTTGACAGCTTGAGCAAGTCGCCAAACTAGTCATTTATGTGCTTGTATCTAGCCTGCATCTCCTTCACATTACCTCCTACTGACACAATGCTAAATGTCTTCTTGGCAATGTATTCAGAAGAGTGGGCAGGAGGTGACTCTATACACACACACTATAGTAAAATGTGCTGAAAGCCACTACAGAGTGAGAGTCTAAATATAGCCACCTCATTTATTATCGCTGCCCGACGGAGCGCACGCGGAGGATGGCTTCGCTACCTCCCTCAAGAAAACCTGCATTGCCGCAGGCTGCTCCTGCTCAAGGCCTGTGAAGCTGCAAGATGGAAGGGGAGGCTATCAAAGCGTCATGCTGTAAACCAGTGATCATATTAGAGTTTACATGGGACATAAAATGATGCAGGCAGAATAGGAGTCTATAAATATCACCACTCAACAGGATGGAAAGCTGCCTCCCAGGGTTGCACAAGGGATTGGTCTCCTTTAAACCAGGAGATCTTAAAGCATTATTTTCCAGAAGACACACATTTCTCTTTTATTGTATCTCTAACAAACATAAACTAAACATTTCATGTATATTCAATCAGACACAGAGAATACTGTCTAGTATGATGAAACATTGCATGTTTGGTCCCGTCTAAATACTATTCATCTGTATAAATTATAAGTGTCATTTTTAGTTTGTGGTCAGATAGTATTTATATCAAACAGACACCAGACTTGTGCAGACAGGTATGTGTGTATGGTATATACAAAGTAGTACATAAAGAACACACACTGTACTGTTTACGGTGTACACAATATTGTTTACACATGACATGTCTGGATATATTCAGTTGGAGCTAGATTACCCGCATACTAATAACAAGTAATCATTACACAGAGCCAACCTTCACCGTTGTCAACCCAACCTGGCTCATTCTGCCTCTAAAACAAGGATTTCCAGTTTGGCGCTTTCATAACGGCCGTTGCTTTCTATTTTTAACGTAATCGCTCTGAAACGGTATACTGACTTTCTTCACATTTAGAAAATTGTTGCCTTGACCCCGAGAATTTCAAACTCAGAAAGTTCATTTCACCTGCAGGCCAATGCCTCGTGCCGGTCACATCCCACTGAGTGGCAATACATCACGGGTTCAGCGCATCACTGAACGTGGCTCCTAATATATAAAGTCACAACAACTTATGCAGTGCAGCAATTAAAAAAATATATATACATATATATTGGCAAAGAATATGGAAAGCACAATATTTTCTATTTTGCATGTGAAAGATTGTATTTGAAAATTTTTCACATTATGTTTTGTTTAAAATGAAGGATCCAGTGTTGAATAAATAGCTTTAAATGTATAATTGATCCATCCACCAATGCTATGACATACTAAAAGGAGCCTCCACTGCATATATGGACAAATTAAACTGGTATGGTCATGGAAACGTGTATAGCACTTTCCAATGCTATAATATTAGATATATCGACGATATATACACAAACATCCATTATTAATTATTATGATACTTTCTTTATAACGCGCCAACATATTGCGTAGCTCTATACAGAGGTTAAGTACAAAGCAATTAAATATATTGCAAAATAATGGAGGGCCCTGTCTTTGAGATAAGAATCTAGTGTCCGTATAGCTTTCCCTAAAACACCTTACAAGATTGAAAACTTGCAAACTTACAATCTAAAATAAATATATGTATATCCTTTCCAAATAAATAAAGCCAACTTATATAGTATATATAGATATAGTCACACCTAACATAGTCAAATAGAGCATACATTGCCATGGCATGCCACACATTTCTACATGTGAATCTGTAGGTTAGGGGTAAACAAGTGCCCCAAGTGTAAACAGTTAAGTACAAAGTGCAAGTAAAAAACACCCTGCAGGGAACAAAAATGAAAAAGGATAGGTTTGAAAAGTCCCCAAAAAATAGCGAGAACTTTTACCTAGAATATGTTCCCTGTGTTGCTGGTATTCATGTAACAGGTGCTTGCCCAAGCGCAGACGTGATCACGTGCAGTGTATTATATACTCTTTCAGAGTACAGATCACAATGTAATGAATGGAGACACCATAAAGGAAACCATTGTTACAAGTGCCTTTTGACAGAATAGTCAGAACTGCAACCAGACTAATGAAGACATCAAGGGCAATGTTACCCAAGACAAAACATTCACTATCACCCAGCCCCCCTCCCACTCCCCCCCCCCCTTGAAAAAAAAAAAAAGCTGTAAATAACCTATTAGCAATAATGTCTCAAGAGAACTAAGTAAGCAGTTTCATTATTTAAAAGATAGTAATTTTTACAATTCTGGAGTAATCTCTACGGTATATACACAAGCAAATAATCTTAGTTTCTTTTTTTTTTTTATCAATGCAGGACTTTGCACTCTATTCATACCAGGAATCCTAGTGTAGTAGCCTTTACTAGATGCAGAATGACACACCTAATAAAGTAGGAGTAGGCAACCAAAGTAATAAAGTAGGAGTAGGCAACCAAAGTAATAAAGTAGGAGTAGGCAACCAAAGTAATAAAGTAGGAGTAGGCAACCAAAGTAATAAAGTAGGAGTAGGCAACCAAAGTCACTTCTATGCAAACCAAGTTCTGAAATAAGCCAAATGTCAAAGAACAAACTCGTCATCATTTATCTATATGTTTTTTGACGACAAAGTAAAAGCAACCTTTAAAATTCTGCAACTTTTATATGCAATTATTCTTTATTGTAGCTGTCCATCTTTGCCGCTGCTGGTTACATTTTCAGGATGGTGTGTTCTAGCAAATTAAATTAGTTTCCCTATAGTCCTCCTGAGTGCACTGGTAGTAGCTATTGCCACTTTCCGATTGTAAAGATACAAGCTTCCTGTATATTCAAATCCTCCTCCCCCCAAAGTCTTCTGCTGAAAACAAAATGGTAGATACCACAGCAGTATAACTGCATATAGATTATAATAAATTAGACTGTATTATTGTTTTTTTTTTTACATTCTAATCACATCAAGATTGGTCAAGTAATAGAATTAGACAAATAAGGGAGAACAACATAGTTCCAGGGACACATATGTATGCTGTAGGGTAACTGTACAAAATGACAGCATTATAGGCATAGATAATGTATATGAGACTTGGGTGAGTTCTACCACATCAACAGAGCAAATTCATTTTAGGATCAGGCATTGGCTTGTGCCCAGGTAGTTACAGCAGGATGTATATAAAGCAGTTTTCCTAATAACGTGTCAAGTGTATTTGTCATAACAATTCTTAACCTAATGGACAGTTAAGAATGAATCAAAGTATCTGACTCTACACTGTATGTTTATATTGGTGCAAAAAACAGAGATGCTGCTGGAGCTAAATGAATTTATCCAACACAGAAACAAGGCTTATTGACTGAATGCTCTGCTGCACGGTGAGAACAGCTGCTGTAAAAACACAACTAGATCTAGCAAGATGAGACAAATCACACAACTATAAGCAGTAAGGATAAGCGACCAAACAAGGCAAGAAGCTGGAATGCAGAGATCCCTGTGCTCCCTGCGCCTACAGCCACCAAGACATACTGTAAAAGGAAATGGGAAGAGCTGCTGTGTCTATCAGCATCACCGAGATTATGGTCAGGGCACAGAGAGCAGGAACTACACAAGACATTCAATTATGGGTCACTACTACATTTCATGGGTTAACAGAAGAAATGGCACCATGAGGGGTATTTCAATATAAAAGAAAATGTAGTCATTGTGTGATGATTAAGGTGAAGTGGTTTTAAAGGGCTATTTTCACTATAACTTTACCCTTGAAATATTCAGACATGTAAAAACAGGATTTCTACTATATTACATGAGGTATTTACACTTGTAAAAAATTATACAACCTATGGCAGCAAAAAAAATGTTTCTTAATGGTACACTACCATCAGGATCTATTTCTGTTTAGAAGCATACTGTATAGCTCTATGGAATATGTTGGCACATTATATGGTCCAGGAGGTGAAGAAACTAAGAAACAATAGATTTATCCTATTCTAAAATGAAATATATTATTTTCTAACAGTGGCAGCAGCTCTTATTTCCCCCCCTTACCTGTGCAAGTAGAAGGTAAATTAACTTACAACATGCTCCTTCCTGTCACCATGTAAGAAGCCATCTAATTAGATGTTGTTTTATCTCACTTCCCCTTTGATCTTAATCTTATTTTTGTTTGTGTTTTTAAGATGGCCATTGTATATTTCATTCAAGTTATGCATAAGCAGTAGGGTCAGCCTGGTGAATGCTTACATATATCTATGCAGTTACAGTACAAGCTCTATGTAAAAAAAATAATGAGTTCATAATTTAGGTATTTGTATATTTATAATATTAAAATATAGCATACAACAATCATTAAATTGCTGTTTTATGGAAAATATTGTTTAAGTAAGCTCCTTTCTGCGTCAGTCAGCCATCTTGTTAGGCCTGCATTTTTCATCTTCTGTACTGAAACAGCCCGACTTGACTACTAAACTCTTTCTCCATTATTTTGCAGATTTGGACAGATGCATGTATTCTTTTTAGCTAGCTATGCCTTCTGGTCCTTTTTCTGAAGAGGACATGGCCAGGCTTACACTGCAGATTCATACAAGAAGCCATCTGCTACATGTAAAAGATTTTGGTACATACGTATTCATCTAGGTAAATAGTATATACCAACACTAGCGACATACCCGTCAAAAATGACAGCAATAAAATTGTAAGCCAGGCAATGCTGTTTGCCACACAATGTAATGCTTTTGCTTCTCTAGCACCTTTGGCGCTCATTGCGAGCCTTTCCTCCCCCTTACTATACGGGACGCTCATTGCAGGGTTCATTAACCTTCCTAGTTTTGTGCTTGGGAATGCCATGTGTCTCTTTCCAGCATCTCTACCCCCTGTGCTTTCCCCGTGTCTTTCTCCTCTGTGTGTCTGAAGCGCACTGACTGTCATTTGTTTTATTTTCAAAGTCCTGCTTGCCTCCGCCTCGTTTTCATGCAGTTTCAGATTTGTTTACGTTTTTCGTCCACCATTTTTTTTTCTCGCTTAGCCAATTTTCGAGTGACAAAACACGGCAAAAAATGTTTACAATCGCTTGCAACCTCACTCGCAGGCTTCCTGGCTCCCCCCTGTGCTGTGTGTGAGTGTTGTAATTTATTTTTTATTATTTTTCTTGTTTTTCTATTTAAAATCGGTTTGGCCGTTAACTTCGTATTTTTCTGAGGTTGTTCTTTTTTTTGCCCCCGAGATTTTGGCGCTTATTTTCGCCTAAGTCCCGCATGCCGAAGTCGGCGCTCATTGACCAAGTCCTGCGATCTCGGAAGACTTCAATGCCTCGATGGCTCGCAGTTTCAGCACTCTGGGCCGCAAACAGCTTGCCTCGCTTCACGAAGCTCACAAGCGTGACTTCAAATCGCAGTTGACAATTATAATATGTAAAATAATTGATGTAATTTGAGGGGCTCAATATGGTTTACGGTGCTTTCCTACAATAAGACAATGTAATGGGACCAACTAAGAAGTATAAATCTGCCTCCAGCTAGTTTCTTTTTCACCCACTCCTTCCTTATTAGAAATAAAATATGTTGAAAATTCCAAAAGGCAGACACTCTAGAAGTCCAGTATTGCTTCATCTGTATTGGGAAATGCCTGTCTTACACAAAAAGCTGCACAGTTCCTAAAAAAATGTAGAAAGTTCAGCTGACATATGTACTGCAGGGGACTATCACATGTAAAGGCCTTCGTATTATCTTAACCATGAAAAGGACAAAGCAAAAAAGGATTAAGAAGTGGTGAAGACAGACTGCTTGTTTACTTTCAGTCAGTGTGTCTGTCTCCTCTGCTTTACATCCGTTTAAAGATGTTTCTACAGCATGGGCAGGAGGAAGAGGCGCAGTCTTCAAGTGTCATGTGTATCTCTGGGAATCCTTCCAAAATAACTTTGAGAGTATTCCTAAATATCCATAGCAGGCTGAGTTATTTGTAGCTTTCAACTACAGGGGTCAGAAATTTTGACTGTGACCGAGTCACACTCTGGGAAAAGGTCATTATTTGCTTAATTTGTTGGCTGGCGGAAGGCAAAGTCAGGCATTATAGCTCTGTTCATGCAACAACATCAAGGAAGATGTTCTTTGAAAATTCAATGTTGAACTTTCCCTAATTGCAGACGGACGCAATTGTATTTCTGTTTATTGGCCTATTTCAATGAAATTATTTAAAAGCCAAATCACTGGGTAACCTTGCAACCGATTAAGGTGCAAAACATTAATAGATATCGACTTTATCCTTCAATATCGATCAACTAGGTTATCTACAATTTCTCCGTATACAATATATCTGAAGACGGCAAGGTATAATCATTAAAATTATATTAGCTCCTAATTATATCTAAATGATGGGAAGACTATTTTGTATTTGGCTCCATTTTGTCTTAGGTTTCATAGGTTTAGTTTATATATATATATATATATATATATATATATATATATATATATATATATATATATATATATATATATATATATATATATATATATATATATAATATCCACTATGTTACATGCAGGACTATTACCCCCTTGAGTTTCTTTACCCAGTTTATAAGAATGTCATTGTATCTAGGTGACATTGCAGCAAAATCAGTCATGTGTGCCAAGAAGTTAGACTGCTATGCAAATTCTAATAATTACTATGAAAACATCAGATTTGGATAGCATTAAGTAGCATGGTATATTATTATATTGTGAATTAACAATTGATATCTTCATCTAACAATCTTTCCTTTAGATCAGAATACATTTTGTTAAAATGTTCCCAATTTAAATATATATACATATATAAAAGGGGAATACAAAACCTGAAGGGTAAACTGAATCAATGTAATTCCACATTTCTGCAAACTATTGTGTGCACTAGAAATGCTTATAAAATGATAAATGAGTTTTTACACACTTCAGCAGCCGATGAAATGTTGCCTGCTCTATTCTTTATCCAACTGTCCTTTGTATCTGTGTGAGCCAAGAAATCAACTGAAAAGAGGAGGGAATATTCTGTGCTTGTTCCTTGGTCCCCGCCGAGCCTGTATCACAGCAATAAGTGTAAATATAAAGGGAGCATAGATCACATTTGTTGTGTATTATCACATTAGGTAGCTCATGCCAACCAAGCTAAACCTGACTAGGCTTGCCAGATCAATCTGTTTTTTATCAAGACAGGAATACCAGTAGTGGTTAAACCAGAAGAACAATAAGGGTCCTGAACTTCAGTAATAATAATAATAATAATAATAATAATAATAATAATAATTATTATTATTATATGATAGCATTAATAACAAAGGAGTAGTGGTTTAAATAGAAAATAACCAGTTGACAATATCACAGAGAACTTGTTAAAATTAAACCCAAATGGAACAAATATCCAAGTCTTGGCTTTAGACAGATTATATACTGAGCCTCCCTGGCCTGCAAATTCAGGGTTAATAAATTTTACCTGCAATATTTCTGCAAGATTAAGGACTTTAAAAAGTCACACTCCGGACCAAAATCAATATTTTAAAACCCCCAAAAATTATAGAGTATTTTTTATTTAGTCTGTTTGGTGGTTTTATGAAGAAAAAACATGTAATGTGAGCCCTGCATTGCAATGCGATTATCATCTTGTGAATACTGCTAAATGATAAGACTATCTTAAGTTTGTCATTTTCAAAGTACAACCATGCTACGGTACACTAGGAATTCTCTCTGGTACCATTAATATCCAGTATGGGCTATCTTAGAACAGATAACATAACATTATAAGTTTTGGTGACACCAGATATATTTCAACAATTTCTGAAAATGGAAATTTAGGTAATAATTGGATTCATATAATAGAAACAATACTTTATATGAAAACTCATTTGGGGGCAAGTCATGGGATATTCAGAAGCAGGTTAAGGAATCCATGTAGTTCAACAAAAGACACTTGTTTGTCAAGTAAGTACCAAACTAATAAGCTCAGCAACACTCTAAGCCATGGATATAAAAATATTGAGTGTGGTGAGGAGGAAGCAGGCAAAAACGCCAGTATCTGATAGGATACGATTGAAATCGCCACTTTCACAGGTCCAGAAGAAGGAAACTGCATCAATAGATGCAACCACAGCACTACAGAAATGTAAACATACCTCTCACACATCCACAACTTCCATCAGGTATCATGGATCCATCCAGGGTTCTGTAATCCTATTTTTTTCTAATTTAAAACTAGCTTTAGTACTTCTTTTCCGGGTTAAATATGCTCTTAGACTCAAAGATTTAAAATATATATATTTTATTTCATTGTGCAGCGACCCTTTACAAAAAGAAACATTTATACATACACATATACACATATTTATGGAGAGGGTAGGGTAATATTTAACAAAAGCAATGTGATTTAAGTGCAGTTATGAGGTCAATAGAAACACATAAGGAGAGATCATGACTCCAGTCAATGCAATAGTCACGTTTTGGAAGTGTAAATTAGCTCTGAATCAAGGCTGCGCATGAATGACTGCCCACTAATCTATAAATCTGATTAACTTTAGTGGTGTTTACACATCCAAGAACAGGCACAATCAGGACAATTGTCCTGCCATTTGTGGCTAAATCCACAGGGGGGCAGTATAAAAACAAAATGGGAGAATACCTAAAAAAGGATCTAAGTTATACTATTGCTACATCCCTAAAGACAGTGTGTAATTATACAGAAACATTTACAACTTCTACATAAACAACATGTTCAAAAAAATATTTGATTGGCCAATGTTTTACTTCACAAGTTCCAACACGGTGAAGATGGTTCCACATGTACATGCCCCATGATTCAATGTCTTACTTCTCATTTCCCAGTATGCTGTTACCTCTAAGACTCCAGTTCATGACATTTCCCCTCTCCGGGAACGTGAAGGTTATGTCTGTGAGCCTGTTCTCTTCCATGGTTATCACATTATGGACCTTATACAACCATAACATGGTACAGCTGCATAGACAGCTTGTCTGTCACCTGTCCTGCAGATATCACTATGTCATGTCTCAGGGGACCAAAGCAAAGCATGCCATGTTATATCTTATATTTTACTGTCTACTCATCAAAGTGTGAGTTGATGTCACGACAGGTTAGGCTCAAGGACAGCTGTGTCAATAATAAATTGTGCACATTATTAATCACCCAGCAAAATTAAATGGAACTGCATCCTTACACTTCCATATCCCAGCATTCCCACAGAGCTTTATACATCCCGTTGGCTCCAGCTTGGAATAAACACAGACTATGAGAAAAAGACTTCTAGCATGGATAAACTCATTGAAGCAATTTGCTTAAATTACACAAGACTGGGGCCATATTTAACACATTAAAAAAAGGGATTCACATAGAATTGACATTAAAAAGGAACAAATAAGCACTAACCAATAAAATGTGACAGCTGAAAGGAACATTTTGGTCTTTTGAATGACAAAACGTTGATAATAGTCAAAATGTTAGAAAATAAAACAAACCACAGATTTAACTTTTTTTTTTTTTTTTACACTTCCTATTTTCTTTATGGGGTCTGCTTCTGTCTCAATAGGATGCATGCTTGTGAATGACTGAGCTTTCCATTAGAGCCAGTTAATACACTGGCAGTTGTAGATGTCATATTCCCATAATTTTTGTGTATTTAAAGTCTCCTATCTCAGAAAGTATGTCACTGGGAACTAAAATAGTTGAATCAACAGCACCACGATTGCATGCAAAAAGCAATACATTTGATTATATTTTTTAGAGAACTGAAGTAACTCACTTGAAGGCATGAACAGATCACACACGACCTTGAAGAGGGACGTTATTTGTGCCATAACCTTGGGGATGTCTCGAATAGGGACGTTATAATCATTTAAACATTTTAAGGTTAAAATACTTTATATTGTATTTGTAGAGCAGTCCGAATGTTAACTTTGTGTTTGCATTAAATGGTAAATCCTACAGCCTTTTATGTTCCTATTCAATACCCTTTAGTGGTTATTTTAAAGCTGCCTAATCAAACTGTTTCACCAAACCAAGGTTGTCTTATCAATGAGAACCAATTACAGCAGAGTAACCTATGACTTTGAAGTGTCCTTCAGATGTCTTGGTATTTGTAAGGGCACAGAGTAGGATATATATATGTTTCAGGCAGGATCACTACATACAGTCTACTTGTAATTAATAAGACAGGTTCTGGAGAAACTGTAGATGCCATGCTAACATACCAAACTGCTTAACGTTATTCTTCTCTATAATAAGCATACAGAGGCAGAAATCAAATGCTTTAATCATTAGGCTAATACGATTTAGTTTTTAAGAGACATTGGAAGAGTATTTGCCAAAACATTATGCAAAAATTACAGACAGAGTTGTCACTCACTGCACTTAAAGAAAGATTGTTTTTGCTCATTGGTATTCAATACACAGCAGTGCAGCTTGGAGTAATGAAACATTACTGGGATTCAGTATCAAAACAGTGCCTCCTTTGCATTAATGATCTTTTAGCAAATGTGTAAGGTTTCTGGATTTCACTAGGAAAAGAATATGCCTATGTATCTTTAGTTTTGTGTACTTTATTTTATTAAGGAGTGCTTAAAAGTTGTTGTTTTCCACCAAAAATCTTACTTTGTTTTTCTGCAGCTCATGAAGTAGTTGTAGTGGCAACATTCTACAACATGCTACTGGAGAGAGGTCCCTGATGGGCTAATTTGAAACACTGCACCTCACAGTCCATGTATTTATCAGCTGCATGAGCTACAGTGGGCAGACACAAACCGGTAGAAATTGTATTATTTTAGGCCTAAAAATACAAAAATTATAATCCCTTTTTAAAATAAGGTGCAGTAAAGTATATAGATAAATATATAGGTATAATATAAGTATAATATATTCCTTGTGAAATCCATGTATGTTGTATTTTGTCAGTTTAGTTAATTCTACAAGCAATGGGTGGAGAGAACAGGAACAATAAAAGGACAATTTAATGGATACTGTATGGTTTTTAAGTAGAAGAACCAAGGCTGATATACAAATTAGATTAAATGTATGTGTTTCTAAATGTTTGGTTTGTCACATAAATCTGCACAATAACTAATCTGATGGCAATGCTGGAAATGTAAGTAGTGTTGTGATTGAATCCTGGCCTCTCTAATGAAGGAATTAAAGCTCCACTGGAATCACTAAATCTAGCTCTTATTTGAGAGATTATCAAAGCCATGTTCTGGGCAACCAGTCCTATGAAGCAGAGGGAAACCACAAGATACTGATTGCAAATGACAGCATTGATCCCTCTGGTGCAGAAACTGAAATGCCATTTGTATAAATTGACAATACATTTGCATGATAATAGAAAACGGGGGAACAGATTACCAAAAGTAATAAAATATATTGGGGAAGCACGACTGATACAGAGAGAATAGGCCAAACAACATGAGGCATGTATGGGCTCTTTTGCTATGAAATAAATGTGCAATATTTATGCTGTGATGTGTTCATTAGGTCAAGGCAAAGGTAGGCAAGAAGCAACATGGCATTTGCTAGGATTGTGCTTTTTCAGAATTGTGTGTTTTTGGGTCATTCAGTAGTGTCCAAATCTCAGCAACTTCATGGACCGCAACACACCATGCTGATCCACTTGGTATTCATGTCGGAGATACTGGGGTGGGTTGCCAGTTCCTTCTCTAGTGGGCCACAGAATATACAGCTCTTGGTATTTCTAGGTCCAAATATTGACCAGGCCCAACCCTGCATGGGTTCAGGGTGGTGTGACCGCACAGAATCCTAACCACTGGACCACCAGAGAACCCAGAATTATCATTAAGGAATATAAAACAGTGTTGGTCTAAGAAGAGAAACCATTGTAAAGAGTCATGTAAAGGAGCAAGAGGTAGAGAGAAAAAACACAAGCCATCATACTGGCATATGGCTGCAAAAAAAACAATTACCTAGCTCAGGCCCCAACTAATAAAACATGAATATATTTGCGCCCCTGAATGATAGGGGTGTTCTCTACTATGTACTATATTCCTCTGCAAATGTTAATAGAGGTTTCATAATTCAGGGGAATTCTGAGCAGTTTCCATTAATAGCTTAAAGGGCCAATGCAGTTCAAGAAAAAAAAAAAAAAGACACTTGTTTGTCAAATATGTACAAAGTGAACAATATTAGCAGCTGTGCAAGCCAGGAGCATAAAACATTTTTTATTTGTGGAATTCTGATTTTTTTAGATTTTATTTATGGAAACAGGAATCTATTTGTGTGTGTGTTGCATCACTTCCTGAGAGCTAGATGATGGTGGTGATGGGGGGTTTGTAGTTATCAACAGAAGGCGTGGGGCAAGAGGGAACAGGCAGAAGTTTTTGATGAGTGGTTAAGATTGAAATTGACACCACACTTCTTCCCTCACCTAGGCGCAGAAGCAGGAGATTATATCAAAGAGATAAAACTCCCACCTCAGGTACAACTTCCACCAATGTGTCATGGATCCCTCCAGGGTCCTGCAGAGGCATCAATTAAAAACTGACCGTGTGAATTTTTTTGCAACTTAATAATGCCGTTCGTTAGATTCAAAGTTTCCAGTTTAGTTCCTAAAAGATGCTTCTGGCTTCCAAATTTAATGGAAATGTATAGTGGCTTCACTACGTTGCCATCTATTGCAGTCTTGCCAGTTTGAGCAAGAGTTGCAAGGAAATTCTAAATAAACTTTTTACCAAGTTTAAATCAGTGTTTCTCCAGTTGTGGGATTGAGAAAAAAAATATCAAGTCTTGTGCAACTAACTTGAAGTTCATTTGAATTAGTTCTGATACTTCCTGGTTATGGCAAAATACCATTTCTCAATAGCACCCAAGACAAGAGAAAATCAGTTCAAGCAAGTGAGCTCCACCTTATTGCAACACACTTAATGCAAAAAGCTCATCATTAAAACATATATACAAACATAGCACTTTCACTACACCCAGATAACATGGAATAGCAAAACTGATCACTGTTTTTAAAAAGAAAAAAAAACATACTAAAAAACAACTAATCCTAATACTTGGCGCTTGCAGATATCAGTCAAGATGCAAATTATTATTTGCTAGCAGTTTATTTGCTGATATTTTTGTCTAGCTAGCACAGATCTGTAAATATAAGTAGAAAAAAATAAGAACTGTATAACTAGTCATGCTAGAAGGAATGTAATGCAAAGTCATATATAGGGCCCTAAACGCAGTATCTTACCAACAATAGGGCAGCGCACACAAAGTTCATACACTTGTTATAATGCAAGAAGTTATATATTAACAGTCATCCAGGCTGAAATATACACCAATAAAACACATTAATCTTTGTCGAGTCTCTACATTTTTTTATTATGTACGCTTTATTATTCTCAAAAAATGCGTTGTGTATAAAATGAATGTGTAAAACCGCAGTCCGTAAGACTTGCAGCTATTAAAATGGCCCCGTAAAGCAACCCGCCAACGACTTGCGGGGTATGAGTGAAAAAACCCTATGGAATGTCAAAAATGTAACTCTGCGGCCGCAAATCCTTTCATCTGTCAATCCCGTAACTTAAGTTTCAATCACGCTATTAAATTGCAACAAAATCACTGGTGTTCAAAAGCCAACAGGCTAGGGGGGTTAAAGTCCTATCCGTAGCACTGTAAATGCAAATACACACACTACTGTACTTAATTAAAATAATTAAAGCGAAAGTGATGTTCGGTATTAAAATTAATAGCACAACATTGTCAAGCTCGCAAATCTGCAATATAAAATACTTTTAATAATGTTTAATTTCTGTGTTATTTTGATCCCAGCAATCAATGTGTTAATACATATAATATAACTCGCATGGACTAGAATATCCTAATTACTGATTTATCAATATTGCATTATTTCTGGAATGTGGGTCCGATCAAAACTCGTAATTGAAACCCGTAAGGCTTTGAAATCTAACCTCCATTTTCCAGTAATTATGACGATCTAATTTGCCATTGGGTTAAACGAATTGATCATGTTCACGGCCGAACATCCAACGTGCGAAAAATGGTTTACGGGCTTTGCGTGCTTGCCGATGCCGCTACGGGCTTCTAATTTAATAGGGCTACTGGTCTATGAAAGACTTTATTTGGTTTTAATTTACCATCATCAACTTTTGTAGGACAATACTGCAAACTTTACAGATGTCATAAATGTGATTGTGGAAGAAAATGCTATATAAAATAGCACTGCTTGTTTGGAACAAGCAATTGAAATTTAACAGGCTTGATTTTAGATTTATTAAGCACTTTTAGCAAGTACCTGTAAAAATACAAATATAAGCAAAATTCTTCAATGCTAATGTTATAAGATTATATCAAATGCACTATATTGGATGCAGATAAGGTGAACAGGCTGTAGCTGTGAACAGGTGCAGGTGATTCTCTTTGTTCCAGGAAATGCTTTGGAAGGCACAGTGTGTAATGGGTTAGAATGACCTGTCGCACCTACATCATCAAAGGCTCTTCAGAAATGGAAACCAGTCTGCAAAAGTCGTGGCTAGTTCCATATACCACTAATACTGATTTAATGCATGGAGCAAGAGCACTGGTAATCAAGATAAAAAGGTGGCATAACTGCTACCTATTCTCTGCATAGGTTACTTTTTTCATAAATAAATTTGACAAAATCCCAAGAAGTGCACATTGTACTCCAACACAATAGGCACAATCAAGGAGAGAGGATCAGATTCCTCACTTATAATGCACACTGGTTCATGGAGTCTTCCAAGTCAGTTGTATGTGGCATATTGCCTGTTATTTTGTTTATATTTCAGGGATCATATTGCACTCAAGTTTTTTGGAAGCAACATGTATGTAAGTTTGTGACTGACTGCTTATAAAACTTGTATTACCCATAGAGCACGTCCAATGAGCAGTGTGGTACATGCTGTACTGGTCTGTATTAATGACCCTAACGAAGGACTACGCTGCTTAAAGGATGACCAAAGTCTTATATTTACAGAAGACCCTTTGAAGAGCGTGTCTTCAAATTGGGCACGACATAACTGTAAATTAAAAGTATAAAAATATACATACAGACTATTAGCAAAACTATGCAATTATTCTTTAATGGGAGTCAACACTGTTTTTTTGGACTGGATTGGTGTGTGGAAATGCACAGAGCTGACTGGATATAGTCATCCCAAGTCCGATTTAATACAATGACAACCCACAGTCACTGTAATTGCATATAATGGCTACTAAATTAGCAAGGCTGTGTTTTTAGTTGCTTTTTGCTTTCTAAAACATTTTGCCCATTATTCTCTAGCCCATGACAGATCTATGGTCTATATTCCCATCTTTATTCTTATCATGCGCCTCCCGACAAACGTTGTTTCAGGAGTGCTGCAGCGTGATCAGAGAACTGCATCATGCAAAGTGAGAGGAGGACTAGAGAAATTAAGGCTTTGTGCAGCAAATGTACTTCCTTAGGGAATTGGATTCACAATTCATTTCACTGACCAGTGAAGCACGGGCTGTGATACTAACTTAGCTTCCACTGATCAAGGAGCAGGAATCTTGTTTAGAAAAAGGAAAATCTATTAACTTAATAAACACGTGACCTAAGGTAATAATTAGTATAGGATGCCAAAACTAATTTCCAGAGGGAGCTTGCACTAAGCATCTCCATTAATACTAACCAAATAAAAAATAAATAAAAAGGACCAAATTCTTTAAACTCCATTAATAAACCCAAACGGGCACGGATTACTGAATTTTATTCTAATTTATAATGCTGCACCAAAATATACTCTATACCAGCTCTGACTAAGCCATTTATTGAAACTTCTGCTATCTTTAAATAGCTGGGCTTCGATTCCTTACACCCCCTCATAAGTCATCCATGTCTCATCCCTTCTGTCTATCCTGGACTGTAGGACTGCCTCTTTGCTGCAGTTCTTTATTTGAAGATCAGTGTACATATAAAAGCCACATTTTGTTTTTATTTTTTCCATGTATTCCCATGCAATATTGGAAATCTTTATGCAACACACAGCGTTATAATAATGTTTATTTTCCAAACAGAACAACAAGTCCTAAATATCTCAGTATACTAATCCCAGCCATTACTATTGCACAAACTAGTATGAGACCTCCTGGAGATTTAAATGTATGTTTCGGCTATGTATTTATAAAATGTTTAGAAGATTAAAACTGAAAGTGCACTTATAAACAAACAATACCACCTTGATACAGGGATACCACGATTTTGGTGCATCTGAAGTGTGCCTTTTTTTCATACAATCTTTCTAATGTATAAAACATGACTTTTTTTTTATTATTACATTCAAAAACATTTCCATGTCCCTCTAATGATCTGGCAGTCATTCTCCATAATTGAAACAACTGGTTAATCAGTGCAGGGAGACTCATGTTCTTCCAATCAGTTTTTCCAAGCAGGGTTCCACCTTTACAGTTCCAGGAAAAAATGATTTATTTTTTCTGCATAGTTTTAAAAGGGCTGATAAAGCAATGATAACATCATATTATCTGACTCCCAGTCAAGAATAAAACAATGGACTGATAATTTGAACATTACTTCTTGAAATATAATACCAATACTACAATACTGTAAAATAAGATACTATTTTGAGATCTATTAAAGCTCTTAACATTGCACATGACATGATATATCATTTATCACTTGTGACAATACTTTCCGATTGTACAAAACAAAAGGTTAGATACACTGAACTAAAGCATAACTTCCAAAAGCTACTTTTTGGCCAGTGCTACACAACAGCTTTAGTAGCTGTGCCTTATAGACATATGCAAGTATCCTGGATTATGAATGCATCAGAAGAATCAGCAGTGTATGAAAATGTTGTGTTTTTTTTTGCATGAAAAAATACCAAAACAAACATTAAAACTTACCCTTTAAGTTTGCTAAATCTCTTGAGTTTGTAAGCAGTTGATTTTGAGTGTTAATACCCGTGGAAACCCCAGCTAAAATTATCATAAAATTCATCATTGGTTTTGGCCCATCACAGGCAGCTATTATTTTAATCTGTGATGGTAGTTTGTGCAGCAAAGCATCATGGAATGTGTAGTCCTCTGCACAAAGAAGCAAGGAGGAGCCCAGACATTGTGCTTCTGTTGGCTTGAAGGCTAGTATAGCGTTAAATATTTACCTGAATGCAGTGTTTCTATTGGTAGGTACCAAGTGCCTATGTAAGCACCTCTGGGGGTGTGGAAACCATTCTTTTAAAATTAAAATAAAACATCTATATGTGTATAGAATGACTCAATATAATGTATATTTCTGATATAACCAGTATGTGTTAGATTAGAAAGAGGTAAAAACGTAGATATACCTTTAAAGATACATTGATAAAAGTATTTGGAAGAAATGCACCTATCAGAAGAGATGTATGTTATTTAATTGGATGAAGAGGATGACCAATACAGATATATTACTGCTCACTGGCTGACACACCCCTCTAGAGAGTTATATATTCAAAGCCGTTCAGTGCTTTATATTAAAATAGAGAAAAACACCATTAAGCATTTTTTTGCAGCAGCATATTTCACATGCAACAAATAAATGTGCGTTTTATGTCCCTGTTTAGAGTTAGCTCCAATGGGTTACAAAGCAGCATTACCATTTCCTAAAGCCCTTATTTACATAGAGCATTATGAATTACCACCCAAAAGGAAATTCACTTTCAGGCCAATTGGCAGCCTATAAACTAAGGAGACAGAAGGCTAATCTTACATTGTGTGGGTTCTTGCCTGGCAGTACTCAGATTTAGAACAGTGGAAGCAATCAAACCCTTGGAATACATCTTAATCAGTCTCAGTAATGATAAAGACAGAATTCATCATGATGTACTGTGCAAGCAATAAAAACACACCCTGCATAAAATGCATTCCTGTCCGTAGTGTGTTCATTAACATGCACTTCACTGCAGCATATTACGCTCTCGTAGTGACGTACACACAGCCCTGCACTGCTTACATATCAGGTCTCTGCAGCCAACTGCAAATTGTGGTCACAAGTTAAATGTCGCACACTTGAGAGAATTCAATATGACTGCAAAGAATACTATAAATATTTTGTTGCAAAAAAAGCGCCAGAAATACACGGCGGAGGCATGGAAAAGGTTAAGTGGTGTTCATGCTGCAGCAGAATGAGCATCTTCATCTTGCCTGGGAACATCAGGAGGGTTTTGTTTGGAATCATGCCTTTAAAAGGAAATAAGAGGGAAAACAAGAATCTCACAGCTGAACAGGCCAGTAAAGAGAAGAGGCAGTGCCTCCGAGGCTCTCATGCATTCCTCTCTGATACAGAGTCACAAGACTTGTCACACAGCACTTTAACCAGCACTGGAACGCAGTCTAAATCTGGCTCCCCTCCCTTACAAACCACATACAAGGAAGCATTCGCTCGCATGCATAGTGCTCGGACATTCCAGCGCTGCATCTTTATGTAACCCTGCATTTTATTCTGGTTTCTCTAAAATCTAATTCATTCTGTCCATGAGGGCAATCTGTAATTAAACCGGGGCATGGCTATGGGAATAGGTCTTTCAGGCAGTTTAGTAGTCTAATCAGTTTGGATGGAGATGCAAAATCTTTCTGAATTACAACGGTGTAATTGGGAAAACAAATCACTAAAGTTCTCCAGTCAGAGTGGAAAAGTCAATATTCCATCCAGTGTAAAATATTTATTAAAGACTTGAGGAAACAGTCAGTCAGGCCTACTAGATGTTACTCATGAGATGTTCTCACACACCACATACACACCCATTGTGATCACATAACACTATCCAAGATCTAGAAAAGTAGCATCTTAAGATTAACTGTTTGGTACATTAAGTGGCAATTCTCTGTACTGTATATATCTTAAGTACAGTACTGAGAAAGACATACATACAAAGACTCAGGATGGATACCTCCAATAAAGCAGGGCAGTTATGGTTCCTTACGTGGGGTGGGGTGTGGTAGGTCATAACATTCATGAAAATAGAGTCGAGGTGCACATCTGAGAACGATAAATTCATCAATGGGTTTTTTCTATAGGTCTTGTTACCTACTCCAAGAGCAACCTCTTTTAGCTCACTTGTGCCCTTCACAGGGAGATATATCCGGTAGCATATCAGTCTGGTCTCACTCAAAAGAGTGACCCAGCCCCGAAATACCAGGCAATTCTACCCTTAACAGGAGAAACAGCAAACCACAAACGCGTTTTGGCGTCTGCGGGCCTCGTCAGTGAGGTGCAGCTATACTCCCTAAGGCACAGTGAGCAAGGAGTCTACGTCTGGATCCCCTATCACCCATAAGGTGAGGGCATTTATGCAAATAAAGTAGAGGTGCTCATCTGAGAACAAGCAATAACTTAGTAGGTTTGCTCTATAGGTCCAGTTACCTACTCAGAGAGCAACCTCTTTTAGCTCACTTGTGCCCTTCACAGGGAGAAATATCCTGTAGTATATCAGTCTGGTCCCACTCACTAGAGTGATCCAGCCCTGAAATACCAGGCAATTCCACCCTGACTCAGGATGGATACTGCCATTAAAACTGGTCAGCTATGGTTCCTTATGTGGGGTGGTGTATGGTAGTTCATAACATTCTCCAGCACTGCATGCTGGGAACAACACCAAAAGTCTTTTATATACGACCAGCACACTGACAACACAGTGGTCAGAAGCATATATAGAGAGTGTGTCTTATCTTTCTTCTCTCCTTTTAACTTGCATAGTTACCCTCTCCTGATTAAATCATTACAATGAGCACTGTTGCTGATAAAACCCACTTCTTTTATTTTTGTACAGGATAGATACATAAAAAGTGATTGACGCCTTGATTAGAAATATCACATATGGGTAAATTTGCTGCGTCTGAAAAACACTGTGTTAATCCAGGAAGAGTACTGAAAATGCTCAGTGCGGTTTCCCTAGCAAAGCCTGCATAAAACACATGTACATTAGTACGTGCAGAGGAACTTCCTCCTATGTACAGAAGGAACTCGAGGCCCGCAGACAATCAGGAAACCTGGTTTGCATGCTATACATATAACTAGCTGCCCTACAGGTAAAGCAGAATGATGGCATGTGCCGTCACCTGTGACAAGCTCTCCCCATGTTAATGATCTGCAGGAAATTAAAGAGAAGCATGGTCTCTGGAGGGAGGGTGAGAACCAGGCCAGTTAAATGCATGGCCGCTCTTGTGCTTTCATTTAATAACTTACATTTTACATATCCAAGGTCAGTTCCAGAGCCTACAGTGATTAGGGGCCAAGAGTTGAGCACAGAACGTGATAGATTATTAGCTTTAGTGGCTTGTGGCCTTGCTCACATCATTCAGAAGGCTGAAGAACAATTTATAGGCCAGTGAACTAGGCTTGGCCATGGCTTTACGAGATCCATGTATAGATAACAGCTAAATAACTACCATTTCCCATGTATTCCACGCCATGCATTCAGGATTCTGGTTGCAAATTCCTAGCTCCACAACCGTCTTTTAATCAGCACACAAAATGGCAGCACTTAATTCATATACAGAGCTCATACAAATACTTCAAATGCTCCTTTGGTTTCTCTGTATATAACAATACAAATCCAATGTTTAAGTTTATATTTAATGCTTCACTTCTGAACGGATATAGAGTAGACATTTTGCAAACACTTTGCCGGAATCCTAAGGTTTCCGTTAGAAACAGATGAAATACAGGCCCCAAAAAAAGAAAAAGATGAAACAAAGGGATCTTGCTGTCAAAACAGAGAATGTGGATTATTAGCAGTGATGAGTAACCCATTTCACATATAGGACAAGAGTCCCTTAAAGGCTGCATAATGCATTTAAATCTTTCTTGTATATATAGCACAAATACTGAAATCACTATGGGTGAGAAATAGAGGTGGATGGGATTAGCGATAGTGAAGGAATTACTTTTGTAGTGTAAAAGTGACCTGCTATAGAGGGAGAAAAATGGGCCACTAAATTATTATTATAATTTATTTGCAACACGCCACCATATTTTGTATCGCTGTACATGGGTCACGATCAAGGCAAAACAATAGCAGTATTAACACTTTGCAAAGGATGGAGGGCCCTGACTGAGCTTAGAATCCAGTGTCCAAAGTGTTTCCCCACAACAACTTGCAAGATTGAAAACTCGCAAACTTGCAATCTAAATAAGACACAAAATACATTCCAAACAAAAAGCATTGTAGTGATTGTGTACCAAGTGCGACACAGTGGAGTTGTCCTGTAGATGCGCTCTGGCCTGCACCAAGTGGTTCACAAATGGCTTGTATATGGCAATGGAGACTGCATAATAAAAAATTATAAGGCTGAGAAAGAAGACCCGAAAAACTCTTAAGATTTACATTTGCTTTACATTGGAGATATAAAACACAGTGTATATATAGTAGACTGCAAAAACACTAGGTTCAGTCTTTGAGATGTTGACCTATCCATTATGATATACTGTCTGAACTACACAAAAACCTGTGAACACAGAGCCACTCGAAACTCTAAGCTACAGAAGAGTGCTCAGTATGGTTCTGATTATCCAGGTACTTTAGGGCCTAGGAGCGTGCAGCAATAATGGAAATCTGCAACACAGAACCTGTACCAAAGGAAATAGAAGAGCTGAACCTCAGCACTCAAATATATGAGGACAACCACTTGTGAATGAGTTATATTGTATTTCTATTTATGAAAATAAAATGCATTCACCAATCACAAGCTGAACCATCACAATGAAGTAACAAGGTTCAATTGGCTTTAAGAGTGTAGTTGACCAAAGCACTCTCCCTAACAAGAATTATTTTAATGAAATGCAGTTTATTATAAACTATGCATGCATAAGGAGGTGGATGAGTGTCTGTTAATACCTGGTTACAGTTACTGTACAATATCATTGTATTATAAGGAAAGATTGTAAAGCAACACCTGCAACACAAATGAGATCTTTACATATTAATATAAACGTATAAAACATGCAGTTGTATTATGTACTGTACGATTTCATGGTCTGAATGACTGGGTCCACAAAGCACATTGTGTCTGTTCATCGTATGAACTACTGAGCGTGTGAAGGCAGGCGTCTGGCTGGATTGCAATCAGAGAACCTGATGCAAGAGATGGTATTCACTAGCATGGGAATGTTCACACTAGTTAGGTAAGTCCTCTCCAGTTCCTATGTTATTCTAAGGATCCAATTTTCAACGGCTTGAAGAGATTGAGCACTTGAAAGATTTGTCAAAGGACATTAAAGTAATTGGGCAAGTCTCCCCTTAGTGAACATAGTCCATAGCTTAATGTACAAATATTTAAATTATAGATAAAAGGTTATTGCTTCCTACATCTTGGATATCTATTATTGCATTTCTGCTACATGGGGCCCATTTCTTCTAAGAATATAGAAATCTAAAGATGTATAAAAACAGTACAACATATTGCTGCTTGCGTGATTTCTCCACATGTATAAATAAAATATGAAAAAGGAATGATCCGGGAAGCACGTGAGTTATGTTAGTGTTTCAGCGCGGTGTGCTATAGCAACAGTCTACATGTAGCCTCCTGCTGTGTCTCTGCTTCTCAATGTTTATAAAGTTACATTCTGCACAAACGGCTTTATCCTGTAATATATTTTCTCCCTGACATGCCAGGGGCTGTTATGGGACAAGACTGAACTACAGGGAGCTGCAGCAACTCTCTAATGAACACACAATTAATTAGTACAGAGGAAACTAACAAGTGCTTGGAATATTATGCTGAGATGTCTAGATTAAAGCTCAGAGGACCACTCAGATTTCTGTGTCAAGAGTTATGAATGAAAAACATCTTTCATCATTTCTGTTGGTTGGCAGATCGTTGTATGGACCTTTGTGTGTAAAATAAATGTATTAACAAATTAAGTAAAGAATACAATAAAAAGGTAAAACTGTTATATCTTGGGTATATATTCATATACAGAATGTTAAAAGGACCACTATAGAGCATTTACAAATAAAACTTATATGGGCACATGCTATTAAAAACAGTATGCAGTTTAAAATAAAGTAAATAAAAGTCAATATTTTTTCTTAGTTTTTAAATTTCATGTTTTATACTCAAGTAGATCTGTGTATCTTCTGTCATGTGTCTACCAGGGGATTGGCCTACTCTTCCTGGTTGCTGGACTAAAAATAAAGTCTGACCAGTCTAGGTTCTGCTTTAGGCTGAGCATGCTCATTAATGGGGGCTGGAATAATATGGCTCATGCCCTGGGCGGGGCCTATGAGGCACTGCAAGCATTCAAGCTATTGGGGTGGAATTAATGGGGTGGAGCTAATAACGGGGAAGGCCAATGATATCAGCACGCCAAGCTTCCAAGCTCCTTGACAGTCCAGCCCACAGGCAGAACTGGCCACACCCTTGATAGACACAGGTAGGAGGATATATGCAGCTCCACTTGAGAAGAAAACAAACTGTTTAAAAGCAAAGAAAAAAAAAAAAAAAACTTATTTTAATCTGCAAACTCTATTTAGTAGCCTATGCAAAGCAAACAAACATTTGAGCTTTATTTGTAAAATGCACTAGAGTGGTCATTTAAGCTATGTTTACATGAGAAGACAAAAAGAAAACATAACATAACATATATTTTTGAAATTAAGAAAGTAGACTAAAAATGAATCATCTAAACTAATTTTTCAGAATGTCAGAAGCAGATATGCCCCGGAGCGACGGGGTGTGGAGGATCAGCACATTTGAGTCACTGCTATGCAGCAGTACACTTACAAAACTTTACCAGTATATTCTGTTTCAGTATATATTGCTGCCTCTATAGTTCAGATGCTTGTACTAACAGGCCTCTAATTTGCCTAGCACTGGCTGAGTGGGTGAGTATGTATGTATGCAAAGTACTCAGATGTAGCCAGACATATTGTAAACTTGTATACTTGATAAGTATCATAAGCCATTTCCACTGACTAGTAAGTGATTCCGGTTTACTTAAAGGGAAGCTGGTAACTATTTTATTTAGGCACCAACCTGGTCTTGGCGTTAAACCATTCCCTTCACACTTCAATAAAGTCAAGCAGTTTGAGCCGTCAGACTACTGGGTGCCTTGTTATAAAGAATAAGGTTGGGGTACCTATATTTCCACTTTTTTTTTATAGTTTTGATTAATAAATTTTCCACTGTTTCTAAGTAAACTCTACCTCACAATAAAATTTAAAAAGGATTACTGTAGGCTGGTAAAAACATCATGATTGTGAAGTATACAACAAACATAGCAGCTATGTACATCATGTGCATAAAAGCATTTTTACTTTAGCAGGCTTTGCTAGTGCATGGAAGCGCTCATGAAAGTAATACTTCCCTTTTAATGAACAAGGGGGCAGTAACAGAGCAGGACAAGCAAGGATTGCAAGTATACTTCCAAGTTGTCTTTAGAGTCTATGGGAGAAAGGAGGGAATAAACCCACCCCATCCCTCTCCTTCCTTCCACTCTTGAATAATAATATAAATAAGGAAGACACTCCCACTCAGACTTCAAGCCAACAGGAGGTGTTGAAAACGCAAACATGGCATCCTTCAGATACAAGCGGAGTTCACTAATGTTGTTAATTTGAGATTAAAATATGACATTTTCCCAATCTACAGTGATCTTTTAACCATGTTGCATTGTACATGCATTTTCCCCACTTTTTTTCTTATACCTTACAGGTCACACGTACATTTTTGATCCATAGCCAATGGAGGTGTTGTTCTCCCGGCACAGTGAGATATGGATCTCCACCTGTCTGATTTCTGTCAATCGCCACATAGATATCTCGCAGTACATCAAAATCTACATTTTGTGCATCATTGGAGTAGGACAAGCAGCAGAACAAAATGTCCAATAAACTAATACTACTGTGCTCAATGCCTTTGAACGTGGTAGGATTATATCTATGTACACTCCCTTATTGCACAATGTGAATAGTAGATTATCTTGTGTAGGCTATTGGACTTTTTCCATCATATCATAAATAATTAGTTTTCTAAAAGTATTCATGCATCTATTTGAAAGGTTTCCTTCCAGGCTCCTAGAAACAGCCTGTTTGGCTCCAATACAATTTTCCTGGCTTCTAAGTTATATATATTTTTGTCCACCACTGCAAATTAAACTTCTGTACAGTCTTATAGACTTGGCATCGTCTATCAGTAAAATACAATCAAAGCGAATTATCAAAAATAAAGTGAAAGCAAACATATTTATAAGACTGTAGCATAACTTTAATTGTGCCCATAAAACAGATATTAATCTTGTTTTTCCCAGCAGAGATCTGTACTTAGGGTCCAGGAATGAAGGTTGATGTTTATGCCCTTGTGCACTGGCTTTGCGTTTAGTATTGACATCTATTACATTACTAAAGGTACTCCTACACGAGTGTACACTCCTGTCCATTTATGCATTTTGGTGTCCGACTCTTTCTGAAGCACATTATTCTCTTCAAATATGACTTGGCCACAAGTGTCCAAAACGAGAGAAATATGAATATATTAACCACCTTTATAAGAACAGTATTGAAACCTTTGATTAATATCTTCAACTTTTAAACTAACGAGCAGTAGTATCTATCTACTTTTGGAAATACTCAAGATTTGAATGCATTTGATGTAAAGATCACATTTCAAAATTAACACTTCACACTTTAGATAAAATATTTCAGTTTATGTAGGTTTATATTGTCATGATTTAATTGTTTAATGACTTATATTGCCAGTAATTTATGAATATGGCCAAGGGAGCATGACATTGCTTTATTGGGATTATGTGTTATTGTGTGGTTATATGTTGTCTGTACATGGTTATTATGTATCCTAGTTATAATATATTATAAGAGGGGAAATGTTATATAGAACATATGTGGAATTGGTAGAAATGCTCTGCATAGAAGTTAGCTGCAGATCATTGCACATTCACACATACAGACCTTGGGTCAAGACAGATGTATGTACTTCAAGTAGTCCTAAGCAAACACATGAGTTTAACAAAGTTTTTTTCACTAGCCAGCTATAGATATCTGGTGAATTTGATCTCAGGAGCTTTGATAGCCCTAGGTTGCATGCCAGATGGGCTGGCATCACACATACACAAATGTACACAAGAGTGTGGTATTGGAGAGTATAAATATGTTGTTTTGATCATTCAATAGAGGTTGAGAGATAGTTTTCACATATACAAGGTGTGAGACTATTTCTGTGTGTTGTATCCTGACTTTAGGAGTGGTCTTGCCATGGGCCACTAGTAACCTGTATGCAGTATTCTCTGCCTGTACCTTTTCAGAAGACACCTTTTGTGCCACAGAGAATAGGAACTACATGATTCTGCTGAGGTAGGTTTACACTAGGTTCATATCAAGCCCCCTTGAAGAAGCATGACATATATCATTTATTATAGTAATTATTCAGTCTTTTTAAGAGTAGAGGATGAAGGGATACATTAGGTCAATGTTATTACCAAGACAAAGACTTGTATGAATACATTACTTAAATATGCTTATCATTCAACCCTTTATCTGTAAAGTGTATGAGTTAGTGCAGATTCATATTTATAGCTAACCATTTACTCCATCGCCCATACATGCTTGTGAAATGTAATTTTTCTTGTGTTACATTTCCAAAAGAAGCTGCAAAGGATCGATTGGAGAGGAGATGTATGCAGAGCACATAGCCACATCACTGCACTGAAGCAACTGAAATTAAATTAAGGAGTCAGTGGTTCAGTTGATCCAATGATACATCTAAGCCCAATTACTTTAGAGAAAACTTGGTCCCAATTACTCACAAATCTCATGCATTCTTCAATTGTAAAAACTCACATGTAGTGTTAAAAGTTATAACATTATTTGCAGCCAACTAGGAAAATCTTGTTTTAGCAAAAGTCTAAGGTTGGCATGTGTTGTGTAATGCAGTAATCGTCTGACTGTTTCAAACTAATAAAACTCACCCCCAGGGACTAAGTTATGTATTAAGAAATTCAGCACAGAGACACGCAAATCCCCCGCCTTTTATAATGGGCTTATCAGGATTACTAGAATAATGGTAATAGCAATGTGATCCAGTGCATACAGGCCTGCCTCATTATCACCATATTATAATTTTATTTGTGTAGTTATTGAAAGGTTTGCGATATAGTGCAAATGCTTAGGTATCTAACTACTGATAACTCTGCTCTTGTGCTGGTTAATCAGTTTTTGATTAACTTCTTAAGAGCCGTAGTTCAACATTTCCAATGAACATGGTACTCTAAGGGCTCTTAACTGCATATAATAAAATATCTAAAAGCATTCTAGAGCTAGGTGTACACTTAAGATACATTTTCTGAACTAAAAAGTACTTATTAAAACGTTTCTCCAACCTCTATCACAGCACACTTATTGTCTAAACTTACAATAAATCACACAGTATATTCGTCATACATCTGTGCAAGTGTGTAAAAAATGACAAATTTATGGAAGTTTAAATGTAAGGTTTTATTGTCAAAGAAAATTGGACCTGTAAAACAACAATGTACAATACTTTGTAAGTAGTTAGCATATTAATTAATATAAATATATATTCTACAGTTAGATAAATGGGACTTATACGTTTCACTAAAGCTTTTGCCATATTGTGGGAGATGAAGAGTTTTCTAGGATTATTTGCAGAAGGGAAGCGTCTGATCTGCCTTCTGTGCTCCATGTCACCAGATGATAACATGAGCCAAGCAGACTTTGCTCCAGCAGCCTTGTGTCTCCATTCAGATATCACAGGGCCGGTTGTAAGCAGGAGGGGGGCTGGTAACGTAGTAATGAGGGACGTCAGCAGGCGTCATGGGATCCGCCTCCCATTTATAATTTACACCAGCCAGGCATGTGACTGCTCTTGGACGACTTACACGCAGTTGCATCAGAGTCTAATGTAGACACATGTAATGCAGACACTCACGAGTGCTGCTGTAACATATTTCGTCAAACTCAGGGTGCCATGCACCCATAGACCGAGATAAGATTGTATCAGTGAACTTAAACCGGGCAATCACCTCAAACCCTCCCCATACAGTAAAATGACTGAGGGATTAAGTTTCTAGGATTATTTAAACTGTGTAACCCCTGAGGCTGGACGTGACATTACAATACAACATACTGCATTTATTCTGTACAGTGAAATTTCAAATGTAACCCTAATCATGTATTATCATCTATGGTCTGCAAAATGACTACATAATTGGTTGTATGTCACGATTATAAATTATATATATATATATATATATATATATATATATATATATATATATAATTATATATATATATATATATATATATATATATATATATATATAAAAAAAAAAATACATGAGTAAATCAGTATATTTGTTCCTTACAAACATGGCCACAGAACTTACTCTAAAATATTTTTGTAATCTAATCCAGATCTTACGTTTTTATAGTTTCACTGCCGTTTAAATGCTATCAGCTTAAGGTTTATCACTTCACTTAGTACCCTATGACCCCTATTCAATATACTCTACCTTTGTTCTGCTCTCCAAGAGACACAACTATGTCTAAACAAACACACAACACAGCTAGTAGTGCTAATCTGTATTCTTCCTATTAAAACTCATCATGTGACTTAGTCTTTTGCAAGCACCATGCTTTCTTAAAGCATCAAGACTGCATGTGTACATCATTGGGTATACTTACAAAATGTAAAATAAACCAATAAAGCTAGCCAATGTTCACTCAGATTTGTATAAGTTTTAACATATATTTTATTTTGTGAAGCTTCTGAATTCATGTTCTGTGCTCAAAGATGATGTCAACTGGGTTTTCCAAACATCACACACTTTTGAGCAGACCATGCAGGGTGGCTTATTATAATTGCTCTTCAGTTGCAGAACATTTTAGACTGTACACGGCTCTGAAGGAAACTGAATGATGACTGAGCCGTTACAGAGCACTCACTGTACATGACTATGATACTACAGTTAACCATAGGTAATACTGGATTATTTAGTAACGCTGCTTTTGATCTCGTCAATAATTGAAGATATCCATAGAAACTAGCATTTATGATATTTTAAACATGATTGAGACGTAGTTGTCTCTAAGAAACTCATTGTCTTCTATATGTGGCAGGCTGATGGTGCCCACCATCTTGCATCCAGTTTGAGTCAACCAGAGCTTTATCAAAGGGAAAATACCAGCCTCTAGTAAAAAACTGTCACCTTCACAATGAAGTTGATATTATTCATGTCCACATTTGATTGATTACTAAACAGTCCGCAAAATACCCATTTCTGAAACATGGAAATCGCTGAATGTTATATATGTGTGTGTTGTTTTTTTGAGTGACAGTCTTGAGCATAACAAATATATTATGTCAATTGTGTTATATCAGTGGACTCACTCACTGCATTTCACTTGTAAGGGCATAGTCAGAGATTTTAGGTCATTCTGAAAACCAAAATAAATATCCTACTATGAGGATTTCAGCACAATGGAAACCAACAGGAAGATAATAAGATATGCAAATAACAGGGAGTGACTGAAAGAGTATCACTAATTAAATAACAACAAACAACAAGGGCTTCAATTCCACTCAAAAACACTTGCCTGGAACTGACAGATCAGCCATCTTAGGAACAGCACATGATTGAATCAAATGGTTTGTAAAAAATGATCTAGCACTGCTTTCTGAGTAACCATCTGTATGAAAGTGCATGATTAAAAGCTGGCATGGGCTTCTGTATTATACTCTGCTATTCCAGCAGTATGCCTGATTGACATCCCTTTCTTTAGTTGGGCAACAACCCAACAGTGTATTCATTGGAAAATTCAGTGCATTCACCTTTTATCTGGTTTCTGAAGCAACTGTTCACCTGTAAGTAAAAGCATTTGTCATCTCCAAACCCGTGCAGAGAGGATCTGATAGCCTCCCGTCACCATGATTTTACATTCCTTGTCCAAGCCATTTCTGCAGAAGCTAATCAATAGCAAACATTCCCTCTCACAGAATAGATTCTGGCAAAAGTTGAAACCAGCATAGCAATAAAAGATACAGATGAGTCAAAGTGATTCATGTTCCCACAAATACAATTTAAGATGTAATGAAACATCAGTAAAATACAATTCCAACAACACAAACTCTAAATTATTACCGTTTTCTCAAGAATACTACTACTAATGATGCCTTCCCATTGCACACTGTTTGCTTAGCATTGCTAAATTGTCGTGGTTAATTATTGGAATAAATCCTTAATTGAGCTGCAAGTCACAAGGGAGGAAAAGGTTCACTGGTTATTCCATAGAGATGCTATCCTTCATTCATAACAGTTGGGAAATTAGATATAGCTTGTGCTAAGTTTAGAGCCAGAGAGGGAGTCTGTGTGTCAACATATCCCCAGAAAATAGTGCAGCATAAATACAGTGTGGTATATTCACTAAGGTGTGCAAGGGCTGTGTGTGTCAACATATCCCCAGAAAATAGTGCAGCATAAATACAGTGTGGTATATTCACTAAGGTGTGCAAGGGCTGTGTGTGTCAACATGTCCCCAGAAAATAGTGCAGCATAAATACAGTGTGGTATATTCACTAAGGTGTGCAAGGGCTGTGTGCGTCAACATATCCCCAGAAAATAGTGCAGCATAAATACAGTGTGGTATATTCACTAAGGTGTGCAAGGGCTGTGTGTGTCAACATATCCCCAGAAAATAGTGCAGCATAAATACAGTGTGGTATATTCACTAAGGTGTGCAACGGCTGTGAATCAATTCTCTGAGGCAAATAACCTAATACAAAATAGACAGATCATCAAAGCTTAGTGAATATGGGGGGGGAAATATAATATTCAAATTATAAATAAAAAATAAAAAAACTCAGAAAAATATCATCTATTTGAAGCATATTAGTATACTTATTTTCCTTCTGATCTTACAAAACATCTTAGGGTAGGATCTAGAACAACTAAACAGTTCCTTAATTATGCCTTGTAAGGTATAATATTTCATCAAGCTCATTATCTGGAACAATGTCATATAAAAAAATAATCATGGAAACCCTATCCATCTAGCTCTAGTAAGATAATATCAGGATCCTGCCATCAAAACCAGGATGGAAGTTGATTCCTCTGGCCCAGCCATCATTATCCATTATAAATGTCAATAAAGAAAGATTCCTTGCCCAAGAATAGCCTTGAGCAGCTTGCATCTTACACAAGCCCAGAATACTCCTGTTTTGTAACCACTACACATGCCCAGAATACTCCTGTTTTGTAACCACTAGTCTGTGCTTATGAAATTGACAGCCCAGAAAGACATCTATAGTTGTATGGATAACTTGATATGTGCAACAATAACAGAGCAGACACTGGATTCCTGCTGTTGGTCTTAGGGATAAAATGATGAATACAGAGCAGATTCTACCAAATCACATTCAAGAAGTCATTATACAGTGCACTGCATGCTATCCCACCAGGGGTTTATCAGCTATAGGTAAAGTAATGCAAGAAAGGAGAATATAAAAGGATTATTCTCTCCTACAGATAGCACTAATGTCACAGCACTGTCACTATGCAGTAACCATAAACACCACTTGCACATTATATACTAGGTTTCCATTAAGGATCTCCAATTATCCACATAATATCTAACAGCCAATTAGGATGTTTAGAGCACTTTAGAAGCTAAACAAAAAGAGTATTGCACCAACACCACCTAAGTAGGTTTATCCTATATGTCTGGTTACCTACTCAGAGAGCAACCTCTTTTAGCTCACTTGTGCCCTTCACAGGGAGAAATATCCTGTAGTATCAGTCTGGTCCCACTCAGAAGGCAGATCCAACCCCAAAATACCAGGCAATTTTACCCTGAACAGGAGAAACAGCAAACCACAGACGCGTTTCGGCCTCTATGGGCCTCGTCAGTGAGGTGCAGCTATACTCCCTAAGGTACAGTGAGTAAGGAGTCCACATATGGATGCCCCTATTACCCCTGAAGGGCACAAGTGAGCTAAGAGAGGTTGCTCTCTGAACAAATGTACTCAGATGTGTTGACTGGTTTTGTGAGCTATTCTAGACATTATCCATGCATTGGGTGTAATGGCAGGTATGTAGATGTGAGTGGGTGCAGGCGCACTGATCTACACATCAGGCCACATGTGCAGGTCGGAGGTATATTAGGAAGTTATATCATATACAGTATTACATTGGGTTCTCTCATAGGCAGAGTGTATAAGCCCAGCTCCACGCCCCCTGTGAGAGCACCACATGTACATCCTGCCACACCGCATGGGTAAGCGGGCACCCTCACAGCACCCACCAGGACCCTACCCCTAGGCTGTACTGAGTCCTATGCACCCCTCTCCACGTGTCATTAGTGTGGGGCAGCATGCAGGAGGAATGAATGGGAGAGCTGCAGCACTGGGGTGGGTGAGAGCCTTCAGGAAAGTCCACGTGCAAGTGGTGCTGAAAGTGCAGGGATGGTGGGTGTGAAGAAGGCACAGCTCCAGACACTTTACCAGAATAGAAGCAGTGTGAGAGCCGGCTGCTGAGAGATTGTATATAGGTGGAAGGGAGACCATGCACTGAGGCGGAGTGCATGTTGTGTAACAGGGTGCACCCAGCGTGGGAGATCTGCAGTGAGCAGCACGTGTGTATGTGGAGGGCTAGTGCAGGGTAAAGCATGGGGTGCACAGAGGGGTGTGTGAGCATGCACTAAGCCTGTCAGTGCGGGAGCACAATGCACACAGCATATAACTGCACTGCCTGCAATCAGAGTCCTGTCCCTAGGGAGCCTGCACCTTACCGGGCTGTCACTCAGATAGTTAAACACGAACGACTCCAGATCTTCATCCAGCAGTGTGCTGCAGTCCGCCATCTTCCAGCGAGTGTAGCTCTGAGCCTGAGAGGCAGAGAACACAGTGAGGAGGCGGAGAAGAACCGGCAAAGGGGAGGGGACAGCGGCCGGTGTCAAGTGCAAGTGTGTATCCTGAGATTCTGGGTTGCACAGCCGCTCTGGGGCTCGCTGCAAAGACCTGTCACTGTGCTGCAGGTCCTGAAAGGAACATAAATGAGCGTGCTCCCTCTCAGATGTATTAGCCTTAGATAACACTTCTCTCACTATATATATATATATATATATATATATATATATATATATATATATATATATATATATATTTATATATATAGTGTATATGTATATATTATCATTATTAGCGTTTATTTGTAACAAACCAACATATTCCATAGTGCTATACGTGGGATAATTTCAGGGCAAAAGACAATTTCAGTATAAAAATATTACAAGGAATGGAGGGCCCTGTTTTTGAGCTTAGAATCCAGTGTCCTTAGTGCTTTTCCTAAAGCCCCATGCAAGATTGAAAACTTGCAAACTTACAGTCTAAAGGTGTATATTGTGTATTTGTATATATATACATATATGCGCAATGTGATTGTATAAGTATACTGTTATCAATGACAGGTATTGTATGCTGTGTATCTTGCCGGTCACCATAGATACCCCATGTGATCTAGTGTTCATAACTAACAAAGGTAAAACTAAGGAAGTGCTTAGAGAGTGTCATGTCTGAGAATCTCCTTATATTACAGCAGTCTTGGAGACAGCCCTACCCTGCAAAGCTTAATGAAGGCAGACAATTTTTGAGTGAACATATAAAATATAAAAGTAATTCAGATAAGTTAATGTGATCAGAGATATAAATCCTGAATGAAATACTGACAATGTTTCAGTGTTTTCAGTACACACAATATGTATATTGCCTATGCACATTACTGGCGTTTTATAGATCTTTCAGGACCTGCAGAGTTGAGAAATAACTACTGTATATTCTGAAACTAAAATGCTCAGGACTTAAACATGACATAGGCTCAGTAGCAGGAGGGAAGTTCTGCTTGAATATGGACTAATGGACAGCAGAGTAAGGAAGTGCAGTGTCTCCAAATGCCTGGAGATAAAAAAGTATCAGTATTGTGTGTATCACATGCTGCGCCTCATTACTGAAAAAGGGGCAGTGTTCTACCAAGGGGAATGTTCTGCCTTTGTATGGGTACTTTAATAGGATGGTTAAAACTGGTATCTGCTACACATTTTAAAAGTGTGTTTTGGTTTTTTTCTCTGTGTATTTTTTTTTAATACACATATATGTGTGTGCTGTTTCCAATACTTTGTTCATTTTTTAACCTTGAAAAAAGGAAGCCTTGTCAAGTGTTGTGTTTGTTTAGCCAGTTGAGCATTCAAAAGGGATGGTAATCCATCAGCATGTGCTGAGTATCCCAGGGCTTCCACCCCACTGGAGCTCCGAACAAGAGGAAGAGCATCAAATCCATCAGAAAACATTTGAATGTATATTTTCCAAACTACACATCAATCATTATTCATGGAAAATACGCTTTGTAATATCTAACAGTTCCCTTTTAGATGCATTGTAGAACTTTGTCCCTGCATTACCCCTTTAAATTATAAATAATGAATCTTAACATTTCCAAAATGATGTAGAAATAATCTCTGAGTTTGCATTTGGTGTGGCCTGCAAGTTGTGACAATAATGATGCATCTGATTGGTATTCTTACTACTGCTAATGTACATTCATTTTCTATTCTACATTGTTTGCACAATGATGCCCAACATCTCCATGCACCATTTAGTCTGCTCTATCTCTGATAACACACGGTTCCAAATATGACACTAACCCATTGTTGAATTGAGTGCTACCTTACACTAATGGTTGTCGAAAAACATGCATCATTTTTGACCTTATACACATATAGCATCAACGTGTGACTATACATTCTGTTGATCATTCCTGTTAGGAGAGGGCCGACAGTGGCAGCAGCAGTTGTAGCAAACAGCTGCTAGATGGCGCTGAAGAAAGTGTGCACAGTTTGCAAGCGCTGCTGCGATCAAATAAGATTTCCAAGCTTAAACCTTTACCCTAACCCTAAAGCTATGATACAGCATCAAAATTTTGGCAGCAACATCTAGCGGATGCTCACCACCACTGCATTCTGTGCTGGTGGCCTGACGGTGCACTCATAACAGGAAATTAGTTATTCTGCTTGCTAGGAACTAGATGGGAATACAATACTGAGATGTGAATGTGGCAGGGATTGAGGTGTAGAATGCATATAATTTTATATATATATATATATATATATATATATACATATATATATATATATATATATATACAGTGGATATAAAAAGTCTATACACCCCTGTTAAAATGTCAGGTTTCTGTACTGTACAAAAATTAGACAAAGATAAATCATTTCAGAACTTTTTCAACCTTTAATGTGACCTATAAACTGTACAACTCAATTGAAAAACAAACTGAAATCTTTTAGGTAGAGGGAAGAAAAAGAAAAATAATGTGTTTGCATAAGTCTGCACACCCTCTTATAACTGGGGATGTAGCTGTGTTCAGAATTAAGCAGTCACATTCCAAACTGTGTTAAATAGGAGTCAGCATACACCTGCCATCATTTAAAGTGCCTCTGATGAACCCCAAATAAAGTTCAGCTGCTCTAATTGGTCTTTCCTGGAATTTTCTTAGTCGCATCCCACAGCAAAAGCCATGGTCCACAGAGAGCTTCCAAAGCATCAGAGGGATCTCATTGTTAAAAGATATCAGTCAGGAGAAGGGTACAAAAGAATTTCCAAGGCATTAGATATACCTTGGAACACAGTGAAGACAGTCATCATCAAGTGGGGAAAATACGGCACAACCATGACATTACCAAGAACTGGAGCTCCCTCCAAAATTGATGAAAAGATGAGAAGAAAACTGGTCTGGGAGGCTACCAAGAGGCCTAAAGCAACATTAAAGGAGATGCAGGAATATCTGGCAAGTACTGGCTGCGTGGTACATGTGACAACAATCTCCGGTATTCTTCATATGTATGGGGTAGAGTGGCAAGACGAAAGCCTTTTCTTAAGAAGAAAAACATCCAAGTCAGGCTACATTTTGCAAAAACACATCTGAAGCTCCCAAAAGCATGTGGGAAAAGGTGTTATGGTCTGATGAAACTAAGGTTGAACTTTTTGGTCATAATTCCAAAAGATATGTTTGGCTCAAAAGCAACACTGCACATCACACAAAAGAACACCATACCCACAGTGAAGCATGGTGGTGGCAGCATCATGCTTTGGGGCTGTTTTTCTTCAGCTGGAACTGGGGCCTTAGTTAAGATAGAAGGAATTATGAACAGTTCCAAATACCAGTCCATATCGGCACAAAACCTTCAGGCTTCTGCTAGAAAGCTGAACATGAAGAGGAACTTCATCTTTCAGCATGACAACGACCCAAAGCATACATCCAAATCAACAAAGGAATGGCTTCACCAGAAGAAGATTAAAGTTTTGGAATGGCCCAGACCTGAATCCGATTGAAAATCTGTGGGGTGATCTGAAGAGGGCTGTGCACAGGAGATGCCCTCGCAATCTGACAGATTTGTAGTGTTTTTACAAAGAAGAGTGGGCAAATCTTGCCAAGTCAAAATGTGCCATGCTGATAGACTCATACCCAAAAAGACTGAGTGCTGTAATAAAATCAAAAGGTGCTTCAACAAAGTATTAGTTTAAGGGTGTGCATACTTATGCAACCATATTATTTTATTTTTATACTTTTTCTTCCCTCTACCTAAAAGATTTGTTTGTTTTTCAATTGAGTTGTACAGTTTATAGGTCACATTAAAGGTAGAAAAAGTTCTGAAATGATTTATCTTTGTCTCTTTTTTTTACAGCACAGAAACCTGACATTTTAACAGGGGTGTGTAGACTTTTTATATCACTGTATATATATATATATATATATATATATATATATATATATATATATATAAATATACAGTGCCTTGCAAAAGTATTCACCCCCTTGACTTTTTACCTATTTTGTTACAATGTTTTGTTAATCTGAATTTCATGTGATGGATCAGAACACAATAGTCTAAGTTAGTGAAGTGAAATGAGAAAAAAATATATATAAAACTTGTTTTTAGAAATAGAAAACAGAAAATTGGCATGTGCGTATGTATTCACCCCCTTTGTTATGAAGCCCATAAAAAGCTCTGGTGCAACCAATTACTTTCAGAAGTCACATAATTAGTGAAATGATATCCACCTGTGTGCAATCTAAGTGTCACGTGATCTGTCATTACATATACACACCTTTTTTGAAAGTCCCCAGAGGCTGCAACACCTAAGCAAGAGGCACCACTAACCAAACACTGCCACGAAGACCAAGGAACTCTCCAAACAAGTAAGGGACAATGTTGTTGACAAGTACAAGTCATGGTTAGGTTATAAAAAATATCCAAAAATTTTATGATCCCCAGGAGCACCATCAAAACTATCATAACCAAATGGAAAGAACATGGCACAACAGCAAACCTGCCAAGAGACGGCCGCCCACCAAAACTCACGGATCGGGCAAGGAGGGCATTAATCAGAGAGGCAGCACAGAAACCTAAGGTAACCCTGGAGGAGCCACAGCAAAGACTGGAGTATCAGTAGATAGGGTGACAATAAGCCGTACGCTCCATAGAGTTGGGCTTTATGGCAGAGTGGCCAGAAGACAGCCATTACTTTAAGCAAAAAACAAAATGGCACATTTTGAGTTTGCGAAAAGGCATGTCGGAGACTCCCAAAATGTATGGAGGAAGGTGCTCTGGTCTGATCAGACTAAAATTAAACTTTTTGGCCATCAAAGAAAACGCTATGTCTGGCGCAAACCCAACACATCACATCACCAAAGAACACCATCCCCACAGTGAAACATGGTGGTGGCAGCATCATGCTGTGGGGATTTTTTTCAACAGCCGGGACTGGGAAACTGGTCAGAGTTGAGGGGAAGATGGATGGTGCTAAATACAGGCATATTCTTGAGCAAAACCTGTACCACTCTGTGCATGATTTGAGGCTAGGACGGAGGTTCACCTTCCAGCAGAACAATGACCCCAAACACACTGCTAAAGCAACACTTGAGTGGTTTAAGGGGAAACATGTAAATGTGTTGGAATGGCCTAGTCAAAGCCCAGACCTTAATCCAATAGAAAATCTGTGGTCAGACTTAAAGATTGGTGTTCACAAACCATCCAACTTGAAGGAGCTGGAGCAGTTTTGCAAGGAGGAATGGGCAAAAATCCCAGTGGTAAGATGTGGCAAGCTCATAGAGACTTATCCAAAGTGACTTGGAGCTGTGATTGCCGCAAAAGGTAGCTCTACAAAGTACTGACTTTAGGGGGGTGAATAGTTATGCACATTGACTTTTTCTGTTCTTTTGTCCTATTTGTTGTTTGCTTCACAATAGAAAAAAAAAACATCTTCAAAGATGTGGGCATGTTCTGTAAATGGAATGATGCCAATCCTCAAACAATCCATGTTATTTCCAGGTTGTGAGGCAACAAAACACGAAAAATGCCAAGGGGGGTGAATACTTTTGCAAGGCACTGTATAGCCGCTATAATAATTGAAAATGTGTGAATAATGCCTGCGCAGTGTTTACACATTTTCTTTAAATACTCGGGCCAGTAATGCGCGTTGCTGCCCGGGACATGTGCATAGAGTGCACAGACGTAAAGAGAGAGACAGAGCACAGAGAGAGAGCAGTGATACAGAGGACAAAGAGACAGACAGAGGAGAGAGAGAGAGGAAAGAGGGCACAGAGAGAGAGCGCACAGAAACAGACGGCATACAGGCAAACAACAGAGAGAGAGACAGAATACTTGCTACATAACACACACACAGGGGCAGCACAGACAATTTTACATATTATTCTATGATACCGTCACATGACGGGCAAGTTACTAGTGTGTGTGTATATATATATATATATATATAATAATTTATATATAAAATCATGATCATTACCTTTCAATTAAAAAATCTAGGAATCAGACTAACAGTGAAAACTGATTTAGTGGCATTGTGTGAATTAACTGTGAGAGTATTACTTAAACACCAAGATCAGAGTTAAATATACCACACATAACCACACATTTTATATACTCTGAAGGAGAACTGGCACATTTGTACATAAATAAATCTTCTTTTGACAAATATAAATAACATTCATTAACCAATTACAATTCATTTGTTCTGCAAGTCATCTTCCAAACACTCTCCCTTTGTTTTGCTTTCACTAAGATTGAATAGCACCTTTCTTTTTGTTAAATGTCCTGAATCACAATTGAAATCATTGAAACATTTTGGCATGCACACTGTAAATTAGTATATGACGCCTTCTACAAATTAGTTGTCCATGACAATGAGGCTTTAAGCACTGTCTCCTCTGAGAACTTATTGTAAGTACGTTCCTGTAGTGTTGTCTGCAGGGCCCGGTCTCCATCCCATGGGCTGGCTCTGGAGCAGCAGAACCTGTTGTGGCTGACAATAAGATCAGATGCCAAAACATATCTTTGGTAATAGGTTAACACAATACAGGCATTTCTGGAGTAACAGACACTTGTTCCTGTCCTAGCTGTTTTAACAATATAGTCAGTTACAACTGAAAAGCTGTGTTTAGATCAAATTTCCAACTGAAAGTGTACAGCGCTGTGTCTGTCCAGTCCTGATTCCTGTTTCTTTATAGCTGACCTTTTGACTACATAATCCGCCACCTGCCCTGTCTCTCAATCCCTTAGGAAGGACAGCCCACTCCTTTTATATGATGTATTCATAGCACTAGAAGAGATCTCAAGGCTTTGTTGACAGGCCTCCCTTTGACATATAACATGATGTTGCAAGAGGCAGCAATATATGAATGTGCTGGATCATAATTTCATAACAGTCTCACTCTTGCTGTGCAGATTGGTTACTAAAACACAAGCACGTTTATTAAAAGAACACTGTTAAGCCCTAACATTAGCAGCTAGGTGTTTTCAATTGATCTTTAATCAAGTTCATGTTTAATGGCTTATAAAAACAATATTCAGTATCAAATTTAATTTCAACACCAACTTCTCAAACTCCAGTTGAGCTGCTCCACAATCATCAAGAGGTGGGAGCAACTCTCACTGAGATTTAGTCGTATTGGTTATACACGTGTTTGTGTCATTCTCAAGGAAACAAATCAAGTCTCCAATCAATGAAGAGCATCTACTCCTGTCCAGACATAAGACTGTATCTGACCATTGAGGACTATTTCCGAGTGAGAATTGCTCCCACCCCTTGGATACCTCATAAGGGATGGAGACAAGCAGCTTGGAATCTGGTGCTTGAAAATAAGTTTGATAGTATATATTACTTTTTTTAAATCACTGCATAGTTATTTTATTGGCGATAAAATCCTAATTAAACATCTACCTCCTGTTGTTAGGGTATTACAGTATCCATTTAACTAATATTGATTAATTGTGTTCCCATTTTAAAAAAGCTGCCTAAATTATTTTATGTAGTTCAGAGGTTTAATTGTAACATAAATCTTGTGGAATGTAGATTAATTGTGGGTTCTGGTATATCAGTAGCTGTACCACCGTAAGAGTCAGAGACAAATCATTTGCTCTAGTCAATAGCTATAATCACTAATTACAAAGTACAAGACATTCTGACATTTTTAGCTGAAGCTTTTGCAAAGTGCTTAGCGGACCCGTAATTTTTTTTCTTTCTCCAGTAGCATTTCAAAATAGGCACATACTAGCCTGGTTTTTATATTTAATATGAGACAAATGAAAAATAAAACTAGTTTAATTAATTTTAAACATAGTGGGACACAAGTCATCATCTCACCACTGCATAGGACCTTGAGTATGGACAGAATCCCCCCCAAAAATTCCACAAATTAGAATTTGATGCCATGGTGAACAGAACACTTCATTTACTCTGATGGAGGCTTGTTTGTGAACTCTACCCAAACCATGGTTTTGGGGGAAAATGCAGATGCAAGATATTTCAGCTTCAGTATGAAAGCAATTATATTTGAGGATCCAGTCTCCATTTAATATCGTATCATCATTTGGTATCCTTGCGATCTTAGTGTAACTGTATATGCACCCTTCATTTACTATGTAAATTGAACACTAATATGAAGAGGCTTCACTTGATTACATAGGCCTTGGAGGTTGCAGATATTGACAAGTAATAATAACAGCTAGGCTTTTACCTGAGTGTCTCTCCCAAAATCCCAGTTTCTCATGCAATTTAATCCAGTCTTCTGTGCTCAATTTGAATATATGGAGTTTACCTTGGCCCCTAATTCCAATACTGCATTATATTTGCATTTATTATTATTATTATTTAGACAGGAAACTCCTTAACCTGGCAAGCAGGGATTTTGTGCAGGCTCTACTGCTATGAGAAAATATTGTTAGCCATAGTAGGAGTTTTCATATTATAGTTCCACTAGTAACTAGTCATAAATTTTGGTTTCATATATGATCTGCTCTGTCTCTCTCTCTGTGCCCTCTCTCACATTCTGCACCCTCTCCCTCTGTGTGCCCTCTCTTTCTCTTTGTGCTCTCTCCCTTTCTCTGTGCGTTAACCCCCTCTCCCTGTGCGCCATCTCTCTTTCTGTGCCCTATCTCTCCCTCTCTGTCCCTCCCTCCTTCTCTCTCTCTCTCCCTCTTTCTCTCTCCCTCCTTCTATCTCTCCCTTCTTCTGTCTCTCCATCCCTCTTTCTCTCTCCCACTCCTTCTCTCTTCCCCCCTGCCCTCCTTCTCTCTCCCCATGTCTCTCTAAAAACCCTTTCCCCTGTCGCTCCCCCCATGTCTCTCCCCGTCTCCCCCCCATGTCTCTCTCCCACCCTCTCCCCTGTCTCTCCCCCATTCCCCCCTCTCTCCCCTTCTTGTTTCTCTCCCAACCCCTCCCGGTCTCCCCCCCCCCCCCTTGCTGCGTGCAATGTGCCGATTCTGATGCTTACACCATGCACTTCACATGCACCGATGCGCATTGCATATGAGCGGCTTATGTCGCCAATACCAACTCAGGAATTGTGGATAGTAACCCCTGCTTTCGGCGTTACACACAATGGAAACTATTATAGTGATACCCTGGTGTTTAAGTAGTGGACTGCATGTCTGTGATCACTAAAAATGAGCACTTTAGCATGAGTATCTTCCCACATTTTTGTTTAAAGTCATTTTTTTACCTTTAAGTGGCTCATTGCTGCAGATTAGACTAATGTTAGTCAATTTGCTTCTCTTTTCCCACATACATGAGTCTGCTTAGAGCCTCTTACTGGCACAGGCCTCTAGGATTCCTTCTATATAAATGCTGTGTTCTGAGAGAAGCATCAGGTAGAAACCAAAAGGTTCATGGTCATTTCTGTTTACAACGAGAGGAACCAAAAGGGGCAATTATTTTTTAATCCACTCATTTAATAAAATAACATATAAAACATCCTAGATAACCACTATTTCTGTATCCCTTTAAGGTAACATTTCTCTTGATTGCAAGTAGCTTCTTGAGGGTGTTTATGCTGCAATCATGCAAGTTAAACCCGAAGAATGACTGTAGATCTTATAATGACTAAAGCAGGTGCTAAGAACACAAAATCTTCTTTCATGTGTAACAGGTTGATGGGCACATGCTCTACAAATTGTAAAAAGTGTGATGTTTGCTGAATGGGGTACTGTATTAATACAATGTGTTTAACGCACGCGATATGGAAGACATATATGTCGACTAATTAGATAAACAAGGGAAGGCCTGTGGTACTTTGCGCCAACATATGTGCAGCTGGCAAGTCATCTCTATCACTTCCCCCTATAATAATACTCTCGTTGTCATCTGCTAAGTGTTAGCTCTCACACTAATTAATGATGGAAATCTGAGCTCTGAATGAAAAATGTGTATACATTAGATAGGAAGGAGGGCTCCCTATCAATGTGAAAGCTACCGGTATTAAACTGCTAGCAGACATAAAACAAACATAACAAAGCCTATCACACTGAATGTGTTTGGCACTTTTGATCTGTCACAATAGGCACAATATAACCGGTTTGTTAATGTGCTCCTCTCAATTTGTAAGCGTTGCTAGAGATCATAACGTGCCTAGCAACACTGAATTATCCAGTCATGGAACCACTAGGAGCGCACAAAATTGCAAATATATTACTTTGCAAGTAGCTTTATGAAGTACTGAGCATTCTTAGGATAAAAGCAATAATGTAATAGCTACCCAGGTGCCAAGAAAAAGCTATTGGTGAGCTACTCTGCTATATATAGTGAATCGAGGAAAGCTGTTTATTAATTTATACGGCCCTTCAGAAAGGAGGGATATTACTGACAAAGCCTATAGATCCGGTGAAAGAAGACAATTTATATAATATTGTGTTACACAATCAATCTGCAAAGCTACATGAGTAAAACATTTTATTTTATTCTGCGACTTTCAGGAGAAACATATACAGTTATTAATAAATACAGCACCAATATCACATGGAAATACACAAAGGTTAACATCAGTGGTTTAATGTCACAACCATTATAGCTTCTATTACCCCCTACTTTAATGTTATCATTGCTTTCTTTGTTGTTTTGTCACACTTTAGCTGTTTTACTGTAATTTGTTATAACATATACTAGTAAGTTGCCTGTCCTTAATGACAGTATCATATATATATATTTGTTTCACAATAGGTTTTTATTTAGCAGAGGTTTAGAGAATTCACATATCTGGTTACATAGAGAACATGAAAAAGTCTGTATCAAACCAAGCATATACATGCTGCTATATCATTTGTACAAGATATTTTTCCTTTACATATGATCATACGTGCATATCAAGTTTTCCAGAAGTTCCGGAGAACAGAAGGATTTCCCATAGTCCGCAGGATTGATCAGACTCATGTGTCTCTGCCAGTGTTTTTTCCTCTTTTTCCCCCTTCTTTTCAGTATGTCAAACATAAGCAATAATCAGAAGGTAAATTAAACTAGGGACAACTGAGTCATAACAGGTTAGTTTCTCTAACAAAAAAAGGCCCAGGTTTGGTTTTAAAAAAGCGTGAATTGTGGATAAGTGTCTTCTAAAATATGAGTTATTCTTTCGTTAACGAGAATGTAATTAAGCTTATTCTTAATGGCGTGCAGGCTCAGGATATTTGATTTCCAACATTTAGCAATATGGGATGGTATCATATTTTACATTCAATTGTCTGTTCTGTCCCTCTCTGCGCAGTCTCTATGTGCACCCTCTCCCTGTGCTCCCTCTCTCTCTCTGTGCGCCCTCTGTGTCACCGTGCACCTTCTCTCTCTTTGTGTTGTCTCTCTCTCTGTGTGCCCTCTCCCTATCTGTGCTCCCTCTCTCTCGCTATCTCTGTTCGCCCTCTCACTCTGTGCATCCTCTCTCTCTGTGCGCCCTCTCTCTCTCTGCTCTCTCTGTCTCTCTGTGCGCCTTCTCTCTCTCTGTGCTGTCTCTCTCTCTGTGCCCTGTCTCTCTCTGTGCCCTCTGTGTGCTCTCTGTCTCTCCTCCTCCTTCCTTTTCTCACTCCCTCCCTCTCTCAATGTCTCCCTCCCTCTCTTTGCCTTCCTTCCCCTCTCTTCCTTCCTCCCTCTCTCCTTCCCCCTCCCTCTCCCTCCCTCTATCCCCCTCTACCTACCTCCCTCTCTCTCCACTCCCTCTCTCTTTTACTCTCTCTCTTTCCCTCCCTCTAGCTCTTTATCACCCTCCTCTCTTTCTCTCTGCCTCCCTCCCTCTCTGCCTCATCTCTCTCTTTCACTCCCTCTATCTCTCTCAATCACCCTCCTTCGCTCTCTCTCCCTCCATCTCTGTCTCCCTCCCTCCCTGCCTCTCTTCCCCTCCCCCTATCTCTATCTTTCTATCACCCTCCTTCTCTCTCTCTCTCTCTCTCGCTCTCTTCCTCTCTGCCTCCTCTATATCTCTCCCTCTCTGCCTCCCGTTTCCCTCCCTCTCTGCCTCCCTCTTTCTCTTCCGCCTTCCCTCCCATTGGTACGTCGTAAAAAGGACGCAACTGTGCATGCACAGTTGATTGATTTTGCAATATTTAGCGGTAGTAGCTTGTGAGTAACGCCTGCGCAGAACGCACCTCGCAGGCGTTACTCAAATCTGAAAACTATTATAGTGCATATGCTGTAAAGTTCAGACCTAGCTGATTGGCTGATGCCCCTTAAAATGTGCCTCCATTGGCCTAAATACATTTGTATGATCAAGTTAAAGTAATTACCAATGATTTTTGCCTAGTATGCTTTTGTTTAACATTATCACAATCCTTTATGAGAAAATTTGGAATACTAGGAGTACAATGATTTATCAGGACACTTAGATATTTGTGCCCTTTACCTGCATTTAATAATAATGTTCAATTTAATAGTAATAAAAACAATATTGAATGATGTCAAGTTGCCTTTATTTAAAAGTAAAACAGACTTGAAGCTTAAAGGTACACTGTCACTAAATGGGATGTTGTTTTCATCTAAAAGATGAAGTATATACATTGTATTAGCCTTTTTTCCTATAGTAAAACATTCCTGAGAAACAAAGCAATGTTTTTGCGGCTAATGTGCCACTAAGTGTGCTAATTCACCATTCGGAGGACTTGATATGTGTGGGAGAAGGCTTCCAACTGAGTGACAGCATTTCTGTTTTTTATTTTGACCATAACAGGGACAGTCAAGAAAATTGTGATTCTAATGAGCACATCAAAGCAGCTAATTAGTATTCCGGAGCTGCTCATTTGCATATAAAGGCAGCACGAAAAACACAGGATTTCTCTGGAATTATCAACTTTAGAAAAAATGGCTAATACAATGTATAGCCATATTTTCATTCTCTTTAAGAATAACCCCAAAAAACAACTTGATTTTGTGGTGATGGAGTACTTTTTTCCTAATTTCCTAAATTTTTCTTGTTTTAGACCCATTTGTCATTTTAGATTCATGGTGTATACACATATTGCCTTTACAGGCATGTGTTGGAACAAAAGGCTCCTAAAACTCATGTTGTCATATATTCTTTAGTATTATGCGGTCAGTGCTAAATGAAAATAGAGTTAAAATATCCAAATGAAAATAATAATAAGATCGTAGAACAGCGACTCCCTTCTCAAAACTTAAACTGCAGGGCTTTATTGTAAGAGCATTGATTCCAGTTATTTCGAATTTTGGCAACATCCACTGCACATATGTGTGCAGACAGCTTTGCATGTTTTTATAGGATGTGAGATGGATGCACTTATTAATATTCAGTACAATCCTACTACATTAAGCTTCTTGTTATTTATTCAGATTTATGATGTTTAATACAATGATATTTCATTGAACACTCCAACAAGTTCATGTGCATGGCAAAGCAAATATAGTATTCTTACATTACATTGAAACCAAATCTTACTCCTGTCCTTGCTGGACTCTGACTCAGGAAAGTGCTGTCCCTTTGGCACACAAGAGTCTAGTTTCTCATGTGTGACCTGCTTTTAAGAGGCTTCTTTTATTGACATCAACTAGAGAAGTCAGTGAGAGATTAACCAGCTGCTACAAAGGCTGGTTGATCTAGAGGCCCTGGCTAAAGTTACAAAATCTTCATTTAACAATAATAGCTTAGGAAAACAAGGCAATTAGCACAAAAGCAAACATAGAGTTATGTGTATATGTATATATATATATATATATATATATATATATATATATATATATATATATATATATATATGCATGTGTGGATTTATCCATCTGTCTATCACTGTAGGACTTGATTCACCTATCCTAGATCAATATTTTGGCCGTATTTTTGAACCTGGTGGTCTGTTTTCCTAAGTGGAAAATACTCATTCCAATAGACCACCCCAACTTGCTGTAATGCATACACCAATTTTTTTCTGCTCAACAGAATCTTGTCCAATGTGCCCCCGCCAGCGCCCACATCCATTCTACGTATCTCAACAAATCATCCACTACTGAAATCACCCTTCTCATGGAGCTTCACACCACAAAGATCCCTAAGATTTGGCATCTGATCAAACTTCTTTTGCTTTTCTTCCCACTATTATCAATATTTCAGTAATACTACCCACGATACCTGTCATGCATCAATATTAGTGGTTCATTTTATCAAAATACCATACTCTTCCATGCCAAAAATGCACTTCATCTCAAATGAGAAATACTCCATATGTGTTAGTATGTATGTGTTCATGTGATCATGTGTCAGCGTGTATGCATCAACCATTCTGTGCATGTATGTGAGACAGTCCATATGTGTCAGACTGTGTGTTTGTGGGACTGCATATGTGTGTACATCTATGAGTGTGTGTATGTGTGTGTATGACACAAAGCAATGAGCCAATGTGTGTTTATGTGTTTGCATCATGTTGCACTGGTCTTGGCCAAATAATTTTCTTCATCTGCACTTTCAATCCTTCAGTTTTATTTCTTCCTACTCTTTTTTTCCTTAGAAGTATATTTATTTTCTTGCTTGAATGTCGTTATTCCCCTTCTTCTTTTTAATCATATTCTTTCCCTTCAACCGATTCCTATTTTTACCTCTTCCCATCTGTTTCCCTAAACCTCACTGCTCTTCTTACCCTCCTTCCAACTTTTATTCAGTTCCCAGCAGTGTTGGAATTAATCAATATCCTGTTAAAGGAAGGAATGGTCAGATATCTGTATTCATATTTACTACAGGAGATCATTTCAAACAATCCTTATTGATTTTTTACTTAGTTACTAAAATAATAGATCAGGGTAGAGCAGTAGATTTAGCTTATCTAGATTTTAGCTTTTAAACCTACCTTTCATAAAAGACTCATTAACAAATTGGATTGTTTGGAATTGTACTTCGAATCAGCAGAATGGATAAGGCATTTGTTGAGTGATAAGCAGCAGGGGGTTGCAATTACAAGAATATTCAGAGGAAGGTCAAGTTACCAGTGGATGACTTCCCAGTTTTGTGCTGGACTTATTTTCTTTAATATGTTTTGTTCAGTAATATTGCAAATGATCTGGAAGTGAAAACAATGTTTTATTTTTTATTGATTATGTAAAGTTCTGAAACAAGGTAAACTTTGTAAATTATACATATTTAGAGATATGGGCAAGTTTGTGGCAATTCTAATTTAATGTGTGAAACAATGGGCATAAAAACAGTGATGGAATGTTAAATAAATAGTAATAGTAGCAACAAGAATATGGAACCAAATCATTATTTCGGGTGACTAAAGTAGAAAGGCCATGTAGCAAATGTATTAAATAAGCAAAAGGGTGCTGGGTTGTATACGGAAAGAGGTAATAGAATAAGAAAAAAGTACTACAGTGGTACCTTGGTATTCAACCTTAATTCGTTCATGAGGGCAGGTTGTGTACAGAAAAGGAAGTACCAAGCAAGCATTTCCCACAGGGATCAATGTAAATTGAAACAATCCATTCTGAACCCAAGATATTTCACATTTTAGTTTGAACTGTGTTGTTTCCTTAAAACTAAACATACATAAATAAAAAACAATAATTAGATCAAATAAGAATTTAACTTCACTTTAACTATACTGAGAGGACTTGAGGGCCCATTGGGGTGGTGGCTATGTTGACTAGGAGAAGGAGGGAAGAGGTTATTGCTTGGAACTTTGATTCTTATAGGCACAAGCTACACTTTGATTCTTGTAGGCACAGGCTGCACTTTGATTCTTTTAGGCACAGACTGTAATTTCTTATAGGCACAGACTGCACTTTGGTTCTTATACACACAGGTTGTACTTTGATTCTTGTTTTTAGTAAGACTTCACCTAGACATATTATTTACAGCAATAATATACATTTCTAGAAAAAAATAATACAATTGTTAATTGCAATAAGGGCTTTTCACAGTTAATATTTTCTGAGAAAACATATGCAAGCATTTGTAGTATTAACAGGATCAAGTCTACTATATCCTTACTGCCCACAGCTTTATTGTATAGAATCTTTGTCTACAGGTTCTCATTGGCATTATTATACAAATTCTTAGTACTTTCTACTGTACTTTCGGCTGTACTTGTATTACTGGTTACAAATTCTATCCAGTGGCCTTGCAAATTAACTGCTGCAACAGTCAATTTGAAAAAAGTTGAATGGTCACTGGATATCCATATATAATAATGAGATGATAGGGATAGCAATTTACATATTTTGGTCACTCTGGACATACAATGTTCATAGGTTCTGTTGGAGCATAATGTTTCCCAATGAACAGTCATGGCTGTAGTGGAGGGGTTCTTCTGTTACTGCATTTAAGTTTGAGCAGGGTGACAACTTTTGACCTGAAAATCCTAATGGATTGTGGAGAGGCATTATTTTTATTATTGGTTATTTGTAATGCACCAACATATTCTGTATAGCTATACATGTGTTAAGATCAAAGCAAAAAACAATAGCAATATTAACACATTGCAAAGAATGGAGGGCTCTATCTTTGAGCTTAGAATCCACTGTCCATAGTGCTTTCACCAAAGCACCTGCAAGACTTAAAACTTACAATCTAAAGAGTAGGGTGTGGTACAGGAAGGTGATAGGCTTCTTTAAACATTGAGGTTTTGAATGTTTTGAGTCAGGTAGATTGTCTGGTGGAGACAAGGTGGGGGAGTATTTGGAAATTAGAGCAAATATATAAGGGGGTGCATGGTGATCATTACTAAATCAACTGTGAGTGTCATATACAGTTGTGCTCAAAAGTTTGCATACCCTGGCAGAAATTGTGAAATTTTGGCATTTATTTTAAAAATATGACTGATAATGCAAAACAAATATCTTTTATTGAAGGATAGTGATCATATGAAGCCATTTATTATCACATAGTTGGTTGGCTCCTTTTTAAATCATAAATCACCCAAATGGCCCTGATCAAAAGTTTACATACCCTTGAATGTTTGGCCTTGTTACAGACACACAAGGTGACAAACACAGGTTAAAATAGCAATTGAAGGTTAATTTCCCACACCTATGGCTTTTTAAATTGCAATTAATTTATGTGTATAAATAGTCAATGAGTTTGTTAGTTCCAACGTGGATGAACTGAGCAGGCTAGGTACTAAGCCACGGGGAGAAGAAAAGAACTGTCAAAAGATCTGCGTAACAAGGTAATGGAACTTCATAAAGATGGAAAATTATATCAAAAGATATCTAAAGCCTTGAAAATGCCAGTCAGTACTGTTTAATCGCTTATTAAAAAGTTGAAAATTCAGGGATCTCTTGATACCAAGCAAAGGTCAGGTAGACCAAGAAAGATTTCAGCCACAACTTCCAAAAGAATTGTTCAGAATACAAAGAAAAACCCTCAGGTGAAATACAGTCTGCTCTGGAAACAGACCGTGTGGTTGTTTCAAAGAACACAATACGACAATATTTGAACAAAAATTAGTTGCATGGTCGAGTTGCCAGAAAGAAGCCTTTACTGCGCCAATGCCTCAAAAAAGCCTAGTTACAATATGCCCTACAACACCTTGAAATGCCTCACAGCTTCTGGTACACTGTAATTTGGAGTGACGAAACCGAAATGGAGCTTTATGGTCACAACCATAAGCACTATGTTTGGAAAGGGGTCAACAAGGCTTATAGTGAAAAGAATACCATCCCCATGGGGTGTGAGCTCTAAAGGCACGGCAAACCTTGTGAGAACTGATGGCAAGATGAATGCAGCAAGATATCAGAAAATGCTGGCAGACAATTTTCATTCTTCTGCATGAAGGCCGCGCATGGGACGCTCTTGGGCTTTCCAGCATGACAATGACCCTAAGCACAAGGCCAAGTTGACCCTCCAGTGGTTACAGCAGAAAAAAGGTGAAGGTTCTGTAGTGGCCATCACAGTCTCCTGACCTTAATATCATTAAACCACTCTGCAGAGATCTCAAATGTGGGTTCATGCAAGACGACCAAAGACTTTGCATGATGTGAAGCCATTTTGCCAAGACGAATGGGCAACTATACCACCTGCAAGAATTAGGGGCCTCATAGACGATTATTACAAAACACTGCACGCTGTCATTGATGCTAAAGGGGGCAATACACAGTATTAAGAACTAAGGGTAAGCACACTTTTGAACGGGGTCATTTTTTTTCTATGTTGCCATGTTTTGTTTTATGATTGTGCCATTCTGTTATAACCTACAGTTGAATATTAATCCCATAAGAAATAAAATAAATGTGTTTTGCCTGCTCACTCATGTTTTCATTAAAAGTGGTACATATTTTACCAATTCGCCAAGGGTATGCAAACTTTTGAGCACAACTGTATATGGGGATACAATATTTACGTAAATCATATCTTGTATAAGTATAATTCAATTTCTTTATCTTTCTCTGCTATAACACCAATTTTCAACTGACAACTCTGACGAGGAGAAATTACATATACTAGTGTTTTCAAATTTGCTAATTATTTTTGTTCTCCAAAAGTATTAATGAATCTACAAGACCTCACCAAATTGATTAAAAATGGCTTCCTATTACAGCTAAACTGGCCCAGAATCTCAAAATCCTTGACTAAGCATCATAACCGTTCTCTAGTTCCATGTCAAAACTTTATACAAAGAGAACACATTTGGATAACTAGTGGCAAAGCTAGTCATGTATTACAGGTCTTGTGATGTTAACTAATTGAGATGGCTGTACTGACAACCTCTAGGATAGGGTGGGAGCTGACTGCAGCAGAAGGAAAGGAAGAGATCACAGTGCGCTAAATCCACTGGATCTTCTTCCATGCACTAGGCACCATCAACTAATTCTCCTACTAGCAACTGCAAGACATATGGCAGTGTGTGCATTTAAAGGTAATATTAAATGTATGGAAAAACAACTTGGCAACAAATTAATTATGCACATATTTTATATTGCTTTCTCCCTTCTGTTAATAAAGCACAAAGAGAACATAAGCAATCTTTGTAAAACATAATTCAAGTGACACAGTAGAGGTTCCACAAACGGTATAATTTAAATCTATAAATGATGACATTATTTAAGACCAGTTAAATATTATTAGAAATATGTATGTCTTACAGAAAACTATGATTGAAGTATCCAATATTTCCTGTCATTATGTTTTGTTAATGGAAGAGCATTGCTTTAGTTACTTCATTGGCATTTGAGGCACTGGGTCCATTGTCTTCTGTGCAGTCACCTTGGTCTGACTATGCCTACCACTTTTTCTGTGCAGACCGACTGACTAGAGGACATCAACCCAATGCATTAGGGACTAATCAAGATAACAATCTCTACTTAACAAAATATTAGAATATTAATTTAAGGGGTGGGTCAGAAAGCTTGACTGGCAGTTAAAAATGTCAAACTTCAATGTGAGTTAACTTTAGGAAATGGATTTCTTTTAATAAGATTCAACTGATACTTGCTATTGCCTATAGTATTAAATTATAGAATATTTTGAACTTACAATGTGTCAGTTTAATCATAAATGATAGTAGGCTTAGAAAATCTGTGCATATAATCAGGGGATTCCTTCCCACACCCACACCACCATAATAACACATTTCAGCAACTATTGACCCACAGTAATATTTCGAAGAGATATACAATGGTTAATGACATAGATAAAATATATCTTCCCAAACTAGCATGTCTGCAAACAAATCAAGTGACCAACAAGCAACACTTTTATTATAAAACATGCATTTGTGTTGCATTACCCATCATTTCCTATGTGAAACACCAAAATATATTTAAAAAAATGATATATCAAATCCCCCTGCTCTCACCCTGCTCTCTTCTATATCCTTTCCCTCAGTTGTTCGGGTCAGAACATATCAAGCTCCGAACTATCAGGAAGTGCTCAAACAATATGCAAACTTTCATAGCCTGCAGAAAATAAGAACTTCTCCACTTATGTTCTTCTTACTCATCTGATAATGTTTGTTACATACTTCATCAAAATGTGTTTTGTATTCTAAAATATTTAACTATCGCCATAGTCCTGGTTGTTTATTTCTAAGATAATTCTCACAATTTAGATGATAATAAAAACCATTACAGACATTGTTGTTCTGTACCTGTCTAGCTGTCATAACTCTACACAGTCAGTTAGCGTGGGCAGGCACATATTACTGACTTGGAGGGAAAGATCTTGTGCTAATTACATCAAAGATAGGCAACGCAAAGTGGTGCAATTATACTTGCTCTATACAAGTTTATTGTTAGCTGTTATAGCCCCACTATAATCTTTTTATTATGCAAAGTGCTGATACAACAGAACATAAAAGCAGCTATCAAGAGCACAAGGATACAGTAAAATACAAATTAAAAGTTTAGTCCTTCCATTAAAATGTACAAATTGTTTTTATATTTTGATAATTCAATATATTGATAATTATCTCCTTGTTGTGTTCTTCCCAGTAGGACAATAAAATATAAATCATGCACAGGTTTCTTCTTTACATCTAAGCAATCAGTCTCCTGTCAGTGAACTTGATGTTGAAAGCCAGTATTTTAGACTTTTTCTCCAAATAGTGTTATATTGCAACTGCTTTATTAATAAAAAATGATTTATAAACTATGCAATATATATGTAAATATGGTATGAAAGCTAAAAGTAAGCTCTATCAGATTTCAAAATGGAAAATACGTCTTTCTCAATCACCTTTCAAAACTGAGATACTCTTTCAAGTTCTGCAAGGTTTTGTCATATAAGTTTCTCCAAATAATTTCAAAATATTTTTTCTTATTGGTGTCATAAATGTCTCTGGATATTAAAATAGAGAATGGCAGGTTAGGCTAAGATTGGATCTTATTTGCAGGGTATTAGTCTAAAAGACAAACCCATAGTCTTAATTCTGATTCAAGATCAAGGAACCAACTGCGGCCAAGAGTAGCCTGGGTCCCATAAAAAAGTCAATGCTGTAGGCAAATTTCAAATTCTGAACAACACGCACAAGGTCATCGGGCTAGGAGGCAAGTGGAAGTAGTGAGACCCTAGGAACTAAAGCTCACACATTTGCCATAACACTATGACACTTCCAGGCTGTCACTTTTTGAGACGGGACAGACAATTTTTTTATAGAAAATCCATTAGTCACTCTGAGCCCCTCAGATATCTCTCTTTTGAAGGAATAGTCCTTTGTAGCTTTTCAGTTTATATTTATTGAATATACAGCACATGGTCTTAGGTATTAGCCTAGTGAGACAAGCAGGTGAAATTAGCCCATACAACATAGTGAAACAAAATTAGTGTTAGAACCTGCATAATTTGATCTTACTAATGTGGAGAAAACAGTGCAAAAAATAATAATGTTTGAAGAAGAAAAGATTAATAATATTTAATATTGTATGTCTGTGCAAATAGTTTTGCACAGACATACTGTACGGGCCGCTCATTGCAGGGTTCATTAACCTGCAAGTTTTGTGCTTGGGAATGGCATGTGTCTCTTTTCACCATCTCCCCTCTGTCCCTTCCCTGTGTGTTTCTCCTCTGTGTGTGCTGAATGTTTGCGTGTTATACGCTGACTGCTGTTGGTTTTATTTTCAAAGTCCTGCGTGCCTGACGTTGTTCGTGCAAGTGTTGCTGTCGTGTATTTTCTAAGTCCTGCGTGCCCGGCTTTGCTCAGCCTCGTTTTCATCTTGTTTCAGATTTTTTACGTTTTTCGTTCGCTATTCTTTTCCTCGCTTAGCCGATTTTCGATAGCCTAAAAACGGCAAATATGGGTCAAAGTTGCTTGCAACCTCACTCCCAGGCTTCCTGGCTCTCCCCCTGTGCTGTGTGTGAGTGTGTTTTATTTTTTTTATTATTTTGCTTGTTTTTAGGGTTTTTCGAGTTACGCTCTGGAACTAAGTTTGGCTGTTAAATTATCAAACTGCGCTCCTCGCGGTCAGCGGCAAACTGCTACGTTTTTCCGCGGGGTTCCGCATGTCTCAACTGCTCACCTCTCTTTATTAGGCTTGCAGTGCAATGAGCGCCTTTGGCGCTCATTGCAGCCTAAGTTCTGGGCCGCTGCCGATGAGCACTCATTGCAGCCTATGTCCTCGCTCATTGCAAGGCCTGCAATGAGCGCCTTTGGTGCTCATTGCAGCCTAAGTCCTGCGAGCTTCAACTGCTCGTCTCGCTGACCGCAAATGAGTTACCAAAATCTCAAGTTTTACGAACATTGCAAAAATCCACAACTATGTATGTGATATATATATATATATATATATATATACAGTGGTACCTTGGTACTCATCGTCAATTGGTTCCAAAAGGCATGACGAGTGGCAAATACGTTGACTACCAAACAATACGGAATTCCCATAAGGAGTAAGTTCAGGTTTTAGCGATCGCAACAAGTGCCAAGCAAGTGTTGAGTGCCAAAGCATTTTTTCCTCGTAGAAATGTGTTGATTACCAAATTCTATGAGTTTTGCAGAATTATCACTGTATATAGTAAATAAATAGTACATCTGTGTTCACATTTGAATGCCTAAAACAAGTTTAAAAACCTGCTTCCAGCTCAGAGTTCCAAGAAAAACAGTTATTACACTGCATTCTGGGAAGCTAAGGTGGCACATGCAAATGTGCCCACAAATGCCTCGCTCTTCAGTCCATAGCCATTATCAAACATGGCTTCCTTTAAGCTTATGCATACTGTATTACACAGCTTTAATGCAAAGCCAAGGTTGGATTAAACACAAGCTGAGTATCCTATCCATGTACAGCTGTTTCAAGCTTACTGGCTATCATCAGCATGGAGCGGGATCTCAGCCTGTGTTATGGAAATTATGAGTAGGTAGTTCACCACAACAATCATTTATAATATGGTGGGCAAAAGAGCGATAGAAGCCCTCCACTGTGTTCACATTTGAATGTCTAAAACAAGTTAAGAAACTTTTTTCCAGCTCAGAATTCATATATATGCAGGTGTTCCTCAGGTTAAGGACGGGATACGTTCCTGAGAATGTATTTAAACCGGATTTGTATGTAACTCAAATCACTTAAAATAATAATAATAATGACAACAATACTATAATGGCTCAAATGTGGTAATATTAATACCATGTAATACTGTAATGATAATACAGTGATAATAAGTTACAAAAACTATTCTGCTCTCTCTTAATTCAAACAATTATAACATAAAAGCAAAATCATCCAAAAAATCTAGGGAGCCAGTTCTTAAGTATGGCTCGTCTGAAACCCTGGGACTATGTATATACAGTAAAAACCCCGTTATCCAGCACCCACGGGCCTCCCTATTGCCGGATAACTGTAGTTACCGGTTAATCGGGAGTGCCCGAATTTAAGGGTCTAAACTACCCTTAAACCCTCCAAAACCCTCAAAATGCCTTAAAAAAGGCATTAGCACCTAAACTGGGCCATTTAGGCCCAGAAAAAATAATTAGAAAAAAAGTTAGCATTTTTTTTTGCAGTCTCGAACTCCGGATAGTGCCGGTTATGCCGGTTTAGCTGGAGTTTTTTGAAAATGGGGAATTGATGCCGGTGCCGGTTTCTTGAGAGTCCCAGTTAGTTGGATGCCAGGGATTCTACTGTATATATATATATATCACATATTATAATTGTCTAACCGGGATTCTACTGTATATATATATATATCACATATTATAATTGTCTAACCGGGATTCTACTGTATATATATATATCACATATTATAATTGTCTGACTCTAACTACGATTCATCGTCACGCTGCGTTGCATAGAGTGTACGACTTAGCGATGAGCGCCGCAGGTGCTCATCGCCGGTCGAGCCTCGCGCAGCGAGACGAGCCGTTAAATCGTACCACTTTGCTGATCGTACGACTTTGCGTTGAGCGCCGCAGGCGCTCATCGTCTGGCGAGCCTCGCACAGCGAGGCGAGCCGTTAAATTGTAGCACTTTGGCAATGAGCGTCAGAGGCGCTCATTGCAGGCGAGCCTTGCGCAGCGAGGCGAGCCCTTATATCGTACCACTTTGGCAATGAGCGCCACAGGCGCTCATTGCAGGCGAGCCTCGCGTAGCGAGGCGAGCCATTAAACCGTAGCACTTAGAAAAAAAATACGAGATTAAAAAAATTATGAGATAAGCGGCGGAACCAAAACAATAAAAAAACCAATAAATACACACTAAAAACTAAAAAAAAGGTCACTTACAGCATGGGGAACCAGGCAGGACGTCTGGGAGTGAGTTGGAACTCCAATTTACATCGATTTAGACGAGTTACAAAGATCGAAAATCGGCTAAGCGAGAAAAAAATGGCCGCCGAAAAAAAATGAAAACTAGGCTATACTACTACGAACAGCGTAAAACACAGCCACAGACGTATGTGTCTGAAAAACAACAAGATAAAGGATGCAGATTAACCGCGCAACGAGTAAAAAGACAGTAGCGAGTACATTTTACGAAACGCAATTACAGATTTACGCATTAACACAGATTTAATGCCTTTGTCTCGCGCAACATCGGATTTCCCGCCTAAAACAACGCATTTGATGAAATATAAGTTGAAAGTTACAAAAATAAAAAGTTTAAAAAAAAATGTGTATTTATTTTAAGAAAAAAAAAAGGGACAAATGTAGCTTTGTCATGTTGTGTGGCAAACAAATTTCACAACATTTAATTTTTATTGACCGTCATTTTATCGTTTCACCATATTTACTGTTAAACCGTAGTACTTTAGCGGACTTAGCGATGAGCGCCACAGGCGATCATCGCCCAGCGAGCCGTTAAACTGTTGTACTTTGGCAATGAGCGCCGCAGAAAAAATGGCAGACGAACAAAACGAAAACGAGGCTACAGCACTATAACCACGGAAAACACGTACCGATAATCCGCTAAGAGGCATACCACACATTACCGACCATTAAACGACGGACAGATCATGCGCTAAGAAGCATACCACACATTATCCGCCATTTTAGGATAATGCGAAAGTACACATACACATCTCATTGCCGTCATTTTTTGACGGGCAATACGCTAGTATATATATATATATATATATATATATGTATATATTTTTACATTTATAATTTATTATTTCCACTCTTGGCTTTATTATTGGCAGGTTGTGGTTCCTATGACAACTATGACAACCCAGTAACATGTACCACATAAATAATGTTCTGTATGTCACTTTTATTCCATTTAAACACATACTGCGTCTGAGGTGCTAAACTCCAGAGGAGTAAAAATTGCACATACAATTATGGATGATAGGCGTAATTCACATATGAAATAGGTTATGAAGTGTGACCTTTCACCTACCAAACAATGAGATTTACAGTAATCCTTAGTAAAGCTTATGCTCCTTAGGGACACTCTGACACTCTGTAAGCCCAAGCCTCTCCACATATATTAAATAAATTATATATAAGCTACAATATACGGTACAGAGATCATTTGGAGTGCCTATACCAAAATGTATTCAATTCTAAAATCTATCAGAGCTTGTCACTACTCAGTATTCACATTCATATTGACATAATGATAACGTTGACCAGTAAATACACAATTATTTTATGTAACATTACTATCAGAGTGCTATAGTAGCCCCACATAACATATGCAACATTCAACCATATAGAAAAGATACATCATACAGCGTAATCAGAACTACCTTTCAGTGGTGTTGACTGGAAATATTATATGATGGAATAGAAGCAGGTAATACATTTAGATATTTACACAACACATCTATAATATCTATGTTTTGCCCATTTTAGGTGCTGAGCATGCAGGAAGTATAGATAAGATTGCTAGTGTAGTGGAATCAACAGGGCCTCAGAGCCTGTACATGTACTGGAAGCAATGCATTGTATGTAGAAAAATAGCTTTACATGCACTCATTTGTACTCTAGTGTCTAGTACTGTTGTAATGCTATATAACAAAAAAACAAAGGTTAAAAAAAAATCATAATTTTAACTTCTGTGGCATTTTGACGCAATGTCTAGGGACACATTTCTTTTTGTTATGCATTTAAACAAGCATGCTTTAAATATTACTAAAAATGTAAAAAAATATTAAGCAAAACCTGTCTAAATCTCATTGAAACTAACAGAAAGTGCACAAAGTATACATATCCATGTAGATCTGGCAAACAAGCTCATTGGATGACAGGGGCAAGCTCTCATATCAGTCAAAATATTTGAATCTTTTTTTATTTGCTTTGGAACCTTCATTTGAAAAGGAAAACATTTAGTGGTACAGTATCAAATATCGTATTTAAGATGCAACAAATGTTCCTTTAAATGCATATTTAAATTTCCTGGATTATGAATGCATCTGATAGAGGAGAATCAGTAGTTTATGAAAATATTTTTTTTGTATGAAAAAATACCAAAATAACATTATTAAACTTACCCTAAAGTTTTATAAATCTCTTGAGCTTGTAAGCAGTTGATTCTGAGAGTTAACACCCCTGAAAATCACTGCTAAAATTACCATAAACTTAATTTTGGACAATCCCAAGCAGCTAATACATTGTTTCAATCTGTGAAATCAGTTTATGTAGCAAAGCATCATGGAATGTGTAGTCCTATGCACAAGGAAGCAAGGAAGTAGCTCAGACATTGCTATGTGAATTTCTGCAGTGTGCTGTTTTTGGCTTACGGCTATTAAATTGGTAATGTAAAGCAACCCTCCGACGACTTGAAGGGCAAGGGCGAGAAAAGCCTAAGGGACGTGGAAATTTGAACTGTGCGCCCGCAAATCCTTTGATCTGTCAAGCCTGTAACTGTTACATTTCCAATCATGCTATTAAATTGCAACAAATTCACTGGCGCTCAAGCCCGTAACCCACAAATGGAGCCAAGAAGCCAACAAGTGCTAGAGAGGACCCACAATCAGGGTAAAGTTCAATGCGTAGCACTGTAAATGCAAATATACACACACTACTGTGCATATATGTAAAGGGAAAGTGATGTTAGGTATTAAAATAAATAGCACAACATTCTGAAGCTTGCAAATAAGCAATATAAAATAATTTATTTCAGGTTAAATTTCCGTATTATATCGATCCCAGTAATCAGTGTGTTAATACATATAATGAAACTCGCATGTAATAGCTTTATCAATATTGCATTATTTCTGGAATGTAGGTCCTATCACAACTTGTAATGGAAGCCCTTAAGACTTTGAAATCCAACCTCCATTTTTCAGTGATGTAATGATGACGATCTCTGTTGCCCATGGCTCCATCTAAACCCATAACTACAGGTTTGACTAATTGATCATGTTCACGGCCGCGCATCCAACGTTCGGAAAATGGTTTACGGGTTTGCGTCTCAAGCCCGTAACTCGCAGCATGTTGTTATTTAATAGCTCTGTAACTCAGCCAAATTTCAAGCCTGCAGCCTTTGTGTGCTTGCCGATGGCACTACGGGATTCTAATTTAATGTGGCTGTATGCCTGTGTAAGCAACTATGGGGGTGTCTAAACGTTTAATTTTTAAATAAAAAAAATCTGTATGTGTATAGAATAAATCAATCAAATGTGTGTTTCTGGTATAAGCAGCATGTGTTAGATTAGGGAAAGGTAAAAACAGGGAAACTTAGATATACCTTTTAGACCTCTTTCTGACAAACTAATTCTGGTGTGTCATGACAGAGCAGCAGTCAGGTTATTTGGCTATACTGAAAACTGATTTAATCCCTTTAGGTTAGCTGTATCCAAAAAGAGTGGGAAGAATATGGAGAATTGTAAAACATAAAAATGTTAAAGGCCAGGAGCAAGAACTAATATTCTTATTAACTCTAGAGCTTGTTACATTATTTAAAGACAAAAAAAAAAGTGATCCATTAAATTAAATTATGGCTTGAGGACGTTTGGAACTATCCCAATCAAAAGGCATTGCAGGTGGTCGGAGTAATCCAGTATCTTGCTGCACCAAAAGTGCCACTTACAGTACAGTGGTGAGAGCCTGGGGCAGGTCCGGAGACGTTTCTTTGCTTGTATGAATTTTAATTACATTTAAAATGCCATATTGTTTCTGACTTTTTTTAAAACTTATTTTAATAGTTTACTTTATTGATTAAACAGTATTGCACTCTTATGTGTTTTTTTCTTCTTTTAATAACCATTTTGGGGATACTGTGTTGCTGCTGACAAAGGAGGTTACATATAGAAACCAAAAAGTTAGTTGATTGTTTTATTGCACTCTAACCATTTACTTTTGTGAGAGAGTCCATCTTTAAGATATGAAAATTGGTATTTGATTATATTACACTATTTTTATGTATTTATTCTTTGTTTTTTTACATATCTGCACCCCTTTTCTGTGGAACCTAAGTGTGGAAATCTGAAGATAAGTTTCTTAAGGTGGCTACAATTTGTACTACAAGTAATCATGGGAGTATTACTATTGCTTAATAACTGTACCTGTAAACCGGTTTTTGAGCAGTCTTTACAGCTTCAGGTTTTCAGCCACCATCACTCTGTTGACCAATGTGGCGACTACTTATTGAAGTCAATAGATGGACTTCAACCCTTGTCTACTTTGAGGTCCTACCTAGTTTCACTCATCACTGAAACACTTAATAGTAGTTCTACTCATTGTTGAAAGAAAAAAATAATCAATTGGGTTTAACACATAGTTGGTATCTTGATAGCTGTTTGGTGATAAAAACATAGCAGCATACTTAAGGAGCTTGTAAGGAACAAGACAATTACAAGTCAATAGCTCGTCCGTCTATAATTGAATTGAGTTAACCACTGTGCAGGGGAACAATCCCTACATAAATGCCAGTGGCCATGGAGGTGCTGATATACTTTATTTGGGTGGCCCAGAACATTGCAGGCATTAGAGTCAGTGTCCATCTAGATGTTTACCACTGCATGTCCACTCAGGAAGTATACCAAGGGCTCCAACCCCTGATCACATAGCTCTTTTGGAAAGAACGTTTGGTACAGTATGTTGTTAACATAGATTCACCAATGATACCAAAAAAGAAATCCCTCTTGCCACCTATCTCCTTCCTGTCTAACTTTAAAAAATACATATATAGTACATGCATCTTCAAGCCATGTCCAATATTTAGTATTTTTTAACCTAAGCAAATGGTAAAATTGTATGATCCTAGGAAGCTAACAATGTCATGTATAGCAGGCTTATCTACTGTCCATAACAGTTCTAGGTGAAGGATGCTGAGAAATTAATCTGAGCACAGATGCCTACTGAAATAAATATAAGAGAATGATTCCTGCCTGACATATGCACCACTGGGCTTCCTCCTTCAAGTTTGTATATTACAAAATACTATGCCTTTAGCTTATTAGACAATTACGTTTATTTGCAAAGTAAAGCAAAAGTATTTGCAAAGTCAAGTAAAGCAAACTAATACATGTTTTATTATTAAAGCTTTATATTTATAAGGTCAAATGTCTGAAGTTCCTTATAAGAGTTTGATGAATCCCAGAGTTTATTTTTCATCCATCTCCTTAGATATGTTCTGGCAGATTGTAATTAGTTATTCATTCATTTTGCCTGTTGTTGATGACATGCTGTGCAGACTAACATTACTGTATTTTGCTGTAACACATTAAATGGTGCTCTGGCAAGTAAACCAGGATTCACTTTTTATGTGAATATTTCTGTATGAAGTTGAAATATATATCCTGCAATTAATTGATCAATATATCTATGATATTCACCTGACAGTACTTGTCACACACATCATATTTAGCCAATGTGGCAAACCACATTGCATGCATGTATGGCAAAATTTATTTTTAATACCTCTAACTGGTATAAATTAAAAATAATTATATGTTACGGGAATTCAAATGTATATCTGTCTTCTGCTGCCTATACTATTGTACTCAGCTGCACCATGGCTAATTACACTGAAACTTTTTAAATTCTTAATTTTGTCTCAAGCATCCCCTGGATTTCCTTTAGTATGTAAGATTGCAAACAGCAGTCCTAGGCTATTCAATGCTTTGGTTAAAAGCACCATATAACCTAAGTTGTTGCTCAGGACAGGTCTTCCTACTCCTCTTGTACCTGAATGTTTAAATCTGTATTGTCATCACCCCTTCAACTAATGCAGTCATAAAAATGGAAACTTTGTTGTGATCAACCCTCCAGTACTTGAAGTATCTTTGGATAAAAGCGCTATTGTTATGATCTGCTTCTTCAATTGGGCTTAATAAGGCTGTTATGGCTAAACCTACCTATCGGACCTTTCAGGTTCTTTTGATCCCTTCACCAAGACAGCTGATGTCTCTGAAATGCCCTTAGATACAGTAGTTAAAAATATGAACACAGGCTCAGCATTATAAAAATCAGGAACTCCTTTTTTTGCTGTTATAATTCATAATAGGTATAATAGATGTATATTTAAACTTGAACTGATAACATTCTGTAACAGTTTGTGTATCTTCTGGATTTTGTATACATTGCTATAACAGTCATTGACAATGTTTCATAACATCCACTTCATTGTTATCTTCTCTAGGAATGCTGACATATACATATATCTTCTAGATAGTTTTCCTCCCCTTTTATTAGGAGCATACACACACTTCGGTTTCCTCCCCTTTTATAAAAAGCATACACACACTTCATATGTCTTCAAGATATGTTACCTCCCTTTTCTTTAGTAGCATACACATACTTCATATATCTTTAAGTTATGTTACCTCCCTTTTCTTTACGAGTGTACACATACTTTATATATCTTCATTCAGAGCAGACTCTTCCGCACAGCAGGATACCAACTGACTGATAACATAACTTAATCTATCTGGCAATTACTGACTGATATCCCAGTATTCTAAATTATTTAACTGTTCATGAACAAAACATGCAACATAACATACATTAATTAACATACATAGGGTAATCAAACTAACATAACATATTACATAACTATAAAACATACTATACAATCACTGAGCCCATAGAGTCGTCAGGGGGATCTTGACAGCTATACAAATGTAAAAAAAGTTTATAAATTCATACTTGTTGAATAAAAGATAGTATATATCTATACTGAATGTATTGAATATATTATTTTTATTATTATTTTATCATTATTATTATTATTTATAATAATAATAATAATAATTTATGTATTTATATAGCACTTTTCTCCCAGAAGGAACTCAAGGAAAAAGAAAAGGGATAAGTGTATATCTTATTTAAAAACTTGGCTGAAGAGAAGTGTCTTCAGTCTTCTTTTGAATTGATCCATGTTAGGGGCATCTCTTACTGAGTGTGACAGAGTTCCAGGATCTTGGTGCTGCAGACATAGATACTGAGCCACGGGAAGTAGAAAATAACTGTCAAAAGACCTGCATAACAAGGTAATGAAACTTCATAAAGATGGACAAGGATATAAAAAGATATCCAAAGCCTTGAAAATGCCAGTCAGAAGTGGAACATTTGGGGATCTCTTGATACCAAGCCAAGGTCAGGTAGACCAAGAAAGATTGCAGCCACAACTGCCAGAAGAATTGTTCAGAATACAAAGAAAAACCCACAGATAACCTCAGAAGAAAAACAGCTGCTCTGGAAAAAGACGGTGTGGTTGTTTAAAGGAGCACAATACAACGATACTTGAACAAAAATTAGCTGCATGGTCGAGATGCCAGAAAGAAGCCTTTACTGCGCCAATGACACAAAAAAAGCCCAGTTACAATATGCCTGACAACACCTTGACACACCTGACAGCTTCTGACACACTGTAATTTGGAGGGGCGAGACCAAAATAGAGATTTATGGTCACAACCATAAACGCTATGTTAGGAAAGGGGTCAACAAGGCCTATATTGAAAAATATATCATCCCCACTGTGAAGCATGGTGGTGGCTCACACATGTTTTAGGAGGGGGGGAGCTCTAAAGGCGCAGGGAATCTTGTGAAAATTGATGGCAAGATGAATGCAATATGTTATCAGAAAATACTGGCCGACAATTTGCATTCTTCTGCACAAAGGCTGCGCATGGGATGTTCTTGGACTTTCCAGCATGACAATGACCCTAAGCACAAGGCCAAAAAAGTCCTGAAGGCAAGAGTGAGAGGATGTGACGAGTTGTGTAAAGAAGAAGGTCATTAGCAGAGCGAAGAGGGCGGGTGGGGGAGTATTTGGAGATGAGAGCAGAGATGTATGGGGGAGCGCTATTGTTGAGGGCTTTGAAAGTTAGGGTATTTCAAAACATACATATAATTGAATATGTGTCGTATTGTATAGATTTATTTTATTAATAATCACAGTACAATCTCCTTGTTCTTGCAGTAACATCCCTGAATTTAATATTGTAATAGACATTATTAAACTATACACATACAGTCTACATTTATATCTACACAATACTAAAAATATGAACACCTTTTCTTTTTTTTACTAATAAATCACATTAAATATATATTTTTTTTCAAGATTAATCATACATTTACTTTAGAGTACTTTTGCATAGAGTGGTTTATTTGAACATTCTTGAGATTTCTGACTACTTCAATATCAAAATCTACTTGTCCTCAATTTTTACCCGTTTTAAAAGAGGCGAATTAAGTTTAGTATTAAAAATACGTTTTAAGTTTCTTCTTTACCAATTTTAATTCAATTATTTATTATATGATCAGTTATCTACAATCTATTTAACATAAGTAATTAACCAAAGTGATTTGTACTAGGAAACATAATTGTTCTTTTTTCAAACATTATTTTTCCATTTCTGTATTGGGGATTGTAAATGAATATACATCTGTAGAAATTACTTATAGGGAATATCTGAGTCACTATTTTTTCATTAGCAAATTAAATTTTTCATGTAAAAATATTTTTTCTAGGAACTTGTTTTTTTAAATGCACAACATACAAATAGTGAGATCTGTGTCCCTATGTTCAGTAGTTGTATAACAACATTGTAAGTTCTACGGAGCAGGAACTTCTCCCCCATTTATATCACCATGGGTTACTGCATTTTTATGTAACACATACCCTCTGTATATAATGTATTTTCCCCCTTTTGTATGTATTTGTATGTATTAAATGTTGGCAAAAAAACAAATCTTAATAAGAATATTAATTGATTAGGAATTCTGTTGAGGTGGTTCCTGAGTATAATTGTTTAATTTAATGATGTTATATGACCAATCTATTTGTCACAAGAACAAATATAAAAAAATAACCCATCTTCTTAAACAAAGTCTATTTAGGAATATATGAATCAAAACTGACTTTAATGTATTTTTTTACATTATTATGTAAAGTACTCCTCTCCTGTGGCAACTTTGACTTGGTGGCTTTTCTTTTCATTTAAAATCAACTGCTCTGTTGTTAATAACATTCTGATGAAATGGTACAATAAATGGCTCTTATCAGTGGCAGAGATTATTAATGCCCTTTATTTGATTAACTCGTTACTTGCTTGATTGTGTATCTCACTATCTCTTATTACACTTAACATACCAACTAAGCTGCACTTTACAAGGTGACTTTGCTTTCTTTTTTCAGGTATCAAACCTTGATGGCAATGTTGGAGCCGCCTTGTCTGCTTGGTATATGATTTCGTTTCAGGCAATCCAAAGATCACACTACTAACTTGACAAGGTGGTTCAAGGATAATAAAACAAGGCAATGTTAGTGTGTTAGCTGGGCCACTCAGTTATTAACATTGTAGGGCAATTGATAAGGAACTGGTACTATTTTGCAAATAGGTAATAATGTTACTGCATTATCAGAACTGGTACAGCAAAACAGTTTGTGATCATCATTATTTACTAGCACACATATAAGCATGTTTTGGCCTACGCCTTTGATTCCCCTTTCATTCCCCTCCTCCATTTTCTCACCCCCACCTCTGGATAATGCCTTGCTTTACATAAGAGGTACCAAATGGGCTCTGAGGCCCAAGTCATGTGAAGCGCAATTGTATGATGCAATTCTGGAGAGAAAGAAAGAGGGGGGATAGGGGTGAGAGGGAAAGAGGGAGGGATAAAAGGGGGAGAGAGAAGGAGGTGGGAGACTATGGGGGCGCCTTCAGTGGACAAGCCCAGGGCAGTCTACATACACCACTGAGCACACATGTACTGACCTAAAAGTTAACATCACCTAAATAACTAGCTTTGTCCCATTTCAGTTAAAGGAACATGGAACTTATCAGAACTGCTCTACATCATTAAACAGAGCACTGAAAACAAGATGAAAACTTGTAGATATGGGCTCCTTGGTCACTGTGACATTAGGAGTTCATCTATACACAACTGATGAGGTCCAATAAAGGATGAAACCTTTTTCAAGAGTTTACTGTTTCTCCTGGACACAGGCCAGCATTTTTGTCTTGGCTTTTAGGCCTTTTCCTGGGGTTATCTGGTGCTCTAATTCAGAAAATTGCACTGGATAGACAACAGCTCTAGTTTCTTAGATATAGATATGGGATAGTAGAGCCAAACATAAAAATTGGGCAAGAAAAGATTTGCCTCCGAAAGGATTAGATGTTAGTTGTAGGACAAAATGTAATCATTGAACCTTTGGTAGCACAAGATAGAATCATACTGCCACCTCTACACATAACCCTAGGCCTGATTCAATAATCTGTAAAGACTTTGAATAAAGACGGTTTATGAACTTGAGAGCTTCCGTTTTTTTGTCATCATAAGCTGCAGCTAAACTGGAGATAACACCAAAGTAAATTAGACACTTCGATGGTTTTAAAAATAACAAGCACCATTTAAATACAATTATAAAACAGTTGTGTTTACATCTTCTCTACTTGATTTTGACTGCTCTACATGAGGGTGCAGTATTTGCGGGTTTAGAGTTCCTTTAATGTTGCCTCCAACATTGTGACATAACTAAGGACAATAAGGGGGATACAGTTATGATTCAGGCACGCTACTAGAAATCAGGGCGAAGATTATCTGAGCTTCAAATGGATTGCAAAGTGTTTTGCTGAAGCTGCACCAGGGGTTGATCTACTGCTGGTGCAGGTGGTGCATTGCACCAGAGCCTGTCTACATTCTTTTTTAACATTTTTGTATTGCATTTTTTTGTAGTGTAGTGTAGACCCCACTGGGCTCCCACCAGGGGCCACCTCAGGGCACTATGCACCCCTCCTGTGTACTGTGGAACCCTGTTTTCATTGGTGGTTCGAGGTATGCTTCCCTGTCTGCGCTTCTTTTTTGATTGGGAGGGAATTTATATGTTTTATATATACAATAGATATATAGATAGATAGCGTCGGGGGGCCCAAAATATTTTTTTGCGTCAGGGCCCTCTCCATTCACTAGCTCCACTGAGCCGCACTATCAAATTTCCCCATAGGAAATAGACAGCACAGACTTCAGTTTTCTGTTTCATATCCCTTGCCAAGCTTAGTAAATCTAGGGGATTGTATCTTCCTTTTTATATATGTTCACCTTTGTGGCTGTATACTATACATCTCTAGGCTTTCATTCACAGTTCTTCAGCTGCTAGGCTGCCTTCCTGGAAGACAGTGTTGTAGTTTCTGTGCTAAGAAAGCATATATATATTAGTATCCTACTCACCTATTAAAAGTGTGCAGGCAAGGGTTACATATTCACCCCAGTCCAAAATATGCATACTAATAGTAATGAAAAAAACAAGCAAACAAAAAGCTAATCAACGGTATATGTATCATACACATCTACAATATAGTTTATTAATTATATTATTCATTTTAAGACAAACTTTATGGGACAGATGTACTAAGGTGTGAAGCCTGGAAGAATCTTCTATTCTATATTATCTTATTGGGCAAATGTCAAACAGTTCTTCAAGATTTTTCAGTCTAGTACATATATTTTTCAGGGGGCATGTACGGACCAATTCAATGGATGCTATTGTAAGAGTTCATAATATTATCACTCACAATAATAGCGCTGAAAGATGTGCTTAGTAAGTGTGAAAATTCACAAACATGCGGGTGCTAGATTGGAGTTGATATGGTTCCAGAAAAACTTGTAGTTTGAAGGGAACTGGTAAAACAAGCAAGGTCTGAGCCAGGGAATTCTGCACATCTGTCAATGTCAGATCTGATGCTTCAATGTCAACGTCTCACTGGACCCTACTGCAAACCTTCAATAGACATTTATGGCCTTCACTGTCGACATTTGACTTTTTACAAATATGTAGTTTTGAGCAACTATAAACAGTAAATACAGTTAAAGCTCTTTATAGAAAAATAATAAAATTCAGCAAAACTAGTGAGCATTTGTTTCCATGCACTTTTTTAACATTTAAAATAAATATTGATTTAGCAAATACAAGGAAATAGTCCTGAAGAGCGTATTTCCAATTATTACAAATGGTAAATCTATATGCACATATTAATTGAATGATCCTTTGAATGTAGCATTTAGCATGCCAGTAGTTATAAGAGAAACAATATAATTGTAAGGTTTTGGTGACAGTGTATTCATGCAAAGATTTCAGTGAGAAAATTGTCAGTAAAATGCTATATATCGTATATTACCTTTCAGTGTCAATATATTATGCATATTTTTTTGATTGAAGACTCACCGCGGCGTGCTAAGTGAGGTGCTCATTTTTGTGCCAAATTTGTGAATGTGGCAGTCTTACAGCCCCATTAAATTCGAAGCCCGTAGGTGCATGGTCACACCCGCAAAGGCTGCGGGCTTGAAATTCGGCTGTGTTACAGAGCTATTAAATTGAACCATGCCGCGAGTTACGGGCCGTAGACGCAAACAAATAAACCATTCTTGTGCACATTGGATGTGTGACCGTGACCATGATCAATTAGTCCAACCCGTAGTTAAGAGTTTAGACAGAGCCAATGGCAAATGAGATCGTCATCATTACGTCACTGAAAAATGGAGGTTAGATTTCAAAGCCTTACGGGTTTGAATTACGAGTAACGATCGGACCCACATTCCAGAAATAGTGCAATATTAATAACTCAGTATATATGATATTCTTGTCCATGCGAGTTCCATTATATGTATTAACACATTGATTGCCGGGATCGATATAACACGGAAATGAAACAGAAATAAAAATATTTTATATTGCATATTTGCAAGCTTGAGAATGTTGTGCTATTAATTGTAATACCTAACATCACTTTCTCTTTAATTGAAAATACAGTACTCTGTGTATATTTGCATTTACAGTGCTACAGATAGGACTTTAACCCCTTTGTGAGTCCTCTCTAGTACCCGTTGGCTTTTTGGCTACATTTGTGGTTTACGGGTTTGAATGTCAGTGGATTTGCAGCAATTTAATAGAGATTTTCCAACATAACCGTTACGGGCTTGACAGATCAAAGGATTTGCGGCTGCAGAGTTCAGATTTCGTCATCCTGTAGTATTTTTTGCACTTAACCCTCAATTCGTTAGCGGGTTGCTTTATGGGGCCAATTTAATAGTTTTAAGTCTTGCGGACTACGTTACGGGCTACGGTTTTACGCGTTGAGGGAATTTAATGTGGCTGATAGAGTACCTTTGCTGCAGTACATAACCAACAATATTCATCATGTATGATTACAGTCACATTTGAATTTTTTGATTGCATACTTTTCTCCCTGGCAAATTCCACTAAGTATTATGGCAAATTCCATGATATTTTATTTCTCTTCTAATCTTTTTTGGAAACATATTGGCTCATACTCTGTCCTGCCTCGTGACAACCTCTTCAGTTAAATAAAGATAGCACCTGTTAAAATTCCTTGGCACTCTAATATTTTGTAAAGGTCAGTACTACCTCACTACATCAGCCTCTGAAACATGTTATAGAATCAAGACCAAGGAGTCTGTGGTATATTTATACCAAGACCAACAAGGCCTAGGTCTAAGGCACCAGATTTTTATGGCATAGCAGTCTGCCTCAAGTTCTTGCTACAGCGCTGTACATAAATATTCCTGACAGTTTCTGACATACTTCACATATGCATGAACCAGAGGTGTGTTTCTGCTTATGCTCACAAGGCCCAGGCCTAGGGCAGCACATTCTCTGGGGGGAGAAGGCTACCCAAAGATGCAGAGCATGGGAATGTGTTTGCATACGCACATAAATATCTATATGCAGTGAGGAGAAAGGAGAAGTAGTCAGCAGTACTAACTCAAGATGTCTAGCAGTAGAAAGGTTGGCTATACTTATCAGTTTAGTTAATCTTGGACACAAAATAGCAATTGATCTGTTAGTATTAAAGTGGGCACACATTGGAAGTCACATTCTTATACAGCTTCATGAAACTGAGGCCAAGTGCCTAAACTGAGTTATTGCCCTTACACAGTAGATCATTATTAATCAACCTGCACCAGCGAGACAGCTTTACAATGTATCAGCAGCCTGGTATCCACTGTGGATGGACACAGATATTTCACTGGCATTTCTTTCCGCGGGGCTGGATTAGTTGTTAACATAACAATACCTTGGCATGGAAAATTTTCTCATAGCCACTTGTATATATCTGAAAAGGAAATATTTCGGTCAGTCTCGAAAGGACTAATGTTCCACACAGCAAATTATAGTGTTTGCTGGATGGAAATATTTCTGTTGTGTTCAAACGTTAAGCAGATTGTTAAACAATCAAAAATATTTTAAAACGTTATTATACACTTTCAGAGGGTCCAGTAGCATTTCCTAAATCTGTTACTCTAGTTTTGAGTATTTCCTGGGTCATATTCTCAAGGCAACAAATAGTATGAGATGGTATCACAAACAGAATAATTACAAAAAAATAATAATTTTGTATTACATAAACTTTATGTAATACAAAATTGAGGAACATGGAATTCATCAGTACAACTCTACATAATCTGAACAGTAAAAATCAAGTGGCTTTTTAAATTTAAGCATATTATTGTTTTCATATGCTTTTATGTAACCTAGTTATTCCTTCAACTGGCTGCCGTTCTGCTGAGTGTGGGACATATTCAATTGGAACCCCGCAAAAAGATTACAGACAGCCTAATGTCTGCGAATGAGTTGCGGGCTCCTATTCCTCTCAGATTACGAGGCTATTCAATTGCTCAGGGCCGCAAACTTGCGGGCCCGAAGCCAAAACTGTAAAACATGCACTGGTTTGGAGCAGTTGAGAGCGGTACCATGATCAATTAGGCAAGTCCATAACCTCCCATATCGAATCAGCCAATAGGAAATGAGACTGTCAGAATTACGTCAGTAAAACATAGAGGGTACATGTCATTCAATTAGGTTCGGGAATCCGATATGCGATCAGACTCGCAAGATAGGTGGCCTGATATGTATTAACTCATTGATAACCAAGATCGATTTAACCCCAAAATGAAACATAAAAACTAAATTTAATTTCCTGCCAATTTGCGGGCATGAGACTGTTTTGCAATTAAACAACCAAAAATACAACCTTATTCATTTAATTTCTTTAGGCACTTAAATCTCAAAAGAAAAACTGTTAAATTTTAACCTGGAGCAAAAACACATTTGAGCATTTAGATGGAGCTTGTAATATATGGTCCATTCAGAACTTGATGTAATGTGCCTGTAAACCCATTGAATCTTCTGGCACTGATACTCCTGCTTAGATTTAGATTAAAAACAGTTAAAATTATCAGAGCTGCACTTCTAAACAAAGTATAATATGGTGAAAAGACTTACAGATGAAAAGCTACACATTTTTTCATTTGATTTTACCTGATCTGCATAATGCTGCAGAACAGTTTTACCTACTTCAGTGGCCCTTTTAATTGTGAATCTTAATTTATATGATTAATAATGACAATATTGGGCTATATTTGCTCAAGAGATTAGCCTTTTTGTTATACAATAATAAAGATTTTTACACCTATAACCCTCTGCCTTTTTTATTTATACCACCTAGACTTGCTTGTCCTGAATATAATTTCTGAATATTATTTTCAACCATACTGGGAATGGACGGACAGTGCTAGTTAGACATAAATATTATTTACTGCTTATGATATGTAAAAATCTCCCCTCTATTCTTCTGTAATGTGTGAAGATTGTTGTGGCTTGTACTTAACCCCAATATAGCGCTACGGAATATGTTGGTGAGTTACAAATAAAGGATAATAATAATCTTCCTTCTCATACATGACAAAGCAAACTTTAAAATGATGAAGAATTTCTTCACTTCCTTCACTTTTCTTGGACCTTTGTAACATATAGATCCACTGCAATCAATGTGTTAGCCATTTAAGGCTCAGTTCAGAGTTTCAAGATTTGCCTGACCTCCAACCCACAAGCTTTATAGTATGGATATCACAAATTCAGGCCTGTTGGCATGCCCTGGGCATTGTTTTTTAGAGCCACCGCTGTAGATTGTAAACTGTTTCAAGTAAGGCCGTAAATATATTTTTTTATTGGTATATTTAAATAGTTGCCGTATTTTTCTGTATACCTGTATCAACTTAATATTTGGTACTTACAGACAACTTTAAAACGGTTTTTTTAACAGTATGTATATATATATATATATATATACATACAGTATCTCACAAAAGTGAGTACACCCCTTACATCATGCAGGACCAGACTAAACATATATACACATATGTCTATATGTGTATATATGTTTTCTATAATATGTTGTGTTGATGCCCCCTATATGCATTTACCTGATGATGTCAGATGCTGCCTCTACTCTCTCGGCATCAGTGTTTACATACAAACTGAGGGTTTCACCTCATATCAGTGTTTTTGTGCTTTTTGTGCCTTATCCGTTTTCTGTCATTTAGGGATTATTTCATCTACCTTTCCTCAGTATAGATGTATACTTTTAGTGGTGGGAGTGTCATGGTCTTGGCCTGCATGAGTGCTGTCGGCAATGGGGAGCTACAGTTCATTGAGGGAACCATGAATGGCAACATGTCCTGTGACATACTGAAGCAGAGCATGACCCCCTCCCTTCAGAGACTGTCCGCAGTACAGTATTCCACCATGATAACGACCCCAAACTCATCTCCAAGACGACCACTGCCTTGCTAAAGAAGCTGAAGGTAAAGGTGATGGACTGACCAAGCATGTCATCAGACCTGAACCCTATTGAGCATCTTTGGAGCATACTCAAATAGAAGGTGGGGGAGTGCAAGGTCTCTAACATCCACCAGCTCCGTGATGTCATCATGGAGGAGTGGAAGAGGACGCCAGTGGCAACTTGTGAAGCTCTGGTGAACTCCATTCCCATGAGGGTTAAGGCAGTACTGGGAAATAATGGTGGCCACACCAAATTTTGACACTTTGGGCCCAATTTGGACATTTTCACTTGTACTCACTTTTGTTGCCAACGGTTTCAACATTAATGGCTGCGTGTTGAGTTATTTTGAGGGAACAACAAATTTACACTGTTATACAGGCCGTACACTTACTACTTTACATTATAGCAGAGTGTAATTCCTTCAGTGTTGTCACATGAAAAGATATAATAAAATATTTACAAAAATGTGAGGGGTGTACTCACTTTTGTGAGATACTGTATATATATATATAGTATATTTAGGTTTTCAGCTGCACTAGGACAAACTATATGACATATCCCCCTCCCCCCCCCCCCCCACAAATACTGTATATACACGGTCTAGTCACATTATTATTACCACCACCTGCTTTTTATGTCAGGAGTGCGTACCCAAAGAAATACAGCCGATGTTCTGGGCGACAGTACAGCGAACCCTGTTACGTTTTGGTTTCAAATCAAACGGCTGGTCACTGCACCCACGTTGACAAGGGTTCACCGTCAGAAATGGCTTACATTTGTACAACAGTACCGAAATTGGACCTCTTCTGATTAGGCCTTTTTCATGCCTTTATGCCTTTTCATATGAGTCACGTTTTTAGCACCATCAAATGAATGTACATTGGCGTGTCACCTCCTAGAACAAGCACTCTGTAATAATTGCTGGAAGAACAAAAGCTGCTGGCAGCAGCATTGTGGTCTGGGGAATGCTTTCTTGGCATTTTCTGGGTCCTCTTATACCACTGGAAGGCACTCTCAACCAATTAGGTTATCTATCCATCCTTGCAGATCAAATAAACCCATACACGTTGACTGTCTTCCCTGGAGTGGATTGTATCTTCCAGCAGGACAATACAACATGTCATATGGTCAGAGTTGTCTGAGAGTGGTTGGAGGAGCATGATGAAAAGTTCAGAGTACTTCCCTGGCCTCCAAATTCCCCAGACTTGAACCCTATCGAGCACCTTTGGCACCATCTCAATCGCCATGTTCGCCATATGGATCCTCTACCACGCACTCTTCAGCAGCTGTCGGATGTATTGCAGTCTGCATCGCTCCAGATACCCTTGCCAACCTTCCAGCATCTTATTGACTCATTACCACGCCGCTAGCTGCTGTCCGTGCTGTTATTCAAGATAGTAGCTGCTGGTCAAAATAATATGATTCGACTGTGTGTGTATATAGGTGGAGGGCTTCTATCTCTCTTTTGCCCACCATATATTAAATAATTGTTGTGGTAAACTACCTACTCATAAGGTCCACAACACAAGCTGGGATCTCGCCCCAACGCTGATGATAGGCAGTGACATTGAAATGGCTGTCCGTGGGTAGGATTCCAAGCTTGTGTATAATCCAACCTTGGCTTTGCATAAAAGCTGTGTAATGCAGCGGGCATAAGCTTAAAGGAAGCCATGTTTAAAATTATTATGGCTTGAAGAACTAAGCATTTGTGGGCACATTTGCATGGCCCTGCTCAGCTTCCCAGAGTGCAGTGTAATAACTGTATTTCTCTGAATTCTGAGCATGATGCACGTTTTTTAACTTGTTTTAGAGCCACATTAAATTCCAAGCCCATATGTGCAACATGAGACCCGCAACGGCTGTCGGCTCGAAATTTGAGTTACAGAGCTCTTAAATTAGAACGGACTGCGAGTTACGGGCTTGAGGCGCAAACCCGTAAACCATTGGTTGAAGGTTGGATGCATGGCCATGAACGTAATCAATTAGTCAAACCCGTAGTTACGTGTTTCGATGGAGCCAATCGTCAGAATTATGTCACTGAAAAATGTAGGTGGCATTTCAGTCTTATGGGTTTTAATTACGAGTTGCGATTGGACCCACATTCCAGATATGATGCAATATTGATAAAGCCGTAAATATGATATTCTAGTCCATGTGCGTTCCATTATATGTATTAACACATTGATTGCCGGGATCGATATCACACGGAAATTGCACATGAAATAAAGTATTTTATGTTGCCAATTTGCAAGCTTGAGAATGTTGTGCTATTAATTCTAAGACCCTACATCACTTTCCCTGTCAATAAAAGTACAGTAATGTGTGTATATGTGCATTTAAAGTGCGACAGATTGGACTTTACCCCCCTTGCGGGTCCTCTCTAGCACTCGTTGGCTTCCTGGCTCCAGTGATTTTTATGCAATTTAATAGCGCAATTGCAAAGTAACAGTTCCAGACTTGAAAGAACAAATGATTTGGGGGCGCTCAGTTCAAATTTCCACGTCCCATAGTGTTTTTTCGCTCCTACTCCACATGTCGTCAGGGGGTTGCTTTACAAGGCCAATTTAAAAGCCGTAAGTCTTGCGGCTACATTACGGGCTATGTTTTTACACATTCTGGGAATTTAATGTGGCTACTAGACATTCAAATGTGAACACAAATGTACTATTTATATACTGTACTACTGTATGGTGGAGGGCTTCTATCTTTCTTTTGCTCACCATATAAAATGACGGGGCAATACAATTGTAAGGCAGGTAATGCTGTTTGCAACAGACATTAATTTTTTTGGTGGTCTGAGATCCTTTGGCGCTCACTGCGAGCCTCGCGCTGAGCGCCTTTGGCGCTCATTGCCATCCTCTTGGTTGTTGTATTTTTTTTTATCAGAGTCACTTTTGCTGTCATTGTAAGGTCGGCGCTGATCTGCTTTTTGTGCTTATTGCAAAGCTGTCCCCTGGTGTAGTTTGTGACGATGTTTTGTGGTTTGACAACTATTATATGTGATACAAAATAACATTAATACATTAGGAAGCACCCTATTTCAGATGCAATACAACAACAAAAAAATTTCCACAGCCCTTTAAGGTGAAAACGCTTAATTTGTGCAATAATTGCTAGGGTTATAAAGGACACAGAATACATGGGGTGAAAATAGAGATATGTCGGTTATGAAACTTTTTCATATCCCTAAATTTTGGTTATGTTTTATCTTTCCAGTACAATAAAAGGAAGTGAATTATTCACATCCTCCATTATCTTATCACAGATTAGTTTGTAGTTCCAGAAAGATTTTAAGACAAAGTAATTTAAATGTTCTTGGAAATGAAGTACTCTCCAGCCCAGATAAGAGACAGAATGTTAAAGAAAAAAGAAACGTTTTTAAAAATACAGTGCTCTTAGAATTTCTGGGCCTAAGGACTAACATTTTTCCTTTTTTGCTTTATGACAGAACTAACTTATTTATCGAAATTCATATGACACCCCTCATTCCTTTTGAACTGCATGTGATATACAGTAACTAAGACTAAAGTAATGAAACTGGATATAATGTAAACACACTGGGAATTTAATTAAATCCTTAACATCAAGAAATATTTTACTTCTTCTGTAATGATGCCATAATCTAAAAAGTTCGCCTGTGCAAAACAAGTGTGATTGTTTTATTTTGTTAACACACACACATTATATATAAACCAGCAAATTGCCCGTCAAAAAAGGACGGGCATGAAATTGTAAGCCAGGGAATGCTGTTTGAGACATAATGTAAACCGTTTTTTTACCCTGAGGACCTTCAGCGCTCATTGCAAGGCTTGAGCTGAGCTCCTTTGGCCGTTGGATGTTTTTTTTTTTGTTATTAGAGGGGCTTTTGCTGTCATTGTAAGGTCTGCGCTAATCTGCTTTTTGCGTTTATTGCAAGGTTGTCCCCTGGTGTAGTTTGTGTGGTATGAGCAGCGTTGGCGCTCGTTGTGAGGTGCGCGTTGAATGTCTTTTGTGTTTATAATTAATAAATTAATAAATTAATATACTTTACCTATTTCTAAGTAACATATATATATATATATATAATATATTGTGCTGAAGAGCTGACAATCTGTTTTGATGTTCCTGCAGCATACAATGTAGGTTTGCACTGTTGGGGAGCTGAGGTGTAAGTGTCAGCAATGTGTGCAGTGTGTAGTGTAAATAGGCTGCGTGCGCGAGGGGAAGCCGTTAGTATAGCTGTGTACTTCCGCATTGTGTAAGTTAGTGTTGTGAATGTGTATGTGGTACGCGGGTGTGGATGATGTATCGTCCTTGCTAAAAGTGTATCTTTACCTCGTACGGCTTATTTTAAAATTCGTCTGTGCTTGGTGTTGTTTGTAACCACTTGTGAGGCACCGTAGAGCCTCCACCTCCGCAAATGCGGCCCCTCGAACTGCGTCCCTCGCTTCGCGTGACAACGATTCGTAGTTTGACAACTATTATATGGTATATATACAATATATATATATATATATATATATATATATATATATATATATATATATATATATATATATATATCCTCAGTATGGTATGAATGAAAGAAAGGATTTTTTCTACCCTAACACAAGATAAAATAAAATGTGACATTTATGTTGACATTTAATGTACTTTCTTGCACTTTAAAAGTTAAATGAAATAAAAAATATATAATACTTAGAATTGCAAACTCCTTGATGTTTAATGTTTAATGCTCAGCAGACGGTCCCATGATCAGCATTGTTGGGTATGATACATTTCTCTGAATGCAATATTTCAGTCCGTTTCCAGGTCTAATGATCAGTGTTTCATCTTCCCTTGAATTGTTAGCCTTTCCAAATAATGCATTGTTACTCATTCTCGATTAAAGTAACAATGGAGAAGTTCACAGTATAGTATAATTTAAAACTATAGATAACAACAGGTGTTTTACCAATTAAATGTAATTAAAAATTTTCCTACAAAGAAAAAATAGAAGTTTGCCATTTTAAGCCGTTAGCTTTTGTGACAAAATAGCACACAGATTGAAATACTTTATTAATGAGAGATAATTGAAATTTCTGATTAGCTCCTGTGGCATTGGAAACATTATCTTGAGTGCAGTCACCTGTGTCTGAACATGCCTAGTCTTTTTTACTCAGGTGACTGCACGCAACACAGTGGACCCAATGCCGCAGGGGATAATCAGTAATTAATGGCAATGATCTCTTATTAACAGAAAATTTCAATTTCATTTTCTCTGCTTGTGGATCAGAAAAGCTGACTGTCAGGTCAAAATGTATAAATCCAATATACCGTATTTTTCGCCCTATAAGACGCACCGGCAGATAAGACGCACCTAGTTTTTAGAGGAGGAAAACAAGAAAAAAAAAAAATCTGAATCAAACACAAATACACTCAAACACAAATACACTTTACACACAGATACACACCTACATTACACACAAATATATATATATATATATATATATATATATATATAGATAGATACACATACATACATATACATACACACATAAATATACATACACATACATACATACATATATACACACACATACACACACATACATACACACACACACACATACACATACATATCCATATACTGCAGCATTTGGGAGCCATTGACCCTCCCTGACCCTCCTGATCCTCCCTGACCCTCCCTGACCGTCCTGATCCTCCCTGACCCCCCTGATCCTCACCTTTTATAGAGACATATACATACACACATAAATAAATATACATACACATACATACATATATACACACACACACACACACACACACACACACACATACATACACACATACACACATACATACACACACACATACATACACACACACATCCATATACTGCAGCATTTGGGAGCCCTTGACCCTCCCTGACCCTCCTGATCCTCCCTGACCCCCCTGATCCCCCTGATCCTCACCTTCCTTCTGATCTCTGCCATCTTGATCTCACCCCAGCGCTTCCTACCAGCTTCCTACTGCAGCGTTGCGTGTGTGACGTCACTAGGACGCACCGGCCGACGCGATGCTGGTAGGAAGCGCTGGGGTGAAATCAAGAGGACAGAGGCAGTCTGAAAAGGTATATTCGCCGTATAAGACGCACCAACTTTCCTCCCCCAGTTTTGGGGAAGAAAAAGTGCGTCTTATACGGCGAAAAATACGGGTAAGTTTACTGTAGGAAAAAATAATTTTTTGAAAACATTTAATTGATAAAATATTTGTTATTGCCTTATTTTAACATACATACTGTATTTGGAACCTCTGCTGTGTCACTTTAATTCACTGTGACACATGTTGTCAAGGGTTGTGACACATAGCTGGAGAATTACTGGCCTAGAGGAACTATCCCTCAAATACAGCTATATTGTTGAGGTGACACAGTATATATAGGAAAGGGACAAAAAAGCTGCAGAGTTGTTTGATCCACCGATTTGTCATGATCTGTTAAATGAAACAAAGAGGGGGGAAGTCTTGGCAACAGAGTTGAAAAAAACAACTTTGTTTTTTTTGTTTGTTTCATTGTTCTTTATTAAAGACAAGTATAAAGAGTTCTTACAACATTGAAATATAAAAACCCATAAATAACAGAAGTTTAACATAAATGGTGAACATGTAAGGTTTATATGTTTCTCTTATTTTTATCTTAGAAAACAATGTTGTAACATTTTAACAATGTCTCAGAAGAAGATTACTGTTTTAACCATATATTCCAAATATAGGGACTGGAATTAAACTTATTCTATGAGAAAATACAGGGGGGAGGAAATCAATAAAAGAAAAAAAAAAAAAAGAATTAAGAAAGGGGCGGCGTCTCAGTTGCCTCCAAGTTCTACCTTTTAGTTGAACCCATCAATCGGGCTATGCGTGAATAAGTGTCCAGGTATCCCGGTTTCATCTCTGCAAATCCCTTGTTTTCTTTTTCTTTTTTTTTTCTTTACATCTGTTCCAATCCGCTCCAATCTCCAACTCCCCATTATGATTGAAAAAATAACCAAAAGAAGCTCCTTAAATTCAAAGTGTCACTGAAATACACTCTGGCGATGACATCCATGGCTCCCATATTCGTAAAAAGATATGGGTCATCCTTTCTTTTATAAAGATATAATTAACTTTATTAATTATATCCTGGAATCTGATCGAATTGGCTTTCCAGAATCTGGAAATTATGTTTTTAGCTGCCAGCATAATTAAATGAGCTAGTTTATTACTCTAAAACAACTTTGTTTTAATATTTTGGCTGTACAACCGACTAATAAAAGTCATTTACAGGTCTTCCTCCCATATTGTTTCATTTAACAGATAAGTAGACGGAGGCAAAAAACATTTCCCTCTGTAACTTTTCTGTTTTGCTTTAAATAACCATTGCAGCCATAATACTGCAGTTAGATTTTTTTTACAGAGCTGCTTTAGGCATTGTTAATATGTTTTAGAAAGTACAAAAATACAGTTAAATCCATATAGAACTTAACAAAACTGCCGTGCCAAGTACCACCTACATTCCAACCCTCTATCTGATTTTAAAGCGTACAACTAGTGATTTCCATGGCCTTTTAAGACAGAACATTACTTACAAACATGGTTTAGTGATGGAGTGAGACAAAACTCCCTTTCACCAGGACATCTGAAAGAGTTAACTTCCCGGAGCAACTGATTAGAAGCACCTGAGTACAGCTGATTTAAGACTGTACAAAGGGTGTGTTTCTGAACTGCAGCCTGTGTGAGGCTGTTAAAAAGTATTGGGTGCACAGTCAGTCTGGGCTGAAGAAAAAAAACACAGAAGCGTGAGGAGAATTTGCATGAAGAAAGAGAGAAACAAAGAGAGGTGTTTACTGAAGCTGGGAAATGACACAGACAAAGAGACAGCAGCTTGGAGCTGATGAGCGATCTGCAGCAGAGTGAAAACATGAACTTCTAAAAGATACAGTACAGTGAATGTAAACAATTGTATTGAACTAATGTAAAGGTTCCACCTGGTAATTCCTCTAGCTGAATACACTGAAGTGCTGCAGTCTGACTTAAGGTGTATTTTATCTTATAGTATATTTTTGTTGAATGGGTCTAATTGTCCTCAGAACTGTAAAAGATCTTAGCATACATCTATGTATAAAAAGATCTTCAAAGCACTTTCCGGTACTGATTGATGCTAAGATAACCTGTATCTTCTGTTGCATGGAGGTAGGAGCCAAATAAAATGAAGCGGGGGGTGGGGGTGGTTATACCGCATAAAGTATACAAATTCCTACACCCATGCCCTGTTGCTATTGAAAAACTGTCACGAGAATAAAATTATGATCCTTGATATTTAGAAGTTTGCTGTCTTACACATGAAAAATATAAAAGGTAATAGGGGGGGGGGGGGGAGATAGCTCACCACTTTCTTGTGCAGATCAGTCATATCACACAGCGTGCTATACACACATATACAAGAACCTATGCAATATTTACACTCACCTGTGAAGACCTCATACCATGAGGCAGGTATATCTTGCATGGATGGTTCTTATACTGCTGTGACTCTTACTGGATAGGCTCACTTTCCGAAGTCTCTATGGTTTGTGTACTTGATCAGACTTGCTATAGTCTAGATTATTATAAATATGTCCATCAATCTAAATTGTTATTGATGTATATACTGGGAAATGGCATACAGCCAATAATGACTGGAATCGAACCGGTATATACTAATAAAAGTTTTATTGCTAAAAACTAATTTCTCTTTACAAAAATTCAGAGTCTCAAGTCGAGATGTGATATTTTTTATTTATACCAAGACAATATATCCCCAACGATTGCCAGTACTCAAGTCCAATGGACATTTTGAGGCATTTCTGATCATTGATAAAGCCGCATAGGAGAGACGAAACCATTTCATCACTACTAAGAGTTTGTTTTATTAACAAATATCTATCTTTTCCCAGATGATTTTCCAACTTCAGTTAAAAGTATGGCTTTGCTTTTCCGTATGGAATCAAAAAAACTTGTAGTTTCTACATGGAAAAATAAAGTATGCCCATCTTGGATGGAACTTCTAAAAAGATTGGAATTTGTTCACCTTTTAGAATGTGGTTAAGTAATATTAAGATACTAATACTAATACTAATACTAAGATAGGAGCTAAATGGGTTCTATGGGGGAAAAAACAGCCACATTATATACACCAAACACCATTAGATCAGGTACATTTTCATTGCCTTCATTTTTTGATGGGCAATTCGCTAGTATATATATATTGTCTATGTAAAGAATATCATATATAGACTTGAGACTCTGAATTTTTGTAAAGAGAAATGTTATCAATAAAACTTTTATTAGTATACACCTATTCATTTCCAGTAATTATTGGCTACATGCCATTGCCCAATATATACATCAATAAAAATATAGATTGACGGAAATATTTACAATATTCTAGACTATAGCAAGTCTGATCAAGTACAAGAACCATAGAGACTGTCAGAAAGGGAGCCCATCCAGTAAGAGCCACAGCCGCATAAGAACCATCCACGCAAGATATACCTACCTCATGTTATGAGGTCTTCACATGTGAGTGTAAATATTGCATACATTCTTGTATATGTGTGTACAGCACGCTGTGTGATATGACAAGGAAGACTTACTAGGAAGTGGTGCTCTATCTCTGCCCCCTACTCCCTTTTATATTTTTAAAATATATTGAACTGTTTGTTTTGTTGTTTTTCCCTACCCAGGTTTAGCTGGATGGACATTTTGATATTGAGAGAACTATATTTTATTAAAGATAGTGCCCCAGGTGGAGCTAGGCCTGTTATTTTCTTTCATTTGTTTTGGTGTATTATTTTGTAACACTGGCAAATATATTATAGCAAAATTTAGAAAAGCATTAAAGCCTTCTGTAATTGTGTTGCTCCATCAAAGTGCCGGGAAACAAGGGCACAAACACAGTGGAGACTGATAACTTGTCACAAATAGCTTTTTTGAAAGCTTGCACCTCCCCTTGATCAGTCAGGCAAACAAAAACAGCATTGGTGCCCCCTGTGTAGCAGGTGATTTACAGTAATAAGGTCATATTTATTCATTTTAAAGATCTATAAACATTTTGAACTTTAGAATGCTCTTCAAAGTAGTTTACAATAAATATGGGATTTCAGTTTTTTTTTAAAGTTACCCCAAACAAAAGGAAAATTGATTTGAAACTTTGAAAATTACAGTCTTGAATATTACACTTTGGAAACTTTGAAAATGACAGTTTCTTTACATATAGAGTTTTAATTCCACAAATATACTTTGTAAAGTATCTTATAGGGAAGTGTATTGACCGCCTAATACAAAAGGAACTTCCCATACTCAGTGGTTGAAGGTTACATTCCAGCCAACTTATTTATTATGGATGTGATTACTGTAGTCCTATATTTCCGTAGCAATGCTTATCTTAATTTATGAACCATATGTTATTTGTAATGGATTTATAAAACTCTCCATTCTCCATCACGCATTCTCAGAACATTGGGCCAGGTTGACTAAGATTCTCTGATGTTGTAAATGGGCTCTGGGAGCTGCAGTAGTAAACAGCCAATTAAAGTTTATACTGAAGTACAATGTGCTTGTTGCTGGACTGAGCATATAATAATGTTATGCTAAGCTCTTCATGCCATCATGTAATTATTTAGTTTGTTAAATGGTCCAAGTAATTTAAGACCCATTTACACTGGAAAAACTTCATATGTCTAAAATGTGTAACAACATTAGCAGCTGTAAAAGGTATGGGCATAAAAGCAGTATTAATATGCAAAATCTTTGTTTTAGAAGACAGAGCTTGTGCCTGAAAGATGTAGAGATAGTGAGATTGTTCTCATAATTGTTATTATCTGTTTAAGAGTAAAAGGGGAATGGGGCAAGGAGAAGGATATGTTAATTTATTGGTGGATTTAGATACAATTTTAGCACAATAGAGGAAGCTTGCAAGTAGGCTATGTAACCACCATTGTGACCGGAAATTGAACGTTTCCATGTAGAGTCCACTAAAATGCTTTTATAGCTATGACATACACAACTGCAAATGTTGTTACTTTGTTGGTTAAGTCACAAATTTATGAAGTTCCCCTAATCTACAGTGGTACTTTAACCTAACCTATATTGTTAATGCCAACCTTAGACTGTGGTTCAGGCAGTGGCAGCTGGTGAACTTTCAATTTGGGGTTGCGCCAGACCAAGACCGTACCTAAAAAAACCTTAAAATACCAAGCAGGAGTATATAGGCCCCAACCGGACCTTAAAAACCCACATTACACCAATCAGGTCTATATAGGTCCAAACTGCACATTACACCAATCTAAACCATACCTAAAAAAAACATAAAATACCAAGAGGGACTATATAAGCCCAAACCGGACCTTAAAAACTTACATTACACCAAGCCGGCCATATAGGCCCCAACCGGACTTTGAAAACCCACATTAAACCAAGAGGGACTAGATATGCCAAAGAGGGACTATATATGCCATAACCGTACCTTAAAAACCCAGATTACACCAAGCGGGACCATATAGGCCCCAACCGTACCTTTAAGACCTTAAAATACCAAGCGGGACTATATGGGCCCCAATCGGACCTTAAAAACCCACATTGCACCAAGCAGGACCATATAGGCCCCAACCGTACCTTAAAAACCCACATTACACCTAGCGGGACCATATATGCCCCAATCGGACCTTAAAAACCCACATTACACCAAGTGGGACCATATAGGCCCCAACCGGACAGTTAAAACCTTAAAATACCATGCAGGACCATATAGGCCAAAACCAGACCATTATAACCTTAAAATACCACTCAGGACTATATAGGCCCAAACCGGACCTTAAAAACCCACAGTACACCAATCGGCACCATATAGTCCCCAACCGGACCAGAAAAACCTCCATTACACCAAGCGGAACCATATAAGCCCCAACCGGAACTTAAAAACCCACATTACACCAAGCGGGACCATATAGGCCAAAATCAGACCTTTAAAACCTTAAAATACCAAGCGGGACTATATAGGTTCAAACCGGACCTTAAAAAACCTACATTATACCAAGCGGGACCATATAGGCCCCAACCAAACCTTTAAAACCTTAAAATACCAATCAGGACTATATAGGCTCGAACCGGATCTTTAGAACCCACATTACAACAATCGGGACCATATAGGCCCCAACCCGACCATAAAAACCCACATTACACCAAGCCTCTCCACCCTCTAGCTCTCTGCCCCCCTCTACTTTACTGGCCTTGCGATGAGTGCCATTGGTGCTCATCACGAGCCTTGCAATGAGTGCCTTTGGTGCTCATCACGAACCTCTCCCTCCTCTACCTCGCCCCCCTCTATTTTACTGGCCTTGCGATGAGCACCTTTGGCACTAATCACGCGCCTCGCTCAATGCAAGCTTCTGCCACCTTCTTCTGTCTGTCGTTTCCCCTTCCTCTTTGTCTCTTCCCCCTCTCCCCCTCCTATGTGTCTCTCCCCCCTCCTCTGTATCTCTCCCCCTCTCTCCCCCTCCTCTGTGTCTCTCCCCTCCATCCCTTGTGTTTCCTTCCCCCTCTCCCCTCCTTTGTGTCTCTTCCCCCTCCCTCCCTTTTGTTTCCTTCCCCCATCTCCCCCCTCTGTGTCTCTTCTCCCCCTCTCCCCCTCCTCTGTGTCTCTTCCCCCTCCCTCCCTTGTGTTTCCTTCCCCCATCTACCCCTCTGTGACTCTTCCCCCCTCCTCTGTGTCTCTCCCCCATGTGTATCTCCCCCTCCTCTGTGTTTCTTCACCCCTCCTCTGTGTCTCTCCCCCATCTCCCTCCCCTGTGTCTATTTCCCTTCCTCTGTGTCTCTCCCCCATCTCCCTCCCCAGTGTCTCTTCCCCCATCTGTGTCCCTCCCCCCATCTCCCTCCCCTGTGTCTCTCCCCCATCTCCCTCCCCTGTGTCCCTCCCCCCTCTTTGTCTCTTCCCCATCTCCCTCCACTGAGTCTCTTCCCCCCTTCTGTGTCTCCCCCATCTCCCCCCTCTGTGTCTCTCCCCCATCTCCACCCTCTGTGTCTCTTCCCCCATCTCCCTCCCCCACTACTTTACTGGCCTTGTGATAAGCGCATTTGGCGCTCATCACGGGCCTCGCAATGAGTGCCTTTGGTGCTCATCACGTACCTTCCCCCTCTCCCCCTTCCTCTGTGTCTCTTCCTCCCTCCCCTGTGTCTCTTCTCACCTCTGTGTCTCTCCCCCATCTCCCTCCCCTGTGTCTATTCCCCTTCCTCTGTGTCTCACCCCCATCTCCCTCCCCTGTGTCTCTTCCCCCCATCTGTGTTCCTCCCCCCAACTCCCTCCCCTGTGTCTCTCCCCCATCTTTCTCCCCTGTGTGTCTTCCCCCCCTTTGTCTCTTCCCCATCTCCCTCCTCTGTGTCTCTTCCCCCTCTCTGTCTCTCCCCATGTCCCTCCCCTGTGTCTCTTCGGCCTCTGTGTATCTCCCCCATCTCCCTCCCCTGTGTCCCCTGTGTCTCTTCCCCCCTCTGTGTCTCTCCCCATCTCCCCCCTCTATGTCTCTCCCCCATCTCCCCCCTCTGTCAACCCACTCCAGGATCACTGTCAACCCACTCCAGTATCACTGCCTGTGCAAACTTACTTGGTTGATGAGATCAGTCTCTTCCCCCCTCTGTGTCTCTCCCCCATCTACCTCCCCTTTGTCTCTTCTCCCCCTCTGTGTCCCCCATCTCCCCCCTCTGTGTCTCTCCCCCATCTCCCCCCTCTGTGTCTCTTCCCCATCTCCCTCCTCTGTGTCTCTTCCCCCCTCTGTGTCTCCCCCCATCTCCCCCTCTGTGTCTCTCCCCCATCTCCCTCCCCTGTGTCTCTTCCCCATCTCTGTCTCTCCCCATCTCCCTACCCTGTGTCTATTCCCCCCTCTGTGTCTCTCTCCCATCTCCTTCCCATGTGTCTCTTCCCCCTCTGTGTCTCCCCCATCTCCCCCCTCTGTGTCTCTCCCCATCTCCCCCCTCTGTGTCTCTTCCCCCATCTCCCTCCCATGTGTCTCTTCCCCTCCTCTGTGTCGCTCTCCCCATATCCCTCCCTTGTGTCTCCCCCCCTCTGTGTCTCTTCCCCATCTCCCTCCCCTGTGTGTCTTCCCCCCCTCCCTCTCCTCTCCCTCCTCTGTGTCTATTGGAATACCATTTGGTAAACAAGAGAAGCCTCCACTATACAGAGTACAGAGACACATAATAAATACACAGATATATACAGTATATATATAAGAATTGGGTTATTGCCCATTGGTGCTGCAGTGGTGGTGCAGTGCGTTAGAGCTCTGTGCTTCCACAGCTATTGACCTGGGTTCTAATCTGAGTCAGTTCCACTGGAGAATGAACTGTCAACCCACTCCAGTATCACTGCCTGTGCAAACTTACTTGGTTGATGAGATCAGCAGGGGAGAATCTGGTTAGTAAAAAGAGTGGGGACTGTTTGAGATAATTGGTTTTATATAAAGCCTTCCTGATGTCATATCATAACAATAACCTCTATAGGCTTGGGGCGATCAGAGGGTAGGAACATAGCAACGAGATAGTCTGCAGCACTGATTGGCTGATGCTGCAAGCTGTCAGTCAGGAAAATTGATACAATTGTAGCAGAGTCAATTAAAATTCACTCAACTTGGAGGGTTACAGCCCCAGCTCACACATCTCACACAGTAATTTGATCAAGCAGTGCAGCACTAACTTGGGAGAGAGACCAGGCAATGGGGAAGGCACACAAAGGGTTCATTTAAAGTGATAGATGGATATGTTTAACAAAAACATATGGAAGAAGACACGACAGCTGATATACACATAGGATCTGGTACACATAGGATTTTCTTCTACATTTGACATTTACGGGTGTGAAAATATTTGCGGGCTTAAAGAATTGTAGCAATTGAATGGCGATTTGCGATTGTAACTCTTAAAAACCTTAAAAGACCAGTATATTATCCTGTAACATGTATATCACATAAATAGCACTGTAATATGTATAATACATATTACAGGGTCACAAGTTCACACTAACCTTTTTTGCCCTTACAGGCTTCCATACCTGCTTTTCGAATTTTTCAAAGACTCTGATTGGTTGAAATCAATGTCAATCAAAATTTCAGCCAATCAGAGTCCTTCAAAAAATAGATTAAAAGGCGGAGTGTGGGAAAAAATCAATTAGTCGCCGGGGGAGCTCCTTGAAGGAGGAGCTTCGTTAGAATGTTGTTTTTTTCTTTTTAGAGCGTCAGTTTTTTTAGGTGGAGGCCTATTGCAATTGGCCTGAAAGGATGGACAATGGCTTCAATCAAGATGAGGATATGGGCTTCAATCAAAATTGGAGGACATGGGCTTCAATCAAAATTGATTTGAATGCCCGACTATCCAGGGCAAAAGGCCACCGCTGGAGGGGTCAATTTAAAGGTAAGTATGTGCTGTGTTTACTTTATTATTGCTTTGTTTTTTTCCCCTTCCCTTATTTTTATTTTATCTTTAAAAGTGTCAGGCAATGTATTCTTTTTATTTTAACTGCAAGTAACTGCCTGTTACTTTTAAAAATGGAATAAAAATATGGACGGCGGGGGGCTGTTCTGTGTTTTTTTTTTTGTGTTTTTTTTTTTTAAACTGTAAGTTAGGTGGGTTGATAGTTGGGCCAGGGTGGGGTGTGGTCACTGGGTCAGGGTGGTAGGTAGGTGGCTTGGCTTGGTACTACGAAGCAACCTACCTACCACCCTGACCCAGTGACCACACCCCACCATGGCCCAACTACCAAGATGGTAGTTAGGTCAGGGTGGGGGTCATTAGGTCAGGCTGGTAGGTGGATTGGTAGTTGGGCCAGGGTGGGGTGTGGTCACTGGGTCAGGGTGGTAGGTAGGTGGCTTGGCTTGGTACTACCAAGCCACCTACCTACCCCCAAGATAGGTTGGTAGTTGGGTCAGGGTGAGGTCCGACTTAGGTCAAGGTGGTGGTGGGGTCACTGGGTCAGGGTTGGCACAGGGCCCCATGGGCCTCCTGGGGGGGGTAACTGGGTTTGGGGGGTAGGAGTGACCGGGTCCGTCGGGCATCTCACAGGGCCTTTTGGGCCTCCTGGGTGGTTGACCTCATGGTCCTTCGGGTTACTAAGGTGGCCAGATGGGCCTCCTGGGGAGGGTGACCGGGTCTGGGGGGGAAGGAGTGACCGGGTCCATTGGGCTTCTTACGGGGCCCTATGGGCCTCCTGGGTGGGTGACCACATGGTCCGTCGGGCGACTAAGGTGGCCAGATGGGCCTCCTGGGGGGGGGGGGGGGTGACCGGGGTCACCGGGCTTGGAACGAGGCCACATGGGCCTACTGGGGGTGATATCACAGGGCTAGGTAATTGGTGTAAGTCGGTGGGTTGGTGTGTGTGGCAGGCAGGAAGGCAGGCATAGTGGGGTAACTAGGGTAGCCCTAAGTTTATTAGGGGAACTAGGGGTTTGGGCAGGGCAGTTAGACTTACTGTAGGTAGGTTGGGCCAGTCTGAGTGGTTTCAGCCAGGGAAGTCTCAGTCTCAGCGCGAGTAGGAAACAAGAGAGGGATGGCTTATGGGGTAAGTTTATATTAACAGGGCAGCTGTCAATCAAAATTAAACTCGAGGCTCTATTAGCTGGTGGGCTCCCTGGGCTAACGGTCTGGGTGGGCTTATGTGGGGATCCTGGCAACTAGACAGCCTTCCATCATTGATTGGTCAATGCTGAAAGGCTGTCAGTCATTGAAATGGATACATTTTCACTGCCCATGCATAGCTTCTCCCTGGTTGGTGGGCGGAATTGATTAACGGTCATGACTCATTCATAGAGTCTAAAGGTTAGTGTAATATGATCACACAGCGTGCAGGGAAAGCTACAATGGATAGTGTAGGCACACAGCAGTTAAGGCATACAACACAAAGGGTTATCTTAAAGTGACAGTGTCCCAGGGAATAGTTTGCTTTCATTCATACAGTATGAACACTTGAATGCTGATGTACACATTATATTTAATTGTTATTTATGTTTTACTAATAAAATATTGTGTTTTTTTTATTGCTGGTCACGAAAATATTTGGGGGGGCGCTTGCCCCGACGCCCCTATGGACGAGCCGCTACTGATCAAATAAATGAAGCAGTGTTGAGAGAAGAAAAAAGGCAAGTTGCTACAAAGTGAAAGCAAAATTATTATAATTATTATTATTTTTATGATCCTTTACTTGTAACAACATATTCCGTATAGCTATCCAGGGATTAACTACAAGTCAAAAACTATTTTAACACATTGGAAAAGTATAAAGAGCCCTGCCTTTCAGTTTAAGATCAAACATGCACAGTTCTTTCCTTAAAACTTACAAACTTGCAATCTAAAATGTTCACATAACACTGCATAGCAGGTTCGAATGCTATAGTTGGTGAAGCCTTAATATCTTAATATATATATATATATATATATATATATATATATATATATATATATATATATAGCAAATTCAGGGAGTGATTCAAACACTCTTAACTAAAATGCCTCAAAATCTATCAATTCAACAGCAATCTGAAAATATGAAACACATTCCCAAATGCCTTTGAACATGCTATAGGATGGTTTCGAACGCAACACGTGACTTCAGTGACCCTTCAAGCTTTAAAAGAAACAAACAAGCACAGTTGTCAGTAGTTTGGTATAGAAAGGAGCAAGAGCAAAGATCAGTGTGAGGATTATGGTTGTTGTATATTGATTTGATAGGAGACCTACCTCAAGAGAAACAAACCATACAGTTAGTCAGTCAGTTCCGCATCAAATCCATTTGGGTGCAAGCCTGCGATAAAGCAAAACCAAATTGCAAGAGCTCAAGGGACTAAATAGATTCTGACTTTCAAATACTTCCAATGAAAAGTGTTTCTTCCAGCAGCAATTAAAACTAGAGTGAACAAAGCCCATCTTTACAAGTAGATCACAGAAGGCCAGAGAAAGGAGTTGCATAAGGTGGACTGGTTATTTGCAGAAATACAAGTGCAGATATTTGTGTCAGTGCTCTGAGGTTAAAGTCTTATGTGTGCACCATAGTTCAATGGATTCTCAAGGATTTAGTTTTGTTTAGGAAATCAATATTGTGTGAACGATTGGCCAGATTAATGAGAAATATAGGGTTCAAGTATGGTCAAAATATAGAGAAAACACTGTGTTGCTTAGGTGTATAGCATTCACATTCCAATGTGTTTGCTAACATCCAAATATAACTAAATTAATATATAAGACTGGCGCTCTCCGCTTTCTCTTAATCTAATTTTATTCATTAATATTCAAAATAGATAAAAAGTATGCATTCAATATGTATATAAACCATCTATATGGACCTTTCATATCTTCCATTGACTTTCCTAAGATAATATCTACAACTATTTTTGTCTTTTTATGGTAAACGAAAAAAAAAGACACAAGCAGAAGCAGATCATAATGAAACTGTATATTAGGGTAAAAACAGGCCAAATGAAGAACTGCACTCAAATGATGCAGTACATCATAATGCACCATTAGAACGCCATGTGTGAATAAGACCCACACAAATCCTTATAATCATAACTAGCTACTTTCCCATAAAAAATGACGGGAATAAAATTTTAAGGCTGGGAATGCTGTACATTCGGAGCTCATCGTGTGGCTCGGAATGAACCCCTTCGGCGCTCATTGCGAGCCTCTCCCTTCGTCTACTGTACAATTGAAAGGCTAGGAATGCTGTTTGCCACACAATGCGAGGCTATGGGCCCTCTGAGCACCTTTGACGCTCATCGCCTGGCTTGCAATGAGCGCCCTTAGCGCTCATTGGAAGCCTCTCCCCCTATGTAGTTTATAGGCCTTGCGCTTGCGTTTTACCGTCTTGGGTTGTGTTACTGCCTTGGGTTAAGTGTTAGTGGCTTGGGTTAAGTGTTAGTGCCTTGTGTTAAATGTTAGTGGCTTGGCTTAAGTGTTACTGCCTTTCAGTAAATGTTACTGCTATTTTTTACGTTATGCTAGTTTTATGTCCTTGGGCCTCGTTTTCGTCCTTTTGCGTTTTTTCGGCAGCCATTTTTTTATCGCTTAGGCGATTTTTGATTGTGAAAAAACAGCAAATTTGCCACAAATTAACTTACAAGCTGACTCACAGGCTCCCTGCCTCTCCCACTGTGCTGTGTGTGAGTGTGTAAGTTAATTTGTTTTTTTTTCATGTCTTTTCAGTTCAGTGGTTCGAACGTTAAAGTCGTAATTTTGCGAGTGCATGTACAGGTTTCGGTCCTAAGTCCTGTGTGCCTCAACTGCTCGCCTCGCTTCGGGGATGTATGGTTGCAATTGCCACTCCATCAAGAACATATTTCATCCTCCCTGGGCTTTTCTAAGATGTAACCAGTAGAGGTTAATGACCAAAAATGTAGAATATATTAGTTGATGACGGTTAATGACGGGCCAATAATCTAATCTCTAATTAGATATGAATACATAGTCTGTTATATACACTTACAAACATGTATATGTTTTCAAACATTCAAATGGGTTATCTAATATAAGGTAAAATTAGCATTAGTAGGTAATCTAATAGAACACGATACAGGAAAATAACTAAATACCAGTGCAATTCATATTTAGTAGGGTCCTTATGTTATACAATATACTTGCCTTCATTCATAAAAGGCTCTTATATTGCTTTAAATAGTATACCAAAGATTATATTTTAGAAATAGAAAGGCCTCTTATATAACCTAAAACTGTAACTACATCTTTTCTTTAGGATATGTAACACAATGTTTATACAGTATTAGCTTTCTAAACCAGTTCATTTTACAGTACGTATAATGCACTAATATTACTAACTGTAATCCGAATTTCATACAATTGTTTATTTTATTTATTATTCATGTATTGACATCACTACTGTATTGACAACACATTTACTACTGTTATCTATAATGAATTTGTTATTATTGTAAAATGTATTTAAATGTTTATAAAAAGATTACACATAATTTAGGGGTAAATCAATCAATTAGTGTTCAATGAACCTGTTATCTGCCTTAATACGTTGTGCTGATTGAAAACTGGTGACACCGTGAGTTGAGTGCTATGAATTGAATTCCCATGGTTTCCTTTTTATATGGGTAACCTTCAATTAGCTAGTTTGCCTTACAGAGAAGAAGAATAGACATTATATGTCTGATAGGTCTGATAACGTCTTCAGATGCCTGACAGTTAAGCTCTGATTAAGAAGTGTCTAAATAAAGTGGCTAGAATGAGTTTACTGGGTATGTAGGATGATATCAAGACACATCATTATACATTTCTTATTGCTGTTACTGAGATGCCTCTGTATTTATTATCAGTAGTTATCTGCACTGGCCATTTTACTTTGATTTGAGCACAGCTACACCTATTACTGTAGCAATAACTGTAGGAATTAATATTTCAGTTTGAAAAAATATTGATATCTGGTCAGAGGAAAAGGCAAATTTGTATTAAAAGCTAACAAAAAAGCAGATTACATTTTAACAGTTACTTTAATAATATGTGTGTGCGGGGGGTAGGGGGGTCGGTTGAACCCCATGCTTGTAAGCATGTTTGCATTACTGCCACATTGAAATTATATACCTAACTAGCGACTTGCCCGTCAAAAATGACGGGGCAATAAAATTGTAAGGCAGGTAGTGCTGTTTGCCACAAACATACATTTTTTTGATTGTCTGAGATCCTTCAGGCTTTGTGTGCTATGAGCAGCATTGGCGCTCGTTGTGAGACACGCGGTGAATGGATTTTGTGTTTAGTGTGATAGTGTTTTTTTGTTTTGTTTTTTGTGTATAAGTGTTTTTGTATGCTAATTAAATAATTAATAAAATAATAAATGAATATACTTTACCTATTTTTAAGTAATCTATGCAGGAAGCATTGTGCTGAAGAGCTGACAATCTGTTTTGATGTTCCTGCAGCATATAATGTAGATTTGCAGTTGAGCTGAGGTGTAAGTGTCAGCAATGTGTGCAGTGTAAATATGCTGCGTGCGCGAGGGAAAGCCGCTAGGGTAGCTGTGTACTTCCGCATGTGTAAGTTAGTGTTGTAAAATGGTGGCGTTTGTGTATGTGGTACGCGGGTGTGGATGATTTAGCGTCCTTGCTAAAAGTGTATCTTTACCTCGTACGGCTTTTTGGAAAAGCCATATGTGCTTGCTGTTGTTTTGCGGCTTTAGGGTCCTGTAGCCTCACTTTCGTTTTTTTCAGTGGCTGTGTTTTCTCTCTCTTAGGGGATTTTCGTGTGTCTAAACTCGGGAATTTGGCCTTAAATGGAGGTGTAACTTCACTTGCAGAGGTCCTGGGTGCCCACCCCCCCTTGCTGTGGGTAGGCTTTTATTGTCTTTTTAATGTTTTCAGGTGCGCACGGTCCCACGTCTCATATTTTTTTGGGCTAAGTCCGTAAATTTTTCGTTCTTAGACCCGTGGTTCATATTTATTTGTGTAAGTCCGTATTTAGTGATTGTGTGTTAGATCTATTTTGTTAAAGTGCCACTTGTGTGTGTGTGTGTGTGTGTTTGTAACCGCTTATGAGGCTCCGTAGAGCCTCCACCTCCGCAAATGCTGACCCTCGCTTCGCCAGGGTCCGCATTTGCAGCCTGCAATGACCCTTCATGACTATCTGTCATGATTTTCACTGATTTTGATTCCAGCTCAATATCTTTGTGATCCCTGTGTTAAACCGTGCATAAGTGATGTGATCACAGGGATCTTGAGCTGGAATGAAAATCAGTGAAAATCATGACATGAAGTGCCCTTAAATATATGTGTAACACAATAAAAACGTATAAAATACACATTTCTATGCACACTTGCAGTGTAATGCAATCTAATTACGAGCAATGCATTTCCAAATGTGTGTCTTTTCTCCTGCCTTAAATCTAGTGGCCAGATGCAGCATTACAGTACCAGACCAGGGTGTTTAATTGCAACATTCCGTGTATAAGACAACCCACTAATTTAGACTTTAAAAAATTGGTTATAAAAATACCGTCTTATACACAGAAAAATTCTGGTAAATCTGGTGCAGTACCAGGGAGAGTGATACTGAAATAGTAGGTACCACTTATAGTTTAAAGCAACTGTCGTAAAAATATCATATTAAAAATAAAACAGGAAATAGAAACCATAATAGACTCTTATAATAAAATATTAGCACTTATCAGTGGGAGGTGAGGGGTAGTCATGTATTCTGTGTACCTTATTATTCACACTGTAAAGCATATCCCTGACACTTAGTAAAAGTCTTATAACTAGTTACACTGACCATTTACATGTGTATGATTATACCTGTCTGGTGAGTGCTTGTTTACCTGTGATTAATGTGGTCTGCATTTATTTTTTTATCATATCTTTAACATGATCTCTTTTTTTACTTATTTTAATAAAAGTTAGGCATTTTTTACCATTTTACCATCTGTTTCTGTGGTACTGAATGAGTAATAAACAGGGACCCTTTTTGAAACCATTTTCAGGTTCTAGTTTTGTTTTTTATGTTACCAATATTTCTGCATAACATTCAGGGGTGTGTTTCTGCATAGGGCAATGAGGCTCAGGACTGGGGCAGCACTTTTTCATGTGGCAGCAGGCTGCCTGAACATACAGAGCAATACATTAAAATAAGTTTGTACAGTGCCTGGCAAAAGTATTCACCCCCCATTGGCATTTTTTAGTGTTTAGTTGCCTCACAACCTGGAATTTACATGGATTGTTGAGGATTTGCATCATTTAATTTACAGAACATGCCCACAACTCTGAAGATGTTTTTTTTTATTGTGAAGCAAACAACAAATAGGACAAAATAACAGAAAAAGTAAATGTGCAGAACTATTCACCCCCCTAAAGTCAATACTTTTGTAGAGCCACCAATCACAGCTACAAGTTGCTTTGGATACGTCTCTATGAGCTTGCCACATCTTACCACTGGGATTTTTGCCCATTCCTCCTTGCAAAACTGCTCCAGCTTATTCAACTTGTGAACAGCATTCTTTAAGTCTGACCACAGATTTTCTATCAGGTTAAGGTCTGGTCTTTGACCATTTTAACACGTTTACATGTTTCCCCTTAAACCACTCAAGTATTGATTTAGCACTGTGTTTGGGGTCATTGTCCTGCTGGAAGGTGAACCTCTGTCCTAGCATCAAATCACGCACAGAGTGGTACAGGTTTTGCTCAAGAATATCTCTGTATTTAGCACCATCCATCTTTCCCTCAACTCTGACCAGTTTCCCAGTCCTGGCTGCTGAAAAACATCCCCACAGCATGATGCTGCCACCACCATGTTTCACTGTGGGGATGGTGTTCTTTGGGTGATGTGATGTGTTGGGTTTACGCCAGACATAGCGTTTTCTATGGTGGCCGAAAAGTTAAATTCTAGTCTCATCAGACCACAGCACCTTTCTCCATACACTTTGGGAGTTTCCCACATGCCTTTTCGCAAAAAACTCAAAACATGCAATTTTGTTTTTTTGCTGAAAGTAATGGCTTTCTTCTGGCCACTCTGCCATAAAGCCTTACTCTCTGGAGCGTACGACTTATTGTCATCCTATGTACAGATACTCCAGTCTCTGCTGTGAAACTCTGCAGCTCCTCCAGGGTTACCTTAGGTCTCTGACTGCCTCTCTGATTAATGCCCTCCTTGCCCGGTCCATGAGTTTTGGTGGGCGGCCGTCTCGTGGAAGGTTGGCTGTTGTGCCATGTTCTTGCGATTTGGTTTTGATAGATTTGATATTGCTCATGGGGATCATCAAAGATTTGGATATTTTTTTATAACCTAACCCTGACTTGTACTTCTCAACAACATTGTCCCTTACTTGTTTGGATAGTTCCTTGATCTTCATGGCAGTGTTTGGTTAGTGGTGCCTCTTGCTTAGGTGTTGCAGCCTCTGGGGCCATTCAAAAAAGGTGTGTATATGTAATGACAGATCATGTGACACTTAGATTGCACACAGGTGGACATCATTTCAATAAGTATGTGACTTCTGAAGGTAATTGGTTGCACCAGAGCTTTTTATGAGCTTCATAAGAAAGGGGGTGAATACATACGCACATGCCAATTTTCTAGTTTTCTATTTCTAAAAAAATGTTTTATGTATATATTTTTCTCATTTCACTTCACCAACTTAGACTATTGTGTTCTGATCCATCACATAATATTCAGATTAACAAAACATTGAACTTAAGGCTATAATGTAACAAAATAGGTAAAAAGTCAAGGGGGCTGAATACTTTTGCAAGGCACTGTATATTATTATTATCGTTTATTTGTAACGCGCTAACATATTCTGTAGCTCTATACATCGGTTAGGTTAAAGGCAAAAAACAATACCAGTATTAACACGTTGCAAAGGATGCAAGGCCCTGTCTTTGAGCTTAGAATCCAGTGTCCATAGTGCTTGCCCCAAAGCACCTTGCAAGATTGAAAACTCAAAAACTTACAACCTAAAGGACACATTACACTGCACATAAATGTCTATATGCTTACGATTTGAAATATAGAATGGGGAAACTGCCAGTGAGGGACGCACAAATATTTTTGGCAAAGGTCAACATAAAACCTAAATACTTCTCTAAATAATTATTTTCTGTTAATATATAGAGCCTTACAGCATGACTTTCCTATCACTGTGAAGGCATATTTTTGATTTTCCCTTTAATATAGCCACTTGTGTCTTGCCATCAATACTGTTTCTGGCTGGTGCTCAGTTACAGGAGGTAGGATGAAAGATGTTATCACTAAATTACCTTTATAATAAATGCCTCCAACTTGGACAATCTGTACAAAGGCATTGTGTGCTCACCAAACCTCCTCTACCATGAATAAACTAAGAAGTTTAGATAAGATAAATTATATCCCACTCATTCCAAGACATACAGCACTCTCTGATCTGGTTTTATGGAGACAAGTACCTTTGTGTGAGATGTCTCCTTTCTATGCTGATTTGGGCAGCAAGATAGTTTTTTGTTTTTTTTAATTTGTACTTTAACGCAGATACTGTAAAATAAGTTAAGGTAAAATGGTATGTTGACACACAAATACATATTTGCTGTCATATTCTGTCTATAGGAATATTAACAGCCTACACTAAGGCAGAGAACTCCATGTTTTACTTTAAAGGGACGCTATAATGGTACAGCTTTTCTGATTTGAAAGTAGTAAAGATCAGTGAAAGCAACTTTTCATTTTATTGTGATTAAAATGAAAAAATTGCACTGAATATAACTGTTTTCCCTACTATGTGTATTTTATAAGTTTTTATTGGGTTATACATATATTTAAGGGCACATTCTGTCACGATTTTCACTGATTTCCATTCCAGCTCAATATCTTTGTGATCCCTGTGTTAAAGTGGAACAATGCAATTTCACATCGTGACTGAGTAATAAGTGATGTGATCGCAAGGATATTGAGCTTGAATGGAAATCAGTGAAAATCATGACACCAAGTGCCCTTAAATATAAATATATGGAGGGAAAACAGTTATATTAAGTGCAACTTTTTCATTTTAATCACATTAAAATGAAAAGTTGCTTTCACTGATCCTTAACACTTTCAAATCAGAAAAACTGGACCATTATAACATGGATTGGAGCTCCTTCCATATGTTCCAAAATGCTGTAAAGAAGATGCAGCAGGCTATCTACTGCACAGCTTTAGTGGCAGATTGTGGGGAACCAACCCAAAGATCGGGGGAAACAAGCAGTTTTCAGTGTTATGTTTTCTCACAAAATATGAACCATTATCTAATAACAATGAGTTTGAATGTTGTATACTTATTATTTAAAAATCATGAGAACTGGGCCATTACAACAACCTTCACAAATGTATTGTAATAAGAATAAGATTGTATGTCTTAACCACACTGCAAGAATTAAAAAAGATTACAAGTTCTTAGAGTAGGCTTTGTAGGTTAGATATTTGTATGGTGGAAGCTGGCAACGTCTTGCACCTTTCAAGGACAGGATTTCCAGCACATATCTTGGTCCATTTTCCAAAGAAGAAAATTTAAATTGTTTAATGCTAAAACAGTTTTATGCATGTTTGGAGAAAAAATGGATCAAAGATAAATACTCTATTCCGTGCATTTATATGTGCGGTTTACTGTGATTATACATACTCTTGGGTTTCCTGCCTTGGATCATTCAATAAAAAAAATAATCTAAAGCACTTAGTGTGATTAGATTTAGTTACACAGAGACTCCATCATGACTACAAATGTCCATAAAATGCAAAATAAGCATCTTTGTTAGGCTAAATGGTCTGTATTTTTGAATCCAGTTGATCATCTAAATTCTCAGTTTCAATCAATGACAAACGTTTATAGGTCTCAGATAAATTATATTGATGCACATATGGAACAAGACACTGTAAAATCAAACTAGATAAACATATGTTCTTAAAGGACTTACATTATAAAATCAAATCAATGTACTTTCTCCCTACTCTTTTTATGTATTTACTAAGGGAATTTCTTTAGTAAACATGTACAAATCTCACTTATTCCTTTACCTTTAGAAAGCATGCTGATTGAGTATCTTTACACATGTTTAAATAGTTATGAAATTAAAAGTGTCTTAAAAACAGAAACCCCACTGAACCTGGGACTTCTCTTACTGAGGGGCAGTCGCAACACCCACTGTTCTAAAACGGAACCTATGTGTTCTATGCAGAGATCAACATTTGTTATAGAGGCCCTTTATAGGATAATAAAATGTCTTTAAAAATGAACAAACTCATTTTATCATGCTATTTTTAAATCTTTGTTTGCAAAACACAAATCAAGGTAGATATTTACACTACCACAAGATGATTGTATCATGTGAGTAAACAATATCAATATTCAGTAATGTTTTTCCAACTGGTCATTGTGTAGATTTTTACATGGAGTATTCTTACTCAGTAGCTACATTGATGATAACATTTGAGACAGTTTCTTTAACTTAAAACCAAAAAAAAACATACATTGATCCTTTGTAGTCTCATTACTTTTACTTTTTTTTAATTAGTAAACAATTGGGCGAAGGGCAGAGGGGATAGAAGTAGGATGACGTCTTGAGCATTCCTTTGATTAGGTGGAAGTGAGAGCTGTCTCCACCATAATATTTAGCCTTTTTTTTAATGTTTGCTGCGTCTCTGTTGCAAACGTTAATGCCTTTGTTTCTCGATTTTGATATAATTGTCTTTTTGTTTACAGCTAGATTGTGGTCCTGGCAAGTGATCTTATTTACAGGGTTTTAAGTAGCATCACTGTTTGTGAGCCAGAGGCAGCTGGTCTGCAAATACCTACAGTATATAAATGTCCGTGTGTATAAATAAGTTTAGAAATTGTTGGACTTTTATGGGCAAAGTTTTAATGTAGATTGATAATTTTAAGGACTTTTTGCTCTGAGTTTTCTTGGATCAGTATGTTCTGAGTTATCATTAAGCATTATCTTGAATAAAAAGTCTTTTAGTTGGTTATTCTAAGGACATAGGACCCTATTCTTTTGCACAATTCGTAAATTAATACACACTTAAAATCACTCTTAATATTGCCATAGATTCTATTAGCTACTCGCAATCCGAGTTCACCACAATCACTACGGGCCAGGCAAAACGGCGAAACCGGCCTGAGAACTCCATTGGTTTTAGCACAGCTCCAATATTACAAGCTCTAAATAATTAAGTTACAGAAAATCAATATACTATTAGACCCGTAGCTCTAGCTCGCAAATAAAATCTAACCCACAACTGAAATATGTATCACTTTTCTGTCAAAAATATTATGATTACCAAAAAGGACATGCAAGGGCTTTTACAAACACTTATTACAGCTGTAGCAGCAATTAAAGACTCAATACTGTGTTTTAAAAGCACAGGAAGGCATTGAAAGCCATGAGAATATATTGCACAACAGTCGCAAACCCACAAATTTGCAAATAAAAAATATTATTTTCTAATGTTATTTCTGAGTAATTTTGATCCCAGGACTCAAGGGGTTGAGAAACATCATGAAACCCACATGGACTAAAACAGATGATCTAATGCATTGATTACGTGACTGTGAGCCCAATCAGCAGAAATTACTTATTGGCACAATTTAATTTGTAGCCCCTGCTTGCAGATTACGTCTAACTTCCATATTTTACTGATGTCATGATAACGGTCTCATTTACTATTTTCTGTGTTTAAGAAGTAAAATACGGGCTTGCTTAAATATTGTCAGATCATATAATCACGCCCCCTGAGATCAGACTCAAAAAGGCAGGGTTTACGAGTTCAGCCTTGAGTTAGAATTTGCGAGCTGGAGTCAATAGAATACATCTAAACATTTATTTAAAAAAACACCTGCAGCCAAATTTCTCAGTTTGAGGAATTTGCGAGCAGCTAACAGAATAGGGCCCATATTTAGTAAGCCTTTTACTAAAGACAATAGATCTTTAAATGTGACATACTTTTTCAACAGTAAAATGAACTTTTTCACATTTCCTCATTAATGTGATTCCATCTATATAGGGAATTAGTTAAAATCAGTTGCACATCAAAGTAATTTACATACAGTTGTGCTCAAAAGTTTGCATACCCTGGCATAAATTATTTTGAAAATATGACTGATCCTGCAAAATAAACCTCTTTATTGAAGCCATTTATTATCCCATAGTTGTTTGGCTTGTTTTTAATGATAACAGTAATCTCCCAAATGGCCCTGATCAAAAGTTTACATACCCGTAGTTCTTAATACTGTGTATTGCCCCCTTTAGCATCAATGACAGCGTGCATTCTTTTGTAATAGTTGTCTATGAGAAACCTAATTCTTGTAGGTGGCATAGCTGCCCATTCGTCTTGACAAAATGCCTCCAGGTCATGCAAAGTCTTTGGTCGTCTTGCATGAACCACACGTTTAAGATCTCCCCAGAGTGGCTTGATGATATTAAGGTCAGGAGACTGTGATGGCCACTCCAGAACCTTCACTTTTTTCTGCTGAAACACTAAACACTGGACGGTTAACTTGGCCTTGTGATTAGGGACATTGTCATGCTAGAAAGTCAAAGAGCTTCTCATGCACAGCCTTCGTGCAGAAAAATGCAAATTGTCTGCCAGTATTTTCTGATATCATGCTGCATTCACCTTGCCATCAATTTTCACAAGATTTCCTGTGTTACACATCCCCAAAACGTAAGTGAGCCACCACTATGCTTCACAGTGGGGATGGTATTCTTTTCACTATGGGCCTTGTTCATCCCCCTCTCCAATCATAGCGCTTATGGTTTTAACTATAAAGCTCTATTTTGGTCTCGTCACTCCAAATTACACTGTGCCAGAGGCTGTGAGGCGTGTCAAGGTGTTGTCGGACATATTGTAACCGGGCTTTTTTGTGGCATTGGTGCAGTAAAGGCTTCTTTGTGGCATATCGACCATGCAGCTCATTTTTGTTCAAGCATCGTCGTATTGTGCACCTTGAAACAACCAGACAGTCTTTTTCCAGAGCAGACTGTATTTCTCCTAAGGTTACCTGTTGGTTTTCCTTTGTATTCCGAACAATTCTTCTGGCAGTGGCTGAAATCTTTCTTGGTCTACCTGATACTGGCTAGGTATCAAGAGAAGCCTGAATTTTCCATTTCTTATTAAGTGATTGAACAGTACTGACTGGCATTTTCAAGGCTTTGGATATCTTTTTATATTCTTTTGCATCTTTATGAAGTTCCATTACCTTGTTACTCAGGTCTTTTAAGCTCCCTATGGCTTAATATCTAGCCAGTGCAGTGCATCCACAAACTCATTGACTATTATACCCAGACAATAATTGGAATTTAAAAAGCCAAATGTGTGGGAAAGTAACCTTTATTTGCCATTTTAACCTGTGTGTGTCACCTTGTGTGACTGTAACAAAGCCAAACATTAAAGGGTATGTAAACTTTTGATCAGGGCCATTTGGGTGACTTCTGTTATCATTATGATTTAGAAAGGAGCCCAACAACTATGTGATAATAAATGGCTTCATATGATCACTATCCTTCAATAAAATAAATATTTTTTTGCATGATCAGTCATATTTTCAAAATAAATGCCCAAATTTCACAGTTTCTGCCAGGGTATGCAAACTTTTGAGCACAACTATTGCAAATAAGCCATTAATGCTTTATTTACAATTGTATAAAGTGTTGTATTCACATTCTTTTATAACCAATTAAAAATAACTAATTTACTATTTAAAATAAAGAAAACTGGTAAAGAAACATTGAAAAAGTCTCATCTTGTTGAAAAGCTATTAGAGCTATTTCCTGCAACCTACAAAACTCAAGTGTAGGAATAAACATTTGACATGCACACTAGACTTATATAAATATTTTAGTTTGAAGATCTCATTGGCTGAGGGCAAGCCCCAAGAGCAGTTAAAATCGGAATAAGTTTGAATAAACTAAACACATTGTGACACATTATAAAACACCCTCTGATGCAACAATGAAAAACATTCCTTCCATGTCAATTTAGTAATTATGTGATGCACCCCTTCCAGAGAGGTGCTCCTAAGCGAATGCCTTCTTTGCCTAGTGTCAAATCTGGCCTTGTCTGTAGGTAATGAATGACAAGCTAGTGAATGGGAGGGCCCCAGTGCAAAATAACTTGCCAATTTGCCAGTGGGGGTTACTTAAAAGGCAACAAATAATATGTATTTTCTACATCTTTGCTTATAAATTGAGAGCCCACCTTTACCAGCTCTGCCTCTGTTTGTATGTAATGAATGGCTATTAATTATATATTATCTTTACAGAGATATATGTTGGGAATTCAAGTCAGAACATGTGTTATTGGAAGATTTCATGTTGCATATTTGTTTTGTTTTTTCAAAAACTGAGATGTTCTTTGTAAAGTTACTGAACAAAGTCACTTATTACCCAGATTCCACTGATCTGCTTTTGGATGAGTGAACTGCAAATAATTAAAAGCAATACACTGTAAATCATATACAGTTGAATAAGGTTGTCATAGAGCCTCAGACAATACTTTATGCACTCGAACTTCACACAAGCTGTCACCATAAACATCAAAGTTTTAATGAGTTATATTTTATGGGCATGAATACACTTCAATGGATAACTTGCAAATTTAAAGAATGAAAGAGCACTCAATGAATGTCTTACACTTTCAACCTTTCATCAACATTTAAACATTTTACAAGTGGGTTTTAAGTGTTACATTATTGTAGCTAATCATGTTTTATTATAACAAGCACTTGTTTATACAAAGTTCTTCCTCCTAATAATAATCACAGTAATCTATTGCATACTCATCCCTCCAGCTCTTACTTTACAAACACTGCCTCTGATCTGGAACTACTTTCAGCTACCTAGGTTCAGGACACAGCCCTCCATCTCTTATCTTACAAACACTGCCTCTTATCTGGAACTACTTTTCTCCCACCTATATATCTTGCCATACTAACTTCTTCCTTAATCAAGATACCACTTCCCTCACATCCTACTCCACACCCACCCAACTCTGTTGCAGCTATATAGAGCTCTAATGACTTTTCAGCTGCAGGTTATATTATCTGACTACTAGGGGCAGATAACATACTGCGTACTAAGCAATTCACCTCACATGACTCTGTCAGACCCCATCCATCTCCCATTTATTGAAAAAACCTTTCTAACTTTACATACCTTCCTACCTAAGGTAATTTTCACTTTCTTCCTTTCTACTCCTTATCTGCTCTTTTCCAGGTTTCTTCCTCTTTCATTCCCTTTAGATTGTAAGTAGCGAGTTTCTAATCTTGTAGGGTGCTTTGGGGAAAAAACACTTTCTACAAAGATTTTAAGCTCAAAACAGGGCTATCCATATTCTACTGCTACAGATTTTAAATGTTTGTATTTTTCTTGTTCTTTTTCACTGTATAGCGCTATGGAATATGTTGGAGCGTTACAAATAAAAGTTACAAATAATAATAATACTCTATCCTAACTGTAACATATATTCATGATACAGTGTCTAAAGCATTTTCAGTACTTATCAAACATTTTTTGGGAATTGAAGATGTGAAATCCTCAAGCAAATATCTAAGCTATCCCTCTCATCACCATTATTTGTTGATAAATGTATATTTTCCTCACCTTTTTCCCCAAGGTAAGTCTTCCTCATTGTCCTCATACACATTTGACATTATTGAATAATTTATTATTATAAATGACGGAATTTCCATTTCATTTTTCCTCCCTTCTTTGCACCAACTCACACTAGCAACAAGTTGGTTTCATCTTAAAAAGTAGTAAAACTGTCCGTACATTGTACTAACCATTTTTCCTCTAAACTAAATAATACACAAGATATTCAGCATTGTTTGTACAACTCATTTGCGCTACTTCATAATCTAATTTGTAGGTCAGAATGTTTAATAAATATGTGGAGAGGTCTAATTGCCTGATGGTGCTGAGATATTTTGCTTTTGGGACGATAGAAACAAACAATCATACTGTGTTACTAATAAGCAAAGCAAAGCAGCTAATGAGTATATTGGAGTCTTTTGTTGCCTAAAAACCCTGTAACCTTATTAAAGATTTACTTTAGAAACAAATGCCTGGTAAGCAATTGTTCATGCTCTTTAAGAATAGCTTTAAAAACTACTTCATTTAAGTAACACATTTATAAACCTTATAAAAATATAGATAGATTGAGGTCTCTTTAAGAAAAAAATATCTTAGAGTGTTTCCGCTGGTGCTTACAACAACAACATTTTGTTCAGTGAGCAAACATATACTATATATATCTATAATACATTCTACTATATATAAGCAAATATATTTTCTTAAGCAGAATGCCGTGATTATTACTTAATCATATTGCATAACTATGAGTTTGGTCAGTAGAATAAACAAGCTACTGGGATTTGTACAGATACTAAGATATGCGCCCATCCCATGGAACAATAGAACATTATTTAAAATCACCATTGCATATTGTGCCTTTTACATAACACAAAGTCAGAGAAGAATTGTTGTAGATAGATGTGGTGGGAACAGCCAAGAAATTGTACTCAGAGATCTTGTGGCGCTGATATTGCCGTCATATGATAACTCCTAAAAAGCTAATTTTGGTTGGAACAGGGATCATACAGTACTTTTCTACCACTATATAATCCATTATTCAAACACTATTCTGTGGAAATCATGACATTTCACTTAATGCAGCAGTGTGTAGATATGGTAGTGTTTTATAGAGTGAGGATAAATAAAAGAGGAAGGTAATATGTGTAGTTCAATATTTGGAAAATGAGAATGTGCTGCCCAAATCATAGGTCAAATAGAATAGATGTGTATGCATTTTTGTAAAATATATTAATGCAAAGTTCAAAGTTAGCCATAAATATGTATAATTCCTTAGACAATTCATAGAATATTCATTGAGTATCATGAGAAAGCAATATTTCCTTTTAAGAGCCAATGCAAAAGGTAACACACTATAATGTCCACTGCATTTGGTAGTAGATGATGAATAATGAAAACAACACTTCACAATGGCAATTTCAATACAGAGAATACAAGTAGAGGGATATTAGTCTCCCTTCATTTAAGAGTCAGTCTTTGTTGTGTATGTGGAGATTTCTTTACGGTTTGATGCCATAAATATGTACCTTTTGAGGTGTACATCTACACGTTGAGCATTAACTGTACTCAAAACATCCTGCCTGTTTGTGGGAGCATTATAACATGTACGTAATGTGGTCCTGTCCTTCTAAAACAAGTTGCACTATTTTAAAGAAGATTAAAAACTGTCTACACATTGCACTAGCCATTATAGACTTGTGATTTGGATTACAGAGGCCCTGGCCATTGTTAGCACTTTGCTGTTTTTCCATTTTGTGCATGCTATGATGCATACCTGGCACCTATAGTAAATTTGTTTTTCTGCATATCAATATCTGTGCCAAGTTTTTAACAACACATCAATAGTTGTTATAATTTTCCATTTGATAATTTGTGCAGAATCTGTCTATAATTTGAAGCCATGACATGTAAATTACTTTTATGCTAAACTTGGTACATGAATAGTTATTTAAGTAGTTACACATTTCTGCTAATTTTCTGCTTTCTTCCCTATTCCAAAATATCTGGACTCCGTGGCTGGCCTCAGCCTACAGCATTAAGATGGGAACGTGACTGAGACGGAGGGGACCGAGGCTCATGCTCGGGGTTAGCTGCCGGAGGTGGGGGTGGGAGGGGTGCGGTTGCCCGGATGACCACCTATACCTATTGAATCCCAGCCATTGTGTGTTTGGTGGAGAACACCAGGTAAACACTACCCTTTTCCCTTCCCTGTTTTTTCCTCTTTTTTTTTTTTTTTCTTCTCTTTCTTCCTTCTTGTCCCCATCCCGTTAAGTTGACATAGTTGATGTTTATATTTTCCAGTTTACATGTTCCTGTCTCTTGATAAGAAACAGATAATAACTAAAAAAATATATAACATAATATAACAAGGTTACAACATTTCAATCAGAAAAGTAGGAAAAATGCAGACAGTATCTTGGTTGAGATGTTGGGGAATCGTGAAACTGTATGATATAACTGTCTTGTTGTTCTCTTCTTTATCCTTTTACTTAATGCAATGTGATATTGTTATTGTGTCTTCAACAATAAAAAAGGAAGGAATGAGTCAAAGAAGTGGGATCTTGGGAGATGGAGCTCCTCCAAGGGAGTGGCTAGAGCGTGGGTCTAGTTCAGGAGTCCTGGAGGAAGGAGAGCACTGAGAAGCAGGGCACTCCAGGTAGATGCTGTAAGAGTGCTTCTGATCAATATGTTTGTTATCTTTAATATAGCCCACTAACAACACTGAATGCTGGCTACTCAGTATTTAGAGTTTGGATGGCGAGGAACTCAGAAGAAGTAACGCTGAGACTACCTACGATGGTGCCTGAGACAGGAGTGTTGGCTTGCGGTGCTGCATGCCAGAGGATCGTTTTGCAGGTGCGCTTGCTGACTGGAAAGCCATTTTGGAAGGTCTGGAGCCGCCCTTGGGACTCTATATGAGACCTGTATAACTGCCTGCAGCTCAGGTCTTGAGAGTATGCCAGTACAGCACAGCAACCCAATAATCCTGTAAACTACACAGAGATCTGCAATATACTGACAGACGCTGCGGGTCCTACCTATCTTGTGTGAATGGGGATATTTTTCCCATAAAAGAAGAAATTAATCCTCTTTTATATGAATGTTGCTTGCCTACACTCTGCACTTGTGATCCTTTTTAAGGTAAAATATAGAGGTTGGAGCCAGATAATATTGAACTAATACTTTATCCCTGGGCAATAGTAAAAACTGGTAATTCAAATATATTGAAAATGTTGCCTAAAGTTCAGTAAATAATGAGGAGTAAACCCAGTTTGGCTTTTATATGCTTCAATAAGCCTTCAATTCACTCCTGAAATTCCTCCCTTCCCATTATCAAATAACTGATAAATACTGGAAGATTTTTGCTGAGGAGAAGGAGTGAACTATATATGGAATCAAAATCCCCAACATACATAAAAATGTCCTACCTCTCTCTTATGAAGTGTAACTAAAGCAAGGGTATTTATATACAGTTACTGGACCCCATACTGAATTAGACCCATATATACTGGAAGATTTTTTTGAGGAAAAGGAGTGAACTATATGTGGAGTCTAAATCCTCTAGATACCTAAAAAGGTCCTACCTTTCTTTCATGAAACGTACCTAAAGCATGGGTATCTATAAACTGGACCCCATAGTAAATTAGTCCTATATACACTGGAAGATTTTCGCTGAGGAGAAGGAGTGTTCTATATATGGAGTCTAAATCTTCTGGATACCTAAAAAGGTCCTACCTCTCTTTCATGAAACGTAACTAAAGCAAGGATATCTATATACTGGACCCCATACTGAATTAGCTCCATATATAATGGAATATTTTGCTGAGGAGAAGGAGTGTACTATACATGGAGTCTAAATCATCTAGATACCTAAACAGTTTCTACCTCTTCCTTATGAAACAAAACCAAAGCAAGGGTACCTATATATTAGACCCTATATTTACTTAACTCTATAACTAATCAGGAAAATGAGGCTTATCTGAGGAAATTAAAATTGGGACTATTTGAATCCTACCGCGAAAATCCCATTTAGGGTTTGAATAACGGTTTACCATCGTGGGAAGATAAATTCGGCCTATATCACACCACAACTATATCTTATAAGGGTCTTAAAATATTGGGACATTACATTATTGTATATTTTTTTCAAGACTTTTAAGAAGTAGTCATTAAAAGAGTGAAGAGTTGCAATTTACTTGTTAAAGATCTACAAGCCTTTTTGTATAAGAAACTACATTTCTGGATAATAACTGCTTTGAGCCTTTGGGAAAATGTGTATTTGAGCCTCTTAAATATTTGGATGTTCATACTATGAAATATCCTAGTGCAATATATTGACTGATCTGAATATTTACTTATAGATCAGAGAAGATTTTGGTAAAAGCTCCTTTACTTAAGGAACATTGATTAAGAATTTACTTTACGAGAAGTCGCTATATAAATGCTAAATTTATGACAGTATATTGTGGAAGTAAAATTGTACCAGGTATTAGGAGGTGAAATATTATTTTGAATCAAAATTGTTTTATATATAGGGTTGCAATATTAACTAAATCTAAACTATTAATCAATTTATTTCAGAACTATAAAAATAATGAATGAGAAACAGCACAAATAATCAAGTGAAAAGTAAGGGAAAAGAAAACAAGACAAATATAACAACACCAATGGAATTTTTCTCACCTAAAGAGAAGGAAAAATATAACTATCTCTCAACCAATTACACCCATACAAATAGACTCATCATTAATAATGTCAGATCAAAAAAATAGAAGCTTTCTAGGATCTTCAAACTTGACAATAGAAGAGGAAGGAGAATTACTAACTATTCCCATTATAATAAAGCTCCCAAAAAATGTTCATATCTTTCTGAAAAGTGAATTAACGCAAGAAATAGAGGATAATGCAAACAATATCAAAAATCTCACCAATAGAATAGAAGAGCTGGAAGTTAAACATGAGTTAATAATTAAAGAACACCACTATTTGATAACACATGTGAAAACAATCAAGGAGGAAGTAAGAACTCTTAAAATGAAACAAACACAATATGAAGATCAAGCCAGGTGAAATAATTTAAGAGTTAGAGGTATTCCAGAAAGTATAACTAAAGAAATAAGTAAAAATATATTTTTTAAAAATCATCATTAGTAAAACCAGAGACTATAGGGGATGACAGGATAGACAGAGTACAAAGAATACCAATACCAGGGAGTTTCCCGAAAAATACTACAACAGACTAAATAATTAGATTACATTTCTACTCTAATAAGAATCTATTTTAAGAGCTGCTATAAGTATGGAATATTTTAAGACACCTTATGAAAAACTGATTATCTTTTCAGACTTATCAAGTAATACTTTGAGTAAGATTACAAGAGCTCTAAGAGAAATTAAAAAACAATATAGATGGGAATTCCAAACCAAAATATTGGTAAATTGCAATAATCAGAGGACTATATTTAACTCTTTGTAAGAAGCTGAAAAATACCTAAAGGAATGACAAATCCCATTTGAACTACAGTAGAATAAGATAACTCATCTTCTCCTTTTCTACCATTCTCTCCTTTAAATGAAATGTTTGATTACAAATATTATAGAGCTGTAGATAATCGAATTATTGTAAATTATAAAAGAGATGATAAATTTAAACTTACACTGTAAAATATTAAGGTAAATAAAAAAGTGGGTAATACAATATATATTTCTCGGTAGATATTGACACTCTGATTTGGAAACCTATTGTAAAACCACTTCACTTAACAATTGAAGTACAGGGAAATGGATGGTGATGGAAGGTATGTTATTTGGTTAGGTAGTATAAATGGTCAGAAATATACAATTTTGAATATCTACTCACCTAATTCAGGACTAAATACCTTCCTAAATAGGATGATGAAACATGTACATAAAATCAAAAGTGGAACCTTAATAATCTGTGGTGACCTTAATATCTAGTATCTAGACCCAGAACTAGACAGGAAGTCTTTAATTAAACCTATACCAGACAATAATGCCAAAAGAAAAGCAAACATTTTTTTCAGAACATTGGTAAGATATGACATGTATGATGTCCGGAGAGCATTACATGACAATCAGAGAGACTTTACACATTACTCACATAGACATAAGGTTTACTCTAGACTCAATAATTTCTTACTAGATGAATTAACAATTGAATTGGTCAATAGCATAGAGATAAAGTCAAATCATTGGTCAGATCATGCAATGCTAATAATGCAAATTGGACATCAGCCGACTAGAAATAAATATCATAGTATGAAAATCAATATGGGTTTATTAAAAACATTAACAAAAAGAGAAATAATTATAGAAATATTGATAGAAATACTAACTCAGTGGATTCAGGAACATTGATTTGAAATGCCCATAAGGCATATTTTAAAGGAATGATGATTAAATGGAATAAATAGTGAAAAAGAGATCTCATTTTGAGAGAGTTAAATAAACTGGCAGAAAGAAATAACAAGTTACTCCCTAACCAGGATAATATAGATGAATTGATCATAATTAAGTTACAAATAAGAAAAGTAGAGCAGGCAAGAATAGATAAATCAATATGGTTATCTCAACAAAAATTCTACTTTTTAGGGAATAAGAAGTGGGATCTTGGTATGATTTGTGGCCAACTGATAAGTTCACCTAGCAAATAAATAATGAGAAAGAAAGTGATGTTAGGAAGGGGTGCTAAACTTTATACAAAAACAGAACAATTTAAAAACTGAGGCAAAAGAATAGCTCTTTGAGTTGAGACGATATGAGGATGACCAGCTGAATGTTTGACCTTTCCTTCTTATTTTCATGGAATTACTTCTATTCTGCAACATGGTAACTATAAATATTGTATGAGACTTTCTGTGTATTTTCCTTGATTTATCACCTATATAGTTGTCGTACTGCGAGTTGTCGTCATGCTTTGCGAGTCTCGCAAAGCAAAGCATGACTTTTGCGGCCCATAGAGCTGCAACTGCGAGCCTCGCGAAGCAGGCAGTACTTTGCTTATTGTGAGGTGAGCAGTTGAAGCATGTGGGACTTAGGCTGCAATGAGCGCCGAAGGGGCTTCTTGCCCTTCGAGCATTGCAAAGCAAGGTGAGCAGTTGAAGTACACAGGACTTAGGCTGCAATGAGCACCAAAGGCGCTGATTGCAGGGCTGGAGATACTCTGGACTTAGCTTGCGCTTATCCCAAGACACGCAGGACTTAGCTGCAATGAGGCCTCATCTCATCGCGAGGCCCCTGGACTTTGCGACGGACGCAAAATTACGGCCTGTATAACTTAGGACTCGAAGCACGTAGATGGACTGAGAGGCAAAAATATGACTTTAACGGCCTAAGCACTGAACTAGAAAAACCTGCAAAAAACACAAATATGCCTCAAATTAATTTACACAATCACACACAGCACAGGGGGAGAACAAGGCAAATTTGAGCCATATTTGCAGATTTTTGGTCAATCGAAAACCGGCTAAGCAAGGAAAAAATGGCGGACGAAAAACGTTAAAAATCTTAAACAGAATTTAAACGAAGCTGAGCAAAGTCAGGCACGCTGGACTTAGAAAATACACAACGGCAAAGACAGTAACACACAAACGGCAGTCAGCACCCGCCACGCAAACATTCAGCAGACACACAGAAGAGAAACACACAGGGAAGGGACAGGGGGGAGATGGTGGAAAGAGACACAACAAACAGTAGGCGGGAGGAAAGGATGAGCACCGCGAGCGGGAGAAGTTTGCAATGAGCGACCATTTAATTAATAAAAACAAATGTATAATGGCAGCTTCTGCTTCTACAAAAACATGGAGGAGTAACTGCCAAACCTTTTACATAACTTTTACATAGCCTATTAATCATTTTTAGGTGTATTCTTTTAAATCGAAAAATCGTAAGTTTAGGTGAAAAGTGCAGTTTAAGAACTTCACATTGCCATATTATAATGTGTAAATGGTTACATTTTCCCTCAAAACCAAACTTGGGCTTTGTGTGACTGTTGGTTAGGTTTGGACAACAATAGACTCCTGTATATATGTGACATATTAAATTGTTTTGGAGAGCTATATTTTTGATCTTGGAATGTAGGTGACCATAAATGCCATTTTTATAGTCATTGTCGGTGACTGATAGTTTGGATAAGCTATTTTGTGGTTATCTCTTTCACCCACTTCTCACTTAAGCAGACACCTGTAGGGCCACAGTCACATTTGGTAATGGACTAAACAGCATTTTGCTGCTCAGTTTGTCACTACACTTGCACCAGACCATTCATTACACAGTGATTACAAGTACTGCTCTACTAGTTTAGCTTTGGTAAACATGTCCAACAGATGTCAATCCTATCAAGATTCTTCAGCTTCTCTACAGTGCAGGAATTTACAAGAAGACATCACAGTTATAAAAAGAATACTTCAAAGCCAATAGAAGACAAACAATAATTATTTTTAGTAGCAAGTTGCTTCTCCACTGCCCATTTACAAGGTCAAGTTCCTTCCTGTATTTCAAAATTAGCATCTGCCACTAATTACAGCTAATCTCAACGAAGTGGGCAACAACTTGAATTTGAGAGCTGGATCCATAAAGGGCTTTATATGAAGTGTCCGAATAAGAATAATTTCAGTGAGAGTCAACTGTTTCACACTGGAAACCAGATATTATAAGCAGACTTGTGCTGCCTTGCTCAAGATTAATATTAACCTATTCAGAGTATTATACAGCAAACTTATCTGAGGAGTTGGACACTATTATAATGTGAAATTAAGTTTTGACTTCATATTCATGACATTGAATGTGGTATTACATTGTACAAAGCCAGAAATGACTTATGTAGGGAGATCCTTTATGTTTGTACTTATACAAACATTATTTTTCTTTTCTTTTGCAAGTAAAGGCTGATAAATTGCAGAGTGCACTAACTGTGCTCAGGTGAGAAGGCAGAAGTTAATTTAAACTGGAGAAGGGGCAAAACTTATGAGTTTGCGAACACTTCTAGTACCAAGTGCAATTCTAGTAAAAGTATAGGAATTTAAATAAAAGGAAGGGCAGATTTATAGTGCAAAGGAGGAAGAATAAAGGAAAGATATATATATATATTTTTTTTTTTTATTTTATTTATACAAATATGTTATTTTGTATTATTTTATATTCTTTATTTTCCCCACTGAATTTTTGTGAACACTAATAATAATTATGAGTCAGTCGAATTGCAACCTCACTCCTGTCATATGTATGCAATACTGGAACAGATGATCCAGGTGTCCATACCTCTGTGAGAGGTGTGAGCATGTTGCCTCTCTGGAAGCTCAAATTGAAGAACTGGAGAGGAGAATTACAGCACTTAGTGATATTGCTCCACTGGAAAGGGGGTTAGTGCTCACGGAGCACAGTTTAGCTGGGCCTAGCATGGAGGGTGGAGCTGGAGCTAGTGAGGATGTACAGGGAGGTAGCTGGGTTATAGTTAGAAGGGGACTCAGGGTGAACAGGAGGAGGCAGGCCAGTTCTGAGTTGGCAAACACCAACAGATTTGCCAGATTGAGTGAAACTGTTGGGGATGTCCATTTAGGAATGGCAATGCCAGATAGAGCTGTTCCCTCCAACAGCCGGGAGAACAGTTCTACTGGAGGAGAGGGAGGGCAGAATAGGCAGAGCAACAGACAGGTTTTTGTGGTAGGGGACTCTATTATTAGGCAGGCAGACAGGGTGATTTGTCACCCAGATCCCAGCAATCAAACAGTTTGCTGGCTCCTCTGTGCTGGGGTTCGTCATGTTGTGGATCGGGTAGACAAATTATTGGGAGGGGCTGGAAATGAACCGGCAGTCTTGGTACATATTGGTATCAATGACAAAGTTAGTGGAAGATGGAGTGTCCTAAATAATGATTTTAGAGAACTAGGCAATAAGCTGAAAGCAAGGACCTCCAAGGTAGTATTTTCTGAGATAAGTATTTTTTCAACCTTAATTACTATGTAACTATGTAACTATGTAACTATACTTCTATATATGTGAATATGTATATGATAATCTTGAGATGGGGGCATAATAAGGGGAAAGGAAGAACAGTAACTAATATATTGTGGACAACAATAATATAATGGGCATGGGCAGCATAAAATAGAAATATGCCCTTGTGACTTGTTGTTTTATAATTACGGTTGTGCCTGCAAACATTAGTTCATATACACTTAATATAACAGTCTGTCGGAAAATATTTATAGCCAGGTGATTTCTCCATTAGTATAGATTCTTTTTTACCTTTGTTATTGATTTAGACATGCATCAGGTTACATGTGAAAGGCCAATGTTTTTGGTGTTGGGTGACCAAAAGTCAACAAAATGTGACAGGTCTGTCCAGAGGAAGATGGAGCAATGCTTGATCAAACAATACTTGTGCTGCAACTTACGAGTCAGATTGCTTCTATATTAGCACCAATGTATAACATGTTTGAAAAAATACCTGTTCAAAGTAGAGTTGACACAGAATATACACAACTACACAGCTTTCAAGTGCTTCCTGTTTGCTGAGCTAATAACAGACTTTCATTAAGGCATCCATTGAATTCTTGCTTTTCTGAAAAAAACATAAAAGAGAACATCATAGTAGAATGTGCAAAGTACAAGGCTCTATACAGGAGGGGTCAACTGCTACCCTCATTATCCTAGGGTAAAGGGGAGGGGAATGGGGTAGAGGATTAGATACATTTTATGTCATTTTGTTGACCCCCATAGACACCTGCTTTACCTTTTGGATATACATACATAGCCCCACACTGATGATCCATTTTAACTGTGAAACAGCTGTCTGTGGGTAGATCTCCCAGCTTGTGCATAATCCAGCTTATGCAATGCTTTAAAGCTACGTAATACAGCGAGCCTATGCCTAAAAGGAGCCGTGTATAAAATGTTTTTGGATTAGAGTGATAATGCATTGTGGGGTAATTTGCATGTCCCTGCCCAGTTTCCCAGAGTACAGTGCAATAAAAGAGCAGGAAATACATTTTTAAACTTATTTTTTGACATTCAAAAATGTTAACATAAATGTACTATCTGATTATTGTATTCTGTAAAGTGGAAGGCTTCTACCAATATTTTGCCCACAATAAGTTAAATGATGTTGTGGTATACAGGGATACCCCTCCTTGCGCTACCCCGCTGAGTGATGATTTGCTATAACGCTGTTTTTGGTACCAGTGCCCGGAAAGTGCATGATATCACGATAACACTTTAAATCGTGTTGCGGGCATTTAAATCCCCGCTTAGAGCTCTTGCATGATTTGTTTTCATGATTTGTGAAGAAACAAGAGTTGTGTCAAAAACATAACTATAGTGTCATAAACTGGTTGGGAAATCAAATGTATATAGTTAACATAGATATGATGTCAGATAAGAATAGACTGTCCATTCTATCTAACTAAAAAGATTGCTTGAAAAGCATTTTTTGCACAAAGAAAGGATTGCTAAGTGCTGTGAACAGCTTGATATTTATAAATCTATTAACCCTCCTAGTGGTAATCCCGAGCATGGCTCGGGGTTAATTTTATGTACCTTAAGTGGTAACCCTGAGCCACGCTTGAGATTACTATGTGCAGGATCTGGATGGGGCCCAGTGCTACCTAATTTCCCTGGCCCCCCTCAGCACACCATTCCTCCCTCCCTTTCCTCCATATACTCCTCCTTATCATCCTCCTCCTCCCTTACCCACCTTCCCCTCCTCCCTTTCCCCCCTTCCACCTTATCCTCCTCCTCACTTCCCCCTCTCCATTCACCTCCCTTTCCCTTCTCCCCCCAATTTATTGTGTTTCTAATGTTTTGGGGATCGCGCGGGGTGCGTCCTTGTTTTCGGATCTCGTACGTCTTTTTTGGAAGATCCGTAGGTGTTTGGTGGTGTTTTGCATCTTTAGAGTGCTGTAGCCTAGTTTTTTGTTTTTTTCGGCGGCCATTTTTTCTCTTGCTTAGGGGATTTTTGAGTGTCTAAACTCTAATTATTTGGAGTTAAATTGAGGTGTAACTTCAGTTTTCGAGGTCCTGGGTGCCCCCCCCCTTGCTGTAGGTAAGCTTTTTATGTATTTGTTGGGTGTATTTATTGTGTTTTTCATGTTTGCATGTGCATGGGTTTTGGCCATTTTTTGCGAGGTCGTAATGGGTCGTAACATGTCCCGTATTTTGGTTTCGTAACTCTGCAGCGAGCCCGCAGTGTTAGCAACAGCCCGCACGCTCACAACTATATATGTGATATAGTATAAGGGAGAATACTAGGGCTAGTGTGGTATGTACAACTTATTTGGTAACATTGTGTAGTGTTGGTATGGAAACTACTGAGATTCAGACTGCGAGCAAGCTGTGAATACACGTTAGAGCTTAAGTGCTCGGGAGAGTCAGTAAGTTTTTTGGCTTTTTTTCTGGGAGCCATAGAATAGCTCCAGAAATTAGCTTTTCAAAACTCCCATAGCTGCAAGTTCCAATAATTCTAATGGGAGCCATGGAATGAAGACCCTACACTGTACCCCGTTATCGATACAGACTTCACCTTGTCTAAAACTCCAGACTGGTCAGTTCTGAGAAACAACTGTAAAAACCGAACAGGCTACAGGCCATTAGCAGTCCAAGATAGAAGCACTCATGACACAAGTAGCATTTTATAAATGTCTTTAAAAATGCTTTAAACTCATGGCTTAATTAACTATAATGTTGTTGGCTTGTTACATACTTCAAAACATGTTAAGCTTTTCCCAACAACACAGGTCTTTCAAGGACTCTTATACATGCCTAGTAATTGTTGAAGGGTTTATGGTTAATTATTGTTATTGTTGCTAAGCCATTTAGTTGTAACCTTACGGATAGGAGCACGCCAGGCACAACTGTCAGTCACTGCCCTGCTGTGCTCTATCAGGCTTAATACATAACTTTTAATGCTGATGAATTTAAAATAAAATCAATAAAATATTATCTGCATGTTGTTACTGTGTATTTATTAATGCCTGTAAGTGTTGTAATATCGTCACTAAAAGTTCTTCTTATCACAAGACATAGCTTTTTGGTGTAACTAATTGATGTTCCAGACAGTGTAGGAGAGCTGGTATGATAACACGACACTGCACACCTGACCAAGATTACTGCATAAAGGTAATTTTTCATTCAGTTGTAGCCTTGGAACAAAGTCAATTACACTGAATTATGCAAGCTAAATAACTCACAATGTGGGCTGCTGAAACCTCAATGTATCATATGAGAAAATAACACATATCATTATATAGAAGTTGAAAATTTGCATAAATATCTATACCTCCACAGTCATATTTAGTTTGCAATCATATTTTTTTTTCTTTTTTCTCCTTTAAAATACTGCTTTTTAAAGAAACTTATCACCCCAGTTGGGTAAAACAGACAGACTAAAACCCACAGCCACCCCCAATGGCTACAGCCCACTGACCTTCGTGAATCTGTTCCCCTCAGGTCTCACACTCCCAATCAAAACCTCTAAATTGTAATCTGTTCGGAATAGAGACCTCAACTCTGTTGAATCAATAGGGGTTCTTACATATTGGATCTTACAGCATTGTATTACCGGTACCTTTGCATTTCTGTATACCTCATACTTTGTTTTACCTTTGTCATTTGTATTGACTGTACTGTAAATAATGCTACAGAAAATGATGGTACTTTATAAATAAATAGTAATAATAATCATACCTTATATGTGCACCTTGATAAAGAAAGGTTTACTTACTGATTATTCAATCAAATTAATGTTTTTTTTTTAAATAGATCAATATTATAGTTTTTTAACAACATGTGTTTGTTTAACCTGCTGTTTGTGAAATTATAAAAACATTTTTCCCAAGTATATCTCATACTTACAAAATCCAAAGTAAAAAAAGACCAATCACACCTCAGGAACACTGAATGTTCTCAATGCCAAAAATTTTACTTTTACATCTTATATAGTATACCAATTGCCAGTTGCACAGTAATCCATAAATTGTATATATAATTATTGTAGTTTTTCATCGAGATATATACAAAAAGAAGGCAATGACTGAATATGAGCTACCACTTTATAGTGCTAGTGATGTAATTGAAATGATCTGTATGAATAGTATGTAAAGTCTACAACTATTTAAGCAATGCATTCTGTTATCAAGATTTGATTTCTGAGGACGTCGCCCCCTTCATGACAGAACATGTTGGATGAACATATCTAGCTTTTAAGGGTCCCTAAGAAAGAATAAATGATAAACTTGTAAATAGAATATTTATTTTGTAGTAAAAAAAGCAATGGTTCTAAGTTTAAGGAAACGTGTAGGGGAGAAAGGGGGCAACCCTGCATTGTTCCATTTTGGTTTGAAATGTTTTCTTGAGATATCTTGGGCAGTGACACTGATGCTTGTGCGTAATTATAGAGACTCTTAATTGCATTCAATATTACATCACCTAAATTAAAGGCCTGCAGTATCTGAAACATGTAGAGCCACAGTACCCTATCAAATGCTTTCTCTGCATCATTCGATATCAAGGAGTTTTGGGCATTTAAATGCAAGATAAAATCTATGCATCTAATGTTACTGTCAGTGGACTGTCAGTGGAACAAGCCCCTCCTGGACTGGATGAAACAACTGTGGAAGGAAATAATTTAGTCTATTTAAATAAACTTGGCATCAAATAAATCTCTCTAAACTTCAGCATCTTCTAGGGTTCTTTCTCTCCTTTGGTATCAAAGCAATGTGAGTTTTGAATAATTCGAGTAGTAACTTATGGCCCTCCCTTGTTGCATTTGCCAGCCTTAAAAGGTGAGGTGATACGATCTCTGCAGAGTTTTTTATAAGTCTTTTTTAGGTCTAAAATAATTTCAGTTACCGGTAGTTATTTTATTATATGTTTTTTTGTATTTCAGTATTGATAGTTTTCAAGTTTGCCTCATTGAGATATCTAAAACTATCTTGCTGAGTGTATGTCATGTTTGAATTATTACAGTGATAGTAGTTGCATAATTTAGTGTAATAGTTTTGAAATACAGCCAGTATCTCATCAGGATCCATTTTACCCTGTCTTCTTTTTTGTTTAATAGAGAGGATAGTGGACTTTGTTTTTTTTGTGTGTCCTGGGCTTATTAGCTAGTAATGTATCTGTCTTGTTTGATTTCTCATAGGAGATTTATTTCATTCTTTACATTGAGTACCAAGTGTCTTCCATTAATCTCTGCCTAATTTGGCTACATATCAACTGCATCTGTGTTTTTAGGGAAGTCATCATTGACTAATTGTATTGCTGTTCTAGGACCCTAAGCTTATTGTGTACAGTTGTAACTTCCTACATTTTCAGTTTAGCAAGTTTGTTTCTCCTTAAAGAACATTAATAATTGACTATAAATTGTACTAGCCTTGTTTCTCTATAATGTGAATTATTCCTGGGGGGCAGGGGGAGGCAACTAACACTGGGCAGGTTATGATTGCTTGTTTAACACATCAAAGCAGTTATTATTCAAGCAACACATTTGCATATTAATGGAAAAATCAATTGTGGATTTTGCCGCAAAGATTTATTTTAGAAAAAAAATGTTTAATAAAAGTAAAGTTAGTTTTTCAGGAACTTTAGTAAGAGTGTTAAAAATAACTACCGGATTGGGAGTCTCTTTATCATGAATGTGTTTCAGACTAGGCCAATGAGGGGTAGCTAGTTACCTGAAGCTGACAATGCAATGACATGGAATAGGAACAAAAATGTCATTATGCATAGAAAAGTCAGGCTATACAGTGCCTTGCAAAAGTATTCATCCACTTGACTTTTTCCCTTTTTTGTTACATTACAGCCTTAAGTTCAATGTTTTGTTAATCTGAATTTCATCTGATGGATCAGAACACAATAGTCAAAGTTGGTGAAGTGAAATGAGAAAAGTATATACACAAAACTATTTTTTAGAAATAGAAAACAGAAAATTGGCATGTGCATATGTATTCACCCCCTTTGTTATGAAGCCCATAAATAGCTCTGGTGCAACCAATTACCTTCAGAAGTCCCATAATTAGTAAAATGATGTCCACCTGTGTGCAATCTAAGTCTCACATGATCTTTCATTATTAGAGATATCGCGGACAGTTCGCTCGCGGACTATTCGCGGCGATTTTGGCTCTTTCGCGCTCGCATCGGACGGCGGACACATGCGCTTTTCGGTCCGACCCTATTCTTTATCATTGAGGAAACTTTGACCCTGCACCTCACAGTCAGCAGACACATTCCAGCCAATCAGCAGCATACACTCCCTTCCAGAGCCTTCCATCTGAAGGATAGCATACATTTTAGAATCATTCTGAAGCTGCATTCATTGTGAGAGGACAGATAGTGTAGCTGCTGGAGATTTAATAGGGAAATAGATAGCCAGGCTGTGCATTTAGCTTCCACTACAGACCTGAAGGACTCATCTGATATCTGCTGCAAGGAGAGCAACCCAAAAAGCCCTTTTTAGGGCTAGAACATCATTTATTTTATTTTATATATTTTTTCTGTGTAATCTAATTGCATATGCCTGCCTGCCAGCGTGTGTGTGTGACAGGCTAACACCTAACAGCTTATATTGTGCTTATTTTCCCTACTCATACCTGGTGGTGTACCATACATTGAAAACAACCATTTTTTTCCTGTAATCTAATTTCAGTTGCCTGCCTGTGTCAGGCTCACAGCTAATATTCTGCTCTGTTTCACAGGTCATAGTTGGTGTACCATACATTGAAAAAAACAACCCTTTTTTCCTTTAATCTTATTTAAGTTGGCTGCCTGTGTCAGGCTCACAGCTTGAATTGTGCTCAGTGAAATAAAACAACACTTTTTTGACTGTAATAGATTGAATAGCAATTGCCTGGCTACAGGTGTGTGTGTGAAGCCTATTGCATCTACTCTGCCAACTTTTGCCAGTGCACAGTGATACATCATATCTGGTGCAACCGTAGTGTACAGTGACATAAAACAACACTTTTTTGACTGTAATCGATTGAATATCAGTTGCCTGCCTACAGGCGTGTATGTGAGGCCTACAGCTCCTACTCTGCCAACTTTTGCCAGTGGACAGTGACACTCATATCTGGTGCAACCTAGTGTACAGTGAAATAAAAGAACCCTTTTTTTACTGTAATCGATTGAATATCAGTTGCCTGCCTACAGGCGTGTGTGTGAGGCCTACAGCGCCTACTCTGCCAACTTTTGCCAGTGCACAGTGACACTCATATCTGGTGTCACAGTAGCTTGCACGCATAGTACCACTAATTGGAAAAAAAATGACAGGCAGAGGCAGGCCACCCTGCAGGGGCCGTCGTGGTCGTGGTGCTGTGATTCCCTTTGGCCCTAGAATTATGCCCAGTTTTCAGAGGCAACGTACCCTGAACTTGAAAAGTTCTGAGGACATGGATGACTGGCTAACACAGGACACCCAATCTTCTACAGCTTCCGCTAGGAACCTAGACGCACCATCCTCCTCCAGCTTAGCTTCGGGCACCTCTCCAGTTACCACTCGCCCGCCTGCCGCCACCACCAACACTAGCACCACAGCCGCTTCACTTGATCCTTTAGCAGAGTTATTTACACATCCGTTGGAAGAAATGAGTGATGCGCAAACATTAGTGCCAGAGGATGTAGATAACAGGGATATGTCCCAGTCAGGCAGCATTACACACATGGACGTACGGTCTGATGATGATCATGTTGTACCCGGTGCTGCTTCCTTTGTTGAGTTGTCAGATACAAGTGAAGCGGTTGATGATGACGATGCGTCCGTGGATGTCACTTGGGTGCCTGCTATAAGAGAAGAAGAACAGGAGGAAAGTTCAGATGGGGAGACAGAGAGGAGGAGGAGATGAGTTGGAAGCAGGGGGAGGTCGTCGCAAGTAGCTAGTGGCACAGACAGCATGCATCGGCACCCGGGGTCAGCCAAACAGCACGCCAGTCAACGCATGCTGTTGCCACCACCAGAATGCCGTCATTGCAGAGCTCAGCAGTGTGGCAATTTTTTTGTGTGTCTGCCTGTGACAACAGCGATGCCATTTGCAACCTGTGCGAAAAGAAACTGAGTCGTGGGAAGTCCAACACCCACCTAGGTACAACTTCTTTGCTAAGGCACATGATGTCACATCAAAAACGCCTATGGGATCAACACATGAGTACAAGCAGCACACAAAGTCAAAGCCGCCATCCTCCTCCTGGTCCAGCATCTTCAGCCACGTCAACCACTGCTGCCCTGCTTGCTCCCTCTCAACCATCAGCCACTCTGTGTCTCGCCCTGAGCAGTCCCTGCTCATCTGCCCACAGTCAGGTGTCTGTCAAGGACATGTTTGAGTGTAAGACGCAAATGTCACAAAGTCACCCCCTTGCCCGGCAACTGACAGCTGGCTTGTCTGAATTCTTAGCCCGTTAGCTTTTACCATACAAGCTGGTGGAGTCTGAGGCGTTCCAAAAATTTGTAGCTATTGGGACACCGCAGTGGAAGGTACCCGGACGAAATTTCTTTGCACAAAAGGCAATCCCCAACCTGTACTCGATTGTGCAAAAGGAAGTAATGGCATCTCTGGCACACAGTGTTGGGGCAAGGGTCCATCTGACCACTGATACCTGGTCTGCAAAGCATGGTCAGGTCAGGTATATCACCTACACTGCGCATTGGGTAAACCTGGTGACGGCTGCCAAGCATGGAATACGTGGCTCTGCAGAGGAGTTGGTGACACCGACACGACTTGCAGGCAGGCCTGCTGCCACCTCCTCTACTCCTCCTACTCCATCCTCTTCCATAACCTCCTCGGCTGAGTCCTCTTCTGCTGCTGCTATGTCTTGCTCCACATCAACGGCACCGCCCCAGCTCCACAGGTACTATTCCACATCCCGGATATGGCAGTGTCACGCCGTCTTGGGGTTGACTTCCCTGAAAGCAGAGAGTCACACCGGACCAGCACTCCTGTCCGCCCTGAAAACACAGGTGGACTCCGCACCAACTGGAGATCGGCAAAGTGGTTTGTGACAACGGAAGAAATTTGTTGGCGGCATTGAATTTGGGCAAGTTGACACATGTGCCGTGCATGGCACATGTGTTTAATCTGATTGTACAACGCTTTGTGCATAAGCACCCAGGCTTACAGGACATCCTGAAGCAGGCCAGGAAGGTGTGTGGCCATTTCAGGCGATCCTACATGGCCATGGCGCACTTTACAGATATCCAGCGGCGAAACAACATGCCAGCGAGGCGCTTGATTTTAGACAGCCCGACACATTGGAATTCAACACTCCTAATGTTCGACCGCCTGCTCCAACAAGAAAAGGCCGTTAACGAGTATTTGTATGACCGGGGTGCTAGGACAGCCTCTGCGGAGCTGGGGATTTTTTTGCCACGTTACTGGACGCTCATGCGCAATGCCTGTAGGCTTATGCGTCCTTTTGAGCAGGTGACAAACCTGGTCAGTCGCACCAAGGGCACCATCAGCTACATGATACCCTTTTTTTTTCTTCCTGGAGCGTGCCCTGCGAAGAGTGCTGGATCAGGCTGTAGATGAGCGCGAAGAGGAAGAGTTGTGGTCACCATCACCACCAGAAACAGCCTTATCAGCATCGCTTGCTGGACCAGCGGCAACGCTGGAAGAGGATTGTGAGGAAGAGGAGTCAGAGGAGGAATGTGGCTTTGAGGAGGAAGACCAACCACAACAGGCATCCCAGGGTGCTCGTTGTCACCTATCTGGTACCCGTGGTGTTTGACGTTGTTCGTGGAAGAACATACCTTCAGTGAGATCACTGAGGACGAGGAACGGGACATGACTAGCTCGGCATCCAACCTTGTGCAAATGGGGTCTTTCATGCTGTTGTGCCTGTTGAGGGACCCTCGTATAAAAAGGATGAAGGAGAACGACCTGTACTGGGTGTCCACGCTACTAGACCCCCGGTATAAGCAGAAAGTGCCTGAAATGTTACCGAATTACCACAAGTCGGAAAGGATGCAGAACTTCCAAAATAAATTAAAAAGTAGGCTTTACACAGCGTTTAAGGGTAATGTCACAGCACAACGGCAACCTAACAGCGGAAGAGGTGAACATAATCCTCCTCCTCCCACGACCACGCCGGCAAGGAGAGGACGCTTTACAGACGTGTTGTTGATGGAGGACATGCAGAGCTTTTTAAGTCCTATGCATCACCATAGCCCTTCGGGGTCCACCCTCAGAGAACGACTCGACCGTCAGGTAACAGACTACCTCGCCTTAACTGCAGATATCGACACTATGAGGAGCGATGAACCCCTTGACTACTGGGTGAGCACGCTTGCACTGTGGCCTGAGCTATTCCAATTTGCCATAGAACTTCTGTCCTGCCCCGCTTCAAGTGTCCTGTCAGTAAGGACCTTCAGTGTAGCAGGAGGTTTTGTCACTGAGAAGAGAAGTCGCCTAGGTCAAAAAAGTCTAGATTACCTCACCTTTATTAAGATGAATGAGGGATGGATCCCGAACGGACTGACAGTGGGCGATACATTCGATTAAAAAAAGCCTGATAGATGAGCTGCCTTGAGCTAATAATGGTCCACACGCTGCTGTATTTTATCCCTGAATGCCGGATGACTTGCGTGACTTATCCGCCACTAACTCGGGTTCAAGGCGCAATGTTTTAGGGCACTTTCTGCCTGGCAAACTAACATCAATTTTTCTGGTCGCTGCAACAATACCTAATTTTTGCATTTAAATTATTTTATTGTCAGAAGGCGTACAGCATGTAATGAAAAATAAAGCATTTTTGAACAGTCTTGCATAACAGTTGTGCAAAAATACATATTTACAATAAAGACATTTTGTGAAAGTTAGCTGGCTATTCCTTCTTATTTTTACTTTTCAGGTTAATAATTTTTCTTATTTTTTACTGTGATTGCAATTTAAGAGATACCTAAAACATGGTAAAATGGTAAAATGCTATCATCCCTCCAGCAGTATTAGCTTATTATTTACAATATCTAACCTGGGAAATCACCCTTGGGTTACCCTAGGGCAGGCTTCAGTAAGCGACCTCTCCTTTCCTGGGATGATTTTGCCGCCAGTTGCTTCTGAAGGGTCTCCAGGGCTCCCCCACTCCAGTCCTTCCCCCAGTGTCGCTTCAACCAGTAACAAATGTTTTATATTTGTAAACGCGACCCAATGATCCCCCTTGACAGAGGTTTATCTTTACAAATTTTGGAGAACCAATTTAAGACCGGTGTCCCCTGTTTCTGGGTCAGGGAGTGTGTGAAATGCCTCAGACTACAGTAATTGTAATGTTCTGACAGTGGTAGCTCATGCTTGTCCCTCAGTTCCTCATAGGTGAGCATCTGGCCCTTTACTAACCAGTCTCCCAGTCTATCTAGTTTCCTTGACCTCCACCAGTGTTGTGATGTTGTGCTTATGTGTTTTGGGGCCTAAAGGGTGGTCAAGAATTGGGGTCATTTGGGTGGATCCAGGGAACAAACCCGTGTGTTTCTTGGCCCATTTCCAGTATGATAGTGAGTGTCTGATTAGGGGGTTTGGCTAGTTTTTAAGGCTCTGAGGCAATTCTGATAGCCAAGCCACCTTGTCCCAGGTTAAGGGCTGTAACGGCTTGCCCGGTAGTGAGAGGGTACCAGCCGTTGGAGACGTCCTTTTCCCTGGCAAGCTGCTGTGTAAAAGTGAAGTTGGTATAATCCCATCCAAGAGTCTCAGAAGCCCAGACCGCCCATATTGGACGACACTTTCTTGGGAGTCAAAGAATACTGACTTTATTTTGTTGTGCAGAAATATTTATACACATCTCTTCCCACAGGCAATACACATGCCCATATTTGGCCACACAATACACATAAAGAGAACAATAGGTGTGGTCACACCTCCCTGAGGCTACCTGGCTACTTTGATGCAATCAGACATTAATCAGATTATACTCTTTGTTCTATGTCTCATAATAAAACACTTTATACAATAGACTTCCTTATAGGATTATCTATTAGCCTAGTGGCTGTAATATTCTGAGCCAATATATTCTGTAGAACATAAAACAACATATCTACAGTACAGCAATGTGATCATATTTTAACCATAATAATTAAATAACCATAAAACAGGGTAAAACAGTGATGGGTTCCGTTACAAGGGCCTTAAAGTGTGGTTCTCTAAATACACCCAGGCCAGTTGATGCCCTATAGAATGTGCTATTGGGAGGAAAGATAACTGAGCTGCCTTGTGGTAATATTTTAAGTTTGGACACGATAGTCTCCCCTCTGAATTATGAAGATACATCATTTTCTTTGTGATGCGTGAGGGAGAGTGGTTCCAGATAAACTGAAATATTTTCCTTTGAATATGTTCTAATTCTTTTTATTTAATCGGGATCGGGAGTGTTCGAAATATGTAGAGTAACCTAGGAAGGTCATTCATTTTTATCGTATTTATTCTCCCTAGCCATGATAACCTATACTTTTTCCATTTACTCAGGTCATTAATTATTGTTTTATAAAGTTTGGAGTGGTTGGCTTTTTACAAGTCCTCTAGCTTAGGGGTTAGTCGGATTCCCAGGTAGTTTATGTGGTTCTTATCCCACTTAATATTAAACTTCTCTTGGAGACCCTGCTTCTCTACTGCTGTTAAGTCAATCGCTAGTGCTTCTGTCTTCTCTATGTTCAGTATAAGGCCAGAAAACTGACCAAACTCCTCCATAGTTCGAATCAACTCTGGGACCGATTGGGTAGGGTTTGAGAGCATACACAGCAGGTCATCTGCAAATAGACAAGTTTTGAAATGGTGATGGCCTATTTTTATGCCTGTGATCCCAGAGATGGCCCTAATTGTCTGAGCCAGGGGTTCTATTGCTATTGCAAACAGAACTGGAGAAAGGGGGCACCCCTGTCTTGTTCCTCTTTCTATTTTAATTAAGGATCCTCCATCTCCCGGAATCTGTAACCTTGCCCTGGATGATTTGTATAATGAGTGTATGAGATTTATGAAATGGCCTTTAATACCAAATTTTTCAAGCGTGGCGTATAGGTAAGTCCACTCCAGGGAATCAAACGCCTTTTCAATGTCAAAGGCCATAAGACAGGCTTGAATTTTAGAGGCTTTGGTGTGGTACAGTAGGTTCATGACTTTTCTAATGTTGTCTCCCGCTTGCCTGTGGGAGACAAAGCCTACTTGGTCATTATGTATTAACTTAGGCAAGAAGGATGACATTCTATCCGCTATTATTTTTGACAGGATCTTTGTATCACAGTTTAGTAATGATATTGGCCTGTAGTTTTTTGGTTCTAGGGCATCTCGACCCTCCTTAGGGAATAGAGCGATATCTGCCCTGTTCAGCTCTGCTGGTGTTTGCTTGCCTTCTAGAACTCTGTTAGAGTGACCAAGTGCGGGCCTAAAATGTCTATACATTTTTTATAATATAAATTGGTGAACCCATCTGGGCCTGGTGACTTACCAGGTTTGAGGTTCTGGACTGCTTTTCTCACTTCCTCTAGGGTCACTTTGGCATTTAAAGTCTCTAAGTCATTTTCTTCTATTAAGGGGAGATCACAGGAATTAAGAAATCCCCTCATTTTGTGTAGATCTATGTGTTTTGTTGCCGTATAAAGGGTATTGTAAAGTTTTGTAAAAATCTTCTGGATCTTATTTTGTTCGTTGTTTTTTCTCCCTTCGAGGTCTTCATTTGAAGTATCCTATTTTGTGTTGTTTTGGTTTGTAGTTTCCTGGCTAGTAACGGGCCAGGTTTATTGGCTTTATTGAATCCGATAAGAATAAATAGTACAACTGAACACACCACTCCTATCTGGTGGCACCTTAGATTGCACGAGCAGTGCCCCAAATTTGAAGTGGGAGGACCGACCAAGCATCTTTTTCCATCTCCCGCTTCCAAAAATCCATGCCATATACACGTCCCCTGATAGGTGACGTAACAGGTATCAAACTGATAGGAATAAATAGTACAACTTAATACACCACTCCTATCTGGTGGCACATTACATTGCACGTGCAGTGCCCCAAATTCGAAGTAGAAGGTCCGACCAAGCATCTTTTTCCATCTCCCGGTTCCAAAAATCAATGCCATATACACGTCCCCTAATAGTGGACATAACAGGGATTAAACCGATAGGAATAGTACTACTTAACAGTACACACCTTATAATAACGCAGATAGAGGCAACGCAGAGAGAGGAGTCTGAAGAAGAGGAGTCAGAGGAGGAATGTGGCTTTGAGGAGGTGGAAGACCAAACACAGCAGGCGTCCCAGGGGGCTTGTTGTCACCTTTCGGGGACCCTTGGTGGCTGGGTGGAGGAAGAGACCTTCAATGACATCAGTGAGGACAAGGAACAGGACATGGCTAGCTTGGTATCCTACCTTGTGCAAATGGTGAGTTTGCGGTTGTGCAAAGGGACTGTTTGCGGTTGTTTGCAATGCATTAAACCGGGAGATTGGTCTGTTACTGTGAAGCGGGTGTAACCCTTACACTACCTGATCGATACAACATCATACCTGATGTTTTAAAGCATGTTATTCCAAACAATTTAGGAATGTTAGGTTATTTATGCCCTTCATGGCTTAAAACCAGACTCTGCATCAACTATGTCATTTTCCGTGGGAGTTTTGCCATGGATCCCCCTCTGGCATGCCACAGTCCAGGTGTTAGTCCCCTTGAAACAACTTTCCCATCACTATTGTGGCCAGAAAGAGTCCCTGTGGGTTTTGAAATTTGCCTGCCCATTGAAGTCTATGGCTGTTCGCCCGGTTCGCCCGTTCGAAAATTTTATGTTTGCGACATCACTAGTCATTACATATACACATCTTTTTTGAAAGGCCCCAGAGGCTGTAACACCTAAGCAAGAGGCACCACTAAATAAACACTGCCATGAAGACCAAGGAACTCTCCAAACAAGTAAGGGACAATGTTGTTGAGAAGTACAAGTTAGGGTTAGGTTATAAAAACATATCTAAATATTTGATGATCCCCAGGAGCAACATGAAATCTATCATAACCAAATGGAAAGAACATGGCACAACAGCAAACCTGCCAAGAGACGGCCGCCCACCAAAACTCACGGCAAGGAGGGTTTAATCAGAGAGGCAGCACAGACACCTAAGGTAACCCTGGAAGAGCTGCAGAGTTTCACAGCAAACATTACTGGAGTATCTGTACATAGGACGACAATAAGCCGTACGCTCCATAGAGTTGGGCTTTTAATTCTAATGTATTTCATCACTTTCCATGTCATTTACAGTGCAGTATTGCTTTTTTATTTGCTTTTACAATGCTTCTCCAGCACTGCCTTTAACCCTCATGGGCATGGAGTTCACCAGAGCTTCACAGGTTACCACTGGAGTCTTCTTCCACTTCATGATGACATCACAGAGAGTGGATGTTAGAGACCTTGACCTCCCCCACCTTCCATTTGAGGATGCCCCACAGATGCTCAATAGGGTTTAGGTCTGGAGACATGCTTGGCCAGTCCATCACCTTTACCTTCAGCTTCTTTAGCAAGGCAGTGGTCGTTTTGGAGGTGTGTTTGGGGTAGTTATGTTGGAATACTGCCCTGCGGCCTAGTCTCTGAAGGGAGGGGAACATCCTCTGTTTCAGTATGTAACAGTACATGTTGGCATTCATGGTTCCCTCAATGAACTGTACCTCCCCAGTGCCGGCAGCACTCATGCAGGCCCAGACCAAACACATATACACATATGTCTATATGTGTATATATGTTTTCTATAATATGTTGTGTTGATTCCCCTATATGCATTTACCTGATAATGTCAGGTGCTGCCTCCACTCTCTCTACATCACTGTTTATGTTCAAACTGAGGGTTTCATCTCACACCAGTGTTTTTGCGCTCTTTATGCCTTATCCGTTTATCTGTCATTTAGGGATTATTTCAACTAACTTTCCTCAGTATGGATGTATACTTTTGGTGGTGGGAGTGTCATGGTCTGGGCCTGTATGAGTGCTGTTGGCACTGGAAAGCTACAGTTAACGTATATACTCGAGTATAAGCCGAGTTTTTCAGCCCTTTTTTTAAGGCTAAAAAGGGCCCCCTCGGCTTATACTCGAGTCACTTCCCATACTGTCTCTCTAACCCCCCCCTGTCTCTCTACCCCCTGTGTCTCTCTAACCCCCTTCGTGTCTCTCTAACCCCCCCGTGTCTCTCTACCCCCTTGTGTCTCTTTCCCTCCCCCCTCCTCATCCTCAATCCCCCCTCCTCATCCTCAACGCCCCTCCTCCTCCTCAACCCCCCTCCTCACTTTCTTCCCTCTAAATACCTCCCCTTTCACTTACCTGCTTCTTCTCCGGCCTCTGCTCCTTCCGTTTTGACCCCGGCGCGCATGTGATGTCACATGCACGCAGCGTCAATAGCATATACCGGGTGCCGGCACCCAGTATATGCTAATGACGCAGCGCACATGTGACGTCACATGCACGCCGGGGTCAGGACGGAGCAGAGGCCGGAGAAGAAGCAGGTAAGTGAGGGGGAGGTATTTAGAGGGGAGAAAGTGAGGAGGGGGTTGAGGATGGGAGGGGGTTGATGAGGAGGAGGGAGGTTGAGGAGGAGGAGGGTGGTTGAGGAGGAGGGTGAGGAGGGGGTTGATGAGGAGGAGGGAGGTTGAGGTTGAGGGGGGGTGAGAAGGGGGATGAGGATGGAGGGGTTGAGGATGAGGAAGGGGGGTTGAGGATGGGGTTTGAGGATGAGGGGTTGAGGAGGGGGTTGATGAGGAGGAGGGAGGTTGAGGATGAGGGGGGTTGAGGAGGGGGTTGATGAGGAGGAGGGAGGTTGAGGTTGAGGAGGGGGTTGAGGTTGAGGGGGGTGAGGAGGGGGATGAGGATGGGGGGTTGAGGATGAGGATGGAGGTTGAGGATGAGGATGGGGGGCTGAGGATGGGGGTTGAGGATGGGGTGTTGAGGAGGGGGTTGATGAGGAGGAGGGAGGTTGAGGAGGGGGGTTGAGGTTGAGGGAGGGGGTTGATGAGGAGGAGAGAGGTTGAGGTTGAGGAGAGGGGTTGAGGTTGAGGGGGGGTGAGGAGGGGGATGGGGGGGTGGAGGAGGGGGGTTGAGGATGGGGGTTGAGGAGGGGGTTGATGTTGAGGAGGGGTGAGGAGGGGATTGAGGATGGGGGGATTGAGGATGAGGATGGGGGGTTGAGGGGGGAGGATGAGCATGGGGGGGTTGAGGAGTGAGGTTGAGGGGGGGATGAGGACGGAGGATGAGGAGGGGGTTGAGGATGAGGAGCGAGGTTGAGGATGAGGAGGGAGGTTGAGGATGAGGAGGGAGGTTGAGGAGGGGGTTGAGGATGAGGAGGGAGGTAGAGTATGAGGAGGGAGGTTGAGGATGAGGAGGGAGCTTGAGGTTATGGAGGGGGGTTGAGGTTGAGGAGGGGGTTGAGGATGGGGGGGTTGAGGATGAGGGGGTTGAGGATGAGGAGTGGGGTTGAGGAGGGAGGTTGAGAATGAGGAGGGGGGTTGAGGAGGGTGATATGGGAGGGGGGAAGAGACACAGGGAAGGAAGAGGGGAGAAGAGACACGGGAGAGAGAGGGGGGACACAGGGGCCAGCACATTTCCCACCCTCGGCTTATACTCGAGTCACTCATTTTACCCAGTATTTTGTGGTAAAATTGGTGCCTCGGCTTATACTCGGGTCGGCTTATACTCGAGTGTATACTGTAATTGAGGAAACCCTGAATGCTCTCTTCAGAGACTGGGCCGCAGAGCAGTATTCCAACATGTTAATGACCCCAAACACGCCTCCAAGATGACCACTGCCTTGCTAAAGAAGCTGAAGGTAAAGGTGAAAGACAGGCCAAGCATGTCACCAGACCTAAATCCTATTGAGCATCTGTGAGGCATCCTCAAACGGAAGGTGGGGGAGTGCAAGGTCTCTAACATCCAACAGATGTGATGTCATTATGGAGAAGTGGAAGAGGACTCCAGTGGCAACCTGTGAAGCTCTGGTGAACTCCATGCCCATGAGGGTTAAGGCAGTGCTGGAAAATAATGGTGGCCACACAAAGTATTGACACTTTGGGCCCAATTTGGACATTTCCACTTAGGGGTGTACTTACATTTGTTGCCAACGGTTTAGACATTAATGGCTGTGTGTTGAGTTATTTTGAGGGAACAGCAAATTTACAGTTATACAGGCTGTACATTTACTACTTTACATTGTAGCAGAGTGTCGTTTCTTCAGTGTTGTCACATGAAAAGATATAATTACATATTTACAAAAATGTGAGGGGTGTACACACTTTTGTGAGATACTTTATATATAACATATCTATAATGAACGATGTGCGATAACCTGCAGAATTATATACAAGATATGAAATGTTATTTCGTATGAGTAAATTACAGTACAGCTGTGAGCTCAAGTTAATAAGGCATAACAAAGCAGGAACATTATCTCAAGTAGTACAAATGAATTAAAAGTCACAAGTTGCAGGCGGTACTGATAGTCAAAACAGGAAAGTTACTTTTGCACTAAAAATAATAAAAAATAAAAGTGAAACTGATATGTTTATTGACTGAGATAAATATCATAACAAGATCACTTTAAATTAACCCTTTGTGTGCCTTTCCCCTTGCCTGGTGACTTTCCCTAGTGCTGCACTGCTGCTATAGATCATACTACAGTGAGAATTTTAAAAGAGATTTTTGTAATGCTGTCTTGCTCAGCCTGGCTGAGCCTACATTCACTGTGCTAGGATTTGTAGCAGTTTTCCTGTCTGTCAGCTGCAGCATCAACCAATGAAAATCAAGAAGTTGGAGAACGTGGTTAGGGACGTTCACTCTGAACGTCCCCAAGCCAGTTAGGACTGCAGTGGGAGCTGCCAAGTGCTAAGTGGCAGTTCCCACAGCCATGCAGGAGGTCTCTCTCTCCCTCCCTCCTCTTTATTCTCTCTTCCTTCCTTCCTTCTTTCTCCCTCTTACCTTCTCTATTCCCATGCCTCTTCCACCATCACAGCCTTCCTGCAGCTCCAGGGCTCTGTTACAGGCCACTCATGGCCCCAGGGCCCCATCACAGGCACGACCATGGGTCCCCGCATCTGGGCCTGACTGCGGGCCTGCTCATGTGGGCATGACCGAGGGCCTCCGCATCAGGGCCTGACTGCAGCCCTTTTTAGCTGGGCCCACCCGCGGGCCTCTTCATATGGGCCCACCCCCTTGACAGATACACATCGTACCATGTTCCCTGGCCAGATTCGGTCACAGCAGCCCCCCTGGCCGGATCTCAGTCGAGGCAAGCCCCCGGGCTGGATCCCGGTCGCAGAAGGCCCCATGGCTGGATCCATTTGCGACAGCCCCCCTGGCTAGATCCCATACTGCAGCAGACCCCTGGCCAGTTCCCAGTTAATGGCAGACCCCCTGGCTGGATCCCTACATTATTAGGCCCCTGAACGAGTCCACCACATCGGGAGACTCCCTTGCTGATTCCACACCGTGGCAGGCCCTCAGCGGAGGACCTCAATGGAGTAACTACAATCTGGAGATGTGTGTATATATGTTTTGCTGTGTGTGTGTGTGTATGTATGCATGTGTCTTTGTGTGTCTGCGGCTCGGATCCTTCTGTAGCAGGCCCCCTGGCTGGATCCCCATTGTGACAGGCACCCATGGCCAGATCACGGTTACGGCTGGCCCCCAGACTGGATCTCCTCTGCTGAAGGCCACCAGGGCCAGATCCCCATCATGACATGCTCACTGGCCAGATCCCGGTTCGCGACAGCCCCCTGACTGGATCTCCTCTGCAGGAGGCCCCCTGGCAAGATCCCCATCATGGCATGCTCCCTGGCCAAATGAGGTCGTGGGATACCCCACTGGCTGGACCCCGGTGTGTCTGTATGTATGTTCTCTTGTGTCTGTATGTATGTGTTCTTGTATGTGTCTGTATGCATGCATCCTCATGTGTGTATGTACGCATGTTTACTTGTGTGCGTCTGTATGTATGATTGTGTCCTTGTGTATGTCTGTCTGTCTGTATTTATGTATGTATGTGTTCTTGTGTATGTGCTATATTACGTAGGAGGATAGAGGGAGAGGGGGAGTGGGAAGGGAATAGAGGAAGAGTGATAGAGGGAGAGTGGGATAGATAGAGAGAGAGGGGGATATATAGAGAAAGAGATAGGGGTAGATAGAAAAAGAGATAGGGATAGATAGAGATAGATGGAGGGATAGAGTGAGAGGGAGGGATAGATAGAGAAAGTTAGAGATAGAGGGATAGACAGGGATAGAGGCAAGGAGAGAGAAAGGAATAGATAGGGAGAGAAAGGGATAGATATGGAGAGAGAGAGGCATAGATAGAGAGCTAGAGAGAGAGTGATAGAGAAGGAGATTCGGAGGGAGGGAGAGAGAAAGAGGGCTAGAGAGAGAGGGATAGGGAGGGACAGAAATAGGGAGGGACAGAGGGAGATAGATAGGGCGGGAGGAAAGAGAGGGATAGAGAGAGAGGGGTAGGTAAGGGAGAGAGAAAGGGAGAGAAGGACAGAGAGATGCAGCGACAGGGAGGGAGAGATTGAAAGGGAGAGAGAGAGAGAAAGATAGGAAGGGGGAGAGAGTTAGAGAGGGAGAGAGAGGGAGGGAGAGTGAGTGAGATAGGAAGAGGGAGAAAGGGAATGGAGGGAGATAGATAGATAGGATGGGGAGGGAAAGAGATAGGGAGAGAAATAGGGAGGGACAGGGAGAGAGATAGTGAGGGAGGGAAAGAGATTGGGAGAGGAAAGGAGGGAGAGAGAAATAGGGAGAGGGTGAGAGAGGGATGGAGGTGATAGGGATAGGGATGGGGGGATAGGGAAAGAGGGATATGGAGAGAGGGATAGGGAAAGGGAGGAAGAAAGAAAGGGTTAGGGAGGGAGAGGGAGGGAGAAAGATAGTGAGGGGGAGGGAGAGAGAGATAGGGAGATAGAGATAGAGAGGAGAGGGAGAGAGAGGGATGAAGGAAGAGATAGGGATAGGTGGAGGTGGAGAGAGATAGGGAGGGAGAGAGAAGGATATGGAGGGGAGGGAGAGATATAGGTAAGGGGATGGAGAGAGATAGGAAGGGAGGGAGAGGGAGGGATAGAGAGAGGGAGAGAGAGATAGGGAGAGGGAGAGAGATAGGGAGAGAGAGATTAAAAGGGATGGGGAGAGAGGTATACAGTAGATAGAGATATAGGGAGAGGAATAAAGAGATAGAGAGCGTGATAAAAAAGTGGAGAGGTATAGAGAGGGAGATAGGGAAAGGGATAGAGAGGTAGAGGGATAAAGAGATGGATATACAGTGCCTTGCAAAAGTATTCACCCCCCTTAGCATTTTTTGTGTTTTGTTGCCTCACAACCTGAAATTAACATGGATTGATTGAGGATTTGCATCATTTAATTTACAGAACATGCCCACAAATTTAAAGTTTTTTTTTTTTTATTGTAAAGCAAACAACAAATAGGATAAAATAACAGAAAAAGTCAATGTGCATAACTATTCATCCCCCTAAAGTCAGTACTTTGTAGAGCCACCTTTTACGGCAATCACAGCTCCAAGTCGCTTTGGTAAGTCTCTATGAGCACATCTTACCACTGGGATTTTTTCCCATTCCTCCTTGCAAAAGTGCTCTAGCTCCTTTAAGTTGGATGGTTTGTGATTATGAACAGCAATCTTTAAGTCTGACCACAGATTTTCTATTGGATTGAGGTCTAGGCTTTGACTAGGCCATTCCAACACATTTACATGTTTCCCCTTAATCCACTCAAGTGTTGCTTTAGCAGTGTGTTTGGGGTCATTGTCCTGCTGGAAAGGGAACATCCGTCCTAGCCTCAAATCCCGCACAAAGTGGTACAGGTTTTGCTCAAGAATATCCCTGCATTTAGCTCCATCCATCTTTCCCTCAACTCTGACCAGTTTCCAAGTCCCGGCTGCTGAAAAACATCCCCTCAGCATGATGCTGCCACCACCATGTTACATAGTTACATAGTTACATAGTATTTAAGGTTGAAAAAAGACTTTCAGTCCATCAAGTTCAACCTTTTAAGATCTCCTCTGATCTGCAATATGCGGATTAACTATTAATTCATTCGTTGTTAATTAATTATTAATCAATTATTTAATTTTTATTTTTTTTTAATTATTAATTAGTCCAGAGGAAGGCAAATAGAAAAAAAAAAAACACAAGCCAGACTTAGCCAATTGCCTCAAAGGGAAATGTAAAAAATTTGGATCAATACTAACTCTCTAATTATCCATGATAACCCTGAATTCCCTTCTTAATTAGAAATAAATCTAGTCCCCTTTTAAAGTTATCTATCGAATCCGCTGTCACCACCTCCTCTGGTAGAGAATTCCCCAGATTAACCACCCTTACTGTGAAGAACCCTTTTCTTTCTTTGAGGTGGAATCTTTTTACTTCTAACCTCAAGGGATGTCCTCTTGTCAGTTGAAAACCTCTTGGCACAAAAGCCCCCTTGACAAATCTTTATACTGACCCTGGATGTATTTATATAAGGTAATCATATCTCCTCTTAGACGCCTTTTTTCTAGAGAAAATAAGTTTAATTTGGTTAGTCTTTCTTCATAAATTAGCCCCTCCATTCCCCTTATTAATTTTGTTGCCCTTCTCTGTACCTTCTCCAGATCTAAAATGTCCTTTTTATGAAGTGGTGCCCAAAATTGTACTTCATATTCCAAATGAGGACATACTAGAGATTTGTATAGTGGCAGAATTATATTTGCTTCCCTGGCTTCTATACCCTTCTTAATACATGCTAATATTTTATTTGCCTTTGCAGCTGCTGATTGGCTTTGAGCACTGTTACCTAGGTGGTTGTCCACAAGCACTCCCAAATCCCTTTCAATATCTGATACACCTAGATTTGCTCCATTAAGATTATAAATTGCATGGCTATTTTTCCTTCCCAGATGCATAACCTTACATTTATTCTTATTAAATCTCATCTGCCATTTAGATGCCCATTCCTCAATTTTATGTAAATCCCCTTGGAGGGAAAGCACATCATTATCTGATTTAATTACCTTGCCCAACTTTGTGTCATCAGCAAAAATGGAAACTCCACACTCCAATCCTACCTCATTAATAAATATGTTAAAAAGGAGAGGACCTAATACTGAACCCTGAGGAACCCCACTTACCACATTAGTCCAATCGGAGTATGTTCCATTTACAACAACCCGTTGCTTCCTTTCTTTTAGCCAGCTCTCAATCCATGAGCAGTTATTTACTGCAATTCCTGTATCCCTTAGTTTGCCCAATAGTCTCCCATGTGGCACTGTATCAAAAGCCTTTGCAAAATCCAAAAAGACTACATCCACTGAGTTGCCTTGATCCAGGTTCCTACTAACCTCCTCATAGGAACTAATTAGATTTGTTTGACATGAACTATCCCTCATAAATCCATGTTGACTCCTACTTATAATCCTGTTCAAATAGACATATTCTTGTATATTATCCCTTATTAACCCTTCTAAAAGCTTCCCCCCTACAGAAGTGAGGCTCACTGGTCTATAATTTCCCGGATTTGCTCTTGATCCCTTTTTAAATATAGGTATCAAATTAGCTTTTCTCCAGTCATCTGGTAGAGACCCTGTGTTGAGTGAATCTTGAAAAATTAAATATAATGGTTTGGCTATTACAGAACCCAGTTCCCTTAGTACCCTTGGATGTATTCCATCAGGACCCAGGGCTTTATTAACATTTATTTTTTCCAACCTCTTTTGGATTACTTCCTGTGTTAACCAATTATTTGGCAAAGGTAGTGTAGCCCCATTATGTTGCAGTGTCCCAACCACTTGTACCTCCCTTGTGTATACCGAAGAAAAGAACCTATTTAGCTCATCTGCCTTTTCCTGGTCACTAATTTTCAGACAGCCTGTTTCACTTTCTAATGTTTCTATAGCTTACTTCCTCGCCTTCTTCCCATTAATATACTTAAAAAATATTTTAGGGTTAGTCTTACTCTCTTTTGCAATACATTTTTCATTTTCTATTTTAGCCAGTCTAATTGCTCTTTTGCAAGCCTTGTTGATTTCCTTGTATTCCCGTAAAGCAGTCTCTGTCCCCTCTTGTTTGTATAATTTAAATGCCTGTTTTTTATTCCGTATCTTGATCTTTAAATCATTGTTAAGCCACACGGGTTGTGATTTACTCCTTTTACTTTTATTCCCACATGGTATATGCCGATGTGTATGTATATTTAGTAAGGATTTAAATGTTGTCCATTTAGGTTCAGTGTTTTTACCTATCAGTTCTCTATCCCAGTCTATACTTTGTATTGCTGCCCTTAGACCGTTAAAATCTGCCCTTTTAAAATTAAGAGTTTTTGTTGGCCCCTTAAAATGTTGTTTTTTTAATTCAATCTCAAATAAGACTGTGTTGTGATCACTGTTTCCCAAAGGTTGCCCTATTTCAACATTTGATACTATATCAATATTATTTGTGATGAATAAATGTAAGATAGCTTCATTTCTAGTCGGCTCCTGTATAACCTGGGCCAGATAATGATCCCTGAGTGTACTCAAGAACCGGCTCCCCTTAGCTGAACTGCTGGTTTCATTTATCCAGTTTATTTCAGGGTAATTAAAATCTCCCATTATTAGAACTTGCCAGTGCTTAGCTGCATTTCCAATCTGTAACAATAATTGTATTTCCTCACTTTCAGCTATATTTGGGGGTTTATAGCATACTCCTACTAATATTCTTTTGGAATTTGCTGCTCCGCTATTTAACTCTACCCACAAACATTCAACTTTATCACTAGGTCCACCATATATATCTTCTCTGACTATAGCTATAAGCCTTAAATTCAGGCTTAACATACAGACAAATCCCTCCTCCTCATTTACTATTGCCTCTATCTTTCCTAAATAGGTTATAACCATCCAGATTAACAGTCCAGTCATGAGATTCATCCCACCACGTTTCAGTAATGCCTATTAAATCCCATTTTTCATTAATTGCTAATAATTCTAACTCTCCCATTTTTCCTGGCAATCTTCTGGCATTAGCAAGCATACACCTTATTTTATGAGTCTTTAGTTCTGAAGTGCCTGCCACTGTACTTGAATTACTTAGTACTACCTCCCTATTTACTATACTACCCCTCCCCCATCTCCTCCCCTATAAGTTGTTAATTCGTCCCTTATACCCTCTACACTTTCTACCCCATTACTTATATCTAGTCCATCCCCCCCACCTACTAGTTTAAAAACTCTAGCCTTTCTACCATCCTATCCCCTAGTACAAAAGCTCCCTCATCATTAAGGTGCAATCCATCCCTACTGTAGAGATTGTACCGAAGTGAGAAGTCAACCCAGTGCTCTAAAAAGCCAAACCCCTCCTTAGTGCACCACATCTTTAGCCATGCATTAACCTCCCTAATCTCCTTCTGCCTCCCTGGGCTAGCACGTGGCACTGGTAGTATCTAAGAAAATACTACCTTGTAGGTCCTTGCCTTCAGCTTATTACCTAGTTCTCTAAAATCCTTCTTTAGGACACTCCATCTTCCACTAACTTTGTCATTGGTACCAATATGTACCAAGAACGCAGGTTCATTTCCAGCCCCTCCCAATAATTTGTCTACCCGATCCACAGCATGACGAACCCGAGCAACCGGGAGACAGCAAACTGTTTGATTGCTGGGATCTGGGTGACAAATCACCCTGTCTACCTTCCTAATAATAGAGTCCCCTACAACCAAAACCTGTCTGTTGTTCTGCCTATACTGTCCTCCCTCTCCTCCAGTAGAGCTGTTCGCCCGGCTGTAAGAGGGAACAGCTCTATCTGGCATTGCCATTCCTGAATGGACATCCCCAACAGTTTCACTGAATCCGGCAAATCTGTTGGTGTTTGCCAACTCAGAACTGGCCTGCCTCCACCTGTTCCCCCTGCTTCCCCTTGTAACTGTAACCCAGCTGCCTCCCTGGACATCCTCACTAGCCCCAGCTCCACCCTCCATGCTAGGCCCAGCTAAACTGTGCTCAGTGAGCACCAACCCCCTTTTCAGTGGAGCAATATCACTAAGTGCTGCAATTCTCCTCTCCAGATCTCCAATTATAGCTTCAAGAGAGGCAACATGCTCACACCTCTCACAGAGGTATGGACCCTGGATCATCTGTTCCAGTATTGCATACATATGACAGGATGTACACTGAATAAGGTTGTCACTGGGCTGACTCATAATTATTATTATTGTCTACAAAATTTCAGTGGTATAAATAAAGAATATAAAATATATTTATATAAAGTTTTCCTCCTTTGCACTATAAATCTGCCCTCCCTTTTCTTTGAAGTCCCTCCTTTTATTTAAACTCCTAGGCTTTTACTAGAATTGCACTTGATACTGAAAATGTTCGCAAGCTCACAAGTTCCCCTTCTCATGTTTCTATTAACTTCTGCCTTCTCACCTGGGCACAATTAGTGCACTCTGCAATTTATCAGCCTGTACTTGTAAGGTAAATCCACTTGTAAACAGGCCCCAAAACAGCTCACAAACCTTTTTCCCTAGTTTAACAGTCAAGCCACACCCCTCTCACCTGGGCACAATTAGTGCACTCTGCAGTTTATCAGCCTTTACTTGTAAGGTAAATCCACTTGTAAACAGGCCCCAAACCAGCTCACAAACCTTTTATACAAGTTAAACAGTCAAGCCACACCCCTCTCACCTGGGCACAATTAGTGCACTCTGCAGTTTATCAGCCTTTACTTGTAAGGTAAATCCACTTGTAAACAGGCCCCAAACCAGCTCACAAACCTTTTATACAAGTTTAACAGTCAAGCCACACCCCTCTCACATGGGCACAATTAGTGCACTCTGCAGTTTATCAGCCTTTACTTGTAAGGTAAATCCACTTGTAAACAGGCCCCAAAGCAGCTCACAAACCTTTTATACAAGTTAAACAGTCAAACCACACCCCTCTCACCTGGGCACAATTAGTGCACTCTGCAGTTTATCAGCCTTTACTTGTAAGGTAAATCCACTTGTAAAAAAAATATTTTCTGAGATACTACCAGTGCCACGTGCTAGCCCAGGGAGGCAGAAGGAGATTAGGGAGGTTAATGCGTGGCTAAAGATGTGGTGCACTAAGGAGGGGTTTGGCTTTTTAGAGCACTGGGCTGACTTCTCACTTCGGTACAATCTCTACAGTAGGGATGGATTGCACCTAAATGATGAGGGAGCTTTTGTACTAGGGGATAGGATGGTGTTCTTTGGTTGATGTGATGTTTTGGGTTTGCGCCAGACATAGTTTTTTCTTTAATGGCCAAAAAGTAAAATTTTAGTCTCATTAGACCAGAGCATCTTCCTCCATACATTTTGGGAGTCTCCCACATGCCTTTTCGCAAACTCAAAATGTGCCATTTAGTTTTTTGCTTTAAGTAATGGCTTTCTTGCGGGCACTCTGCCATAAAGCCCAACTCTATAGAGGGTACGGCTTATTGTCGTCCTATGTACAGATACTCCAGTCTCTGCTGTGGAACTCTGCAGCTCCTCCAGGGTTACCTTAGGTCTCTGTGCTGCCTCTCTGAATAATGCCCTCCTTGCCTGGTCCTTAAGTTTTGGTGGGCGACCGTCTCTTGGCAGGTTTGCTGTTGTGCCATCAAGAAATTTGAGGAACTTCCCATCATAAGAAAAGTGAGCAACACCAGCACCACTTCACCCTCATCAAGAAAATAAGTAAGTAAAGTAACAGGAAAAAAATCAAGTAAGTAGATTGAATCTGTGTCAGTGTGCAGGGCCTGGTTGGGATATATAGGGGTCAACCTGTGAGTGAAGGGGAGGTTTCTATACTATGAGGTGGAGTCAATCTAAGGGGAGGGGCCAGGTCTCTGTCTTCTGCCCCCCGCAACTTGGAAGGTCACCCGCCACTGGTCACTTTCTCCTCAGGTGATGACAGTCTGACTGGACATTTTCTGCTGCCGGAAAATCCAAAGAGATTGTTAGCTCTTCAGGATATTGATTGCTGGATATTTCTTAGTGATGGGTAAAGTATATTAATTAATGCATTATTTATTAATAAAAAAAAAGTAAAGAAAAAAAAGACATTACTACATTTTGCAATACCTGTACTTTAGCATGGTATTAATCATTAACCATTTCAAATAAGTTTATTAATTGATTAATTAATTTTTAATGGACATTCATTGATTAATTACTAATTATTTAAAAAAATATAGACAATTGTCACTAACTTCACATTATGATTACATTATTGATTAACTCTTTATAGTACATTTAGTAATTCATTAATTAGTAATGTATATTACGGTAATTAAATAATAATTCATTGTTAATAGTAATAACGTTTATAAAAAAAAAAATTCACTGGACTTACACTTTGACCTTGATGCTCAACTATTAATGTTAATGTATTACTTTATTCATCATTATGATTCATAATGTTAATTAATTAATTATTAATTAGTGATAATAACACATTTAGTAAAAGAAAATGTTTTTTTATAGTGGTTTTAAATTTTGTGCTTGCAACTCGAATATTAATGTTCATTAATTACTTCATTGATCATTCATAGAAGAATTTTTTTGTCAAAAATGCATAAAAACATATTTCCCTTTTGCACTGAATTTAGATATTACTGTTGCTACTTCATTAGTAGATTGCTCTTATATTTATCTTTTCAGGATTTATTATTAATGCAATTGTTTTTATGTGTTGAGAATTAATTATTAATGTGATTGATTAATTATTTAATTAGTCATTTATTTTAAAGTTTTTTCAATTAAATGTGCTAAAATGCATCACAAAATACGTAGATTTTAGAGTCTCACCATATTGATCTTTTTCAGCTCATTATATTAAAGGTATAGCATCCTCAAATCGTTTACATATTTATATCACTTTCTTACATTTTACAGTGCATTTAGTTATATTTTGCAGCTATGCTAATTAAAAGCATAGCAAACATTAACAAGCCCTTTTATACAATTTCTTTTTTCACAGTTGGATCATCTGCCCACCTGACTACACAGCGGGGCGTTTGCAGCATTTCATCTGCAATCACCTTCACAGGTATATGATTTTAAAATATTTCTATTTATTTTACTGCATGCATGTATGAAAAGGACAAGAAGTACTTTAAATACTATCAATGATTCATACTTTTATTCAAAAATTACAAATATTACATATGATTTTTACATCTTTTCACAGATTTGTGACATCTCCACCTGCCTCAATACAGGAGTCTCCTCTGCAAGAATTAACATTGCAGAATATTAAATTGACAGGTAAATGATTTCGTGATGATATTTGTTAACACAATTTATTATGAACTATTGATTTGTGTTGAGTAATGGTATTTCATACATTCATTCAATAAAAAAATTAATTATGATTTTTACATCTTTTTACAGATTTCTCACATCTACACCTGCCTCAAAACAGGAGTATATTCAATTATAGAACATCTAATTTACAGGTATATGATTTTGTGACGACATTCTTTACAAATATACAATTACCGTATATACTCGAGTATAAGCCGACCCGAGTATAAGCCGAGGCACCTATTTTACCACAAAATACTGGGTAAAATGAGTGACTCGAGTATAAGCCGAGGGTGGGAAATGTGCTGCCCCCTGTGTCCCTTTTGTGCCTGCTGTGTCCCCCCCTCTCTCCCATGTCTCTTCTCCCCTCTCCCTTTCCTGTGTCTCTTCCCCCCTCTCCCTTCCCTGTGTCTCTTCCCCCTCTTCCTTCCCTGTGTCTCTTCCCCCTCCTCATTCTCAACCTCCCTCTTCAACCCCACTCCTCATCCTCAACCTCCCTCCTCATGATCCCTCCTCATCCTTAACCTCCCTCCTCAACCCCCTCATCCTCAACCCCCCATCCTAATCCTCAACCCCTCCTCATCTTCAACCCCCTCCTTGACCTCCCTCCTCAACCTCAACCCCCCTCCTCATCCTCGACCCCTCCTCAACCTCTCTCCTCAAACTCAACCCCCCATCCTCAACCCCCTCCTCAACCTCAACCCCCCTCCTCATCCTCAACCCCCTCCTCAACCTCCCTCCTCATCCTCAACCCCCTCCTCAACCTCCCTCCTCAACCTCAACCCCCCATCCTCATCCTCCCTCCTCAACCTCTGTCCCCCATCCTCAACCCCCTCCTCCAACCTTAACCCCCCATCCTCAACCCCCCTCCTCATCCTCCCTCCTCAACCTTCCTCCTCAAGCCCCCTCCTCATCCTCAACCTCCCTCCTCATTCTCAGCCCCCCTCCTCATCCTCAGCCCCCTCCTCATCCTCAGGCCCCCTCCTCATCCTCAGGCCCTTCCTCATCCTCAGCCCTCACCCTCATCCTCAGCTCCCCTCCTCATCCTCAGCCCCCCTCCTCCTCCTCAACCCCCTCCACTACCTCCCTCCTCAACCTCAACCCCCCATCCTCAACCCCCTCCTAAACCTCCCTCCTCAACCTCCCTCCTCATCAAATCTCTAGTATGCCCTCATTTGGAATATGGAGTACAATTTTGGGCACCACTTCATAAAAAGGACATTTTAGAGCTAGAAAAGGTACAGAGGAGGGCAACAAAACTAATAAGGGGAATGGAGGGGCTAAGTTATGAAGAAAGACTGACCAAATTAAACTTATTTTCTCTAGAAAAAAGGCGTCTAAGAGGAGATATGATTACCTTATATAAATACATCCAGGGTCAGTATAAAGATTTGTCAAGGGAGCTTTTTTGTGCCAAGAGGTTTTCAACTGACAAGAGGACATCCCTTGAGGTAAGTAAAAAGATTCCACCTTAAAGAAAGAAAAGGGTTCTTCACAGTAAGGGTGGTTAATCTGTGGAATTCTCTACCAGAAGAGGTGGTGACAGCGGATTTGATAGATAACTTTAAAAGGGGACTGGAATTATTTCTAATTAAAAAGGGAATTCAGGGTTATCATGGATAATAAGAGAGGCAGTATTGATCCAGGGAGAAGTCCGGTCACGGGTGTCTGGCATCAGGAGGTAATTGATTATTATTTTTTATATATATATATACAACTAACTAATTAATAGTTAATCCGCATATTGCAGATCAGAGGAGATCTTAAAAGGTTGAACTTGATGGACTGAAAGTCTTTTTTCAACCTTAAATACTATGTAACTATGTAACTATCCTCAACCCCCCTCATTCTAAATCCCCCCATCTCATTCTAACCCCCCCCCCCCATACTACCCCTCTAAATAACCCCCCCCTCACTTACCTGCTCCGGCCTCCGCTCCTTCCGGGTCTTTATGCAGGTAAGTGAGGGGAGAGGGGGTATTTAGAGGGGTAGTATGAGGGGGGTTAGAATGAGGGGGGGTTGAGGATGAGGAGGGGGAGGGGGAGGTAAAGAGACATGGGGGGTTAGAGAGACACAGGGGTAGAGAGACACAAGGGGGGTTAGAGAGACATGGGGGGGGGGGAGACAAGGGGTTGGTTAGAGAGACACAAGGGGGGAGAGTGACCTGAGTATAAGCCGAGGGGGCCCTTTTTAGCCTTAAAAAAAGGGCTGAAAAACTTGGCTTATGCTCGAGTATATACGGTAACTATTTCTTACAGCCCATGGATGAGAGCTATTGCTTCATTCATTTAAGTAATTTATTTTACAAACTATCAAATCATTAGAAGGAAAAAAATAATAATAATAAAGATTTTATTTATGTGTATTTCTGTATTCATTCATTCATCATTATGTTACTGCTCATTGCCAGGGATAGCACCTTAGAAGCAGTTAAATATTTTATTTCATGTATTATATTAGGTCACTTGCTCTTTTGTGCAGCTCTTCTTTAGGAACACATGATAACTGTTTCTGTTTTTCCATTCATGATATAGATACACATAGAGAGAGAGAGATACACATAGAGAGAGAGAGACACACATACAGACAGACAGAGAGAGACGCAGCCAGACACAGACACACAAACGCAGCCAGACACATGCAGCCACACACACGTAGCCAGATACACGCAGCCAGACACCCAGAGACACAGACACCCAGAGACACAGACACACACCCACAGACATCCAGACACACACCCAGAGAGACACCCCCCCCAGACATCCAGACACAAACCCAGAGAGACACACACCCACAGACATCCAGACACACACCCATAGAGACACACACACCCACAGACACGCAGAGAGACAGACCCCTACAGACAACCAGAGAGATAGAAACCTATAGACACAAAGACAGACAGACACAGAAATACAGAGACCCAGACAGAGACACCCAGATAGACACACAAACACATACACCCATACACACAAACACAGACACCTCAGAGACACACACACAGACACCCAGAGAGACACACAGACACCCAGAGAGACACCCAGAGAGACACCCAGAGACACCCAGAGAGACACCCAGAGAGACAAGCACCCAGAGAGACACGCACCCATAGAGACACACACCCAGGGAGACACACACCCAGAGAGACAGACAGCCAGAGAGACAGACAGCCAGAGACACAGACAGCCAGAGACACAGACAGCCAGAGAGACAGACAGCCAGAGAAACAGACAGCCAGAGACACAGACAGCCAGAGACACAGGCACCCAGAGACACAGACAGAGACAGATTACTATTGCATTTCTTATAAATATATGACAGGGTAAAAAAATATGTCTAATAAAATTAATGTCATTCTTAACACTCTACTTCCAATTGCAGATTACAATGGTGGACAATGCAGAAGAAAAGAAAGAATATAAAAGACGAATGGCAAGGGAAAGGAAGCAGAGATGGAGAGATGCACAGACCCCTGAGACGTCACAACGTTTAAGAGAAGATCGACAGAGACTTCTAAATAAAATAAAAATGGCTAAAAAACAACAAAATGAGTCTGCTGGAGTTTCAAGGAAAAGAAAAAGTAAACAAAAAAATGTCTGTAAAACTGTCTCAAATGAACCTATTTTGCCTCCTCACACCAATGTTGATAGAGATGACAATAATTTAGATATAGAAAGTTCAAATGAGATCTATATTGAGGAAGGTTATGATAGTCCTTTATTTAGAGCACTAACAGTAGACACTCATTATTGTGGATTAATGAATGTGCTTTGTCAGTTTTGTGGGGCTTATCATTTTCAGAAAGAACGACCAACTGATGGAGAGTTTATTAATTGCTGTCAAAAAGGAAAGGTAAGACTTCCAGAAAGACACACATTCCCAGAATATTTAAAAAGTATCATGAGTGATCCTATATTTCCCAATTACACCAATTTTAAGAAAAATATTCGCTCCTATAACAGTGCAATTTCATTTGCTTCAATGGGTGCAACATTAGCTGAAAATGTGCCAGGACATGGCCCAATTGTTTTAAAGTCCAAGGACAAATATACCACCAGACTTTACATTTACACCCAGAAACAGTAGAACAAAGGAAATTTGCACAGTTATATGTACTTGATACAATGGAAGCTGTGGAACAACAAATGATGCTTCCTGATAATAAGCAATGCTTACCCATAGTCTTTAAACAGCTTGATAACATTATGGCAAATAACCCTTATGGTAAAGCATACCAAAAAATTAGCAGAAGTTGAAAAAGAACAACTGGCACATGTGCAAAGACATAAATTGCCAATGCCGAGAGTAAATATGGTTTTCAAAAGGGATCGACATACTGATCAAAGACGGTATAATTTACCAACAGCAAATGAGGTTGCCATGGTATTTAAAAATGATGATGGGGAACCACCATTTGAGCGGGATATTAGAATATATCCACGCAATCAAGAACAACCTTTTATAAACATCAATATTTTAAGCAGTAATTTGGATCCTATGACATATACCATTTTCTTTCCAAATGGGGAGCTCGGATGGCAATCAAAATTACAGTTGCAAAGATATCCCAATAGTAAAGTTCGTGTTAGAAACAATATTTCCATGCTGGAATATAAAGTGGCACAAACTGCTGTCCGGGATCATTATAATCCTATTTTATGTGGGGGGTAAACTCACACAAAAATGGATTATTGATTCCTATCTACAAGTCAAAACAAATAATCTAAATTTTGTCAAATTTCAAAAAAACAGGCTTCAAGTAGAACAATATTGTGGATTGATGGATTATGCCGCTGAATTGGCTGCAAACAGAGACATTCCTGCTGGACGAGCAATGATTTTGCCACCCTCTTTCCAAGGATCTCCTCGCAATGATGCCATGGCTATTGTCACTAAATTTGAAAAACCTGATTTATTCATTACATTTACATGTAATACACAATGGCCAGAGATCAAAGAAAATGTTATGCTTGGACAAACTACTTCTGACCAACCAGATTTGGTGGCAAGAGTATTCAAAATAAAACTTAATTCCCAAATTCATGATATCACTAAAGCAGACTTATTTGGAAAATGTGTGGCTTTTGTTTATACCATTGAATTTGAAAAAAAGAGGCCTGCCACATGGACATATACTTTTAATATTGCAAAAAAAAGATAAATTGAATACAGCAGATAGAGTGGATTCAGTGATTTAGTGCTGAACTGCCACATCCAGAAAAACATTCAAGACTTTATGAGATTGTAACTCATAGAATGATACATGGTCCATGTGGACAGAGTAATCCAAAGTTACCATGTATGGAAAATAAGAAATGCATAAAAGAGTTTACAAAATAATTTCAAATGCAGACTTAAGTTAATTGTGATGGATACCCTTTGTATAAAAGAAGAGAAGGACAAACAGCTATTATCCGTGGCCAAAAAGTCGACAATCCATATGTGGTTCCATACAATCCACATTTGCTGATGAAGTACAATGTACATATCAATGATGAAGCTTGCACTTCCATCAAATCCATCAAATATGTGTATATATATATATATATATATATAAAGGATATGATGCAGCAACTGTTGTTGTGCAATATCATCAATAACGAGGATTACTCAGACATTGCAAGCAAAGTCATATTAACATCAAAAAATTTCGATGCCTTGAATTTAAACAACAAAATATGAAAATGAATTAATGCTCCTCAAAAAAATTATTACAGTGCAGATTCTGTTCTGGCTGACGATAAAGATAGTGAAGCAAACTTTAGTATGGAATTTATTAATTCTTTAACTCCCTCTGGAATGCCACCACATGTTTTGCAACTTAAAAAAGGGGCAATTATCATGCTATTGAGAAATATGAATCCAAAAAAAGGACTTTGTAATGGGACCAGATTAATTGTGAAGGATTTAAAGGATCATTTTATACACGCAGAAATTATGAGTGGTACCATTAAAGGCGAACCAGTTCTTATACCGAGAATAGATTTGGCTCCAAGTGAGATTGGTTTGCCTTTTGTCCTTCAAAGGAGACAATTTCCCATTATCATGGCATTTGCCATGACCATCAATAAATCCCAAGGACAAACTTTTAAGTCTGTGGGTATTTTTTTGAAAGAACCTGTGTTTGCACAAGATGCAATAATCCAGAGGAAATTAAAGTACATGTTGAAGAAAACACAAGTCTGGGTGATTTTTTTGGAAGATGGATGTGCTTTTACAAAAAAACATTGTGTACTATGAGGTGCTGTAAATATACAGGACACTGCTTTCATTTCCACTACAACATTTTATGTTACTCGGACTGATTTTACAGTACCACTATTTCAAGAAAAAACTCAATACAATGGCAAAAAATACATAGAGAACAGTGGTTTTACTTTCAGGACAAAATTAGAGGTCTCTGGGACTCTTTAAATCGGGGACTACTATTTCCCATAGGAATCTCGATGTGCCATTTCAACAAAGTACAACAAGTAAAGAAAAAAAAATTATCGAAAAGAAAAAACACACAAAACAGTGGTTATACAGATTGGAATGTGATACAAGTTACCTTTTTACATGATTTGCCCCACAAAACAATTAGGGGCCATTTACTTTAATTGGAACCTTAAATTTAAATGTTTTTACGTACTATTTCACATGTTAACATTGTCTTTTCAAAGTTCAGGAAAGTTACTTCAAGCTATATTGTATAACATTGTCTTTGCAAAGTTGTAGAAAGTTACTTCAAGCTATATTGTTTGTATATAGTCAAACATTTATGTTACTACAAGTTTTATCACTTGTTAATACATTCAACTGTATAATTTTAAGACGGAATATTGATTCCGGGAGCAATCCGATCGCCAGTTAATGGGGTCAGGAAGGAATTTTTTTTCCCCTCTTTGATACAATTGGCCAAGTTTCAATGGGGTTTTTTATTGTTTGCCTTCCTCTGGGTTCAATGCCAATTTAGATTAACATGAGTTAAAAAAAAAAAAAGAATGTTACAAAGCATGTAATTGTTTAAAATAGTTAGTTAATGAAACTTTACATAGTCATGTTAATAGATAACTATCAATTCAAAGTGTTACTATTGTTAAAAAAAAATCAAGATTGTTTAAAATACAAGTTGCATGTTAGAAAATTTGATGTTATGGTTTACAATATGTATTCATGAAAACTTCAGACATTGTTATATTGTTATTCCATATATGACAATTAAAAGAGTTAATATTTAAAATATATATTATATACCTGTTGGTCAAATACAAGTTGAAAGTTAAAAAAATAAAAAGTTTTATTCAAAATTTTCGATTTATTGGTACATAATAAAACAAAAGGTTAGGAATGTCAGAGACCAATATTGTGTGGCAAACAGTTTTCACAGCATTAAAATTCTATTGACCATCATTCATGGACGGGCAAGTCGCTAGTAACAAATAAATACAATATATATATTCTATATATATATATATATATATATATATATATATATATATATATATATACAGTAGAGCCAGATGAATATTCAGAGTATTGCAGTAAATAGGGATACCTTTTTTTATTTGAAAAACATATTCATACATATTATGACTAGCTTTCAAGAGCTTCCTCTCTTCCTCAAATTCGAAGCAATACTAATATGGGAATCTACTATTAGTATTGCTGTGGACTTGAAAAAGATAGGAAACTTTCAAAAGCTAGTCATAATATTTATGAATATGTTTGTCCAGTAAAAACAGTATCACTATATACTGCAATACTCTGATTATTCATTTCTAAATATATATATGCTAACGACTTGCCCGTAAGAAATGACGACAATAAAATTGTAAGCCATGGCAAAGCTGTTTGCCACACTATGTAAGGCTTTTGCTCCTCTGAGGACCTTCAGTGCTCATTGCGAGGCTCTCCCCTTGTGTACTTCAAGTTTCCTGCTTTGCAACGATCACCTTCGGCGCTCATCGCGAAGACAGATAAATAAGGACAGTGTAAAATATACAATTTTTTTAGTACAGTGTAAACTATCAATTTTTGGGAGGTCTCAGAGCATAATAAAGTGATTTAAGAATGTAACTGCTTTGAGAGTCCTATCACTGTCAGCCAATGAGCATTAATACAGATATGCAAATGCAGTGTAAAATATACTCTTTTAGTGCAGTGTAAATTAGACATTTTTTGCAGGTCAAAGAGCATAATAAAGTGATTTAAATATTAAACTACTTTAAGAGTCCTATCGCTGTCAGCCAATGAGCAGTAATACAGATATATAAGTGCAGTGTAAAATATATATATATTTTTAGTGCAGTGTAAATTAGACATTTTTTGCATTCGTCAGAGCATATTAAAGTTATTTAAATCTTTAATTGCTTTGAGACTTGTATCGCTGTCAGCCAATGAGCAGTAATACAGATATATAAGTGCAGTGTAAAATGTAAATGTATGTTAGTGCAGTGGAAAGGATAATTATTATTTTTTTAATTACTAATTAATAATTATTACATTTATATACGTTAATAATTAATTAATGAATAAATGTATTAGAAAGTGCAAAGCATTTATGTATTCATAAAGTAAGGGCAGTGTAAAATAAAACATTTAGCCTATTTTTATTTTTTATAATTAGTTTTTTAATAATAATGAAAGAATGAATTAATTAATAAATTAATATATTTTACCTATTTATATTTAATATGCAGCAATCAATATCCTGAAGACCTAACAATCTCTTTGGATTTTCATGCACCATACAATTTACAGTTGGACTGTTGATCACCTGAGGAGAAAGTGTCAGCAATGTGCCAAGTATGCAGTGTAAATAGGCTGCGTGCGCGAGGCCAAACCATTTGTTTAGGCGGGTAAAGCGCAATTTTAGAATCGTAATGTTATTAGTTGCAAGTTAGTGTTGTAAAATGGCCACTTTTTTCTATGTGTTACTTGGCTCGCAAGCATTTTCTGTGCGTTGTAATGGTATATTTTGTATCTCCTATGTTCCTGGCTAACTTGTGGCGGTGATTTGCGTGTTTCGATCTCCTTAACAGATTTTTGAGTGGCGAAACTATGTAAATTTGGCTTAAATTTGCGTGCAACCTCACTCTCAGGCGTCCTGGCATTCCCCCCGTGCTTTGTGTGAGTGTGTTTTTATTTTATTTATTTTTTTCTTGTTTTTCGTGTTTTTTGATTTCCATGGTTCAGCCGCTAAATTCGTATTTTTGCGACGTTTTTTTTCTAAGTCCCGCATTCCTCAACCGCTTGCAGCCTAAATAAGTCCTGCATTTCTTAGCTGCTTGTAGGCTAAGTCCCGCGTGTTTCAATGCCTCAACAGCTCGCATCCCTTTGCGAGGCTCGCAAGCGTGACGTCAACTTGCAGTTTTACAACTATTATATGTGATACTAGTCGTTTGCCCGTCATAAATGATGGGATAATATATTTTTTTTCCATCCCCCCTTCGCCTGTATCTCTTCCCTCCCTCTCCCTCCCCTGTGTCTCTTCCCTCCCCTGTGTCTCTTCCCTTCCCCATGTCTCTCTTCCCCTCTCCCTCCCCTGTGTATCTTCTCCCCTCTACTTCCCCTCTGTCTCTTTCCCTCCCTCCCATGTCTCTTTACCCCTATCCCCTGTGTCTATTTCCCCCCTCCTCCCGTCCCTGTGTCTCTGTCCCCCCTAGCCCTGCCCTGTGTCCCGTTCCTGTCTCCTCCCTTTGATGTTTCTTGTTCCCGCTCTCCCCTTTGTCTCTTTCACATTCCTCTCTCCCCTGTGTCAGTTTTCCCCTTTCCCCTGTGTCTCTTTCCCCCTGTGTCTCTTTTCCCCTTTCCCCTGTGTCTAACCCAACCCCCACTCCCCCCGTCCCTCCATCCCATGGCTGGCTTCACGCTTCTATCTTTGCTTCCTTGGCTGCCATTACAAATCCCCCCATTTCCTGTATAGAACATCATTGGGATTACACAGGGATGCAATAAAGAAAATATTTGTTGGTGTGATTCTGAGGAATGTTTACAGCCAATTGACATCACTTTACTAATACTGATGACATGAAGCAGTTTGATCCAGAAACAAAATGGCAAATTTGACACAAAGGGTGGTATACCATACATATAAAAAGCACAACATAGTGGAACCAGTGCATTAAAGCAAAAACAATGACTTTTAAGAATTTTTAACAAATCCGGATGCAGCTTTATGGCAAATCAGGTACGAAAGTATTTTCTGCTCTCTACCAGTTACCTTTTACAGTGTCAATGCCAGATCCAAAACAATCAAAGTAGGAAAAACACTTCTTGGCATATGACTTGTGATTGAGGTGGGGTTGTCATTAAGTTTGGTCTGGCTTCCTTGTGCAACAGCTTTACTGTGAATTTCCAGCTTAAGAATGTTTTTTCCTCTTTTGTAGGTGGATTCCTATGTTTCTTTAGATGCTTTTACATAGAAGCATAGATTTGACATTAAAAATGCCCATCTGATATGCCAAATCTTTCTACCTCTAGTATCTGGTTTCAATTAAGTCTCAGGATTGTCTTATGCCAGGCAAGGTTAAATTCCTTAACTGTTGTTCCTCTTATCTATTACCCTTTCTGTAAAGTAGAATTTTCCACTTTTGAACTTCAAATCATAACCTCTAGTTCTCGCATGCTTTTTCTAACTTTTCTTGATTACATGTGAAACAAAGCAATAAAGAGCAATTTAATATTAAGTGGTCAGCTTTCTTTTTAAAAAACAATCTTATAGCGGTTGGTACTAGATAAAAAAAAATAGTACAGAAAATACTCTACAATTAATCAACCTGGGCATGTTTAGCAGGCTTATATGTGCACCAAAACAACTGCTGTAGAAATATTTTCAGTTAGTTGTCACTTTAGTGACAGGCAGACAAGATGATAATAATAATAATAAAATACATAATCACAGGGCTTGTAATCTTGCACTCATCATCATTATTGATTTCAATACGTGAATGCCTCTTTTCCTCTTACCGGACACATTAAACAGAGTGAAGTAGAGAGTGGATTTCATGAATTGAAACACTCTGGGCCTGATTCAATTGCAAGCCCACAACTTGAGCGATGTAGGCCGTATGTCTGCGGGTGTGTTGCAGGTTCCCATTCGTCTCTGATTACGATGCCTCCATGTCAGGTGAATATGACATACACCAACATGCCACACACTACACATCTACATGATGACTAACAAGGACACTGATATGTCAGCCGCATGGAATTAACAAGCGGTATATGGATGCGTCATTAAATCCATGAAGCTTACAAATCACTGTCATTCATGGGCACAACAAGAGTAATCAACCAATAGAGAGTCCATTAATTGGTGTGCCCAATACAGCCTATGCAGTTACAGACCACAGCCGGGATCAGGATAGCGTTAGGAGCCAAGAACAATCAAGACCAAGAACCAAAGAATAGATCATATCTAGCAAATGATAGCTAATCTGAGTTGCAATTAGGAGAATCATCCAGGTTCAAGCCTAGATGTGAGATAGTTAGGAATGCACACAAAACAATGTATTATTCATCATACTAATAACATACCTTTCATTTCTCCCTTTCAGCATCAAGGAGATCTGGGTCCAGTGGTGAGCAAGAGGCGGGGCGTCGGCTCCATCGGAGCAGGAAGTGGAGGAGCAAGCCCCCGCCCAGCAGAAACTGGCGCAGGGGGAGGAAGAAAGAAGATGACCCTAGGGCCCTGGGTTGGAGGAGGAGGATGTCATATGGTTAGTGGGGTCACCATCAGGACCACCGGCTACACCGCCGGATTTGACCCGACTATCCCCCTCCTCCAAAGACTGAGGATATCGGTAGGGCCCTCCCACTGGATGGAACATCTGCACCAGCCACCACCTTCTTCCCCTACAGCAGTGCGTCGGAATGGCCGACACCACCACCGGGGCAATCAACACCACTGCCCTTACTACATCAGGCTCCAGCTGGGCCACAGTCCCTACACACTCGGACACCGCCACCTCCTCACCAGGCCACGCCACTAGTACCTCCAACACTAGGCCCAGCTGCGTAGTCGGATATGCTGGCCCTCATGCGGCAGCAGATGGACTATCTCCAGGAGATCCAGGCCAGCATCACCGCCAATCATGCAGAGGTAATGCGCAGCCTGGCCAGTCGCAATAGGGAAGAGAAGAGGAACCACCTAATGACAGAATCCTACCTGGCCAGGCAGTTCAGGATTGGGGCAGACCAGAGCGCATTCCAGGGGGTGACAGCAGATGCTATGCGACACCCTCTTGTCCCCAGCCCCGCCTCCTTCACCACGGAGGTATCCCCCGGCCACCCACAGCCTGGCCCCTCCTCCCACCATTCCTCCACAACCGCCACTGCAGGTGCCGCTCCCTCCCAGGATATGCCTCCCCCTGCCCCACCAGGGAGACGGCGGCTCGTAATGGGGGATGGGGGCCCTGATGCTAGGCGGAGGAGGACCTAGGGGCTGCGCTGATGTTTGTGCCTTTTTAACAGAACTTCTCAGTGACAATCTATTGGTCAAAATGTTAACCTGGCTACAGAGATCTTGGCCTATGTGATGGTGATATTTTGTACGCAGATGGCTACTTCCCATCACATGGTCCATGATTCTCTTCTCTGTGGACACCTAGGGTTCTGTTTAACATTTCACCAATTGATGGTCACTGAGGAAGGCTGTTGAGAAAAGATGCTGCAGTCCCTATCTTTTTTAAGGCCTCATTATGTAGTTGTTTTCTTTTTTTGTTTTGTTTTAGGTACAGTGCCTTGCAAAAGTATTCACCACCCTTGACTTTTTACCTATTTTGTTACATTATAGACTTAAGTTCAATGTTTTGTAAATCTGAATTTTATATGATGAGTTAAGAACACAATAGTCTAAGTTGGTGAAGTGAAATGAAATGAAAAAAATATATCCATAAAATAGAAAATAGAAATTTGGCATGTGCGTATGGATTCACCCCCTTTGTTATGAAGCCCATAAAAAGCTCTGGTGCAGCCAATTACCTTTAGAAGTCACATAATTAATGAAATGATGTCCACCTGTGTGCAATCTAAGGGTCACATGATCTGCCATTACATATACACACCTGTTTTTTTGTAACACTACTAACCAAACACTGCCATGAAGACCAAGGAGCTCTCCAAACAAGTAAGGTACAATGTTGTTGAGAAGTACAAGTCAGGGTTAGGTAATTAAAAAAATATCCAAATCTTTGATGATCCCCAGGAGCACCATCAAATCTATTATAACCAAATGGAAAAAAACATGGCACAACAGCAAACCAGCCACGAGATGGCCGCCCCCCAAAACTCACGGAGGGAATTAATCACAGAGGCAGCACAGAGACCTAAGGTAACCCTGCAGGAGCTGCAGAGTTCCACAGTAGAGACTGGAGTATCTGTACATAGGACGACAATAAGCCATATGCTCCATAGAGTTGGGCTTCATGGCAGACTGGCCAGAAGAAAGCCATTACTTTCAGCAAAAAACAAAATGGCATGTTTTGAGTTTGCAAAAAAGCGTGTGGGAGGCGTGTGGGAGACTCCCAAAATGTATGGAGGAAGGTGCTCTTACTTTTCGGCCATCAAAGAAAACGCTATGTCTGGCACAAACACAACACATCACATCACCCAAAGAACACCATCCCCACAGTGAAACATGGTGGTGGCAGCATTATGCTGTGGGGATGTTTTTCAGCAGCCGGGACTGGGAAACTGATCAGAGTTCAGGGAAAGATGGATGGTGCTAAATACAGGGATATTCTTGAGCAAAACCTGTACCACTCTGTGCAGGATTTGAGGCTAGGACGGAGGTTCACTTTCCAGCAGGACAATTACCCCAAACACACTGCTAAAGCAACACTTGAGTGGTTTAAGGGGAAACATGTATATGTGTTGGAATGGCCTAGTCAAAGCCCAGACCTAAATCCTGTAGAAAATCTATGGTCAGACTTAAAGATTGGTGTTCACAAATGCAAACCATCCAACTTGAAGGAGCTGGAGCAGTTTTGCTAGGCGGAATGGGCAAAAATCCCAGTAGTAAGATGTGGCAAGCTCATAGAGACTCATCCAAAGTGACTTGGAGCTGTGATTGCCGCAAAAGGTGACTCCACAAAATATTGACTTTAGGGGGGTCAATAGTTATGCACATTGATCTTTTCTGATATTTTCCCCTATTTGTTGTTTGTTTCACAATAAAAATAAAAAATACAATTTTCAAAGCTGTGGGTATGTTCTGTAAATTAAATGATGCAAATCCCTAAACAATCCATGTTAATTCCAGGTTGTGAGGCACTAATACTGAATACTGTACAATTCAGGTCCATGAAGGCATCTTCTGCATCTGCAAGCTTTGTGAAGGAAATGTGTGAGGTGTAAGCTTTTCACAGTGCAGGTAGACATTCCTTCAATGACAGCCCCCACTTAACATGTAGCTCCCACAAATTGTTAGCTTAAATGTAGACAAATACCGCTATGGCGGTGGACTTGCAAAATCTCACAATGGCATGTTAAAGACAGCCAGCTTTAATATATGCACTAGTGAAGCATGTGATCTTGACCTCAATATCAGTGTGAAAACAGATCTTTGGGTCTGATGTAAGTAACAGTGAATCTGGCTGCTGATCTTTGTGTCCTCTGCATATTAATGGGTATTTTCCCCTATTGCTGATATCATGAGTATCCTTTAACATGTGCTAACAGCTGTGTAGCTGATGGATGTGATATCAATGTTGGTGAGCAATATCATATGGAAAAGGTGATAGTACGCCTTGACCACTGATGCTGGTCGCAGCTAAGCATTTATTGTGAGATGACAAATCATTATTAATGGTCATGGCCAGTAAGAACTAGCTAATGGTTAGTAATGCTTGCAGATGGGAATCAGGTGAGTTGGTATATTGTTACAGTTACAGTATTTAGCATTGTATTGTACATGCATGTTGAATTTTTTTTTATCCTCCTCCGCCTTTTTTTGTTGACCACTTTTTTCAGCTTTTTGTCTTGTCACCACACTGTATGTATGAAACTGGATTGGATTACACAGTCCAGAGGTTTAATCATCTGTGTCATTGAGCAGATATAGACAATTTGTATATACTTGCAAGTGTTATGACTTGTAAGAGGCTTGCACATTAATGGTTTCTTCAATTAAATGGAGTGATTTGTGATGATCCTTTTTTTATCAGATTCCGGTTGCAGTGGTGTACTGACCACATGTGACCCTGGTAGGTGCTATGCATCATGCTTATTCTGGACTATCACATTACCCCCTGTAGGTATCCCTTTTTACCACAAGCCTCTTGCTGTCCCGGGATCCACCCACACCCATGATATTAATACACAGTCTTGTCCATTTCTGAGTGTGCTCTGTGTATGAAATAAAGCTTTGTTATACCGTTCTTACTGTGTCAGTGTGATTTCAATGGTTGGGGTTATGGGACATCCACATACATCACATTTGTGTCACATTCCTATATCTGTAAACTAATAAACCCTAATTACTATGCAATAGATTAATACATGACATAATAATAATAATAGCATTAGATATCATAATAATAATAATATATATAATATAGATAAGATATATATTATATAAGATATATAATAATAGATATCATATATAATAATAAAGGGTTAATACACATGTAAAGTCCAATTTGTGATACTGTGGAGTATCAACATTCCCCTGAAGGCCTGACAAAAATATGACAGGTGATACTGGAGTGGGTTGCCAGTTCCCTCTCTAGTGAACTGTGATTTGTCTGATCTCTCTGCTATAACCTGCCCACCTAACATGCCTTACATGGTAAAGGTCACAGCTTCATTCAAGTACACAAGGCCCTTCACCAACACCACTTAGCAATCCAGAAGGGGGCCAGGGGAACATACTCCACACTAATCTACTCGAACCCATCAGGAAGGGCTGCAAAACCACATGGAGGCTGTGCAGAGGCACATGGATCAACAGCCAACTCACCTCCATCAGGGATAATCGCCACTAGGACTATCCTGGAGAGTCTCACGCCATTGCTGGTGGCCATGTATACCCATTCCCATTTAGTGACCTCTCATTAAGTTTTGCTATTAATCAATTTACATTAGTGTGGTGTATGTTCCCCTGGTCCCCTTTAGGATTGCTAAGTGGAGGTGGTGAAGGGGCTTGTGTACCTGAATAAAGCTGTGAGCTATACCATGTAGCGCCACTGTAGGTGGGCAGGTCATAATAGAGAGGTCGGACAAATCATAGTCCACTTGCGAAAGAACTGGCAACCCATTCCAGTATCTTTGGCATGCAAACCTTGTGGATACGCACAGACAGAAACATTAGTAAGTGTGTTGCACCATAGGGTCACAGAGAGGCAGACACAACTGAGGGACTGAACAACCATACGTGAAATGTTCCCCTGGTACTTGATATATGCCATGTGGCTGTATCATTTGGCCACTATTTGTTTTCCCAAAAAAGACGCCAACTGAATAGCAAATTAATCTGCGTCCTCACTTACGGGCTACAGTAACATGTGATAGCTCAATTGAAGGCTCTCTGTATTCTACTGATGATACACATACTCATTTCTCAATTATACTGTGTGCTCCAGCCCACCCAGATCATCCCTAACACAACCACTATCTAAATTCTAGAAATATTACTAGTTATGTTACACCACAGGAACACGTTTTGCTTGTAGGACCACTGCACTTCAAGAAAAAAGCACTTGAAAGTGAGATATGTAAAAAACTAACAACATTAACATCTGTTAGCCCTAGACATAAAAACCTTTATAGGAAAATCCAAATATATGAAGACTTCGTTTATGAGAAATGAAATCCAGTTTTTTATTTTTACATCACTTCCTAAGAGATGGATCATGAGCTTGTGTTTGTATCTATTAGAGAAGAAAGGGGTTTAAGGTGGAAATGGGGAGTATTGAGAAGACTGTTAGATCATTGGATCAGATTGACACTATACCTTTCACAGGCCCAGAAGCAGGCTGCTTACATCAAGAACTGCAAGTGCTGCTCTCCAGAATTGCAAACACTCCTTAAATACACAAAACCTCCACCAATGTATCATGGATGCCTCCATCCATGAGATACATCAAAATGCATTTTTTTTCCAGGAGATACATCAAAATGCATTTTTTATATTAAACCTAACTTAATTATGCTGTTAGCCAACTTAAGTTAAGAAACATATATATAGTTCAGAAACATATTGTAAAGAAAATGATTAGTACATTTGTAATTCCATTTGAATTACTAATTTCCTGCTCAGATTTTCCAGAAATACAGTCATTGCACTGCACTCTGTGGGCGAAAAGAGAACACAAAATATTCTCACTCTATTAAACCACAACAATATATACATGGTTCCTTTTAAGCATATGCACACTGTATTGCCAGCTTTAAGCATAGCACAGGGTGGATTATGCACAAACCAGGAAACCTACCCACAGACAAAAGTTGTCTCTGACACTCTTAACCTTTTTGTTATGTCGAAAGAAGTACAACAATTATAATATTTTATTTATCTTTTTTTTTTTTTTTTTACAGTAAACTTGTATTTCAACAACTGGTAAACGATAATTTTTTAAACATATTAAACTTTTTTAAACGTCATGTATGCAGAAATAATGTAACAATGGAGGAAGTTTGTATGAATAAATTGTTGTAAACGATTACATAATGCTTTGCAACATGCAACTTATATTTGAATCATTGGTGAACCATTTTTATTAACAATACTAACATTTTTAAATCTGAGGTATGGATGCGTAACATAACATTAGATCATCTTTATATCAATGAGTATATTAAACCGTGACATAATGCTTTGTAACATGCAACTTTTATTTAAAGTACTGTTAAATCCGATAAGTATTGAATGCAGAGGAAGGCAAACAGTAAAAAAAAACATTAAAACGTAGCCAATTGTATCAAAGAAGGAAAAAAATGAATTCCGTCCTGACCCCATTAACTGCCGATCGGATTACTCCTGGATCAATACTCGGTATTTAATTATACATTTCATTTTTACAACAAATGATCATCCTCCTACTAACACAAACCCTTAATTACATACAATGAAACAACTTTTGTGACGTTTGAAAAAACTATTTTAACATTACAAACATGAAGTTAGTGTATTCAAATATAAACAGTAAAAGTCATAACGTGCAATGTAACTGTTTTGTGGGCCAATCCTGGCAAAAGGCCACTTCCAAGACATTCCAATACTTTTTGTTGTTGCATGTCCAAGTGGTTGCCTTAAAAAGAGCCCAGCAGACTTTTAATTTTGTCTATGGGATATAACCACTGTTTATTCTTGTTGTTTTTTCCCCCAGTTTTTGTTGTTATTTTTGTAGTTTTGTAAAATTGTACATAGAGTTTTCTATGTGAAATTGTGTCCTTGAAATAAAACCACTGTTCTCTATGTTTACAAAACCTCATAGTACACATCTCATTACATGGATATATTCTAATATCCCACTGAAAAAGTGGTTCACCATCCTCATTTTTAAAGACCATAACAACCTCATTTAATGTTGGTAAATTATACCGTCTTTGATCAGTATTGCAATCTCTTTTCAAAACCATATTTACTCTTGGCCTTGGCAATTGATGTATTTGAGCATGTTGCTGTTGTTCTTTTTCAAACTATGTTAATTGTTTGTATGCTTCACTGTATGGGTTATTGGCCATAATTGTATTCAGCTGTTCAAAGACTATGCTGTTGTCCGCCATTGTAATCTGTAATTGTAAATACAGTTGTAATCTCTAATGTTTTTTTGTATTGTATATATTGTTTTTACCTGCTCTCAATGCAAACCCTAAATAGCATTAATGAAAGAATGCAATAATTTTTAATCCATTAAGGTTTTTTTTTTATTGGCATACATTAAAAAGGAAAGCGCTGCACATATATTGATAAATATTATTATTTTTTGTAATAATGAATTATTAAGTAATTACCGTATTTATCGGCATATAACACGCACCGGCGTATAACACGCACCTCACTTTAAGAAGGGAATTTCAGGGGAAAAAAAAAAATTCAAATAAAGAACTTTGAAGCAAAATCCTCAACCTCCCTCCTCATCCTAAACCCCCTCCTCAACCTCCCTCCTCATCCTCCCTCCTCAACCCCCTCCTCAAACCCCCATCCTCATCCTCCTTCCTCAACTTCCCTCCTCATCCTCAGTCCCCCTCCTCATCCTCAACCCCCCTCCTCATCCTCAACCCCCTCCTCAACCTCCCTCCTCATCCTCCCTCCTCATCCTCCTTCCTCAACCCCCTCCTCAAACCCCCCATCCTCAACCCCCTCCTCCACCCCCCATCCTCAACCCCCTCCTCCACCCCCCATCCTCATCCTCCTTCCTCAACCCCCCTCCTCAACCTCAACCTCCCTCCTCATCCTCAACCCCCCTCCTCATCCTCAACCCCCCTCCTCATCCTCAAACCCCCATCCTCAACCCACTCCTACAGCCCCCATCCTCATCCTCCTTCCTCAACCTCCCTCCTCATCCTCAACCCACCTCCTCGTCCTCAACCCCCCTCCTCATGCTCAACCCCTCCTTAACCTCCCTCCTCATCCTCCCTCCTCAACCCCCCATCCTCAACCCCCTCCTCAACCTCCCTCCTCATTCTAAACCCCCCATCTCATTCTAAACCCCCCTCCTCATTCTGAACTCCCCCTCTCCTTAACCTAAACTCCTCCCTCCCCATTCTAACCCCCCTCCTCATTCTAAACCCCCCTCTCCTCATCCTCAACCCCCCTCCTCATCCTCAACCCCCCACCTCATCCTCAACCCCCTCCTCAACCTCCCTCCTCATCCTCCCTCCTCATCCACCCTCCTCAACCCCCTCCTCAAAACCCCCATCCTCAACCCCCTCCTCCACCCCCCATCCTCATCCTCCTTCCTCAACCCCCCTCCTCAACCTCAATCTCCCTCCTCATCCTCAACCCCCTCCTCATCCTCAACCCCCCTTCTCATCCTCAAACCCCCCATCCTCAATCCCCTTCTCCACCCCCATCCTTATCCTCCTTCCTCAACCTCCCTCCTCATCCTCAACCCCCCTCCTCATCCTCAACCCCCTCCTCATCCTCAACCCCCTCCTCAACCTCCCTCCTCATCCTCCCTCCTCAACCCCCCATCCTCAACCCCCTCCTCAACCTCCCTCCTCATTCTAAACCCCCCTCCTTATTCTAAACCCCCCTCCGCATTCTAAATCCCCCCTCCTCATTCTAAACCCCCCTCTCCTCAACCTAAACCCCCCCTCTGCATTCTAACCCCCCTCCTCATTCTAAACCCCCCCTCTCCTCAACCTAAACCCCCCTCCTCCTCAACCTAAACCCCCCTCCTCAACCTAAACCCCCCTAAATACACCCCCCTCACCCGGTATATGCTAATGACGTGGCGTGTTGGCGCGCATGTGACGTCATTGGTTCAAGGAGCGGAGCGGAGGCCGGATCAGAAGCAGGTAAGTGAGGGGGGTGTATTTAGGGGGGTTTAGGTTGAGGAGGGGGGTTTAGGTTGAGGAGGAGGGGGGTTAGAATGCGGAGGGGGTTTAGAGTGAGGAGGGAGGTTGAGGATGAGGAGGGGGGAGGGAATATCGGCGTATAACACACACCTATGATTTGCCCCCTATTTTCAGGGAGAAAAAGTGCGTTTTATACGCCGATAAATACGGTAATAAATGAATGCATGTTAACGAATTAATCAAACCTAAAGAGGTAATTATGTTTTTCTTAAGAAGGGCAAACCCAAAGAGCTATGAGCAAAGTATAGATCGGGCTTAAAATAATGTGCAATTTTGTTATTTTAATAATGAAGAAATCAATCAACTTATGAGTAGTAATTTGCATTCTTAGGTAAGCATATATGTATGCATATTTTTTTATTATTAATGAATAATTAAATACTAAGGGCCTCATTCATTTGCAATTTGTGCAATGGAACAAGGCTCTATATAAGCACATAGCAGATTTTTTTATCAAAGTTTTTAGTTGGTGTAGACCTTGGTTTTGGATAGATGATCATTAAACAAAAAGTTGTGTAAAAATAATATGCTATGTCCTTATATAGTGCCCTATTCAATTGGGCAAATCGCAATTGAATGAGGCCCTAAACAAATATAGGTTAATTAATTAATCATTAACTGTCATCAATGCAAAAGTGCTTTGTAAAATGTACATAAATGTTTTATTTTTATTTTTATTATTATTAATTAATAGTTGCAAAAGCAATGTACATGAATGAGCAGTAAGGCAGATATATAAGTGCAGGTTAAAAATTGTTATTATTATTATTGCAGTATAAAATGTAACCTTTTTTGTAATGATTACTAATTATTAATTGATTAATATATTAATATACATTAATTAATCAATAACTGTCATCAATCCAAAATAAAAAAACGTAATCCTTTTTTTGTTCCATAAGAACATAATTAAATGATATACCGGTAAAGGTGATCTTTCTGCTGGTGAAAGGCTGCAAATGTCACTCTTTGTGTTCAGTCAGCTGCAGAGATGATGAAACTGTCAAATAAGATGGAAAGCATTTGTAATATTTGGATTCATCCCTATCAGGCAATCAGCAGCAACACGTATATGTAGTCCTTTTTTTTATTTTTATTTTTAATTATTACTAATTAATAGTTAATAAATTAATGTAGGTTAATGATCAGTAATGCAGATATATAAGTGCAATCTGAAATCGATATTTTTTTATTGCATTGTAAAATACACTTTTTTGGTAATGATTACTAATTAATAATTAATAAATTAATGTACATTATTAATTAATTAATCAATGAATAAATGTATTCTAAAGAGCTAAGCATTAATATATATAAATAAACTAAAGGCATTGTAAAATATAGAATATTTGTTGTTCATAATGTTTACTAATAATTAATTAATAAAATAATGTACATTAATAATTCATTAATCAATGCTTAAAAATATTAGAAAGAGGTAAGCATTAATATATTAATAAACTAAAGGCAGTTTTACTTTTTATTAAAAAAATGATAATTATTTGTAATTAATAATTAATAAATTAATGTACATGACTAATTAATTAATCAATTAATAAATATATTACTAACAGCTAAGCATGAAAGTATTCATAAACTAAAGGCAGTGTAAAGTATACGTTTGTTGCACAATTTTTTTAACTAATAATATATACCTTTTTTTAAGAATAATTATTTTTTTATTTATTAATGATGAGTAATATAAATAAATATACTTTACCTATTCAGTATACTGAAGAGCTATCAATCTCTTTGGATTTTCTGGAAGCAGAAAATGTCCACTCAGACTGTCATTGCTTGAGGAGAAAGTGTCAGCTCTGTGGCAAGGGTGCCCCTATATATGGGCTGCGTGTGCGAGACAAAACCGTTGGTTTAGGCGGGAAAACCGCCATTTCAGAATCTTGTGTAAATGTGTAAGTTAGTGTTGTAAAATGGCTGCGTTAGTCTATGTTTTGCGTCTTTCTACCTTGTATTTTTCTACCTCGTATGCCGCTGGTTGTGTTTTGCGTGGTTCAGGGTTGTGTAGCCTTGTTTTCATTTTTTGCTTACGACGTTTTTTTTCTCACTTAGCCGATTTTCAAGTGCCGAAACTTATTAAATTTGACTTAAATTCACGTCCCACCTCACTTTCAGACGTCCTGGCTATTCTCTCGTGCTGTGTGTGGTGTTTTTGTTGTATTTGTTTCGGACGGCCGTTAACTTTGTATTTTTCCTATCTCGTATTTTTTTTTCTATGTGCAGCGTCTCATTTTTTTTTTTTAAGTCCCGCGTCTTGTATTTTTTTTTTCTAAGTCCCGCGTTTGTCAACTGCTTGCAGCCTAAGGCGATCCCGCGTTTTGCTCATCGCCTAAGTCGTACACACCACACAAGGCATGACAATGTCTCGTAGTTCGACAATTATATGTGATAGTGATTTTTGAAGGCATGTATCTGTGTCAGTGGATGGCACATTAGATAGTTTTAATTTTTTATTGAACTTTGTTGATCTTATTATTGAATTTAAAATGTCCAAATACATTTTTTATTTTTATTCTATTCTGTCTATGTCTTTGTAATATATAATTTTCTGTAAGGGTTAACAGGTAGGGTTACAAGTGTTCTTTTGTTCTTGTTATTGTTCCCAGAAATACAGTCATTGCACTACACTCTGAGACACTGGGAGGGGACATGAAAATGAGAACACAAAATATTATTACTCTATTAATCCAAAACAACTATATACATGGCTCCTTTTAAGCATATGCTGTATTAAACAGATATATATATATATATATATATATATATATATATATATATATTTATATATATATATATATATATATATATATATATATATATATACATATATATATTATTGTACAGTGGTCTGTTAGCCCTTTTCTTTTCCCATAATTTGTTTAAACTGGTTCCTTCAAAGCCTAAACTTCCTTGGTATAGTTCCAAATTAACTGCAAGAGAGAAACAAAGGGTATTGGGTGTTTACTCCAATGTAGATGCTGAGCGCTAAGTCCGGCAATTCCTGCACTTCCTTGTTGTGTTAGTCTTGTTTTTATATAGGGTATATAGCACCATTCTGGTGAGTATATGGAGCCTACTGCTTCTCGGGGGGCACCGTTCATAGAGATGCCCGATCGTAGAGCATTGAAATAGCAAAGTTCTGGTTGGAGAACTGCAAATACTCCTATCAAGTACCTAGATACTAGGTGATTCTTGTGTGGATGGGTGGAATATAGTTATACCTTCGGTATATGGTATTTCCAATCACGTCTATGAGATGGGGCAATGATATGGTTCTTGGTCGATAAAAACATACACGAATGTACGTAATAATAAAAGTTCAGTTTATTTTGTGTTTTTCACAGAGTTATCCGCCCTCTTGGTTGGAATACTGGTCGTGTTAGAACAAACAGGAAGTGGTAAAGTCTGAGTAAAAATGCTTACAGCATAGAACGAAATACACAAATAAATGGGTGACAAACGCGTTTCGCTGTGGTGTACACAGCTTCCTCAGTGATAAGATAATTCTGTGGGTACATATGAAAAAGTCATATATCTTTCACCCCTGCAACACTAATCCCTGTTTACCACTCAGATCCATGTATATACCCCTTGTACACACATACACATGTAGGGAAGGGGCCGAGCACCATCCCATCACTAGCAAAATATCACACTGCCGCTCTAAGATGCGCAGGCTTCTCCACGGTCACTCTGACGTCAAGACGTCATCGAGTGCATCAGGGTTTCGCGCCAAACACCCATTAGAACCAGCATACATATAGCGGGACACAGAGAGACAACACTATACCAGACATGACCTTCCAGCCAAGGAAGACCATATACCAAGGTAAGGCCGCCTCTTCCTCTTAGGATTGCATTAGGCTATCCAGTGACGGAGTACACCTGGGCCCAGCATTATCTCACAACCAAACTGCCCCTATAACACCACTCCTTCATTCCATACTGCACTTGCAGTGATAGTCCTGTCTCCCATAACACACAAACAACATTTGTTGTTACTGACCTTTTTTAGGCAGGGAGCCCCTAGCTACTCATGGTTTCTGTCAGTTGCTACATCAATCTCACCCATACAAATGAAGGCGATCAATATGACCTAATACTGTTCCTAACCTAGAACATACCTACATATGGACGGGGGTGTCCCCTGCATACACACATTTATTTAACTAGTAGTTTATTTGCTGGATAAGGCTTGTATGTATGTATATATTCACCCAAGGAACACAACAGCTATCAGGGAACCACAACAACACTACTAGTCCTCCAAATCAAGCTGTGCACCTACATGTTATTAACCATGCACGCTCCATAGATTAATTCCTGGCTCAGAACACACCTTATGGCTAATATAGTGGAAACAGAATCCTAGCTAAGTTCATTACAAACCCCTATGTTGACACAGGGAGAATATTACTACATCACAAACCTTACCCTGATCATTCTGTATGCAACCATGAGCATTAACACAGAAACCATTTCAACCACTTTAGTTTTTATTATGATATACCTTTTCAGTAAGTTTTTTTATATATATGTTTGTTCTGTATTTACAACTTTTTTATAAATAAATCCCAATGCACATAGCGACTGTAATTTGTAATCTATTGTGCCACACCCACAATGTCTGTGGACCTCCTGTGTTTATTTGGGCAGCACAATTGTAAATGGGTAATAGAGATTGTACTTTGTATATAGATATATGACTCTTTCATATGTACCAACAGAATTATCTTATCACTGAGGAAGCTGTGTACACCACATCGAAATGCGTTTGATCATTCATTTATTTGTGTATTTTGTTCTATGCTGTAAGCATTTTTACTCTGATTTAACACTTCGGGATTTTTTAAACGGCCAGCATTCCAACCAAGATGGCAGATAACTATGGGAAAAACACAAAATAAACTGAACTTTTATTATTACGTACATTTGTGTATGTTTTGATCGACCAAGAACCATAACATCGCCCCATCTCACAGACGTGATTGGAAATACCATATACCGAAGGTATAACTATATGTCACCCATCCACACAAGAATCACCTAGTATCTAGGTACTTGATAGGAGTATTTGCGGTTCTCCAACCAGAACATTGCTATTTTTTTCTTTATGTGCTTCAGTGGAGCCAAGGATCTTTGGGTCCCTCCGCCTTGAGGGCTGGAGGACCCCTTTGACTTTATCTGTTTAGGAGTAAACCATTTCACCCGGATTACCCTAAGAACTGAAAATTCTCCAGGGTATATGGGGGGTGGGGTGGGGGGTGCTCTGTGCTCAGTCCATTTTCTGTGCCAAAAAAATCTGGTGCTCAACATCAAAAAATATATAAAATGGGTGTCAGCATCAAGGGGGTATCTGCCACCCCCTTGGCAGAGATACTGTAGTGGGTTGCCAGTTTCTTTTTCCAGTGGACCGTGATTTGTCTGACCTCTCTGCTATGACCTGCCCATCTTGGGTGACCCTACAAGATATAGCTCACAGCTTCACTGAGATACACAAGCCCATTGACAAGGTAGTGCTTACCCATAGATATATTAAAATAGAGGTAGTCTTATTAGTGGGTAAATCAGAAATGTTAACAGGTAAAAATTGCAACTTTCACACACTTTTATTATAGCAAAATAAAAATGTTTCAATATCTTTGAAGTAATAAAGTACTCTTTATTGGCTATAGCTTTAAATTAAATAAGAAGGAGGTACTGACTGTTGCAAATCTGCCTTTCCAAGTATTCAAAAGTATATCTTTGCAGCAACCACAGTTTATGCAAAAAAATCCAAAAGTTTAAAATTTAGGTATATGATAGATAATTTTTAACTTCAATGTCCCTTCAGGAAGAACCTGTTGAATGTGTTCCATTGTGTTTCATAAGCAGGTGTGTAGTAAATAAATGAGACTGTAAAGAATGACTCAGACCAAAACCCTGTCATTTGCTACTATTTTTTAAACATATGGAAGTGTTTTTTTGTTGTTGCAGGAAACATAATACATAGAAACAAATAATTATCAGCATTGCACAGTTTGCAGAGATTTTAAAGATATTGATGATTTCATTGCCAGCGTAGTTTACACTAAATATCTAGATTTGTTCTCAGCAATAAAGCTGTTAAAAGATGGTTCACATTAGTATGGCTGCCAAAAAATATAATTTTATTATGATACTTTTACAATACAAATATTGAAAGCAAACACAGTATACTGAGGTCTGCAAAAAAGGGGAAACACATAGGAAGCTGTGGGAAAGACATGAAACATTTTGGAGCCTAACAAAGGGCTTTATCCGATGACATTCCTATAGAAACCCAGTATGGCTGCCTTGGCCTTACTGGAGATATTACAAGCAAATTCCATGGCACCCGCAAAAGGACACATGTAATAAATACTGACTCATACCCAGGAAGTATTGGCCATGCTTCATTAGCCCTAGCAACCTCACAACCATCTATCTATCTATCTAGTCCACGTCTCAAAAAACAAATTTATGCCAAAAATGTTAAATGTCTGACCCATTTTATTAAGCCACAATCAGATAGTTAGGAATTTCCTCATTGGGTTCTGGAAAACCACTGTAGCTATTACTAAAAGCTACAACTGTGAGGGTTAGCCCTATGATCCCACATAGGGATTCCTCCTGTCCTAGTGCTATAGCCCACCACAATAGCTTGAACCCCTAATCAGCTGGCCAAGATATTAACTGTAAATACAAAATTAGATAGCTATAAGATAACTAGTCTGACGCCTAAAGAAAATGGGAAAAGTAATATTTGGAATTCCACATATAAACAACCTGGTTAATGTTCCTATAAATGTAAAAGAAGACATATTAAGTCTCAATACGTGCCTAAGTGTTTTTGAATTGCACATCCAATTATAGTAAATATAATATAATATAGAGATACATAAAAGGCCATTAAGCCACATAGTGTGAAACACCCCTGGGAACACTAATATAAACCAATAATTAGCCCTATACTAAATAATGCTCAGTGAATGGAACAAAAAAGACAAAGCTTGTGCTTAAAAAGGCAAGCCCAAAATACTAAATTAAAAATGGGACACAAGTACAAAACCAAGGCAGAAATAGAAAGAAAATATAGTGCAATCTGTTATTTTGCAAGTATATATTATACAGTATGTAATCCATATTGTTATAAATCATAATCCCCCACTTTGGATATTGCTATAAAAGAGCCTATTGCAATATCCAAATAGGGGGATAATGAGTTACGACTTCTGATTGGCTAAAATACATGTCAAGTTTATATCCTCTGGCAGTCCTCGGGAAGTGGTTTAGTTGGTGCTATGGGTGGTTTATCTATTAAAATAATTGGCTTTCATCAAGCTCTGAAAATAACTTCACGTGGCAGTATGGATGGTTCACTAAACAATGAACTTGTTTATACCTGATGCTAAACCCCACAAATCTGAGAGAGGAGTGTGAGTGTCATCCTATGTGCCCCAGAATCTAATACTGTAGCCTTAACTGTCACTAGCAATTCCCAACAAAACTTGCTACAGTTGTGCTGTTAATGGGTTGAACGTCCCTGCCATTATGTTTGTTTTGTATGAGCAGACAATCTTTCAAATATTATAAGAAGATTCCCAGGCTCTATTCTATTTTTCCGAAATGTGCAGACATTTTGGAACAATTCTTAGTAAGATCTGTAGCCGTCTGACAGTTCTATTAGTAAAATATTAATTACAAATTGAGAAATAGCAGAAGCGAAGCTCAAACTTAGTTTTCAGTTCTATGTTGAAATTCTATGTCTCTTTAAGAACGTCATATTTCAAAATTGGTGTTTTATAGTGTGTAAAGGGTTAAATTGTCCCCTGTGACCAGACTTGTGTTGTGCAATAGAAGTAATTGTGTGTTACCAAAGGATTCCACTGGTAGTTGCTCTTCCTGCTTCTCACTCCCACTGTGAGAGATAATCAAATAATGTAACTGGAAGATCTTTTTTTTTAGGTAATTTCTGCTTAATACCTAACTTTTAAGCTCAATTACCTCACACTTCAACTGCAGAGTTTTCATAATAAGCAACCATAATTATATATTTACTAGCGACTTGCCGGTAAAAAATGACGGCAATAAAAAGTAAAGCTTGGCAATGCTGTTTGCCACACAATGGGAGCCTCTCCCACCATCTACTTTACTGGCCTCGCAATGAGCGCCTTTGGTGCTCATCACAGGCTTTGCAATGAGCGCCTTTGGAGCTCATTGCGAGCCTCTCCCCGTGTCTACTTCCTCCCTTGTGTGTCATTTCCCCCTCCTCTCCCTCCCTTGAGTCCCCTCCTGTGTTTTTACCCCCCTCTCCCTCTCGAATCTTTAACCCATTCCCCTGTGTCTCTTTCCCCCCCTCGCCCTCCCATGCATCTCTTTCCCCCTCCCCTGTGTCTCTTTCCCCCCTCTCCCTCCCCTGTGTCTGTTCCCCCATGCGCCCCCTGCCCCTGTGTCAGTTCCCCCGTTGTCCCCCCTCCCCCTGTGTCTGTTCTCCCCTCCCTTGTGTCTCTTCCCTCCCCATTTCCCTCTCCTGTGTAACTTCCACCCTCCTTTCCCTCCCGTCTCTTCCCCCTCCTCACACTCCCCTGTCTCTTTCCCCTTTTTTCACTCCCCTGTGTCTCTTCTCCCCTTCCCCTGTTTCTCTACCCCCTCCTCTCCCTTCCCTGTGTCTGTTCCCCCCTGTGTCTCTATTCCCCCTTTGTCTCTCACCCCCTCTCCCCCCTGTGTCTCTTCTCCCCTGCTCTCCCCCCTGTGTCTCTTGCCCCCCCTCTCCCCCTGTGTCTCTTCCCCCACCCTCTCCCCCTGTGTCTCTTCCCCCTACCCTCTCCCCCTGTGTCTCTTTCCCCCCCTCTCCCCTTCTGTGTCTCCCCCCCTCTCCCCCCTGTATGTCTTTCCCCCCTTCTCCCACCTGTGTCTCTTCCCCCCTGTGTCTCTTCCCCCTACCCCTTCTGTGTCTCTTTCCCCCCTCTCCCCCCTGTGTCTCTTCCCCCTGTGTCTCTTTCCCGACCTCTCTCCAGTGTCTCTTCCCCCCCTCTTCCCCCCTCTCCCTGTGACTGTTCTCCCCTCTATCATGTCTTTTCCCTCCCCATTTCCCTCTGTGTCTGTCCCCAATCCCCTTACGCTCCGCGTGCATGCACAATGCGGGACTCACTCCACGCATATCGCATGCGCCGCTCAACGCTAACGGTCGTTTTCGCGATCGGATTGTTGTCAAAATTTGCTTCATCGCAAAGCGTAACGACGAATCGCAGTTTGACAATTATATATTTATGATATGTTTATCTTTCATTTCTTTAACATCCCTCAAATAGTGTCTGTGGACCGACAGAAAATAACTTCCACAGGTAGTATATATTTTATGCAGAGGAATAGCTGCAAAAGGAACAAAAATTAAGATTGAAAAATATGACAGCACCTCACTCCCAGTAGGGCCTCAGTTGTTTGCCCCAATATTTCCCCTTAGACTATAAACTGCAATAAGGCATGAGGCACATAACTCTGAAACCACAGGGACAGACACACATGTTCACATCATCACAGTAACTGTTATTGTTTACGCCAATCAAGATATATAGCACTCTATTATTCTATTTAACTATTGATATATGGGATTACACCTTGAATTATAGGTCTTGCAACAGGTTGCGTCTGCTACAAGTTATTTACCCTAGGTGTGTTTTGAAGGTGAATTCCTGAGCAGGGAGTGTATGTCAGTAAAATGTGCTCATAATTTTAGCATATGATTTTGTCTTTAGTTTTTATCTGCTCCTTACTCTCTGAGCTTCATTGAGAGTGTGGAAAGAATGTCCAGTGACCTTGGGGATGGGGGTGTGCATGACAGGCTGGACTGCAGAATCAATGCACATTTCCCAGTAAGAGCTGTGTGGGTCAGCAGTAGGGCCAGGAGGGAGGAGGGAAACAGATCCCATGACATTGATATGAAACGAGAGAAGGAGCTGGCACAGATAGGTGTGGAGTGTTGAGGGGGATGGGGGGGAGCACAATCTGGAGGTGTGACCGTGTCTAGCAGGCTTATGAAACCTGCTATATAAGCAGAGAAGGTGATCTACAGTATATAACTGTGCTGTGTTTACTTACAGTGAGACGCAAAGTGTGTACCTCTGTAACAGTTTAAAGCCTGTTTTTTTCAGAGATGGATTTTTATTCTCAGCTGAGTATTAACTTCCATTTTTAAGCATACTATGCAACAAACACAACACTTTAGAACAAAATAGCTTTTCTTTTCTACACAGTATACAGAGACCTAGCATATATCTGCCATAGACTACACTGGCCTGTCTGAGCCTCAGCAAATTGCCTCTAATTAAAGCAGGTGCAGGCCTAATGAGTTCATTGTTTGGGATATGATGTGTTTAGCAAAGGTGGAAAATGACGGACAGGTTTTAAACCTTACTGAGCCCTCCGTCTGCACTGACTGCCTCTTTACACCAGTGTTCGGGACTGTGCGCTGCATCACAACTTCCTATAAATAATCACACTGTAATCCCTTGACTGCTAAGAAAAGTATCATGACATACATGTTCCACTTAACCAATTCATGATTAAGCTTGAATTTAAAAAAATGTATATTTCAACAGAACATCATTAAAACGGACACAGTGAGGTTCTAAATAATGTTTAATTAAATCTATAGGTAATAATAAGTATGTTTTTAATTCAAAATAAGTAATTTACCTATAGTAAACTTGTATTGAAAAATTTGAATCTTTCAATGAGCTTTTCTTATCCACCCTAATGGGAGATAATTGTCATTAGCTGCTGAACTGGGCATACTCAAGCCCTAGGAAGTAACCAGTCTGATAAATTTGAAGAGCTAACATTGAGTAATCCCATATAACAGACTTTAGCACATATTTGTACACATTGATACATTTATTGCACATACTGTGATGTAAAATATATCACTAATATAATTGTTGTACTGCGAGTTGTCGTCCCCTTGTAGCCCGTAGAGAGCCTCACGAACGAGCCGAGCCGTTGAAGCACCCAGCAGGATTTAGGCTCCAATGAGTAACGTAGGCGCTCATTGCACTGCAAGCCTTGAGAAGCGAGGCGAGCAGTTGACGCACACAGGACTTAGGCTGCAATGAGCACCAAAGGCACTCATTGCACTATGAGCCTCACAAAGTGAGGCGAGCAGTTGATGCACTTGGGACTTAGGCTGCAATGAGCGTCAAAGGCGCTCATTTCACTGCGAGCCTAAGTTGGCGCTCATCCCGAGACACGCTTGGCCAAAATTACGGGCCGTATGACTTAGGACCCGAAGCACGTAGATGGACTTCAGGGCTCGCAAAAATACGACTTTAACGGCCGAACCACCAAACTGGAAAAACATGCAAAAACACACAAATATGCCTAAAATTCCCTTACACACTCACACACAGCACATAGGGAGAGCCAGGGAACCTGTCAGTGAGGTTGCGAGTTAATTTGAGGCATATTATGTTTTTTTTCACAATTGAAAATCATTGCAGCGAGAAAAAAAATGGCTGGCAAAAAAACGTAAACACAACAAAAACGAGGCAGAAGGACATAAAACGAGGCCGAAGGACATAAATACGAGCCCTAAGCAAACCAGTAACACTTAATACAAGGCAGTAACATTTAACTCAAGCCAGTCACACTGAACCCAAGGCAGTAGGCCCCTAAACTACACAGGTATATAAAGTACACAGGGGGAAGGCGATCATCGGGGGTGTCGCATAAGAGGCGAAGGGGATCATTGCAAAGCAGGAAAGATGCGGCTTGGCAATCAGCGGCAAAGGCCTGCAAAGTAGACGGGGGAAGAGGCTTGCAATGAGCGCTGAAGGTGCTCAGAGGGGCCATATGCTCGCATTGCCAGGCTTCACATTTTACTGCCATCATTTTTGACGGGCAAGTCGTAGTTTAATATAATTCAGATAATATAAAACAATTAGTTTGACACTTATTTAACTGAAGAAATAATTTAATATATAACTGAGCAAAGCACAGCTTGTAACAGATCTCCAACCTCCTTCCTTCACTTAAAAGACACATTTTATAAAAATATTAGATTACCCTACAAATTATATAGTTTTAGGGGAAGAGTGTTCATGAAATTCCACTATTTTCTTCCGTGTGTCTCTCTTTTCTCTATTGATCAGCCTGGTGTAACAAATTAAGGTCTTTTATTCATTTGTATTATGATCAATAAAAAAAATTAGCATTACAATATTGAATTTAATTGCTGCATCAATACAAATGTTTTGCCAACTGACAAATCTCAATGCAAACATTCTCAACTCACATCGCTGTTTGTGTGCATTTAGATTTTTATATAGCTACATATTCATATCTTCCATAGAGGACCCCGTTGTCCTAAATCATCTTTACTACATTCACTTTGAGGCTATAAATAACTTCTGTAAGTTGTGTTACTTTATTTTACATATTTGGACAAACAGTTATGATGTACATGCATATATATGTACAGCATAGTTGTTAGTAGCACTGTACATCATTTTATACATATTCAGAAAAAAATGAATAAGTGTAATGGAATAAATCCTATCTATTCATACGATTGTTTCTGCCTTTAAGATGCTGTACTATATCTACACTCCTGGATCTGCTGTTCTGTGTTTCAGTACGTAACCTTTAGTAGCTATTTCTATATATACTCTCCACATATGTGTTTGGCCTTTACTGTGGAAGACAAATGTTCTCCTCTCAGCTTATCATTTTTAAATGATTTTGCCCTCTATCAGCCCTGATCCATGAATTTAGCTTAGACTTCTAATAATGACTTCTTGTCATCTCTGTTCAGTAGGTTACTGCATTTTTGCTTTATATACTGCCTCCTGGTACATGACAAAAAAAAATCTATTCTTCTGTTTTCATTTCCCTGCTACCTGCAATTTTCTTCATCTTTAGTCCTCTGTATCTGCTACTCTCCACTCTGATTGTTAAATGTTTGTCTTATCCTGAGTTTCTTTCCTATCTTGTGTTTTACTTCCTCTTCTTTCTTCTTGTTTTTCTATCTTCCTTTCCTCTCGTTCCACACTCTTTCTTTATAGTTTTTTTAAATATATATAAGTGTGTTATGAATCATACTATATAATTTAAAGCAAGTATACTGTATATACAATTTAGTAGAATATAAATTAAAATTGATTGGTAACATGTACAAGAAATCAGTAGCCTTCAGGACTCTCTTCTATATTTAGTTACAAATACGTATCCTGAATACAGCCATTTACACACATTTACTTTATATATATATATATATATATATATATATATATATATATATATATGTATATATATATATATATATATATATATATATATATATATATATATATATATATATATATATGTCAATGCCCCAGAATGCAGTACAATAAATGTATTTCTGGGAATCCAGAGTGGTTAATAAGTTGGTTGTTAAACTTATTTTTAGACTTGCAGATTATGCAGATATTATATATATATATTTGTATTATTATTTTTATCTCATTCTCTGCTTTTGCTTCTAATACTGTCTCTCATATGTCTGGTTTATCATCTTTCTTCCCTCTTTTTTGCCTCTCTTTTCTCTTTTCAGTCCACTCTTTTTTTGTTCTCAGTTGTGCCAAAGACTATTACCATGAGTGGTGTAGCGATTAGCCATAACCAGATTGGAAAATGTTTGCATGCAGTTTGAAGTCAGAATGGAGACACATGCCTGACAGTTTATCATTCAGTCAGATGCTGTCAGAGAATAAAAAAAATATTGATCACATGATTTGTCATGGACATATATATTGCTATGAGGTTTTCCAGTTGCACACATAATTCAAATACACAAAATACAGACTGATATACAGATAGATATGGTATTACCGCAAATAGTTATCACATAGCAATATCATGATTAATCAAGTTTTAAGAATATTTTCAGAACTTCCCCACCTCATATTTCAAGACTTAATAATCCCACCTTCACTCACTGTTCCTCGTTCTTCTATTGGTTACAAGGGACATCTCCCAAACCCAAGCCCCTCAACTACTCTTTACCCATGCCTACCCTGCTTACGTCATGTTAGGAATGCCAGCAACCTGATGCCCATACACTGTCTTAACTTGCATGCACTTCTCTTCTGTTCCCTCTAAACTGCTCACTCTGTACTTAAACTCACCTCAGTCCATGCTTTCTTAATTTGCAGCTCCTGTTACCTGCTTTCAATTACTAAAATCTGACTCACATTATCTCACACTATTCCCCTGTGCTGCTTTGTCAGGTGGAGGCTTGCACATTAATCTACACGAAATTATACAGATCTCACTTCTATTGAACCTCAACAACTTTCCAAGTCACTAAAGCCACTCTTCTTTTTAAACATAATGATAACAGAAATCACCAAAATGGCCTTGATCGAAAGTTTACATACCCTTGAATGTTTGGCCTTGTTACAGACACATAAGGTGACACACACAGGTTAAAATGGCAAATAAAGGTTAATTTCCCACACCTTTGGCTTTTTTAATTGCAATTAGTGTCTGTGTATAAATAGTCAATGAGTTTGTTAGCTCTCACGTGGATACACTGCGCAGGCTAGATACTGAACCATCGGGAGCAGAAAAGACCTGGGTAACAAGGTAATGGAACTTCATAAAGATGGAAAAGTATATAAAAATATATCCAAAGACTTAAAAATGCCAGTCATTACTGTTCAATCGCTTATTAAGAAGTGGAAAATTCAGGGATCTCTTGATACCAAGCGAAGTCAGGTAGACCAAGAAAGATTTCAGCCACAACTGCCAGAAGAATTGTTCAGAATACAAAGAAAAACCAACAGGGAACCTCAGGAGAAATACAGGCTGCTCTGGAAAAAGAAGATGTAGTTGTTTCAAGGAGCACAATACAGAGATGCTTGATCAAAAATTAGCTGCATGGTTGAGTTGCCAGAAAGAAGCCTTTTCTGCGCCTATGCCACAAAAATGCCCGGTTGCAATATGCCCGACAACACCTTGACACGCCTCACAGCTTCTGGCACACTGTAATTTGGAGTGACAAGACCACACTAGAGCTTTATGGTCAAAACCATAAGCGTTATGTTTGGTGAGGGGTCCACGAAGCTTATAGTGAAAAGAATACCATCCCCACTATGACGCATGGTGGTGGCTCACTGATGTTTTGGGGGGGGGGGGGGTGAGCACTAAAGGCACATGGAATCTTGTGTAAATTGATAGCAAGATGAATGGCGCAAGTTATCAGAAAATACTGACAGACAATTTGCATTCTTCTGCACAAAGGCTGTGCATGGGACGCTCTTGGACTTTCCAGCATAACAATGACCCTAAGCACAAGGCCAAGTTTACCCTCCAGTGGTTACAGCAGAAAAAGGTGAAGGTTGTGGAGTGGCCATCACAGTCTCCTGGCCTTAATATCATTGAGCCACTCTGGGGAGATCTCAAACGTGTGGTTCATGCAAGACGACTAAAAGACTTTGCATGACCTAGAGGCATTTTGCCAAGACGAATGAGCGGCTATAACACGTGCAAGAATTAGGGGCCTCATAGACAACTATTTCAAAAGGCTGCACGCTGTCATTGATAATTGTCATTGATCATTGCTAAACGGGGCAATACACAGTATTAAGAACTAAGGGTATGCAAACTTTTGAACTGGGTAACTTATTTTTTTTCTTTGTTGCCATGTTTTGTTTTATGATTGTGTCATTCTGTTATAACCTACAGTTCAACATAAATCCCATAAGAAATAAAAAAAATGTGTTTTGCCTGCTCACTTGTGTTTTCTTTAAAAGTGGTACATATATTACCAATTCGCCAAGTGTATGCAAACTTTTGAGCACAACTGTATATCTCATCCCTCATATCCACTCTGTTAACCAACCACAAATGTCTGTTTTCAACATATTCTCTCCTCTGCCCACCACTAACCCCTTCCACCACCACATTTTCAACCCAAGACCCAAGACAAAACTGATTCAATTAGACAAGAGATAACTTTACATCACACTGCAAACTTTCCAATTCCGCTAGCCTCCAGTTCAACAGCATCAGTCAGCCACTTCATCCCAGTCATAGAGGATTGGGTGGACTCCTCTCTGCTTCTCATCTACCAACCTGCCTATTTGACCCGATTCCCTCACTACTCATTCCCTACTTCTCTTCTACCTTATCACTAGCTGTAACCCACTTGGTTAACCTCTCCCTCGTAACTGACACATGTCCCTCTCCCTTCAAACAATTACATAGCCATCAGTTCTAAAGAAACTCTCTTTAGATCAGCCCATGCTTTCTAACTACTGCCATATTTCTTTGCTTCTATTTGCCTCCACACTACACAACAGGAAAGACGAGTCTCTAACCGTCTAACCTATATTCTGCCATTAAACTTCTTACTTCACCCTCTGTAATCTGGTTTCCATGTGCAGCACACTACTGAGACTGCACTTACTAAAATATTGAACAAACTCCTTATGGCCAAAGTAATAGGATACTATTCTCTAACTATCTTCTGGAACCTCTCCTCTGAATTTGACACATTTGACCACTAATTTCTTCTTTAACTGTGCCTGTTCTACACTGTAAATATGTTGTGATTTTCCCAATAAAGTTGTGCTCTGTTTGGAATTCATATAAACAAGGTGTGGCTTTCATTCTACAGGAAAGGCTTGTTATTAGGTATATTCAAGTGAGCTAGATTATGAATGCATTTGATAGAGAAGAATTAGTAGTGTATGAAAACATGTGTTATATAGAAACGTTCAGTTTAATTACAAAGTTATTTGCACAAAAGTCAAATCAAGCTGTTCACACCCACAGGACACTTACATAAGTGTGGGTACACACAGGAAATACAGTAGAGTACATATTTTGAGCATTCTGGTACAAAGCACAGGAAGTAACTCTTGCAGTTCTGGTACTGCGCATGCCAGAAGCCACTGAGGTGAAGAATGATACAATGTATTAGCCTGATTCTGAATTTGAATGTTATGCTAATTCAGGTGGGATTTTCTAGGGGTGCACACAATCACATGCAAATTCCAAAAGAACATAGGAAATTTTGCTAACTTCAAGATAAGCTAATTAATATTTATTTTGGGATATTTTCATGCAAAACATTTTTTTCATACACTACTAATATTATCCTCTATCAGATGCATTCATAATCCAGCTCACTTACATATCCCTTTAAGTTTGTATCCTGTCCAGGCTCCTGCAATTTATCCTGTAACCAGAGGCTGAGCTACCACCGCTGCAACCAGTGCAAGGCACAGAGGCCCTGGACTCTGAGGGGCCCCTGAGGACATTTGGTGGGTCGCCTGTGTCCCATGTGGATCCCCTGTGGCCCCTGCGTCCACCGATAGTGGCCCCCATGGCTTTCTAGTAGACCCTGTGGCCCCCCACAAGTCCCTTGTGGACCCCGCGAATCCCCTGTGGCCACCGCATCTCTCTATTGGCCCCCGCAGCCACCCTGTGGCACCCGCAGCCCCCTGTTGCCCCCGCAAATCCTCTGTGGAACCAGCAGGCACCCTGAGATCCCTGTGGCTCCCAGGTCCCCTGTGGCCCCCATGGCCCCTGCGGCCTTCCCATGTGTCCCCAGCGGCCCCCCACTGTCCCAAGGAGCCAATGCAGGCCATGTGGGAATGCCAAGGTCTTCTATGGCCTCTGCGTGTCCTTTGTGCCCCCCGGTCCCTTGTGGCCTCCGTGGGTCCTCTGAGGTCCCAGCGGCCCCTTGTAGCCCCCAGGTATCCCCTCATGGTCCACTGTGGCCCCCACAGGCCCCAGGGCCCCTAAGGCGCTCATTGCAGCCAGTGGCACAGTACTTAGGCAATATATATATATATATATATATATATATATATATATATATACACACACACCGATATATATATATATATATATATATTTTTTTTTTTATATATATATATATATATATATATATATTGTACATTGTATATATTTACTGTGTAAGTTGATGTTGGAGTGGGTTCGTGAAGTGCAAAAAAAATTAGCAAATTTTCTTTTTGCCACTCATGCACTAGCTCTGCCACTGCCTGTAACCGACATACAAGCGAAGATCAGTAATTTGTCCTGGCCTGCAGTAAGATTGGCGGAACTTGTCCTAGTTCATATTCATATCCTGTTAGCGTGCGTCCAAACGAACCTCCAACCTACTGGGTAGAATCGTCTAGTGAACCTTCCAAGCCCAACCAAGCAGTGGGTTGTGACAGACTACGGCTCCAAAACAATTATCTAACCTAAGGATTGGGTGGGGGCACAATTTGAACTCCCATGTATTTCATGTGACCCTTCGTTGACCCATACTGAAATCTATGCTTGCAAGGGAGCGACCAAATCAATTGCTTATGCAAAGTTGGGCCAATATGTTCTCTCTCTTTTTCCCTCTGTCTTAACTATCAACAAAATAATGTAGAAATAGAGAGAAATTATAGAAGTGGATGAGTATGGAAAAAGTGGGTGATAGTAGATGCCTATGGAGGCTAGCAGGTGAGTGATATAGTAAGGGAGGTTGATAGTAAAAAGAGACAACTGAAAACTGTAAAATATCACAATATCACCAACCAGCCACTGCTTCTAGATACTAAGCAGGGCATATGCTTGAGGTCACAGGTCCTAGTACAGAGGTTTTTCAAGCCATGAGTGTGTTTATATGGAGAAATCTCATGTCAAGCCATGGCGTCATGTTGTGCGCTGGGAGTTCAGCCTGCATAGCCTAGACAGAATTTCAACAGTACTTCCGATAAGTGAATGTGTGATTGTCCTTTCATGTTGGCAGTGTTAATGTTAGTACAGGTGAATGTATATCCTAGATACATGACACTGTAAATATATATTAGTTATATTATCTTTGTAGCTAAAAGGGAGCAATGTAAAAACTGATAACGTATTTAAAAACCATATCAAGTTAATAGTTCTTATCTTAAAAGTAGTAAATACTTGCAAAACTGGTTTAGCTTCTCTCGACCACGAGACAGTTTCTAGTCTGCCAAGTATAACATTTTAGGGCTGTTGCATCACAGTAGTATTTTTTTGACACTGATTAAACGGGAAGTTCCACCTAAACTCAGGTTGCTCTTAAATGCAAGAGTCCGCTTACAGAAGTTTAAATATATGTGTAAAAGCTTTAGTATTTGTCTTATAGACCTGTGTATGTTAGGTGAGTTGCTAAAGAACACAGGAAAGTGAATGTCAGAAATTAGTGTGCTATCCAGCGTATTTAGTGGTTGGGTGGACATAGCTTTTTTTTAGCTAGAGGGCTGGTGACAATGCTCTCCAAGATATGATTCTTTGTTTTGTCAGTGGATCAGAAAGACTGACTGGAAACTGAAAACCTACAGGTAACTAGCTGTAGGAAAAAAAATATATATATAACATTCAAATGATAAAGTATAACATATTTCGGACATTCCCTGTGACAAGGAATGCTAGGACTTGATACCTCCCCAGGGGTGTCTTATTGATATAATCAGGCACAAAATCACAATGCAATCAACAGCAGTAAGCAAATGACACTCAGAAACTTATAACAGGACAGCACCAGTTCCTGTTGAAAAGGCAGTCTAAGTTGTTATTACGAGCCTGAGGCTCTTTAAGTATTAATTAACCATCACACATATATAGATTGTAAACGCTCATAAGAGTAGGGTCCTTATCTTGTCCAGTATCAATTTATATGTACAAATGTGCTGTTTCATGTTATTTACACTGGGCCATTCAATTCAGGGCCGTAACTCGATCACAAATGGCCAATTTCCTGTGTTATCAAGTTGCATCCTCCTGTTGCTCAACTTTTACTTTAATATTCAATTAGTGGGGCCCGCAAGTTAGGCCCCATTCGCGAGAATTGGAAACGGTGCTATCGGCAGTTAAGGATTTGTGGGCTTGAACGTGATCGCAGACACAAGACTGTTATTCGTGGTTCAAGCCCGCAAACTCGGAGCACTGTAAATATAAAATCAATACAGCACTGTAAATGATTGGGAACACAATGGGTGACATTAGAATTAAAAGCACAACATTCTCAAGCTCGCACATCACCAAAATATAATACTTTATTTCATGTTTAATTTCTGTCCAAAGTTCTATGCGCTTGAATGACCTCCAAGCCTGTAACTCGTATTTCAAGCCCATAGGACTTCAATGAAAGAGGTTGGATTCCAAAGTCATATGGGCTTGAAGGTTGAAGCCCGTAGGACTTTTGACGAAAATTGAACATGAAATAAAGTATTTATTTATGCAGATTTGCGAGCTTGAGAATGTTGTGCTATTAATTCTAAGACCTAGCATCACTTTCACTTTTAATAAAAGTACAGGATTGCTTTTTTATTTGCTTTGAAAGTTCTACGGTTTGTAAGTAAGCCCTTTGCGACACCTCCTTAGGCCCAGTAGCCTTTGGGAGAACCTAGGGAGATTTGGAGCATTGAATAGCGAATTTGCTATTTTAGCGCTCGTGACTCTTGCGGTCGTGAAAGATCAAAGGCTTTGAGGGAAGTAAGCTGCGATTTAACAAATTGCTAGAAATTGCAGCTCGTAGGAAGTAACTCGATCAGAACCAGCAAAACGTAAGGCAATTGAATAGCAAAGGAGCTTGCAACCTCCATTTGCGAGCCCGGATTTTAAAATTGCAGCAATTGAATGAGGCCCCCCTGCCATTAAATATATATTTTATCTATTTGTTTATTGTACGTCTAGAGATTGTCAGTGTACTACAAATAAAATATAAAAATAATATATATTATGTATTAATGTAGTTCTTTGTAAATACTCTTTCTATAATAATTACTACGAAATGATCTCATATAATATTTCATTTAAGGCAATGGCATTAGTCTGCTTTTTACAGTTTGTTAGATGCTTTGCATTTTAAATAATCCTACACACAGCACAGTTTGTTTTGATTCTGGCTGGGCCCTGCTGGCCTCGGCATGAAATTAGTCAGACACAAGTAATCATCTTTGCACCGATAACATCATGACATTTTACTCTTGGGAATGCAATTAATCATTAACATACAGACTCATTGAGCCATACGCAGGCCCTAACATACTGTGTCATACTGTTACTATCCTGTGAGCCAAACAAAACACCAAGACCACCAAAAGCCTCTCAACATTTCAATGGACCAAAGAGAGACACATATTGTTGAAAAAAGATGCAGTATTTGCATGTGTATTTGCAGCTTGTGATTATGACACAGCTGACATGACTTTTGGTCTAGGTACATAAATACATGCAACAGATATGCAATAATTTGCTATGGAACTAGCCTTAAAGGGGTAAGGTTCACCTAAAGGAGTGTTACCTCTATATAAAGTATCTAACATAGAGATGAAATACCCTGTGCAAGTAACAGTTTTGAAACTTGCATATGAGAAAAGTACTATTAGACACAATTATCCGGTAAGTGTACACAAATTAACTAATTTTGTATGAAGGAGTGACGATGACATGCTGTGAAGCAAGAATGAAGATCACACAGCACATTCTAAAATTTAGAATCAAATGTTAAGTTTAGCATTTGTAAATAACGTATGAAGCATTTAATATAGGAGGAAATCCATAAAACATGTAATTACAAGGAATATTAATTAAAATATTTGGATACCTCAATATTTAACTGTTTTATTATAATCTATAACTATAATCTATAACTGTAAGCAAAATAAAAAGTGAACTGCATATGTTATATAGTTTATGTGATAAGCTGTTCTGAATGCAGATCATATAATGGCAAATAGTTACAGTATATAACATAAGCAGGTTTTGGTACATGGATGAGAATTGAAGATATAACCAATTCAATGATATATCACAAAAAACAGTGAAATTAATATTCTCATTCATTCCTCTAGGCATGGTAGTAACTAAGAGCATGATCCACTTGTTTTCCACCTTCAGGAGTTCCTCCTCCATGTTGCCTCGTCTTATTCCCAAAAACTACCTATTGCAAGACCAAACAATTAATGGTTGATTTAGAATCATGTTGCATGAGATAATTTCTTGCGACAGTGGTCAGGGTGTTACACGTCTCTTTGTCCTTTTTGTTGCTGTTTATATTGCTGATGTGTTCAACTAAACAGCGTCTGATCTCTCATTCTATCATTCCAACGTACTTGAGCCCACAAGGGCAGTAAATAACACTTGCTAGTGTTACAGTTAAAAAAACCTTGGATAATGTGTGTCTTGCCCGTCCTATCACAAATCTGTACCTTTTAAACTATATACTGACAGAGAATGCAATGGCCACACATTTGTGTACCAGAGGGAAGGGTGTTAATTTGTTTATTACAGTTTGTTTGGAGAAGTGACTCCTCATAATTCTGTCCTAATGGTACGGGTTCTTCTCCAGATCATATTGATACATGTTCTAATACAGGAGACTAATTGTGTATCTGAACAAATATAATCTCACTTTTAGAATTAGTTGGCATTTTAGGCATGAACAAACACTCTCTATGTGCAATGCTTTGTGATACGCTTTTTGCTTGCAGTGTTACTGTAACCCATGGCTTTTAATCTTAATCAAAGTTCATCTGAGTGTTGCTTAAAGATGTTTAGTTCAGAGCAGTTTCTAACAATCCTTAGAAACTCACCTACTGGTATAGCCCTCTTGGTGGTCAGAAGGTGGGAGCTGGTGAAATGTAGTGTGCTGTTTGCTTCATGTGTGAGTCTATATGGATGATGCCAGACTCAACCTTCTTGACAGTTAAGTAAAAGAAGTCTACATATATATGGTAAGTTTCAAATTGAAAATATTGGGGTTCGAAATCTTCATCCCTAGTGTCATCCCAAAATATCAGCAAGTCATGCAGCGCAGCCACATTATGGCTTTATCAGTATATTGAGACTGTGTTTCACTAAAAACCTGCTCTCTCTCCCACCAGTACATTTTGGAGTAGGTGGAGGCACATGAAGCACCCATTGCTGTGCCTCGGTTCTGCAAACAGAACTTGTCATCAAAAACGAAATAATAATGATGTAGGTGAACTTGAGTAATTTGATGATGAATTAATGTTTCTCTTCGTTTTCAGTCGACTCCATCCTTAGAAAGTACTCAATAGCATGACAGCTGATCTCGTGGTCTATGGACTCAATATTGCAAGTGATTAGAAAAGTTGTTGAATTGATAGTTGTACCATCTAACTTGCTTAGCACGTCCATAGTGTCTCTTGTGTAAAATGGTAAACTAGACATAAAACGTCGGAATCGTACATCTAAATATTGACTTGCTTTCTCGCAAAGATCGCAGTTACCAGTTATGATAGGTCTTCCTGGTGGTTACTCCCTATTTTTTATGAAAGCATATAAAAGGTGGGTTATTAACTTGTAACAGATTATATTCTTTGTGAGTAATGAGATTATTAGATTTGGCAAAATCAATCATTGTCATGTATGTTTTCAAAAACTCATCAGTAGAATCTCCTGAGAGGCATTTATAACAATATTTGTGATTTTGTTTCCTTAAAGGCATACAAATGTTTCCTGGATTTTGAGTGCATCTGATAGACGAGAATCAGTAGTGTATGCAAACATTTTTTGCATGAAAAAATACCAAAATAAACACTTAAATACTTACTTTGAAGTTAACAAGATTTCTTGTAATTTCTGACAGTTGCAAATAAGTGTTAACACCCTCTCCAAACCCACAGGTTAATAATGTGAGAGCCGCAAATAAAATAGTCAGAGAATATGGCTATTTGAGAGTCTTAGTGGTGAGCAGAGAACAAAGATATAGGTGTGATTTTGGTAAAGCATATATAAAATATTATAAAATTGGAGACATGCTAAAATGTTAACACATGCAATTAACACGTTTTTTGAAGCAGTATATAATTAATTTCCCGCTCAGTATTCCAAGAAAAACACTTTTTTGCACTGCACTCTGGGACATGTAAATGAGCCCACAATGTTTGCACTCTAAAACTTTATAAATTACTTTTTTTAAGCATATGCCTGATGTATTACACAGTTTTAAAGCATAGCATAGTATGGAAAATGCACAAATTAGGAGACCTACCCACAGCTTTTTCGATCTTAAGAAGAACTTATAAGTGTGGAGCTGGTACCTAACTTGTGTTATATATAGTATTGTGGGAAGGCTATTAACCACAACACCATTTAGTTTTTTGGTGGGCAAAAGAGTCATAAAAGCGCTCCGCCGTACAGAGAACGGTAATAAAATAGTACACTTCTCATTACATTTGAACATCTAAAACAAGTTAAACAATGTATTTCCTGCTCAGAAACTTGTGAGTCCCCACTGCCTGGAACTGTACTTAAATTAGGACAAGTGAGCAGTGACCAAATGTGCTCAATTATGCAGCACTAAGTGTTTTGTTACACTAGCAAAACAATTTCTTTTGAAGCAAATCTCTTAGCAGAGCATGAGATTAATGTTATCATCGATTGAAAAAACACGAGGGCTTTTCTCTTGGGCCTGGTCATTCTATGCCACACTTGCCAGGTGTGACATCACTAAGCGGTTCTCAACATTACAAAGACAACTGAAATACACTACAGCTACATATAAACATAATTTCTACCTTGCAGAGTATTTCTCACTATACAGTTTCAAGTGAGTCTATTGAAGTCTTGTCCTGTCACGTGAGATTGTCTGTTCTGTATTTAATAACGATGACTGGCTTCTCAAGGCTTATGCATTAAAAGATTACTTATTCATAGTATTGATATTTCAGTAGGGTCCTTCACCTTCATCAAGACAGAGGATAAATAATTTTCTACTGCAGAAATCTAAACCAGCCACTTTATATTTATCACTTGGATTTTTAATCTGTGCACCCAACCTCTAAATTGATATTTTCATCTTGACTTTTCCTCAAAGAACAGAATAATTATGTTTTTAATGCTTTAATAAAGTGGTTTTCCAGCCTCAAAACAAAGGACACAAAATATTTATAGTAAACAAGGAAAATGTTACTAACAGTCATTTGTGTTTTCGAAATATATAAATTCAATGTTTATATAAATAATGATTTTTTTTAAAAGAATATACAAATTACCACTATCTTTCTATATTAATAATCGTCATGCAGCTTTTACGCATGTCTTATGATTGAATCAGAGCTGGATTAAAGAGTTTGAAAATGTGGGCTAAAGTTGTAGATTGAGTGGGCCTAATGAGAGAAAAGTGTGTGAATAGTGATGTCGCGAACATAAAATTTTCGGTTCACGAATCGCAAACGCGAATTGCCGCAAATGTTTGCGAACCGGCGAATCCGGCGAACCCCCATAGACTTCAATGGGCAGGCGGATTTTAAAACCCACAGGGACTCTTTCTGGCCACAATAGTGATGGAAAAGTTGTTTTAAGGGGACTAACACCTGGACTGTGGCATGCCGGAGGGGGATCCATGTCAAAACTCCCACGGAAAATTACATAGTTGATGCAGAGTCTGGTTTTAATCCATAATGGGCATAAATTACCTAACATTCCTAAATTGTTTGGAATAACGTGCTTTAAAACATCAGGTATGATGTTGTATCGATCAGGTAGTGTAAGGGTTAGGCCCGCTTCACAGTGACAGACCAAACTCCCTGTTTAAAGCACCGTAAACAACTGCAAACAGTCCATTTGCACAACCGCAAACTCCCCATTTGCACAAGGTTGGATACCAAGCTAGCCATGTCCCGTTCCTTGTCCTCACTGATGTCATTGAAGGTCTCTTCCTCCACCCAGCCAAGTCCAACACCAAGGGTCCCCGAAAGGTGACAACAAGCCTCCTGGGACGCCTGCTGTGTTTGGTCTTCCACCTCCTCAAAGCCACCTTCCTCCTCTGACTCCTCTTCTTCAGACTCCTCTCACTGCGTTGCCTCTCTCTGCATTATTATAAGGTGTGTTAAGTAGTACTACTGTTATCAGTTTAATACCTCTAACGTCACCTATCAGGGGGCGTGTATAAGGCCTGGATTTTTGGAACCGGGAGATGGAAAAAGATGCTTGGTTGGTCCTCCCACTTCAATTTTGGGGCACGGCGCGTGCAATCTAAGGTGCCACCAGATAGGAGTGGCGTGTTTGTAAGTACTATTCTTATCAGTTTAATACCTGTTACGTCACTTATCAGGGGGCGTGTATAAGGCCTGGTTTTGTGGAACCGGGAGATGGAAAAAGATGCTTGGTTGGTCCCCCCACTTCAATTTTGGGGCACGGCGTGCGCAATCAAAGGTGCCACCAGATAGGAGTGGAGTGTTTGTAAGTACTACTCTTATCAGTTTAATACCTGTTACGTCACTTATCAGGGGGCGTGTATAAGGCCTGGATTTTTGGAACCGGGAGTTGGAAAAAGATGCTTGGTTGGTCCCCCCACTTCAAATTTGGGGCACGGCGCGTGCAATCTAAGGTGCCACCAGATAGGAGTGGCGTGTTTGTAAGTACTACTCTTATCAGTTTATTAACTGTTACGTCACCTATCAAGGGGCGTGTATAAGGCCTGGATTTTTGGAACCGGGAGATGGAAAAAGATGCTGGGTCGGTCCTCCTACTGTCACAGGGCCGGGGGGGGGGGGGGGCGCCCCCTCGTTGGACTACCTGGTTGATCCTGCCTCAAAGATTAAGCCATGCACGTTTAAATACACACAGCCGGTACAGTGAAACTGCGAATTGCTCACTAATCAGTTGTAGACTGGTTCCTTTGATCGCTCCATCTGTTACTTTGATAACTGTCGGAATTAGAGAGCTGATACATGCAGACGAGCGCTGACTCCCCGGGATGCGTGCACTTATCAAAAATTAGGTATTGTTACAGCCGCTGCTGTTGCAGTGACCAGAAAAAATTACGTTTGTTTCCCAGGCAGAAACTGCCATAAAACATTGCGTCTTGAACCCTAGTTGGTGGCGGATAAGTCACGCAAGTCATACGGCATTCAAAGATAAAATAATGCAGCTTGTGGACCATTTTTAGCTCAAGGCCGCTCATCTCATCAGCCCTTTTTTAGTCTAATGTATCGCCCAGTGTCAGTCCGTTCGGGATCCATCCCTCATTCATCTTTATAAAGGTGAGGTAATCTAGACTTTTTTGACCTAGGCGACTTCTCTTTTCAGTGACAATACCTCCTGCTGCACTGAAGGTTCGTTCTGACAGGACACTGGAAGCGGGGCAGGCCAGAAGTTCTATGGCAAATTGGGATAGCTCAGGCCACAGGTCAAGCCTGCACACCCAGTAGTCAAGGGGTTCATCGCTCCTCAGTGTGTCGATATCTGCATTTAAAGCGAGGTAGTCTGCCACCTGTCGGTCGAGTCGTTCTCTGAGGGTGGATCCCGAAGGGCTGTGGCGATGCGTAGGACTGAAAAAGCTCCGCATGTCCTCCATCAACAACACGTCTTTTAAACGTCATGTCCTTGCCGGCGTGGTCGTGGGAGGAGGAGGATTACTTTCACCTCTTCCCCTGTTAGATTCCCGTTGTGCTGTGACATCACCCTTATATGCAGTGTAAAGCATACTTTTTAATTTAATTTGGAACTGCTGCATCCTTTCTGCCTTGCGGTAATTCGGTAAACTTTCAGGTACTTTCTGCTTATACCGGGGGTCTAGTAGCATGGACACCCAGTACAGGTCGTTCTCCTTCAGCCTTTTTATACGAGGGTCCCGCGACAGGCACGACAGCATGAAAAATCCCATTTGCACAATGTTGGATGCCGAGCTACCCATGTCCCGTTCCTCGTCCTCAGTGATCTCACTGAAGGTATGTTCTTCCCTCCAGCCACGTACAACACCACAGGTACCAGATAGGTGACAACGAGCACCCTGGGAGGGCTGTTGTGATTGGTCTTGCTCCTCCCCCTCAAAGCCATATTCCTCCTCTGACTCCTCTTCCTCACAATCCTCCTCCAGCGTTGCCGCAGGTCCAGCAAGAGATGCTAATAAGGCTGTTTCTGGTGGTGAAGGTGACCACAACTCTTCCACTTCTTCATCACACTCATCTACGGCCTGATCCAACACTCTTCGCAGGGCATGCTCCACGAAGAAAACAAATGGTATGATGTCGCTGATGGTGCCTTCTGTGCGACTGACAATGTTTGTCACCTCCACAAAAGGACGCATGAGCCTACAGGCACTGAGCATGAGCGTCCAGTAATGTGGCAAAAAAATTCCCAGCTCCGCAGAGGCTGTCCTAGCACCCCGGTCATACAAATATTCGTTAACGGCTTTCTCTTGTTGGAGCAGGCGGTCGAACATTAGGAGTGTTGAATTCCAACATGTGGGGCTGTCACAAATCAAGCGCCTCACTGGCATGTTGTTTCGCCGCTGGATATCTGAAAAGGGCGCCATGGCCGTGTAGGAACGCCTGAAATGGCCACACACCTTTCTGGCCTGCTTCAGGACGTCCTGTAAGCCTGGGTACTGGTGCACAAAGCGTTGTACGATCAGATTACACACATGTGCCATGCACGGCACATGTGTCAACTTGCCCAAATTCAATGCCGCCAACAAATTTCTTCCATTGCCACAAACCACTTTGCCAATCTTCAGTTGGTGCTGAGTCAGCCATTGATCCACCTGTGCGTTCAGGGCGGACAGGAGTGCTGGCCCGGTGTGACTCTCTGCTTTCAGGCAAGTCAACCCCAAGACGGCGTGACACTGCCGTATCCGGGATGTGGAATAGTATCTGGGGAGCTGGGGGGGTGCCGTTGATGTGGAGCAAGACGCACCAGCAGAAGAGGACTCAGCGGAGGAGGTTATGGAAGAGGATGGAGTAGGAGGAGTAGAGGAGGTGGCAGCAGGCCTGTGTGCAAGTCGTGGCGGTGTCACCAACTCCTCTGCAGAGCCACGCATTCCATGTTTGGCAGGAGTCAGCAGGTTTACCCAATGCGCAGTGTAGGTGATATACCTGCCCTGACCATGCTTTGCAGACCAGGTATCAGTGGTCAGATGGACCCTTGCCACAACACTGTGTGCCAGACATGCCATTACTTCCTTTTGCACAATCGAGTATAGGTTGGGGATTGCCTTTTGTGAAGAGAAATTTCGGCCGGGTACCTTCCACTGCGGTGTCCCAATAGCTACAAATTTTTTGAACACCTCAGACTCCACTAGCTTGTATGGTAAAAGCTGGCGGGCTAAGAGTTCAGACAAGCCAGCTGTCAGATGCCGGGCAAGGGGGTGACTTTGTGACATTGGCTTCTTACGCTCAAACATGCCCTTGACAGACACCTGACTGTGGGGAGATCAGCAGGAACAGCTAAAGGCGAGAGACGGAGTGGCGGATGGTTGACAGGGGGCAAGGAGGACAGCAGTGGATGAAGTTGCTGGAACAGGAGGAGGATGGCGGCTTTGAGTTTGTGTGCTGCTCGTACTCAGGTGTTGATCCCATTGGCGTTTGTGATGTGACATCATGTGCCTTCGCAAAGCAGTTGTACCTAGGTGGGTGTTGGACTTCCCACGACTCAGTTTCTTTTGGCACAGGTTGCAAATGGAATCGCTGTTGTCACAGGCAGACACACAAAAAAAGTGCCACACTGCTGAGCTCTGGCGTTCTGGTGGTGGCAACAGCATGCGTTGATTGGCGTGCTGTCTGGCTGACCCCGGGTGCCGATGCATGCTGTCTGACTGTGCCACTAGCTCCTTGCGATGACCTCCCTCTGCTTCCAACTCGTCTCCTCCTCCTCTCTGTCTCCCCATCTGAACTTTCCCCCTGTTCTTCTTCTCTTCTAGCGCGCACCCACGTGACATCCACGGACGCATCGTCATCATCATCATCCTCCTCTCTGTCTCCCCATCTGAACTTTCCCCCTGTTCTTCTTCTCTTCTAGCGGGCACCCACGTGACATCCACGGACGCATCGTCATCATCATCACCCGCTTCACTTGTATCTGACAACTCAACAAAGGAAGCAGCAGCGGGTACATCATCATCATCATCACACCGTACGTACATGTGTGTAATGCTGCCTGACTGAGACATATCCCTGTTATCTACATCCTCTGGCAATAATGGTTGCGCATCACTCATTTCTTCAAACTGATGTGTAAATAACTCTTCTGACTGATCAATTGAAGCGGCTGTGGTACAAGTGTTGGTGGTGGCGGCAGGCGTGCGAGTGGTAACTTGAGAGGTGCCCGAAGCTAAGCTGGAGGAGGATGGTGCGTCAATGTTCCGAGCGGAAGCTGTAGAAGATTGGGTGTCCTGTGTTAGCCAGTCAACTATATCCTCAGAAGTTTTTGAGTTCTGGGTAACTGGCCTCTAAACACTGGGCATTATTGTAGGGCCAAAGGGAATCACAGCACCACGACCACGACGGCTCCTGCGGATTGGCCTGCCTCTGCCTGTCATTTTTTTTGCAATTAGTGGTACTATGTGTGCAAGCTACTGTGACAACAGATATGAGTGGCACTGTGCACTTGCAGAAGTTGTCAGAGTAGACTCTGTAGGCCTGACACACACGCTTGCAGACAAGTAACTGCTATTCAATGTATTACAGCCAAAATTGTATTCTTTGTTTAAATGTGGACTACTGACTGTAACACCAGATATGAGTGGTGGCACTGACTGGGCAAGTGGGCACAGTATATGCTGTAAGTCTAAAACACACACGCTGGCAGGCAGGCAAATAAAATTAGAAAAAAGTGTTCCTTTTTTTAAATGTAGACTGCTGGTACACAACCAGATTGGATTGGATGCACTGGGCACAGTATCAGTTGTGAGCCTGACACACACTGGCTAGTAAGCAGGCAAATGAACTTAGATTAGAGAAAATAAAAGTCTTGGTTTTTAAAAGTAGACTGCTGGTGCACCACCTGATTGGATTGATTGCACTGGGCACAGTATCAGTTGTGAGCCTGAGAAACACACAGAATAGCGGTCAGGCAAATGAACTTAGATTTAACAAAATACAATTTTGGGTTTTTTAAATGTACACTGCTGGTACACCACCTGATTGGATTGGTTTCACTGGGCACAGTATCAGTTGTGAGCCTGAGACACGCACAGACTAGCTGTCAGGCAAATTAACTTAGATTGAAAAAAATACAATTTTGGGTTTTTTAAATGTACACTGCTGGTAAACCACCTGATTGGATTAGTTGCACTGGGCACAGTATCAGTTGTGAGCCTGAGACACGCACAGACTAGCTGTCAGTCAAATGAACTTAGATTTAATAAAATACAATTTTGTTTTTTTTAAATGTACACTGCTGGTAAACCACCTGATTGGATTGGTTGCCCTGGGCACAGTATCAGTTGTGAGCCTGACACACACACTGGCTAGTAGGCAGGCAAATGAACTTAGATTAGAGAAAATAAAAGTCTTGATTTTTAAAAGTAGACTGCTTGTACACCACCTGATTGTATTGGTTGCACTGGGCACAGTATCAGTTGTGAGCCTGAGACACGCACAGACTAGCTGTCAGGCAAATGAACTTAGATTAGACAAAATAAAAGTCTTGGTTTTTAAAAGTAGACTGCTGGTACACCACCAGATTGGATTGGTTGCACTGGGCACAGTATCAGTTGTGAGCCTGAGAAACACACTGAATAGCGGTCAGGCAAATGAACTTAGATTTAACAAAATACATTTTGTTTTTGTTTAAATGTACACTGCTGGTACACCACCTGATTGGATTGGTTGCACTGGGCACAGTATCAGTTGTGAGCCTGAGACACGCACAGACTAGCTGTCAGGCAAATGAACTTAAATTTAACAAAATACAATTTTGTTTTTTTTAAAGGTAGTCTGCTGGTACACCACCTGATTGGATTGGTTGCACTGGGCACAGTATCAGTTGTGAGCCTGACACACACACTGGCTAGTAGGCAGGCAAATGAACTTAGATTTAACAAAATACAATTTTTTTTTTTTTTTAAGTAGACTGCTGGTACACCACCTGATTGCATTGGTTGCACTCGGCACAGTATCAGTTGTGAGCCTGAGACACGCACAGACTAGCTGTCAGGCAAATGAACTTAGATTAGACAAAATAAAAGTCTTGGTTTTTAAAAGTAGACTGCTGGTACACCACCAGATTGGATTGGTTGCACTGGGCACAGTATCAGTTGTGAGCCTGAGAAACACACTGAATAGCAGTCACACATAATAGCAGTCAGGCAAATGAACTTAGATTTAACAAAATACAATTTTGGGTTTTTGAAATGTACACTGCTTGTACACCACCTGATTGGATTGGTTGCACTGGGCACAGTATCAGTTGTGAGCTTGAGACACGCACAGACTAGCTGTCAGGCAAATGAACTTAGATTAGACAAAATAAAAGTCTTGGTTTTTAAAAGTAGACTGCTGGTACACCACCAGATTGGATTGGTTGCACTGGGCACAGTATCAGTTGTGAGCCTGAGAAACACACAGAATAGCGGTCAGGCAAATGAACTTAGATTTAACAAAATACAATTTTGGGTTTTGTAAAAGTAGACTGCTGGTACACCACCTGATTGGATTGGTTGCACTGGGTACAGTATCAGTTGTGAGCCTGAGACACGCACAGACTAGCTGTCAGGCAAATGAACTTAGATTAGACAAAATAAACGTCTTGTTTTTTAAAAGTAGACTGCTGGTACACCACCAGAAAGGATTGGTTGCACTGGGCACATTATCAGTTGTGAGCCTGACACACACACTGGCTAGTAGGCAGGCAAATTAACTTTGATTAGACAAAATAAAAGTCTTGGTTTTTAAAAGTAGACTGCTGGTACACCACCAGATTGGATTGATTGCACTGGGCACAGTATCAGTTGTGAGCCTGAGAAACATACAGAATAGCAGTCAGGCAAATGAACTTAGATTTAACAAAATACAATTTTTTTTTTTTTTTAAGTAGACTGCTGGTACACCACCTGATTGCATTGGTTGCACTCGGCACAGTATCAGTTGTGAGCCTGAGACACGCACAGACTAGCTGTCAGGCAAATGAACTTAGATTAGACAAAATAAAAGTCTTGGTTTTTAAAAGTAGACTGCTGGTACACCACCAGATTGGATTGGTTGCACTGGGCACAGTATCAGTTGTGAGCCTGAGAAACACACTGAATAGCAGTCACACATAATAGCAGTCAGGCAAATGAACTTAGATTTAACAAAATACAATTTTGGGTTTTTGAAATGTACACTGCTTGTACACCACCTGATTGGATTGGTTGCACTGGGCACAGTATCAGTTGTGAGCTTGAGACACGCACAGACTAGCTGTCAGGCAAATGAACTTAGATTAGACAAAATAAAAGTCTTGGTTTTTAAAAGTAGACTGCTGGTACACCACCAGATTGGATTGGTTGCACTGGGCACAGTATCAGTTGTGAGCCTGAGAAACACACTGAATAGCGGTCAGGCAAATGAACTTAGATTTAACAAAATACAATTTGTTTTTGTTTAAATGTACCCTGCTGGTACACCACCTGATTGGATTGGTTGCACTGGGCACAGTACCAGTTGTGAGCCTGAGACACGCACAGACTAGCTGTCAGGCAAATAAACTTAGATTTAACAAAATACAATTTTGTTTTTTTTAAAGGTAGTCTGCTGGTACACCACCTGATTGGATTAGTTGCACTGGGCACAGTATCAGTTGTGAGCCTTACACACACACTGGCTAATAGGCAGGCAAATGAACTTAGATTAGACAAAATAAAAGTCTTCGTTTTTAAAAGTAGGCTGCTGGTACACCACACAGATTGGATTGATTGCACTGGGCACAGTATCAGCTGTGAGCCTGAGACACGCACAGACTAGCTGTCAGGCAAATTAACTTAGATTAGACAAAATAAAAGTCTTGGTTTTTAAAAGTAGACTGCTGGTACACCACCAGATTGGATTGGTTGCACTGGGCACAGTATCAGTTGTGAGCCTGAGAAACACACAGAATAGCGGTCAGGCAAATGAACTTAGATTTAACAAAATACAATTTTGGGTTTTGTAAAAGTAGACTGCTGGTACACCACCTGATTGGATTGGTTGCACTGGGCACAGTATCATTTGTGAGCCTGAGACACGCACAGACTAGCTGTCAGGCAAATGAACTTAGATTAGACAAAATAAACGTCTTGTTTTTTAAACGTAGACTGCTGGTACACCACCAGATTGGATTGGTTGCACTGGGCACATTATCAGTTCTGAGCCTGACACACACACTGGCTAGTAGGCAGGCAAATGAACTTTGATTAGACAAAATAAAAGTCTTGGTTTTTAAAAGTAGACTGCTGGTACACCACCAGATTGGATTGATTGCACTGGGCACAGTATCAGTTGTGAGCCTGAGAAACACACAGAATAGCGGTCAGGCAAATGAACTTAGATTTAACAAAATACAATTCTTTTTTTTTTTAAAGTAGACTGCTGGTACACCACCTGATTGCATTGGTTGCACTCGGCACAGTATCAGTTGTGAGCCTGACACACACACTGGCTAGCAGGCAGGCAAATGAACTTAGATTAGAGAAAATAAAAGTCTCTGTTTTTAAAAGTAGACTGCTGGTACACCACCAGATTGGATTGATTGCACTGGGCACAGTATCAGTTGTGAGCCTGAGAAACACACAGAATAGCGGTCAGGCAAATGAACTTAGATTTAACAAAATACAATTTTGGGTTTTTTAAATGTACACTGCTGGTACACCACCTGATTGGATTGGTTGCACTGGGCACAGTATCAGTTGTGAGCCTGAGACACGCACAGACTAGCTGTCAGGCAAATGAACTTAGATTAGACAAAATAAAAGTCTTGGTTTTTTAAAGTAGACTGCTGGTACACCACCAGATTGGATTGGTTGCACTGGGCACAGTATCAGTTGTGAGCCTGAGAAACACACTGAATAGCGGTCAGGCAAACAAACTTAGATTTAACAAAATACAATTTGTTTTTGTTTAAATGTACACTGCTGGTACACCACCTGATTGGATTGGTTGCACTGGGCACAGTATCAGTTGTGAGCCTGAGACACGCACAGACTAGTAGGCAGGCAAATGAACTTAGATTAGACAAAATAAAAGTCTTGGTTTTTAAAAGTAGACTGCTGGTACACCACACATATTGGATTGATTGCACTGGGCACAGTATCAGTTGTGAGCCTGAGACACGCACAGACTAGCTGTCAGGCAAATTAACTTAGATTAGACAAAATAAAAGTCTTGGTTTTTAAAAGTAGACTGCTGGTACACCACCAGATTGGATGCACTGGGCACAGTATCAGTTGTGAGCCTGAGAAACACACAGAATAGCGGTCAGGCAAATGAACTTAGATTTAACAAAATACAATTTTGGGTTTTGTAAAAGTAGACTGCTGGTACACCACCTGATTGGATTGGTTGCACTGGGCACAGTATCAGTTGTGAGCCTGAGACACGCAGAGACTAGCTGTCAGGCAAATGAACTTAGATTAGACAAAATAAACGTCTTGTTTTTTAAAAGTAGACTGCTGGTACACCACCAGATTGGATTGGTTGCACTGGGCACAGTATCAGTTGTGAGCCTGACACACACACTGGCTAGTAGGCAGGCAAATGAACTTAGATTAGACAAAATAAAAGTCTTGGTTTTTAATAGTAGACTGCTGGTAAACCACCTGATTGGATTGATTGCACTGGGCACAGTATCAGTTGTGAGCCTGAGAAACACACCGAATAGCGGTCAGGCAAATAAACTTAGATTTAACAAAATACAATTTTTTTTTAAATGTACACTGCTGGTACACCACCTGATTGGATTGGTTGCACTGGGCACAGTATCAGTTGTGAGCATGAGACACGCACAGACTAGCTGTCAGGCAAATTAACTTAGATTAGATAACATAAAAGTCTTGGTTTTTAAAAGTAGACTGCTGGTACACCACCAGATTGGATTGGTTGCACTGGGCACAGTATCAGTTGTGAGCCTGAGAAACACACCGAATAGCGGTCAGGCAAATGAACTTAGATTTAACAAAATACAATTTGTTTTTTTTTTTAAATGTACACTGCTGGTACACCACCTGATTGGATTGGTTGCACTGGGCACAGTATCAGTTGTGAGCCTGAGACACGCACAGACTAGCTGTCAGGCAAATGAACTTAGATTTAACAAAATACAATTTGGTTTTTTTTAAAGTAGACTGCTGGTACACCACCTGATTGGATTGGTTGCACTGGGCACAGTATCAGTTGTGAGCCTGACACACACACTGGCTAGTAGGCAGGCAAATGAACTTAGATTAGACAAAATAAAAGTCTTCGTTTTTAAAAGTAGACTGCTGGTACACCACACAGATTGGATTGATTGCACTGGGCACAGTATCAGCTGTGAGCCTGACACACACACTGGCTAGTAGGCAGGCAAATGAACTTAGATTAGAGAAAATAAAAGTCTTGGTTTTTAAAAGTAGACTGCTGGTACACCACCAGATTGGATTGGTTGCACTGGGCACAGTATCAGTTGTGAGCCTGAGACACGCACAGACTAGCTGTCAGGCAAATAAACTTAGATTTAACAAAATACAATTTTGTTTTTTTTAAAGGTAGTCTGCTGGTACACCACCTGATTGTATTGGTTGCACTGGGCACAGTATCAGTTGTGAGCCTGACACACACACTGGCTAGTAGGCAGGCAAATGAACTTAGATTAGACAAAATAAAAGTCTTGGTTTTTAAAAGTAGACTGCTGGTACACCACACATATTGGATTGATTGCACTGGGCACAGTATCAGTTGTGAGCCTGAGACACGCACAGACTAGCTGTCAGGCAAATTAACTTAGATTAGACAAAATAAAAGTCTTGGTTTTTAAAAGTAGACTGCTGGTACACCACCAGATTGGATGCACTGGGCACAGTATCAGTTGTGAGCCTGAGAAACACACAGAATAGCGGTCAGGCAAATGAACTTAGATTTAACAAAATACAATTTTGGGTTTTGTAAAAGTAGACTGCTGGTACACCACCTGATTGGATTGGTTGCACTGGGCACAGTATCAGTTGTGAGCCTGAGACACGCAGAGACTAGCTGTCAGGCAAATGAACTTAGATTAGACAAAATAAACGTCTTGTTTTTTAAAAGTAGACTGCTGGTACACCACCAGATTGGATTGGTTGCACTGGGCACAGTATCAGTTGTGAGCCTGACACACACACTGGCTAGTAGGCAGGCAAATGAACTTAGATTAGACAAAATAAAAGTCTTGGTTTTTAAAAGTAGACTGCTGGTACACCACACAGATTGGATTGATTGCACTGGGCACAGTATCAGCTGTGAGCCTGACACACACACTGGCTAGTAGGCAGGCAAATGAACTTAGATTAGAGAAAATAAAAGTCTTGGTTTTTAAAAGTAGACTGCTGGTACACCACCAGATTGGATTGGTTGCACTGGGCACAGTATCAGTTTGTGAGCCTGAGACACGCACAGACTAGCTGTCAGGCAAATAAACTTAGATTTAACAAAATACAATTTTGTTTTTTTTAAAGGTAGTCTGCTGGTACACCACCTGATTGTATTGGTTGCACTGGGCACAGTATCAGTTGTGAGCCTGACACACACACTGGCTAGTAGGCAGGCAAATGAACTTAGATTAGACAAAATAAAAGTCTTGGTTTTTAAAAGTAGACTGCTGGTACACCACACATATTGGATTGATTGCACTGGGCACAGTATCAGTTGTGAGCCTGAGACACGCACAGACTAGCTGTCAGGCAAATTAACTTAGATTAGACAAAATAAAAGTCTTGGTTTTTAAAAGTAGACTGCTGGTACACCACCAGATTGGATGCACTGGGCACAGTATCAGTTGTGAGCCTGAGAAACACACAGAATAGCGGTCAGGCAAATGAACTTAGATTTAACAAAATACAATTTTGGGTTTTGTAAAAGTAGACTGCTGGTACACCCACCTGATTGGATTGGTTGCACTGGGCACAGTATCAGTTGTGAGCCTGAGACACGCAGAGACTAGCTGTCAGGCAAATGAACTTAGATTAGACAAAATAAACGTCTTGTTTTTTAAAAGTAGACTGCTGGTACACCACCAGATTGGATTGGTTGCACTGGGCACAGTATCAGTTGTGAGCCTGACACACACACTGGCTAGTAGGCAGGCAAATGAACTTAGATTAGACAAAATAAAAGTCTTGGTTTTTAAAAGTAGACTGCTGGTAAACCACCTGATTGGATTGATTGCACTGGGCACAGTATCAGTTGTGAGCCTGAGAAACACACCGAATAGCGGTCAGGCAAATAAACTTAGATTTAACAAAATACAATTTTTTTTTAAATGTACACTGCTGGTACACCACCTGATTGGATTGGTTGCACTGGGCACAGTATCAGTTGTGAGCATGAGACACGCACAGACTAGCTGTCAGGCAAATTAACTTAGATTAGACAACATAAAAGTCTTGGTTTTTAAAAGTAGACTGCTGGTACACCACCAGATTGGATTGGTTGCACTGGGCACAGTATCAGTTGTGAGCCTGAGAAACACACCGAATAGCGGTCAGGCAAATGAACTTAGATTTAACAAAATACAATTTGTTTTTTTTTTAAATGTACACTGCTGGTACACCACCTGATTGGATTGGTTGCACTGGGCACAGTATCAGTTGTGAGCCTGAGACACGCACAGACTAGCTGTCAGGCAAATGAACTTAGATTTAACAAAATACAATTTTTTTTTTTTAAAGTAGACTGCTGGTACACCACCTGATTGGATTGGTTGCACTGGGCACAGTATCAGTTGTGAGCCTGACACACACACTGGCTAGTAGGCAGGCAAAGGAACTTAGATTAGACAAAATAAAAGTCTTGGTTTTTAAAAGTAGACTGCTGGTACACCACACAGATTGGATTGATTGCACTGGGCACAGTATCAGTTGTGAGCCTGAGACACGCACAGACTAGCTGTCACGCAAATTAACTTAGATAAGCCAAAATAAAAGTCTTGGTTTTTAAAAGTAGACTGCTGGTACACCACCAGATTGGATTGGTTGCACTGGGCACAGTATCAGTTGTGAGCCTGAGAAACACACAGAATAGCGGTCAGGCAAATGAACTTAGATTTAACAAAATACAATTTTGGGTTTTGTAAAAATAGACTGCTGGTACACCACCTGATTGGATTGGTTGCACTGGGCACAGTATCAGTTGTGAGCCTGAGACACGCACAGACTAGCTGTCAGGCAAATGAACTTAGATTAGACAAAATCAAAGTCTTGGTTTTTAAAAGTAGGCTGCTGGTACACCACACAGATTGGATTGATTGCACTGGGCACAGTATCAGTTGTGAGCCTGAGACACGCACAGACTAGCTTTCAGGCAAATTAACTTAGATTAGACAAAATAAAAGTCTTGGTTTTTAAAAGTAGACTGCTGGTACACCACCAGATTGGATTGGTTGCACTGGGCACAGTATCAGTTGTGAGCCTGAGAAACACACAGAATAGCGGTCAGGCAAATGAACTTAGATTAGACAAAATAAAAGTCTTGGTTTTTAAAAGTAGGCTGCTGGTACACCACCAGATTGGATTGGTTGCACTGGGCACAGTATCAGTTGTGAGCCTGAGACACGCACAGACTAGCGGTCAGGCAAATGAACTTAGATTTAACAAAATACAATTTGTTTTTGTTTAAATGTACACTGCTGGTACACCACCTGATTGGATTGGTTGCACTGGGCACAGTATCAGTTGTGAGCCTGAGACACGCACAGACTAGCTGTCAGGCAAATGAACTTAAATTTAACAAAATACTATTTTGTTTTTTTTAAAGGTAGTCTGCTGGTACACCACCTGATTGGATTGGTTGCACTGGGCACAGTATCAGTTGTGAGCCTGACACACACACTGGCTAGTAGGCAGGCAAATGAACTTAGATTAGACAAAATAAAAGTCTTCGTTTTTAAAAGTAGACTGCTGGTACACCACACAGATTGGATTGATTGCACTGGGCACAGTATCAGCTGTGAGCCTGACACACACACTGGCTAGTAGGCAGGCAAATGAACTTAGATTAGAGAAAATAAAAGTCTTGGTTTTTAAAAGTAGACTGCTGGTACACCACCAGATTGGATTGGTTGCACTGGGCACAGTATCAGTTGTGAGCCTGAGACACGCACAGACTAGCTGTCAGGCAAATTAACTTAGATTTAACAAAATACAATTTTGGTTTTTTTAAAGGTATACTGCTGGTACACCACCTGATTGTATTGGCTGCACTGGGCACAGTATCAGTTGTGAGCCAGACACACACACTGGCTAGAAGCAGGCAAATGAACTTAGATTAGACAGAAAAAAACTAAAAAAACAGACTGATGTTATAGCCCTAAAAAGGGCTTTTTGGTGTGCTGTCCTTGCAGCAGAGATCAAAAGAGTCCTTCAGGACTGTATTGAACACTGTGTACAGTAGCCTAGCTATGGTTTCCCCTATTGAATTAGTATCACCTACACTCAGCCTCCTCTCAGTAAGACTGCAAGTTAGTTATGATATTTAGCTTTTAAAGCAATGCAGTAGAGACTCCAAGTTTTATATTTTTTAAAACTACAGGCAATAACAAGTACTTTATCAGTTGAATGTTATTTTAAAAATGCATTTACCTACAGTAATCTAACATTTAAGTTTGGAATTTTTAGCCAGTCTTTCTGGCCCACCCACAAACCAAGACAGCATTGCCTTAATTACTTGATAAGCCATTGAAGCATTGCTTTGTTGTCTTCCATGCAGTCAGCTTCACAGAGAAGGACTAGGAATGCTTGGATTCATATGACTGGGGGGGGGGGGGGGGCATCAACAGCATTCTGCAGGACTTTCAGCTGCAGTGCCAGTTACAACTTGTCAAACCAGGTTCTGACAGGTTCTAAATCCCAGTAGCTGTAGATATCATTGTTACCCTTTCCAGGCCTTGTAAGTCAAGTAAGAGATACATCCTCACTTGAATTATGGATTATGCCACCTGGTATCTGTAGGCTGTAGCTCATAGCCCCATTACAGCAGCAACGGTGGCTGATGCCTTGGTAGCCATTTTCACACGGTTTGGATACGGGAGTGAAATTTTGACAGATAAGGTTGCAAAGTTTATTGCTGAGCTGACCCAAGTTTTGTGGCAGAAGTGTGGAGTGACCCAGCTAGCATCCCCAGACCAATAGTTTGTATGAGAGGTTCAATGGCACCCTGAAGGCTAACCTTAGAGCCTTTTTGGGCTCTAATGATTGTGAAAAGTTGCTTCCAAGAGAGAGGTTGTTCAAGATTCCAAATGATACTCCCCCTTTAAACTCTTGTATGGGCAGGAAGTGAGGGGGCCATTGGGAGGGGGACCACTAGAGGGAGGAACCCCTTGTAGTGCCATATGTGCTGTGGCTCAGAGATAGGCTGGAGACACCGACTGAGCTAGCCAAAGAGCATTTGCTTGTATCCCAAGGCAAGCAGAAGTGCTTGCATGATCAGAAACCCTGGGCTATGGAATTACAGTTAGGCCAGCAGGTATTAATGTTAATTGCCAATCTACAGAACACTCTTGTAAACTGGCCGACATCACCTATGTCGTAGCCATGGATGAGCAACAGTAGATTCAGGAGGCAATTTATGTGACTGAAGCCATATCAGAGTTGGAATCCCCAAGTAAGATTCTGAGGAAGAGGTACTACCAGACATGTTTGCCCCTACTCACCCGTCCCATATTTCCCTTATTTTGACAGACTTGACACCTAACCAGCAACAGCAGCTTGAGGGGGTGCTGAGTCGCCACCACGGCTTGTTTTTGACCCGACTAAGATGTCCTTACCGCTAACAACCTTCCAACTGAAGAAGCACTAATATAGGGTGCCCAAGGCTGTGCAGGGAAATATAAGCGGGGATTTGGATGAGATGTTAGATCTTAAGGCCTTGGGCATGTCTTGTGGTGTTGGTCCCTAAGAAGGATAAGACCAGAAGGTTTTGTGTGGACTAAATGGCAAGATGACTCCTGATGCTTACCCTATGTCTAGGGTAGATGAACTGCTAGATAGGCTAGACCTGGCAAACTATGTGGCCACTCTGGACTTATCTAACTGCTAAGGACTGATCCCATTTGCTGAAAATGCTAGAGAGAAGTCAACATTCACCACCCTATTTGGGATATTCCAGTTCATGGTTAAGACTTTTGGGATGAAGAATGCCCCTTCCAAGTTTCAACCCAAGTTCACCCATGCATACCAGGATGACATTGCCATAATCAGCCATACTTGGCAGGAACATATGGACCACCTAGCCACAGTCCTGGGTAGAATACAGCAAGCGGGGTTGACCATTCACATTGACAAATGCCAGTTTGCTACAGGGGAGGAACCTAGGGCACAGAGTAGGGAGTGAAAGGGTCTAGGCCAGCCAGCCAAGGTCCCCGCAATAGAGCAGCCATTTTTTTATTTTATTTACAGCTACCCTTTGGCTCATTTAACTTCATGAAATTAAATGGTTAAATAAGTCAAAATGGTATCTTATTCTCAAAATATCAAATCTTTATTTATTGCTAATATGTCCCAGATTTACGTATATCTGCATATCATATAAAATATATTTATTGTGAGTCTTGGATCACGGTCACTGAAATACCAAAATGAATAATGAGGGGAAATATGACCAAAAATATAATTCACCCACTTGTTATACCAAAGTTCAGAAATTACAGAATAATTAAATAAAATTGTATCCAAAGTTAAATATGTAATAAATATCAATGGTAATATGTACATATGTATTTATTTTACATGCATGCTAATACGTCAAACTACTATAATAAAGGACTGTAAATAACTGCATTACGTTTATTCATCAGATTGAACATAAGCATGCCCCATCTATGATGATAAAAGCATAAGACATTTCTCTTGGCAGAAGGAACCAGATGATATTAATATATACAGACATAATGAAAAAGCTTGTCTGAGTGATCAACCCACTGGTACTGGTAGAAAGCAGATCAAAGGTATGTGGTGCTGCATTGAATTTAGTTTGGATATGCTCTTTCCATCTACAGTATTGATATAAATGTCCCTTTTTTGTGTGAGACAAGTTAGATTTTAGGGTTTTTTCCCTAATTAAATTAATTAATCATTGTACATTTAATAGCTTGTAAAACACATGCATTTCCAATCTCTGTAGGAAAACAGTAGCCCTCAAGCATTTATATATCTGTATGTACCTCTGTGTATATGAGTTTATCAGTGAAATTATAATATTGGTTTGTGTACTAGTGAATGCCCTGAGAAGTTTAGCTCTGGAGCAAGAGAGGTCTCCAGTTTGTGCCTTTCATTTTTTTGCATGTCTAGATTACTTAAAGACAATACATTACTAAAATAGTATGCCGCTGCATAACTACTCTACAGAATGTGTTATTATATGAAAGTTTGTGTTTGTGTATATGTCCATTTAGATAACAACATAAGCCACCAATATGGGTGTGTATTGGGCCTTAGATAAAATCACAGTCTCTATGCCCATTCACACTTTGCAGTGATAAACATTAGTAATAATAGTAGAAAAAATATATAGAGGAACTATAGGGTTTGGAATGGATGATTCCTTTAAATGAGCTACTAGCTGGTATATTCTTAAGTTCCTACAGTCTTCCCTCATATGGCAAAATGAATTTGCTAATCCTTGGGAGGACAAAAGTATGAAAAAATATATAAATAGTGTTTAGCTCAAAAAAGTGTGGTTAAAACCAATGTAGAAAAAAGCGCATGGAAGTACTTTACTGGTTATGAAAAAAGGTTGAGGAGGGTTTATAAAAAATATGTACAAATAATGTGTTATGGCATACAATAGTGATGCAACTCCTGTTTGCCTGAGACTACTATATGTCATTAATGCTGACTGGCAATTCACAGTAGTCACAAGGAGTAAAGTAACACAGGCAAAAAAATAGCTCAAACATATATAAACCTCTCTTTTGTAATCAATAAACCAAATAACCAGAGTACTTGCGCTTAGATGATAGGATATGGGACTATCATCTAAGCGCAAGTACTCTGGTTATTTGGTTTATTGATTACAAAAGAGAGGTTTATATATGTTTGAGCTATTTTTTTGCCTGTGTTACTTTACTCCTTGTGACTACTGTGAATTGCCAGTCAGCATTAATGACATATAGTAGTCTCAGGCAAACAGGAGTTGCATCACTATTGTATGCCATAACACATTATTTGTACATATTTTTTATAAACCCTCCTCAACCTTTTTTCATAACCAGTAAAGTACTTCCATGCGCTTTTTTCTACATTGGTTTTAACCACACTTTTTTGAGCTAAACACTATTTATATATTTTTTCATACTTTTGTCCTCCCAAGGATTAGCAAATTCATTTTGCCATATGAGGGAAGACTGTAGGAACTTAAGAATATACCAGCTAGTAGCTCATTTAAAGGAATCATCCATTCCAAACCCTATAGTTCCTATATATATTTTTTCTACTATTATTACCATTGTTAAGGTGTTAGGCACCAAGGAACTTTTTTACAGTGATATACTTTATCATAAACATTAGTAATCACTCTAAGTCTAACAATAATTTGTCAAAGAATTTGTTTTTCTGAAGGGGTGTCTGTGAATAAACATGGTTTGTGATTTTTCCGGAAGTGGCCTGAAAGCAAAATGAAGCCTTCAGAGCCCTCCACCTTGACCACATAGATATTCCCTTATTCTTCTGCTTCAGGACTATAGCCAAAAGGTCCATGGCACCCTTCAGAAGACCAATCCAACCCTCTGAGGGGGTCCCATTCCAGCCTTAGGGCTGGAACCCTAAGGCTTAAATATAAAGCCTTTGCCATAAATGCAGCTGGCACTAATACCACCAGGCTCTTGATGCTTTCATGGAGACCTCTACCACAGAATCTTCCCTACTACAAAGCCCTACTATACAGCCTGACAGACCCAATCCTGGCTTCTACATGTAGTGCAATGTGCTCCAAATTAAAATTTAAATATTTGTCAAAAAATCAGTTTCTGTGCCAAAGTGTGCTTAGTATCAATGCCTTGTTTGTCTTTTGCTGTTTGTACATCTGCCATCAACACCCCCAACCATCTCCTCATTGACTCAGGAAAGGTACCTGCCAAATACCTCCCTGGTCTTTTAATGCATATCAGCCCATAAGCTGGAGGTTTATGTATTTGTGGAAACCTTCCTATTCAAAATGACCTGGCCAGAGGGTCAATGAGTCCTTACAACTCAGGAAGTGAGGTGCAGATATTGTGAGTTACCCTTGAGCTCCTAGGCTCCAGGCTTCTGTTGTGTACTCTGTACAAGGCACAAATCAAAGCTTTCATTCCTAGCTGGACCGGCTTCTGCTCTTTACTTTGTACTATGCTAAGGAAGGCACTACACGTGATTTCAGCTAAAAGCAGAGATATGATTGTCACAGATACTATACTGGCTGCAATTCAAAGTTGTATTGTTTCAAGTAATTACAAAACTCATTGACATTTACTACCGTCACTTATGCTGAAGTCATCACATTAACCTCATTTTACTGTTCAGTGAAGTACTGTAAAAGATTATGGGACAGGAAATATGAGAAATAAATATTGAAAACAAAAAACTAACTGTATATATATATATATATATATATATATATATATATATATATATATATATATATATATATACTAAATAGGCAATAGCATATTAACTGGTACTTGTTGGAGTGGGAGATATGGAAAACAGAACTGGAAAGAAGAGGAAGGAAATAGTTTCACCACAGCTCTTTTCCTGGCTGCTATCATCATATTATATAGAATTGTCCAACCAGGTCATATTGGTATCTACAATATGTTTAACTGTCAATATATGCAGAGCTGTACACAGAAGATTGCCTGCATAAGGAAACTTCAACTTTTTGGAATTAAAATCTGAAATATATATATAAAAAAGCTTTGGATACTAACACAAAGGCTATGTAATAGATAACTATTCCTTTTACAGGAATGGGAACAGTTTAATTACCAAAATGTAGGATGCTGTTGGAGGAGGTATTGTCATTTATGAAAATATTAAGTTGCATGATACTATAAAGTACTAGCGAATTGCCCGTAAAATTGTAAGGCATGTAATACTGTTTGGTGGAAACACGCGGTGAATGGGTGTTGTGTTTATTGTTTTTTTGTTTTGTTTGTTTTTTTGTGTCTATTTGTTTGTGTATGGTAGTGAAATAATGAATACATTAATAAATGAATATACTTTACCTATTTGGAAGTAATATATGCAGGAAGAATTGTGCTGAAGAGCTGACAATCTGTTTTGCTGTTCCTGCAGCATACAATGTAGGTTTGCACTGTTGTGGAGCTGAGGTGTAAGTGTCAGCAATGTGTGCAGTGTGTAGTGTAAGTAGGCAGCGCGCACGAGGGGAAGCCATTAGTGTAGCTGTGTACTTCCGCATTGTGTAAGTTAGTGTTGCAAAATGGCGGTGAATGTGTATGTGCTATGCGGCTGTGTATGATGTAGCATCCTTGCTAATGGTGTATCTTTTACCTCGTACGTCTTTTTGGAAAATGCGTATGTGCTTGGTGGTGTTTTGCATGTTTACGGTCCTGTAGCCTCGTTTTCGTTCTTTTCGGCTGCCAGTTTTTCTCTCGCTTCAGGGATTTTCGTGTGTGTAAACTCTTTAATTTGTACTTAAATTGAGTTGTAACTTCACTTGCAGAGTTCCTGGCCCCCCCCCCCCCCCTTGCTGTGGGTAAGCTTTTTATGTATTTGTTGTGTGTATTTATTGTGTTTTAATGTTTTTATGTGCGCACGGTTCGGGCGTTAAGGTCGTACTTTTGCGAAGTCGTAATGTAAAGTCCCGCGGCTTGTATTTATGGATGTTAAGTCCGTAAATTTTACGCTGTAAGTCCCGCCTGTAACATTTGTGAAGAGCTCCAACTCAAACAGGGTGGGAAACCAAACATTTTTAGATGTAAGTTTACTTAAAAGATCAACTTTTTATCACAATAAATAGAAAATGTGTTTATATGAATCTTTTGTACTTAAATGTCAAAAAATCTAAACCATAAGAATGTCCCTGTAACACTGTTGTTACCATACCTCCTCAAGGAGCCAGAGTGAGAATTATATGTCTAAAAACACTGTTTGTTCATATACTGTAATCAATATTCATTGCAATGGCATTGGCTTGTGCAAAGTATATGCAATTTATAGACAGATGCAGTTAATAAATGGACATTGCTCAGCATGAATATATTCTGTTGAATAGACATCCATGGTCTCTTTCAAACCCACCACAGGACAGATATACTCGTGGATTTTTGTCACTCCTGGAAACAACATAAGGAACAATAAAAAGAAAGTGGGATACAATTGAAACTCAATAGAGTGACATTTGAAGGAGTAGAGGAATGTTCCTTTAAAAAAGTCAGGCAAATGTTGATGATAAAGGTACTCTTTTTTTAATATATATATATAAATATTTTTATTATGTTAATTAGTTGTATGTCTTTAAAGGAGATTTAAACTGTTTTATCAAGCATTTACAAGAGCACATTTTAAACATTACAAAGTTTTTTGAGAAAATATTAGGTAAACCCTGATTAAATTTCATTGAGACTGACAGGAATTTGAGAAACCATACTTTAGTTTGTAGATCACATTGGCTGGCAAAGTGCAAGCTCCAGAGATCAATTACATTTTGAATATATTTTTGTGCTCTGAGATGTTTATTTGATGCATCTTTCTGATGCATCAAAAAATAGTTCTTTCCATATACATTTAATGTATTTGTGATATAAAGTTTACACTTTGCATATTTCTACGAAGTCCCCAGAGTAACAGTTTCATACCTTGAGCAGCCTTCCCCATGTTTCCATGTTTTCTCTCATAGTAGGTTGCGTCTTGCACAGCTGTGACCTAAAGCCACTCCCAGAAAGTCAGGGCTTCACACTACCACTACAGTGCCTTGCAAAAGTATTCACCGCCCTTGACTTTTTACCTATTACAGCCTTAAGTTCAATGTTTTGTTAATCTGAATTGTATGTGATGGATCAGAACACAATAGTCTAAGTTGGTGAAGTGAAATGAGAAAAATATATACATAAAACTATTTTTTAGAAATAGAAAACAGAAAATTGGCATGTGAGTATGTATTCACCCCCTTTGTTATGAAGCCCATAAAAATCTCTGGTGCAACCAATTACCTTCAGAAGTCACATAATTAGTGAAATGATGTCCACCTGTGTGCAATCTAAATGTCACATGATCTGTCATTACATATACACACCTTTTTTCGAAGGCCCCACAGGCTGCAACACCGAAACAAGAGGCACCACTAACCAAACACTGCCAGTAAGACCAAGGAACTCTCCAAACAAGTAAGGGACTATGTTGTTGAGAAGTACAAGTCAGGCTTAGGTTTTAAGAAAAATATCCAAATCTTTGCTGATCCCCAGGAGCACCATCAAATCTATCCTACCCAAATGGAAAGAACATGGCACAACAGAAAACCTGCCAAGAGACGGCCGCCCACTAAAACTCACAGACCGGGCAAGGAGGGCATTCATCAGAGAGGCAGCACAGAGACCTATGGTAACCCTGGAGGAGCTGCAGAGTTCCACAGCAGAGACTGGAGTATCTGTACATAGGATGACAATAAGCTGCACGCTCCATAGAGTTGTGCTTTATGGCAGAGTGGCCATAAGAAAGCCATTACTTTCAGCAAAAAACAAAATAGCACGTTTTGAGTTTGCAAAAAGGCATGTGGGAGACTCCCAAAATGTATGGCGGAAGGTGCTCTGGAGTAAAATTTTACTTTTCAGCCATCAAAGAAAATGCTATGTCTGGTGCAAACCCAACACATCACATCACCCAAAGAACACCATCCCCACAGGGAAATATGGTAATGGCAGCATCATGCTGTGGGGAAGTTTTTCAGCAGCCGGGCCTGGGAAACTGATCAGAGTTGAGGGAAAGATGGATGGTGCTAAATACAGGAATATTCTTGAGCAAAACCTGTACCACTCTGTCTGTGATTTGAGGCTAGGACGGAGGTTCACCTTCCAGCAGGACAATGACCCCAAACACACTGCTAAAGCAACACTTGAGTGGTTTAAGGAGAAACATGTAAATGTGTTGGAATGGCCTAGTCAAAGCCCAGACCTCAATCCAATATAAAATCTGTGGTTTAGACTTAAAGATTGCTGTTCACAAGCGCAAACCATCCAACTTGAAGGAGCTGGAGCAGTTTTGCAAGAAGGAATGGGGAAAAAATCCCAGTGGCAAGATGCGGCAAGCTCATAGAGACTTATCCAAAACAACTTGGATCTGTGATTGCCGCAAAAGGTGGCTCTACAAAGTATTGACTTTAGGGGTGTGAATAGTGTTGCACATTGACTTTTTCTGTTATTTTGTCCTATTTGTTGTTTGTTTCACAATAATATGAAAAAAACATCTTCAAAGTTGTGGCCATGTTCTGTAAATTAAATTATGCAAATCCTCAAACAATCTATTTTAATTCCAGGTTGTGAGGCAACAAAACCACTAAACATCACTGATGTTTATAGGGAAATCTACTCCATATCATAGATTTCACTATGGAAAACTAAAACACTACTTGTCATATTAATAGTAAGACAACTAATAAAATGCAGTATTTATGCTATGATTAAGGTGCGCATAATGTGAAATACTTTCTTTAATTTTCTGCGTGGGTTAACCTCCTTAGAAGTCAGAAACAAAAAAATTGTCGGTGTCAGGATGGGTATTAGAAGGTCCTGTAAGGTCAGGATTAGGGAAGAGAACATAAAGTCTTGCTGATCTGTCTTTCTCTCACCTTTCAGTGGCTGCACACAATGAACCTTGAGCTGCTGATTCAAATCAGTCAAAGTTCATTCACCTTATGTACAGAGCAGGAGCACACAACTAAACAGCCTGGCTACTACAAAGTTAATAGGACAACCATCAGTCTTAGATCAAACAATGCCAGCGTCACATGGATGTGGTAAGGTATCAGATGACATGGTTTTATGTCACTGATAAAAAACATTCATAGTTTTGTTCTTGTAAAAACAGTACAAGTAATAAAATATACAACTCCTTACTATAGATCTACAGTAGCAGGAGGTACCTGTTAATATAGAGTTTTTTTTCAACTTATGTTTTTATTGATTTTAAGTTACAGAATTGCATTTTTTCTTTATATATTGCTAAAGCTTTATCGTACAATTATACTGTAAAATAGCAATCTAACTTTATAAATAATTTTACAACTAAAACTAAAATAAATATTTATAATGTGTCCTAAATTAAACCTTAGCCCCAATAGATCTGATGAAGTGCTGTTTTCAGTTGTTATTTTGCATGAAGCATCAACCAAGCTTCATCACCACTTAGTTGTATATATGTATATATATATATATATTAATAATTAAGTAAAGCCCTATAGGAAATGTAAAACCTGCTGACATTGAAAATAAAATCGTGACCTATGGATTGCACTCAGAAGGGGCAGGACCTGGAAATGAGTCAGACTCCTGAGGCGTCTGTATGCCGCAAAGGGAAGCCAGCTCTTCCAAGCTCCCCAAGGCTCCAGAGAACCAGATTTTAGCAACAAACACAAAAAGCTTTTTGATTGTGCTTCCAGTAGTGCGCTCCTGCTGAACGCACCCCTTGAATCACAGCGACAATCTGCTTTATAAAGTAAGTCTCCTTGATATTGAAAGAGCTGCCTCCGTATGTGTGAGAGCGTGGCGTGGGAGAATTGCTACGTCTGCTTAGAGTGCAGTGCTGCACCTCTCTTATAAAAGAGGCAAGATATGAAAAGTGTGTGCTAGAAAGACCCCAAAGTAAGGAAAGAGGTGAAACACCACAGATATTAACCTCTACCAGCTTACTCTATGAAAAAAACCTATAACAGAGGGAGGAGCTGTGCCTTCTATAACTCCATATAAAATGTTATGTTAGACAGGAGTTATCAGAAATGACTGAAACCAGTGATGAGAAAAAATCTATATTTACAGACACCAGTGGACCAATGCAGAGATGGGAGCCAAGTCAATATTACAACTGTGGACCCAAATGAGGTCTTTCAAAAACTTCCTTGCTTCTTTATTTTTCTCTTATTAAACTTGTCATAAGAATGTGCACAACATCTACACCCAATCTCTTCTGATTTTCCATTGAGAATAAGAAAAAGGGTCCCTCCTAATATAGAGACTTTGATTTTCTGAGAGTACATTTTAAGCTAAATGCGTTACTCTGTTGTTTCAGAATAAGTGCTTGGAACTTTACAATTTGAACTTTCTGCAAGATATACAGAATGAAAAAGGATAACATGTCTGGTAAATCAAAAGCTAAAAATAAGAAAAATTTATTTCAGAAACCATAACAATTTTGTTTCTCCCAAAAATAGTGATGAACCCTCTGATACTTCTCAACTAGAAATATCTATAAATGAGTTTGCTACTAACCAAAGTGTAATGAGTCTTTCTGATTCCAATAATTCAGAAATCCTACCACCACATTAGGAAAAAATGAAATCTTTACTGAGCTATCCTCACTGAGGAGTTTAAAAGGCAAATTATAGAAAATTCTAAAGTTATAAAGGAAATCAGTACCAGAACTGATAGCCTGGAAAACAAATTTTACAACCTAATAGTAGATCATAACAACCTGATTTCATATGCCTCAAGTTTGGAAAAGAAAGTGTGCGAATTAAACAATAAAAAGATAAACCGAGAAGACAGATCTAGGAGAAACAATTTAAGGTTTTTGGTGATCCCGGAAATTCTGAACTGGAACCATATTTGTTAACCCTATTTTCTACTCTAGATATACCTACATCACAGAAAAACAATAAAAGTGACTCTATCCATAGGCTACCACTGCCATCTCATTTTGGAAACTCAAAACCAAGGGACGTTATAGCCAAAATAGATTTTTTACCTATGAAAGAATCTGTTTTAAGAGCAAATTTCAAGAAAATAAATCTATGAAGCTATACAAATTTCTCTGATATTTCAGCAGCCACTCTGCCCAAATGCAAAGATTACACACATGTTACTCAGGCATTGAGAAGAGAATCTGATCTACAAGTGGAGATCACCAGCAATAAATTTAATTCTAAAAAATTCCCAATGGAAGGAGAAAAAACAGAACACTCTATATGAGGAGAATTCCAAGCCTAAAGGGCAAATGGACGTATTGCTCAAAACTCCTGAATGGAGAGTGGTTTCACATTAAATAATGTAGATCTTGGGGAGTCTTTTGACTATTAGATAATAAGACCAAAGCATTGGTTGTAATTGGAATTATATCCACAACTACTGATAAATTTTAATATGTTTGGGATTCTGACCGCTCAAATTGAGGATTGTTATATTAACAAACATTTATAAATATGTCAGGACGGGAGGCAATTAAGTCTTAAAATATATTACTACTAATTTAACTACTACTAATTTAATGCTAAATAAGCACGGCTCATATAGTAAACAAAACATTTAATACTATCCACCCACTAAATTCAGATAAGAACCTATTAGGTCTACTGAGTGGCAGCTAGCCTATAATCAACACCAATACATTACTATTATCAGTACCTATTTATAAACACTAACACAAATACTTAATGATTAGGGGCCTCATTCTATTAGCGGCCGTAGGCGCTGCGGGGCCGCAAGGACCGGCCGCAAGCTATTCTGCTATTCTATTCCCCTCCGGCCGGGGACACCGGCAGGCTTGCGGCCGGCGCCTTGCCATCTCTTGCGGCCGCACGCGCCGGAGGAAAGCCTTTGATCTAAAACGGCCGCAAGAGTTTCGGCCGCAAGAAAAGCCTGGTTGCTATTCTATTGCTCCGGGAAGCCTCTCTGCAAGGCTAAAAGCAAACCGCAGCTTACTTGCAGGAAAGAGGTCCCGCTAGCACCAATTAAGCACGAAATATAGCCCAAATAAAGCCATCCTGCACTTTGAGAAGACTATAAAGTGATTTTAGGTGTTAGCAAAAATAGCACAAATTTCCCCTATACTCAAATCCGTAAAATAATTTTTTTTTAATATATGTCAAATATCCATGTAAAAAGTCCAGAGTGCTTGGAGCACCTCAGACCTGGCCACGCTGCGGCCGGAAAATAAACAGTTAATTTGAACTCGGGTTTGGGCTGATGTGCAAGCATGAGAGTGAGTTACTATTAATCCTCATGTCCCCCAATATGATCCCTAGCATTTACAAAGCTGTACAGTGCAGGCTTGAATTTATTTTTGACTTAAGAGGAGATCCTTGCGGGGCCGTATAATAGAATTGCGAGGTTAACAGAATCCCCGCAAGGAATCGCAGCCTTACGGACGATTTACGGCCGATAATAGAATGAGGCCCTCAGTAATTATATATAAAACACCTATAATAATGTTTTGTAAGCTAATTTTACATATGTTTTTAATAAAGTAAGAAATGTAGTCCAATAACCCTTAAAATAACAAATACATTTAAGTAAACAAAGGGGAGCAAAATCTCCTCAAGAGTAAATAGAAAACCACAAATTTTCATTTAAATTAAAACAATATTTATGTGATACACTAACAGAAAGTAATCACTTTAAGGAAAAGGGAAAAAAAGAGAAGAAAAGAAAAGAAAAAAGAAGATGGAATTATACATATAAAGAGATTGATCTGAGTCACTAATATCACAGTAATGTAAAATCACTAGTTTGTTCATATATTCTCTAGAGTGATTACTTGTGAATTTTGTTGTTAATTTTATTCACATTAAACTAGCACACATGTAAAATACCACAACATTTATGAAATTGTGTTAATTCTGGGCTAGTTTTCTGATATGTACTTCGACAGATAGAAGAAGGTGGAACGAAATAAATATGTACTGGAAAAACATTTAGAGAAGTATAACACTGAACGTTGTGTACGGAAGAGGAGTCTAGCAGAGGCATTCATAATGGATTGAAGTGGAGATAGTGGTGAGTAGGCCAACAAGAAGCGAGTTGCAGTAGTCTAATCGAGAGAGGATGAGAGAGTGTATTAGGATTTTGTTGTATCTTGTATAAGATAGTGGAGAATTCTGGAGATGTTTTTTAGATGGAGAAGACAAGATTTAGTTAGTGACTCTATGTGATGAAAGACAAGGCGGGGGTCCAGTAGAACCCCTTGGGAGGTGGGAGTGATGATGTTGTTGTTGACAGTTAGAGAGATGTGAGGAATTGACGCTGTGGGAGAGGTAGGGAAAATTAAGAGTTCAGTCTTAGACATGTTGAGTTTGAGATGGTGTGCGGACATCAAAGAGGATATACTAGAGAAGTAGTTGGAGATGTGTGTTAGAAGAGAGGGGATAGAACTGGTGCTGAGAGGTAGATTTGGGTGTCATCTGCATAGAGATGATACTGAAGCCCAAAAGAGTTTATTAGGGTACCAAGTGAGGATGTGTAGATGGAGAAGAGGAGGGGGCCAAGGACTGATCCTTGGGGTACACCAATAGACAGGGGTGAGGAGAAGAAGAGGTGTCGGAGATGGAGATACTGAATGATTGATTTTGTAGGTATGATGAGAACCACAAGAGAGCAGTGTCTCGAATACAGAGGGAGAAGAGGATATGGAGTAGAAGTGGATGGTCGACTGTGTCAAAGGCAGCAGAGAGATCTAGAAGAAGAAGAATTTAAAAGTGACCTTTTGACTTGGAGGTAAGCAGGTCATTGGTGACTTTAGTGAGAGCTGTCTCAGTGAAGTTTTGGGGCCGGAAGCCGGATTTGAAGGTGTCAAGAAGGGAGTTAGAGGAAATAAAGCTGGTAAGGCGGTTATAGACGAGCCGCTCCAGCAGTTTGGAAGCCAGGGGAAGTAGAGAGATAGGGAAGAAGTTGAGGGTTTTTTGAGGGTGGGTGTAATTATGGCATGTTTTAGAGAAGATGGAAACATGACAGTATTTAGGGAGAGGTTGAAAATATGTGTGAGAGCTAGGATTAGTGTGGCAGAGAGGGGAGGGATGAGCTGAGATGGAATAGGATCCTGAGGACAGGTAGTGAGGCGAGTGGATGATCGTAGGCTGGAGACTTCGTCCTCTGTAGCCAGGTCAAAGCAGTTCAAAGTGGCTGTGGGATTGGGGAAGGGAGAAGACTGAGTGTTGTTAGTTAGTTGAGAGGGTGGAGTGTGTGATATATTCTTGTATGGAGATCAAGCATTTGTATATTGTTACTTGGTACAGCAGATTTCGCTGGAAAAAGGGCCTACCATTTCCTTTTGTTATTTGACCATACCCGCTTTAGGAGATATAGACTGGGGGTTTATACTCCAAGTAACAAGGAGAATGTACGTAAATATGATTGAGTTTCCAGAGGTTAGAATGTTACTTCAAAAAATATATAGGAGAAAAAAAAGAAATACTGCTTGTATATTAAAGAAAGCAATAATCATTCTCAGTGTTAACTTTAAAATTACAATTATAACTTCTAATAAGGAAAAATAATGGTGTTTAAAATAATTTCCATAAATTGCAAGGTCTCAATTTATGGAAACACAGCCATGACAAACTTCTTGAAAGTTAGAGCAGACATAATATGTCTGTGAGAGACCAATTGGAAGATTGGTACAACTCAAAACTTTAAGAATAGGACAGACTCACTTTATAAAAATAAATCTAGAGGGGTCTCTATTATTTTTAATAAAAATGTATATGTACAAGAAGAGTATAAATTGGTTGATCCAGAAGGAAGGTTCCTCCTTTGGACATGGAAAGTAAACAATATTAATCTTACTTTGGTTAATGTGTATGCACCAATTAAGAAACAAATTAGCTTTCTGAGAAAGATTATAAAAAAGGCATATAAGGTCAAAAAAGGCTCAATGGTAATATGCAGAGATTATAATATGATAATTGTTCCAATAAAAGACAGATCTTCCGCGATACATCTTAAATCAGATAAACCTATAACTAATTCAGCTCAGAAATTTTGGAAAGAAATCATAGAACTTTTTTGACATATTGAGATTACTTAACCCCAAATGTTAAAGATGTTACTTTCTTCTCAAAAGACATGGATGACGGCCTTTGATGACGTGGCATGGCTTGCAGTTAAGGGCACGCCGGCATCTTCCCTACTAACAGTATTGTATTTGCAAATAAATTTTAGAGGTTGCATGCTTACCCTACCTGTCCGTTTCCAAATGAGTGAATGTTGTTGTCTGGATATGAGTTAGATCAAGCACTTTAATAACGGTGCTTTAAGTAACAACTAGCCTGCCGGCTTCCTTGTACTTTTCATCCACTGGCCTGTTCTATATTATGCTAATCTCTGTAATGGAGTATGGGCAAGATAGAAGTTTAACTTTTCTATGAGGAGTAGCCTTGGGTAGTCATTACTTGCATATAATAGTCCCATTAAGATAGAAGACCAAATAACTCCTAGAACCTTTATTGTTACTTTCAAAAACTTCTGCCCTGACTCAAAAGCAGGAAATATGGCACAATCATATCCTGGTATACCATTAAGAATATATATCACATATATAGTTGTGAGCGTACGAGTCCGTTGCTCACGCTTGCGGGCTCGCGTAGCGAGCCCGCAAGAACTGCGTCCCTCGCGAAGCGAGGGACGCAGTTCGCCGCAAATGCGGGTCCTCGCGAAAGCGAGGGCCCGCATTTGCTGTTGTGGAGGCTCAACGTCGGCTGTGTTAACACACACATACACACACACGACTTTTTTAACAGAATAAACCCAACCGCCCAGCCAACAAAAACCCAACAACGTCCCCGCAAATGCGGATCCTCGCGAAGCGAGGGTCCGCATTTGCGGTGGTGGGGAGCATCCCAACATCGGCTGTGTTAACACACACATACACACACACACAACTTCATAACAAAAAAAAACTCAAAGTCGCCTCACACCCGCTTACACCCAGACACACAGACGCAAGACTTAACAAAAAAACAGTAAAAAAGGCCCCTTCACACGCTCTTAACACACATACGCACGACTTAGAAACAAATACACTGCGTCGTACACGTAAAAGCTAACTGCGTATATCGCAAAAAAATACGGCAACATCGCAACAAAATACGGCCGCATCGGAAAAAAATACGGCCGCGAAAGACCCATTCCAACCGCCGCGCATCAAAACATCACAACACAAGAAATAAACACAACAAACACATAAAAAGGTTACTTACAGCACGGGGGGGCATCCGGCACCTCCAAAAGTTCATTTACACGTCCATTTAAGTTCAAAACAAAGAGTTTAAACGACCGAAAATCGGCTAAGCGAGAGAAAAAATGGCCGCCGAACAAAACGAAAACGAGGCTCCAGACGTAACTACACTACACTTACTCGCAATAATGAAACACATACTATGCGGAACGGATCACACTCATATTAAACACCATTTTAACCACTACTACGCACAAAATGGCGGATGGAACGCAAATTGTAAGCTGGAACGCAAATAGCGCATGCGTATTACGTTCTAACGGTCTAACTTTCCAGAATGTTCTACAAGTTGATAAATACTGTCTATTTGACAGAGAAAAATACATTTCTCCTCAGGTGATGAACAGAGTGACTTCGGAGATAACTGCTGCTAAAACTTGAGAAGATAATTCTTTCCTAATTTACTACTTTACATTGTGCAAATTACAACTGAGAGGTAAGCTATAATATATTACTTATTTTCAAGACAGGACATCAAAAAAAAAATTAAAGAAGACAAAGAGGTTTATGTATACTGACAAGTGACACGCACATATATGCGTATAATGTATACTGACATGTGACACGCACATATATGCGTATAATGTATACTGACAAGTGACACGCACATTTATGCGTATAATGTATAGTGACAAGTGACACGCACATTTATGTGTATAATGTATACTGATAAGTGACACGCACATTTATGTGTATAATGTATAGTGACATGTGACACGCACATTTATGCGTATAATGTATAGTGACATGTCACATGCACATTTATGTGTATTGCCCCTGCAACAAACTAATTAAACAACTACATTTAAATTACATTACAAAAAAATAAGTTGGGACTATTAAAATACTATTAAAATATGAGTCATGTATACTGATATGTGACACGCACATATATGTGTATCATCTATAGTCACATGTCACACACACATTTATGTATGTTGGCCAAAAATAAAAATAAGGTTAATTTAACAATTAAAATATGATTCATGTATAGTGATATGTCACACGCACACAAAAAAATTACTTTCAACTATGGAAATGTGCTTCATGTATGTGACATATGTGTGTAGACCCTACCAAAAAAAAATGTTAATTCAAATTAATTACAGAAGTATATTTCAATGAAATTAATTTACTGCAATTTAATAGATCACCTAAAACTCAATCTTTCTAGTTTTTTTAATATTCAAAACAGACTCTGCATCAACAGCGTCTCTCAACAATTTGCACTGTGAAGCACAATCCCTTTTAAAGAACACCAACAAAGAAGAAGAGGTAAGATACAAAAATACTTTAAATGCTGAAAAGGCCATGGTTTGTTAAATACAAATAAAAAATTCTATAATTCACTATTTCACTTTATTTTTCAAACAGACACTACAAGAAGACCGGCGGATTAAGATTGGCAGGAGGGGACCCTCTGTCATTCCACACTTCAATCAAGGTAAAGTATTAAGTATAAAAAAGAACCGAACCATGAGCCTTATTCAATTCTGAGCTTGGCTAATTGAATAGGGCTTTATATAAGCACATAATAGGTCTTCACTAACTAAAAAACTTCTGTCCACAAAATTTTTATGTGCTTATATAGAGCCCTATTCAATTGGTCAAAAACGCAATTGATTCAGGACCTAAATATGTTTAATGGCCGAGGGCCTCATTCAAATGTGATTTGACCATTTCAATAGGGCTCTATATAAGCACATTTGGCTCAATTTAACTAAAAACTTCTGTTCAAAAATATGCTCTGTGCTTATATAGAGCCCTATTGAAAAACCAAATTCAATGAGGCCCTCACAATATAACAAATCCAGCAAACAAAGGCCCTCATTCAATTGATATTTTGGACAATTCAATAGGGCTCCAAATAAGCACATTTAGAACCCTATTGAATTGGCCCAAACTGCAATTGAATGAGGGCCAAAGTATGCAACATATGGTACACACAAACTGGTACACACAAAACAGGATTGTAACAAACACATAGCACCTTCTTATTTTTATGTTTAACAACCTATTAGCATTACAAAACAACATTAATAAGCATACCATCAGCGGTGCGCATCAAACAGGATTGTATGAAAACTCACACAAAACACATAGCAAAACTACATTTAAATTCTTATTTTAATGTTTAACAACCTATAAGCCTTAGAAAGGAAGCCTAAATAAGCATACCAACATTGGTGCCCACCAACAGGATTGTATGAAAACTCAACACAAACACATAGCAAACTACATTTAGATTCTTATTTTATGTTTAACAACCTATTAGCATTACAAAACAACATTAATAAGCATACCATCAGCGGTGCGCATCAAACAGGATTGTATGAACACTCACACAAAACCATAGCAAACTACATTTACATTCTTATTTTATGTTTAACACACCTATAAGCATTACAAAACAACAATATAAGCATACCAACAGTGGTGCCGCACCAAACAGGATTGTATGAAAACTCACACAAAACACATAGCAAAACTACATTTACATTCTTATTTTATGTTTAACAACCTATAAGCCTTAGAAAGAAGCCTAAATAAGCATACCAACAGTGGTGCGCACCAAACAGGATTGTAATGAAAACTCACACAAACACATACCAAAGTACATTTAGATACTTATTTTATGTTTAACAATCTTAAAGCTTAGAAAAAGGCCTAAATAAGCATACCAAAAGTGGTGGACAACCAAACGGGATTGTAGAAAACAAAGAAATAATGTCATTTTTTAGTTCATACCAATACATTAAAATAATTATTACATTTTCATTTTATTTTATATCAGATACTGCGTCAAGAACATCGGAACAGGAGTTTCAACTGAGGACCCACACCAGCGGTACGAGGGACTTTCAACAGAGGACCCAGACCATTGGACGGGACTTTCAACAGAGGACTACAACCATCGGACGAGGACTTTCAACAGAGGACCAGACGATTGGACGAGGACCTTTCAACACAGGACCAGACCATCAGACGAAGGCTTTCAACACAGGACCAACAAAGATTCTGCTTCAAATCAAACTTCAACCAAGGTACAGTATACAAAGTAAAAAAAGAGAAAAATTAATTTATATTCTTCTTTAATGTTTAACCACCTATAAGCCTTAGAAAATAGCCTACAGAAGCATACCAAATTGTGGCGCACCAAAAAGGATTGTAGAAAAACACAGAAATAATGCCATTTTTTACATTAATACAAAGACATTCAAATAACATAACATTTTCATTTTTATTTTATAACAGATACTGCGTCAAGAACATCGGAACAGGAGTTGGAACTGAGGACCACTCCAGAGGACGAGGACCTTTCAACAGAGGACTACACCATCGGATCGAGGACTTTCAACACAGGACCACACCATCGGACGAAGGCTTTCAACACAGGACACAACAAAGAATTTTGCTTGAAAATCAAACTTCAACCAAGGTACAGTATAAAAAGTAATATCTATCATCTATCTCTTATTTGTCTTTTAGGGCCAATAATCTTTAACAATAAATACAAACTTCAATGTAAACTTAAAAAATAAATTGCCATAGTCCAAAAAAGTCTAAAAACACAGAATCTATACAATTTGTCATTGTAACATTCCAGTCCTAAACCCTAATTTAATTGCCATTTGACAAATTGAATAGTGCTGTAAATAAGGACATAACATCTTTTTTAAAATACCTTTTTAGTTACTGAAAACACTTGCTTTTGGATACATGTTTAATAAATAAAAATGTCTTTAAATAATTATCTCATGCCCTTATTTAGACTTTTATTCAATTGACCGCATTGAAATTGATTAACTATAAAATGTTACACACTATTGATAACAATTTGTCATGAAAAACAACTTAACATCTCAAAATAAACTAATGGTACATTATTTTATTTTTACAGATTAACATGGCTGATAATGAGAGTAAACAAGAAAAGAAAAGACGCCAAGCTAGAGAACGACGACAGAGAGCAGACAGCCAGCAGACACCGGAGAAGAAGGAAATTCGACGAGAAAAAGAACGCAAAAGAATTGCAAGCAAAAGACTGTCACTTGCAGAAATTAAAGATATGTAAAAAAAAACAACAAAGAAAATAAAGCATTTACAACCTGTTGCTCAAACATCAGATGACATTTTACCAGAAAAAAGACAAGAGATACCAAAAAAAGCAACAAAGAAAACAAAGCATTTAGAACCGTTTCATGAAACATTACATGACATTTTACCTCAAACAATACAACATATTCCAAGAAAAGCAACGAAAAAAACAAAGCATTTAGAACCTGTTGTTGAAACATTATATGACATTTCACCTGATGAATATGAAAGTCAAAATCCTATATGCTTTGCAAATTGTCCTCTACTCAAGTCTTTAGCAGTAGAGGTTCATAGTTGTGGGGACATGACTACTCAATGTCAGTTTTGTGAGGCTTATTATTTTAAACAGGAGAGACCCAGAGATGGACAATTTATTAGTTGTTGTCAAAAAGGCAAGTTCAAAACTTCCAGAAAGGAAAGAATTTCCATATCTATTTACAAAACATTATGACTGAACCTACTTTTCCAAACTACAAAAATTTAAAGACAAACATAAGATCCTACAATAGTGCCATATCCTTTGCATCCATGGGGGCAACATTAGCTGCTAATGTACCAGGACATGGTCCTTACTGTTTTAAAGTCCAAGGACAAATTTATCATCGCACTTCCCATTTACATCCAGAGGAAGGAAATAAAGAAAATTAGCTCAACTATATGTCCTAGATACAATGGAAGCTGTTGACCAACGTATGCAGATGGAAGAAAATAAAAATGCTTACCCACTGTTTTCATAGAGCTAAATAACATTATGGACAACAATCCCCTACAGTAAAGCTTATAAAAAATTGGCAGAAGTAGAAAATGAACAACTACTTCATTCACAAACACATCAATTACCAATGCCGAAGGTTAATATGGTGCTTAAAAGAGACAGACATACTGATAAACGTCGTTATAACTTGCCAACAACAAATGAGGTTGCAATGGTGTTTCAGAATGATGAAGGAGAACCACCATTTCAAAGAGACATTCGAATATATCCTAGAAATGAGGACAAACCGTTTATTAATATGAGTATCTTAAGTCCAAATTTAGATCCAATGACATATCCCATCTTTTTCCACACGGAGAAGCAGGTTGGCAACCAAAATTAACTCTTCCCAGTTACCCAAATGCTAAAGCCAGAATCCGAAATAATGTTTCTATGCTTGAATTTAAAGTAGCTCAAATTGCCATTCGCAATGTATTTAATCCAATTTTAGGGGGTGGGAAACTAACACAACAATGGATTATTGATTCATATTTGCAAGTTGAGGCAAATAATTTAAACTTTATCAAATATCAACAAGATAAACTCCGTGTAGAACAATATTCTGGACTCATGGACTATGTTGCTGACGTGGGCTACAAGCAGAGACATGACAGCTGGCAAAGCCATCATTTTACCATCTTCCTTTCAAGGATCTCCTCGGAATATGAGAGAAAGATACAATGATGCTATGGCTATTGTGACAAAATTTGGCAAACCCGATTATTTGTGACATTTACATGTAATCCACAATGGCCAGAAATTACACTAAATCTACTTCTTGGACAAACTGCTTCAGATCGACCAGATTTAGTAGCCAGAGTTTTTAAGATTAAATTAAATGAATTAATACGTGACTTCACTATAAATCAGTTATTTGGCAAATGTCTTGCTTATGTATATACCATTGAATTTCAAAAAAGAGGCCTTCCACATGCACATCTTCTAATAATACTTCAAGAAAAAGATAAATTAGATACTTCAGACAAAGTGGATGCAGTCATTGTTGCTGAACTACCAGATCCAGAACTATATGGTAGACTATATGAGATTGTTACTCATCGCATGATTCATGGACCCTGTGGTGACCTTAATCCACAATCACCATGTATGGAAAATAATAAATGTTCCAAAGAATTTCCAAAAGATTATAGAGACAAAACCTATGCCAATTGTGATGGATATCCACTTTATAAAAGAAGAGAAGGAGATAGTGCCATTATTCGTGGAAAAAAAGTGGACAATAGATATGTAGTACCCTACAATCCACATTTACTCATGAAGTACAACGCCCACATCACGTAGAAGCCTGCACTTCCATCAAATCCATTAAATATGTCTACAAATATATTTACAAAGGTTACGATGCAGCTACTGTAGTCGTCAAAAGTGCAGACAACCCTGAAAGTAGTGAGTTAGTACATGATGAACTTGCATCTCATGTAGATGCTCGCTATGTCAGTGCGCCAGAAGCTATGTGGCGGCTTTTAAAATTTGAAATGCATGATAGATCACATGCAGTATATAGGTTAGCAGTACATTTGCCACAACGACATTTAGTCTATTTCCATGCTGGAAATGAAATGAATGCATTGGCCCAAAGTGAAGATCGTCACACTACACTAACTGCATGGTTTGCATTAAATTCCACTGATGCTGAAGCAACACAATACTTATATATTGAAATTCCATATCACTATGTTTTGTGAATGGATTATGGAGACCAAGAAAAACCAGAGGCATAAATTATTCCAAGAATTTACACAGTCAGTCCAAGAGATGTTGAACGTTTTTGCTTACGGATATTACTTTTAAATGTTCCAGGAGCACAAAGTTTTGAAACTTAAGAACTGTTAATGACATTGTATATGAATCCTTCCATTTAGCTGCAAGGACATAGAAAACTTACTCGCTGATGATACAGAGTGGGAAAGATGTTTAGAAGAAGCAGCACAATGTCAAATGCCACGACAGATGAGAGAACAATTTGCTTTTATTTGTATCTTCTCAAATGCTCCAAATGCATTAGCTTTGTGGGAGACTTTTAAAAGTAATATGGCTGAAGACTTTATGCGACGATACAATGAACCGATTGCACACTTAAAAGCGTTAATGAAATCCAAGAAGTCTTTTTTAACTCATGGATTAAGTTGTGCAAGTTTTAATTTGCCTGATCCAGGTCTTATAGATGACATTAACTTTGAAGACTATGACATTCAACTACAAGCAGAAAGAACAGAAGAAAGACTTGCAACTTAAATACACTACAATGCAAGGCATTTCAGGCCATTAAAAATGCTATAATGATGGACATGGTGGAGACATGAGCGTTAGTTCTATCTTGATGAACCTGGCGGATCAGGAAAAACATATTTGTACAATTTATTAATGAGTTCAGTACGAGCACAAGGAAAATAGCAATGGCGTTTGCCATACTGGAATTGCTGCACTTTATTAGAAGGTGGAAGAACTGTTCATAGTGGATTTAAACTGCCAGTGCCTATTTTAGAAAATTCTGTGTCAGATATTCCGCATGAGACATCATTAACAAGCAAAGAAATTGAAGAAAATGTAAATTAATTATAATAGATGAGGCCCACAATGATGTATGCTATGCCCTCCAATGTATTGACCGTTTGCGTCGTGAAGTCATGGATAATACTTTTCCATTTGGTGGAAAGGTAATGTTGTTGGGTGGCGATTTTAGACAAACATTACCTGTCGTTGTACATGAAATCGAAACTGACATTATCGAAACATGTATAAAGTCAAGTACTAGTATGAAACATTTTACCCATCTTCAACTGCAACAAATAAGAGATCAGAAGGCCAAACTGATTTCAATGATTGGCTTATTAAAATTGGAGAAGGCAGAACAGAAAAAATACTACATTACCTGACGACACTGTAGAGATCCCACCTCATATGATTTGTCAACAAGATATTATATCGGCTATATTTGAAGGGAGCATAAATAACGAAGAATATTCCGAGCTTGCCAACCAAGTCATACTGACGTGTAAAAATAAAGATGCATTAATCCTCAATAATGAAATCTTAAAAAAAATTTATGCACCACAAAGAAATTATCACAGTGCTGATTCTGTACTTGCTGATGACAATGAAAGTCAGGCTAACTTTTCAACTGAATTCATAAACTCTTTAACTCCTTCTGGAATGCCACCACATATTTTGCAGCTAAAGAAAGGTGCAATTATCATGTTACTGCGAAATATGAACCCAAAAAAGGCCTATGCAATGGCACAAGATTAATTGTTCAACAATTAAAGGACCATTTTATAGATGCTGAAATTTTAACTGGGACCCATAAAGGAGAGAGAGTTTTCATACCAAGAATAGATTTAGCACCAAGTGAAAGTAGTCTCCCTTTTATACTTCAAAGAAGACAATTTCCCATTATTATGGCATTTGCCATGACCATTAATAAATCACAAGGTCAAACTTTCAAATCTGTGGGTATTTTCTTGGAAGAACCAGTTTTTGCACATGGTCAATTGTACGTTGCGTTGTCACGGTGCAAAAATCCACAGGCTATTAAAGTTTACATTGAAAACAATGAAAGTCAAGGTGATTTATTAGAAGATGGACGTATTTTTACTAAAAACATTGTCTACTATGAAGTACTATAACTTTGAAGGATACAAATTAACGATGCCAAGATTTTTTTAAAGCATTGCAAAATACATAACAATTGGTTGTTTAATTCAGTCATAATTAATGGAAGTCATGTTTATGAATGATTTGCCTCACAAAATACTTGCCTTGCATTGTTAGTAAAAATGATGTTAAAATGTTAAGTCACTATGTTAATGTTTCTAATGTTACAAGTTTAAAAAATATATTTTCAAGTTATTTCATTCAACAGATTACAAAGTGGATGTTAACAGGTCAAGCACCTTTTAAGTCACAATGTAAATATTGTCTGTTATCTTAAGATTACTACCTACATTAATGTTTATCGCCAGTTTATGTGCTCAGTAATAAATTACTTTAATTACGTACGTTTTAAGAAGAGTTTTATTGTATGCCTTCCTCTACATTCAATGTATATTCAAGTTAACAATTATTGTGATAGAAATTGAATTTTAATACTGATTAATTTAAATGTCAATTGTTTTTACATTCAAATGTTAATACTTTTAATAAAAAATTAGGTTACAAAATGTATTCACTATGTTCCTGTTTATAATGTTCAAAATTATACAAATGTTTTGTTAACTTCTAAACTTACATAAAAAATAAAGTTCAAGTTTAAAAATATATACTTTGATGGTTATTGCTTACATATAGTTTAAACTTCATGTTACAATTCGCAACGTTTAAAGAAGGGTTTTTACTTTTTGCTTTCCTATTCATTCAATGTATATTAAAGTTAACAATTCTTCGATACTAATTACATTTTAAAAAACCATTACATCAACATTTTACAAAAATACACGTTCATATTAAAATACTTACAAGGGTCAAAAATATATGTTAATAACTAAACAACTTGACAAACATATACATCACATTGCCGTCATTTTTTGACGGGCAAGTCGCTAGTTTACATATAAAGGTCAGATTATTCCCAGCAATTTATTTGGGGAATCCTATAGAGTCACTGATATCCAGAACCTCTACACTTGTATATATGTATTATAGATCTATGATTAATTACAAAGACAGGATTACTCAAATTGGATTAGCAATCATTTTTCTACTCTGCAGTACTGTTAGGTGTGGACTTATGAACCCCTCTATTAAGAGTGCATTTAACATTTAGTGGTTATTTGTCCACACATCCATTAGCCCATTTTTATCTTCTTGTTTCAATCCGGGATTTTTTAACCCATTGTTTTTAAAGATATCGCCGTAGTTACCCCTTATTAATAAAGACTTTAGTTGTATTTTTCCCACTTTGTATATATATTTGTTTGAGGATTTGCATCATTTAATTTACAGAACATGCCAACTTTGAAGATGTTTTTTTATTTTTTATTGTAAAGCAAACAACAAATAGGAAAAAATAACAGAAAAAGTCAATGTGCACAACTATTCACCCCCCTAAAGTCAATACTTTGTAGAGCCACCTTTTACATCAATCACAGCACCAAGTCTCTTTGGATAATTCTTTATGAGCTTGCCACATCCTACCACTGGGGTTTTTGCCCATTCCACCTTGCAAAACTGCTCCAGCTCCTTCAAATTGGATGGTTTGCGCTTGTGAACAGCAATATTTAAGTCTGACCACAGATTTTATATTGGATTGAGGTCTGGGCTTTGACTAGGCCATTCCAAAACATTTACATGTTTCCCCTTAAACCACTCAAGTGTTGCTTTAGCAGTGTGTTTGGGGTCATTGTCTTGCTGGAAGGTGAACCTACGTCCAAGCATCATGTACAGAGTGGTACAGGTTTTGCTCAAGAAATGTTTTTTTGCTGAAAGTAATGGCTTTCTTCTGGCCCTCTGCCATAAAGCGTACGGCTTATTGTCGTCCTATGTGTTGGGGCTTCCTAATTCACTAGTTGGCAGCTTGGAACACACAGGCCCCAGTCAGAATTCTGAAGAGCCGTACTGGAAGTAACGCACGCACAATCATTCTCAGTACAATTCCGTTTATTGCTACGTCATAGCATAGGTTATATACTTGCTAAAGAAGGCGGATATTAGAGATGATTTACACAGTACACGTTAGTCGGTACAAGGATGGATAATCAGGTGTTTTCTGTTTCTTAGAACAACTAGAAATGTTTTTGTTTTAGTAAGATATTCCAAGGACAAGAACATGTTATTATGGTTAGGCTACATCTCTTGTGAATATGTCAGCAAAATATGTTAACCCCTTCATCAGCAGAATATGTTAACCCCTTCACTATGTCCAGACACTCCAGTCTCTGCTGTGGAACTCTGCAGCTCTCCAGGGTTACCTTAGGTCTCTGTGCTACCTCTCTGATTAATGCCCTCCTTGCCCGGGTCTGTGAGTTTTGGTGGGCGACGGTCTCTTGGCAGGTTTGCTGTTGTGCCATGTTCTTTCCATTTGGTTAAGATAGATTTGATGGTGCTCCTGGGGATCATCAACAATTTTTTTTTATAACCTAACCCTGACTTGTACTTCGCATCAACATTGCCTCTTACTTGTTTGGATAGTTCCTTGGTCTTCATGGTAGTGTTTGGTTAGTGGTGCTTCTGTGGTGTTGCAGTCTGTGGGGCCTTTGAAAAAAGATATGTATATGTAATGACAGATCATGTGACACTTAGATTGCACACAGGTGGACATCATTTCACTAATTATGTGACTTCTAAAGGTAATTGGTTGCGCCAGAGCTTTTTATAGGCTTCATAACAAAGGGGGTGAATACATACGCACATGCCAATTTTCTGTTTTCTATTTCTAAAAAATAGTTTTATGTATATGTTTTTCTCATTTCACTTCACCAACATTGTGTTCTGATCCATCACATAAAATTCAGATTAACAAAACATTGAACTTAAGGCTGTAATGGAATGAAATAGGTAAAAAGTCAAGGGGGGTGAATACTTTTGCAAGGCACTGTATTTGTCCCAACCCTCCCATGTTAGTTATACACACTACGATTAAACAGTAGTTGTATTACAACATGATATACCTCTGGAACTGCATGTATGGTTATACAATCTATTTCTACTTTTGTGATATAATGGCAATATAAACAATTCTTTTTTGTTTTGTCTTATCTTTGTTTGTTTTGTATGGAAGAGTAAATAAAGAAATTTAAATAAAAAGAAAAGAAAATCGCTCCCTTACACTGAAAACTGTTTTAAGAACCTTCACATCATACAAGATATTTTTTTATTATCATTATAAGTGTGAATTCACTTACAGGTTCCATCCTGTAAATGACTATATGGAATATGGGCATGTTAAAAATAAAGGAAGAAACAATTTGGAAATATTCTATAGAGTTCTATAGATAGTTTTTAAATGTGTCCTATGCATATTTCAGATCACCACCTTCATTCATCCCCGGGTCATTTTGTTGAACTAAAACAATATTCACTCAGTTAATGGACCATTAAAGGTAAATATTTTTTCAACAGTACTTCTAGATAGGAGATAAATGTGGTAAGTGTTTTTAGAAAAGAAAAAAAGATTTATTAAAATGTACTTTAAGGGTTGTCTAAATAACACTCACCCATTGAACCTCAAGAAGAATGAACAAAAGAATGAATAAGGCAGGCCTAGTCATTACCATTATCTATTGAGTTTACTGCAAACAGGGCTTGCTTTGCTTGTTAGGCTTTATAGATAATGGCCACTGAAAACCTTCGCTTATGTGATGGAGAAATAAGATATTCAGATTAGGAACAATTCAAAGATCATTGAGTAAAATGATACATGGTCTAAAAAAACTAAACTTATAAGGGAATACTTAAAGGTGTATGCAAGTGAGCTGGGTTATTATTGCATCTGATAGAGGATGATTAGTAGTTTATGAAAAAAAATTGCATGCAAAAATACCCCAAAAAAAACATTTAAACAGTTACCATAAAGTTTGGTGAATTTCTTGCATTTGCAAACTGTTTTCTATCAACATTGACACCCCCTGAAAATCCCAGGGAAAATTAGCATACATAATACATTGTATCGTTTTGGTCTGTGAATTGAGTTGCATCTTTCCTTTAGATTTCTGTAATACCCAGATCAAGGTTTGTGTCCCATCATTCACTGATTGTTTTATCTACATCCCAGGTGATACTTCCACTAGCCCCTGAATTGATCATATATAGTAAAATTGTTAATTCCCCCAGCATTGAATTGTTGCCCCATCACCTCCCCCAGCCCCAGTAAATTGTTCCATCATCTCCCCCAGCCCCAGTGAATTGCCCCATCACCTCCCCCAGCCCCAGTGAATTGCTCCATCATCTCCGCCAGCCCCAGTGAATTGCACCAACACCCCCAGCCACAGTGAATTCCCTCATCACCACCCCCAGCCACAGTGAATTGCCCCGTGACCTCCCCAGCCCAAAGAGAACACAGACACTCACACTCACACACAGACAAACAGATACTCACACAGACACTTACAGAGACACAGACACTCACACAGACACTTACAGAGATACTCACACAGACACTCACACAGACACTTACAGACTCACATACACACACAGACATACACTCACGACATACACTCAAAGACACTCACAGACACTCACCCAGACACTCACACTCCCAGACACTAACAGAGACAGACACTCACACAGGCACACACAGACCCTCAAATACACTCTGTGAGAATAAAGGTGGAATAGTGGTTGATGGGAGATACATCAGACCTGATTTGCTAGACAGCAACCAGAGGATTTCTCAGTTAAATGCCCCAGGGAGAGATGTTACAGTTTGCAATATGCATAGCTGATGCTCTGCAAAACATGGTATGGGTCCCTGGGGCGGAGTATTTGGAGAGCAGGGGGGGCCAATGCTCCAACAGCACTAGTGGCTGTATAAACAGACCACAGCTTGGATCTGGTTTTTAAGAGTTAGCTAATTGGCACTCACCTGTAGCTACTCAATTAGCAGACAGGCCTTTAAAAGAAGAGAGCAGCCTGCTCCAAGGGGCAGAGGAAAAGACAGCTAGGAGAGGCTGCGCTTATTGCAAAGACATTGCTTTTGTTTGGGAAATTGGTAAGTGGGAAAGCCACCCAATTGCAGATAGCAAGTACTGTCTAGTAAGAGCTCAAGTAAGAGCAAGGGATTTTGTTTGTTTTGTTATTATTTAAAGTACCTGCTTTCAAACTGAATAAAAGAGGAAAACTGAGCTGAAGGTGTCCTGGACTTTGTATACCCTAGAAGGCTGTGGTTACTGCAAGATCGGTGACAATCCTACCTGTAAAAGAAGTGGTTTGTCACATATGGTGGAGAATGCGGGCATCCACGTAAGCCTGAGGGTAGAAGTCATTTAAAGCTCAACATGGAGGATGTTATCAAGGCTCTGATCCAATCCTCCTCTGTGCAACAGGAGACTAACAGGAGAGCTGCAGAAAACAGTGCAGCCCCTGCAGCAACTGGTGCTGGCCCAGGCAGAGAGTGCTAAAGTCCTGGCCAAAACACAAATGGAGGGCACTGAGTCCTTGGTGAAACAGCTTGTTGTGACACAAGCGGAGATGTTTAAAGTAGCCCGTGAGGAGCAGCAAAAAGTCACCCAGGGACTACAACAGGTAATCCAAGCGATCTCTGGAAAACTGAATGGAGACCCTGATGGAAGATACCAGGGGCCAAAGGTGATTCGGGCGAGCCACTATCTTCAGAAAATGACCGCATCAGATGATGTTGAGGCGTACCTTCTGGCATTTGAGCGCACTGCTGAGAGGGACGGATGGCCGGCTGGTGAGTGGGCAAGCATACTGGCACCGTTCCTAAGTGGAGAGCCGCAGAAGGCATATTATGACCTAGAACCAGCCGATGCAAGTAGCTACAGCAAATTGAAAGCTGAAATCTTGGCACGACTGGGTGTAACCTCTGCAGTACGTGCCCAAAGGTTCCACTCGTGGTCATATTCTTCAGACAAAGCCGCACGTTCCCAAATGTTTGACCTCATACACCTTGCACGGAAATGGTTACAACCTGAAATCCATTCAGCTAGCCACATTGTGGAAACCTTAGTAATGGACCGGTTTTTGCGTGGTTTACCAGCTTCCCTGCGTCGCTGGGTCAGCCAAAGTGACCCCCATACAGCTGACCAACTGATTGCCTTGGTGGAAAGATATGCGGCTGCAGGAGAACTGCTATGTCCTACTTCACAGGAAAACCCTCGCAATCCTAAGCCCCAAGATTCTGCAAGACCGGGTAAGACTGTTCAAGGTTTAAGGGGGGCATCCAGGCCTATTAGACCTGGATGGGAACTAATTGGTGGTCAGACTGTACTGTCAAATGTTTCAAGTGCAAAGAGGATGGTCATATGGCCAAAGACTGTCCATTTAAGGATGAACCTATGGAATGCAATATGGGCAAAAATGAGGGAACACGTTCATTTTTGCTCAGTTGTTGTGGTATTGCTAACAATGACTATGATAATAACGCTCATAAATGCTGTGTAACTGTGAATGGAAAAATGTCTAAAGCATTACTTGATTCAGGTAGTATGGTTACGTTGGTAGCAGAGTCTATAATACCTTGTGTAAAACCTGATCATGGACAGAAAATAGGCATTATCTGTGTTCATGGTGATAAAAAGGAATACCCCACTGCGGAAGTAAATATTGGAACCCAGTATGGGAATTTAAAGTACCGAGTGGGTGTAGTACCTAGATTAGCCCATGAGGTAGTGATCGGTAGAGACTTTCCTCATTTTCTAAAATTATGGGCAGCTTTACAAAAGACAGATCAAAATTTATCAGAAATGAGTCAGTCTGTCGAGGATAATGTGTTCCCTTTTTCCGATATTGACTTGGGTTTTGACCACTGTGACGGAAAAATAAGGAAAAAGAAAAAATACTGCCCTAAACCAGTATTAATAGGAGATAACCCAGCTCAAACTAGTGAGGAGCCTACTAATAATGCAGACAAGGATAAGGACTTAATTGATATTGGAATTAGTCCAGGTAATTTTAAAAGCGCTCAGTGGGAAGATCCCACTTTAGTGACAGCTAGAAATGATATTAAAGTTGTAAACGGGGTTGTTAATCAGCCAGGAGGAGCACTGCCGTTCCCCTATTTTGAAGTACAAAATGACCTAATTTACCGTGTAGAAAAAAAGGATTCAGACATCATTAGGCAGCTGTTGGTTCCTCAGACTTACCAGAATATAGTGCTAAAGTTGGCTCACAGCCACATATTAGGGGGACACTTGGGAGTCGAAAAAACTAGAGAGAGAGTCCTTAGACGGTTTTACTGGCCTGGAGTGTTTGCTGCTATTACACACTATTGCTCCTCATGTCCTGAGTGCCAGTACAGGGCTCCTTTCAAGACTTTTCGTAGTCCACTTGTACCCTTACCCATAATTGACGTGCCTTTTGAAAGGATCGCTATGGACTTAGTGGGGCCACTGGTAAAGTCCGCTAGGGGACACCAATATATATTAGTCATCTTGGACTATGCAACTCGCTATCCTGAGGCCATTCCCTTGCGTAATACCTCTGCAAAGCTAATAGCTAAGGAACTTATGTTGATGTTCAGTAGGGTGGGTATCCCTAAAGAAATACTGACAGACCAGGGGACCCCGTTCATGTCCAGAGTCACAAAAGAGTTGTGCAGGCTCTTGCAGGTTAAACATCTTAAGACCTCAGTATATCACCCACAGACTGATGGTTTAGTAGAGAGGTTCAACAAAACCCTTAAGAGTATGCTACGCAAGGTAATTGATGCAGATGGAAGAAATTGGGATTTTTTATTGCCATATCTACTGTTTTCCATTAGGGAAGTTCCACAGGCCTCCACGGGCTTCTCTCCTTTTGAATTATTATATGGAAGACATCCCAGGGGAATATTGGATATTGCTAAGGAGACCTGGGAACAGGAGACTACTCCTCACAGGAGTGTAATTGAGCATATAGCTCAAATGCAGGATAGAATGGCCACCATCATGCCTATTGTCAGGGAACACATGCTGGAAGTCCAGCAGGCTCAGAAAAACAGCTATAACCGTAATGCTAGAGTCAGAGTGTTCCAACCTGGAGACAGGGTATTGGTTCTGGTCCCTACTGTGGAGAATAAGTTCCTTGCGACTTGGCATGGACCCTATGAAATAATAGAGAAAGTGAGTGATGTCAATTATAAAGTCAGACAACCAGGAAGAAGAAAGCCTGAACAGTTGTATCATATAAATCTGTTAAAGCCATGGAAGGACAGGGAGGTCCTGGTTGCTTTAAAACCTTCAGAACCTCCTATAGTAGAGCCAGATGTGAACGTATCTAAGACTCTGTCTGTCCATCAAAAGCAAGAGGTCAGAGATTTCATCAGAAGAAATAGGGATGTTTTCTCGATAGTTCCAGGAAAGACTAAAGTGATTAAACATGACATAATAACCGAACCAGGGAAAAGAGTTAACCTCAAACCCTATAGAATTCCTGAGGCCCGGAGGGAGGTTATAAACTTAGAGGTTGAGAGCATGTTAAAACTTGGAGTCATTGAAGAATCCCAGAGTAACTGGAGTAGTCCTATTGTATTGGTGCCAAAACCTGATGGCACATGGAGGTTCTGCAATGACTACCGCAAGTTAAACGCCCTCTCAAAATTTGATGCTTACCCAATGCCAAGAGTTGATGAGTTAATAGAAAGACTGGGCAAAGCTCGTTATCTAACAACCTTGGATTTAACAAAGGGTTACTGGCAGGTCCCGCTCACTGAAAGAGCCAAAGAAAAGACAGCCTTTTCAACACCCCGTGGCCTGTTTCAGTACACTGTATTGCCATTTGGGTTACATGGGCACCTGCCACATTCCAACGAATGATGGACAGAATTCTTAAACCTCATGTTCGTTATGCTGCAGCATACTTGGATGATGTCGTCATCCACAGTGCAGACTGGGAATCCCACCTCCCTAAAGTTCAAGCGGTACTTGATGCTATCCGCTCAGCAGGCTTAACTGCAAATCCAAGTGTACGATTGGTTTAGAGGAAGCTAAGTACTTAGGTTATTCTATTGGGAGGGGTTTGGTTAAACCACAGGAAGCCAAAGTAGAAGCCATACAAAAATGGCCACAGCCCCTTACAAAGAAACAAGTAAAGGCATTTTTGGGTTTAATTGGATATTATAGGCGGTTCATTCCAGATTTTGCTACCATTGCTGCACCCCTGACAGACCTTATTAAAGCAAAATCCCCAGTCATAGTTAAATGGTGCCCTGAGGCAGAAAAGGCTTTTAAGAGTCTGAAGGAAGCTATCTGTAGCCATCCTGTCTTAGTGACCCCAGATTTTTCCAGGGATTTTATAGTTCAGACAGATGCTTCTGATGTGGGCTTGGGGGCTGTTCTTTCACAGGAATACCAGGGTGAAGAACACCCTGTTTTCTTTTTGAGCAGAAAGTTAAACCCACATGAGAAGAACTACTCTATTGTTGAAAAAGAGTGTCTTGCTATTAAGTGGGCATTAGACTCTCTTAAATACTACCTACTAGGCAGAAGGTTTCGATTGATAACGGACCATGCTCCTCTGACGTGGATGTATCAGAACAGGGAAAGTAACTCCAGAGTAACCAGATGGTTTTTGAGTTTGCAATCTTTTGATTTCACTGTGGAACACAGGGCTGGTCTGCAACAAGGTAATGCTGATGGGCTTTCGAGGGTACACTCCCTGATTTCCATGGTCGCTCAAACCCTTGGGTATGAGCTGGGGGGGAGGATATGTGAGAATAAAGGTGGAATAGTGGTTGATGGGAGATACATCAGACCTGATTTGCTAGACAGCAACCAGAGGATTTCTCAGTTAAATGCCCCAGGGAGAGATGTTACAGTTTGCAATATGCATAGCTGATGCTCTGCAAAACATGGTATGGGTCCCTGGGGCGGAGTATTTGGAGAGCAGGGGGGGCCAATGCTCCAACAGCACTAGTGGCTGTATAAACAGACCACAGCTTGGATCTGGTTTTTAAGAGTTAGCTAATTGGCACTCACCTGTAGCTACTCAATTAGCAGACAGGCCTTTAAAAGAAGAGAGCAGCCTGCTCCAAGGGGCAGAGGAAAAGACAGCTAGGAGAGGCTGCGCTTATTGCAAAGACATTGCTTTTGTTTGGGAAATTGGTAAGTGGGAAAGCCACCCAATTGCAGATAGCAAGTACTGTCTAGTAAGAGCTCAAGTAAGAGCAAGGGATTTTGTTTGTTTTGTTATTATTTAAAGTACCTGCTTTCAAACTGAATAAAAGAGGAAAACTGAGCTGAAGGTGTCCTGGACTTTGTATACCCTAGAAGGCTGTGGTTACTGCAAGATCGGTGACAATCCTACCTGTAAAAGAAGTGGTTTGTCACAACTCACACAGACAGACAGTCACACACAGACAGACACTCACTCAGACACTCACACAGACACTCACACAGACAGTCATTCACTCACACATACACTCACACAGACATACACACTCACACAGGCATACACACTCTCAGACTCTCACACATACACACTTATAGATATACTCACTTGCCCCCTTTGCCCTCTCCTAATTGCTTCTGAGACCTTTGAGCTCTGCTCAGAGGTTATCGGAAGCAGCAGTGACGTCATGGCTGACGTCACCGCTCATTGCTGATTGGCTGGAACGCCAATTAGCCTTGCACATATGCAGGACGCAAGGTTTATTTTTAACATAAATGAATTATTAGATATGTTATATTTCATATATTTTTATAGTCACGTATTGTATATATATATATTTTTTATTAATAAAGGTTTTTTCTTTTTCTTTAGTTTGTTGCTACACAATTAAAAATAGAGTCTTGGATTTTTCTCTAGTGTACTGGTGAGCGCCATTAGGGATCCAGAGCACGTAGAACTCCACTATTAATACTATTTATTTACTCTATTTCATTTAGGGATTTTTCTGTTGATCTTTTTATTTAATTCACATAAATGAACCCTCAAGCGTAGATTGCAGTACAGCACCCCAAGCAGTTTTCTTTATAAAATTAAAAAAATAAAAATACATTTACATGCAAATTAATTTAGCCCTACACTAACAATTATCCTCTATCAGATACATTAATAACCCACCTCACTTGCATATGCCTTTAATGACATGAATGTGTATAGCTTACAGGATAGACGAGAGATGGGTTATATAATAGACACTTTCAAATAAATAAAAGGATTTAATAAAATTCAGCCGGAAAGTATATTACAGAAAAAAAGGAATGCAAGTACAAATGGTTATGATTTGAAGTTGGAAAGAGGTAGTTTTGTGGTTAATATTCTAATATACTACTTTGTAGAAAGGGGTATCAAGTAAATAGAGCAGCCATACAGTGGAAAAGGTAGGGACACAACTGTTATAGAATTTCAACCTGTCTAAAATAAACATACGTCTATCCTGAGGATTAGTTATCCAAGCTTTTAATGTATAAAGACTAGATGGGGCTTTTGGTTATTTGCTGCCATCAGATCAATCTTTCTATCTTTGTTTCACCCATGCTAGCTAGGCAACTTTAAAAGTAAATAAGCTCCATGTTATATTATTTGCTGTTTAATTGCTGTCTTTACAAATTTACTTTTAAACAGAAAGAAATTATACTTTTAGCAAATTCATGCAAACCTAGGGTCTTACTTAAGTGCAAACCCGAAACTTACGGGTTTGATTCAATTGAACAAGCCCGCAATACCTGAAAATGTAAACCATGCACTCATATGTAGCATTTCAGAGCGTGAGCCAGATCAATTAAGCAAGGCCGTAACTTCCGAGTCAGAAACAGCCCATAGAAAATGACATTGTCATCATTACGGCAGTATAAGATGGAGGTTACACGTCAATCAATTAGCATTTAGAGGTCCAATATGCGATCGGAACCGCAAACCCACACAATACAAAACAATAAAAATGAATGGCAATACTGTTCTACTCCATATGGGTGGCCTGATATGTACTAACACATTGATTCTCGAGATCGATATAACCCCAAAATGAAACATAATTTTTTTTTCCTACTGCAGATTTGCGAGCTTAAGACTGTTATGCAATTAATTCTAATGTCTTTCATTGCTTTCCCCGTCATTTACAGTGCATTATTGTTTTTTTTATTTGTATTTCCAGTGTTACAGACATGTCTTTAACCACCTTGCGAGTCCTATCTGATACCCGTAGTATTTTCTTCTACATTTGCCGTTTACGGGTGTGAAAACATTTGTGGGCTTGCGGAATTGTAGCAAGTGAATAGAGATTTGCGATTTTAACGATCATAACTCTTGCAGACGTGAAAGATCAAAGGCTTAGATGGGGGGTAAGTTACGGTTGTAACAACTGCAGGGTTTTTCAGCCCGTAATCCGTATATTGTTTGTGGATAACAAAAAAGACGCCAATTGAATAGCAAGCTACACTTTCTTAATTGAATGAGACTCCTAACCTGGAAAAACAAAGGGCCCTACTCTATTGCCCAATTCGTAAATTTATACACACTTAAAATCACTCTTAATATTGCTACATATTAGGCAAATATAACTTATTGGCACTAATTAATTCTTATGTCAATAGAATGCATATAAACATTTATTTAAAAAAAACACCCGAAGAAAAATGTATGAGTTCAAGGCATTTGCAAGTAGCTAATAGAATATGGCCCAAAGGCATTACAATGGCAATAGTCACGAGAAAGAGTAAACTCAACAAATTAATTGCTAAGTAATCATTTTCGAGGGGTAACTGAATGAGCATATTGCCTTAACTAATACATTATCAATCAAGAAAAACAACAGTTACAGTGAAGATTAACAAACAACATCCAACTATTTGCCTCAAACGGACAATGACTCATTATACCATTTTCATCCCACAGGAGAGATGGCATTTTTTCCGCAACTTTGATGGCAGAATCTATAATGATTTTGTGCAGAGGAATTAAGTTAGCAAGAACATATTGGAAAATGTTATTTTCAAGAGCATTCAACTTTTGACAACACTAAAAGTACATTCACTGACATTAATCAATACTAGTAGTTTGCCAGAAAAAAATAAACACAAGTAATAATAACAATGCCAGTAATCAAAGCATTGGCACTTCATCAACAATATTGTTCACCCTTGAGATGTTTGTGTCACCCAACATATGCCAGTAGCTGACAACTGTTATCAAGCTTAATTTATCAGAAAGGTCATGACCTTCAAACTACTTTACTGGGGAAGCGATGCCAATGAAAGACATATTTTGAAATAAAGAATATGATGGAAGATAAGAACTATCAAGTTTTATATATATATATATATATATATATATTTATATATATACACACACATGACCAAGATCATTATTTGTTTATGTAATGACATGAGTTTTCTTCTATTATTCTTCTATTGTGTATTGCTATAGCGTGGTTTAAGAAGTAGAATGGTTTATTTTATAGTAATGTTTATTGATAAAATATGGTATATTTAATTGTGATATGTGTGGGACATTAATATACTATGTATTATCATTATGACATGGTAATGTAGCATAATGATAAAACATAAACATATAGTATGATATGATGATAGGGAATCTTGATTTGGTGTATTATTTATGATATAATACAAAATTTGCTTTAAAATGATGAACAAAGATTAACCTGCCATGAAGCCAAAAATAGATTAAATATGAAACATGTAACTGAACATTTGTAAACTTAGCAAGTTGCATTTTAGAAAGGAAATCATTGTAATTAACTATAATTGACTTGTATATTAAAGGCCAAAAGAAAGTGCTGATTATTGACTGTAGAATTAATAAAATATGAAAAAGATATTACTACATCTTAACAAGGCATATAAATGGAGAGAGGTATTTCCATTTGGTTAGCGTGACTCCACTATATGATTGCCTCTGAGGGTGAACATATCAATATTATATATATTTTTAATTAGGTGAGTATAAAAACTTGTGAATTGAAAGTATTATAAGTAATAAATCAATGGGAAAGTATATAGGAAAGAATATGAGTATGAGGTGAGTAACTCTGGGGGGGGGGGTTGTGAATTGGGGTATCTATAAATTCAGGTTAGCATCTTTTTAGTTATTTTAAACATTTAAAATTAAATAAATAGAAGAATAGCGTAAAGACTAGTTAGATAACAAAGACTTCATGGTTTAATGATTATTCAAAGAGGCTGGATTACATGTGTAATGTGTAGGTTTTTAAACTAAATTTTTATTAGAAATTCAGTTGAGAAGTGGATGCTGAACCTGATTAAAATGGTAAATGATGATCTTAGTAACTCAAATGGTTATTATACAGGTTTAGTAATGAAGAAACCTAGAGCCCCATTAAATTCCAAGTCTGCAGCGGCCGTCGTCTAGGCCGCATGTCTCAAGCCCCAAGCTGTTAGGGGGCTGGTATAGATGCGGTCAGCTGTTATAACCCAATCGCTTAATTATGGAGTGCGACACAAGGGAGATAATGAAGCTGCATTCCACATGCCTGTGCATTGACTGTGCTGTAGACTCTTCCTAAATAGCACGCAGGTCCCAGTGATGGTGGTTGGATCTAAAGAGAGAGAGAGTAGGCGATTTTGCAAAGCAGGATCTTATGGTTTTATTCCTTTTCATTATTATAAATACTATTTTACACTTACATTTTGATTACACATATATACTGATTACACATAATTCAAATACACATAGAGTAAATAACTCACATAGATACACTTAGAGACAGGTCAACACATACCCCCCCCCCCCCCCCCACACCCTATATACTGCCCACCCTATACCCCAGCAGTTAGCAATTATACATAAAAAATTACATTTTTTGTTTGCATCACAAGTATATTACACCAATACTTTTTTTCTGTTATCCTTATTTTTACTTTTGGGATTGATATGGAGGGGGAGAGGAGTGGAGAGGATTGGAGCAGAAGAGGAGGAGGAGGCGAGGAGAGAGGTGGTCACAGGGAGTGTTAGAGAGGAGAGTGGAGGAGAGTGGAGGAGAGGAAGTGGAGGACGTTGAGGAGGTGGTGGAGGAGGTTGAGGAGGAGGATTTGATGGAGGAGGTTGAGGAATTGGCGGAGGAGGAGAGGAGGAGATGGTTAAAAAAGTGTAGGGGGGGGGGTGGGTGGGCAGGTGCCCATATTGATAGGCACATCGTCCTCAGGGTCAGAGGACAGGATCCCACCTATATTGAGGAGGGTAAGATGCTGAGGACAGGCATTCGGCTCCAAATTACTCCCCCCCAGGAGATGGTTATACTCCTGTGTGCCATCCGTGAGCGGCACCGCTATCCTGTCATGGGGTAGGGAAGTGAGGCCCGGTCCTAGACCCAGGCATGAAAGGAGGTAGCGGTTGCAGTAACAGAGGGCACGGCGGAAAGGAATGTGAGGTCTGTGAAGCACAGATTTTGATGACGTCAGGGTCCTGGTGAGGGGAAGATGGCCAATAAGATGGCCTCAGCAACAAGTGGTGGCCCCACAGTGACTATCACCTACAATGAGTGGGAGACCTCAGAGACCTACTGAGCCCGGTGCCCTCCGCAGGAGCTTAAGGCTTTGTGGCCCAGCATGATCCAGCCTCCACGTCAGGTGAATATCACATTCACCAACATGCCACCACATGTACATCACACACATTAAACATGTACAGGATGACCAACAAGAACACTGACATGTCAGCTTCATGGAATATACAAGGGATAGATGGATCAGTCATGCGTCATTAAATCCACGAGGCTGACAAATTAGTCTTCAGTGGGCACAACACTAACCAAACCAATAGCCAGTCCATTTATGCACTTACAGACCGCAGCCAGAATCAAGAGAGCGTTGGGAGCCAAGAAACTAGAAAGATCAAGAACCCAACAAAGATCACAGGCTAGCAAATTATAGCTACTCAGAGTTGAAGTCAAATGGACAGTTGCCTCACTATAGGTGAGATTGATTGTGTGAAAGAGCTCAGTATTCTATGTTAAAGGAATCTAGTGCCTTATTGTAATTTAAATAAGAACAATGCAAGCTAAGGTTTGTCTACAGACACAGTAATGATTAATAGCCTCTGCCTCAGCGTACGTTTCACATTTTATGGTTTAACCGCTTACAATAATGTAATCAGCCAGCAGTTAAACCCTCAATTAACATGGAATCTTCTGTTCTGTCACACAATGAAGAGCACTGATAATGAGGTCAAAGGCCCTGTAAGCGATTCATCCATGTTCAAGCCTGGATGTCAGATAGTAAGGAAGGAACTCAATAAAATGTTTTCTTCAACATCATTAACACATATCCCTTTCTTTCTTATTTCTTTTTTCATGGAGGTCTGGATCCACTGGTAAGCCAGGAGGTCACGAAGAAACCCCCGCACAGTAGGATCGGGTGCAGTGGGAGGAGGGACCAGCTCAAGCCCCGTGCCCTGGTGATGAAGAGGAGGAGGACTTCACCGGGCAGTAGGGCCACTTGCTGGACCTCATGCCACCCCTGTGGCCTTCGATCCCACTGCCCAACTCCTCTCTCAGCTGCAGCTATCACCAGGGCACACATATTGGAGGGACGAGAGAGGCATGGCCCCACCTTCTCCTCCCCCCGGCTGTTCATCGGCCTGGCTCCCACCACCAGGTCCACCACCACCATATTGGAACCAGGCACCGGCCAGGCAACATCCCAGCTACACAGAGACACCGCCACCTACTCCACAACCACCAATGGGCCCTGCAGCCAGACCTCCATGCCCACCACCACCAAGCCAGGCTGCTCAGGAGGAGAGGCTGGCTGTGTCCAGACAGATTCTGGACTGTCTGCAGGGAATCCAGACCAGTATCTCCTCCCATCACTGACAGATTATGAGCAGCCTGGCGCAATAGGTAGGAGAAGAGGCACCATCTCATGAGTCGTACCTTGCTGGGCTGCTCAGGATGGGGGTGGACCAGAGTGCGGTCCAGCAGGTGATGACGGATGCAGTTCGCTGCAATCTGGTACCCAGCCCTGCCTCATCCACCCCGGATGCGTCCCCCGTGCACCAGCGGCCCGGCCCCTCCTCTACTCCCCCTATGCCTCCACCACCCACCCCCGGCACCTGTGATACGGCGGCTGCACAGGGGCATTGGGGCTCTGATGCTAGGCAGAGGAGGATGTCGGGGCTGCGCATATTTTTGTCCCTTCTCAACAGCACTCCTCAGTGACAATCTATTGGTCACAATGTTAACCTAATCTGGCCCTGGATACAGAGACTTGGGACCTTGGCTTATGTGATGGTGATGTTTTGTACATAGATGGGCTACCTCCCACATGGTCCATGATCACACAACATTGAATCTGGCTGCTGACCTTTGTGTCCCTCTCCGTATTAATAGGTATTTTCCCCTATTGCTGATATCATGAGTATCATTTAACATATGCTAACATCTATATAGCGATGGATGTGATATCAGTGTTGATAAACCATATCATATTGTGAAGGTGATAGTACACCTTGACCATTGACTCTGGTCACAGCTAAGCATTTATTGTGAAATGACACATCATTATAATGGTCATGGCCCAGTGCGATCTCCAGAGAACTAGCAAAAAGTAAGTAATACTTGCAAATGGGAATCATGTGAGTTGGTATATTTTTATAGTTACAGAATATAGCACTATTCTGTACATGCATGTTTTTAACATTTTTTATCCTCCTTCGCCTTTTTCTTTTTGACCACTTTTTTCCGATTTTTGTCTGTATGTGTGAAAACTGGATTGGATTACATAGTCCAGAGGTTTAAGCATCTGTTTCATTGAGCAGATATAGACAAGTTGTAAGAGCTATGCACATTAATGGTTTCTTCTATTAAATTGAGGGATTTCTGATGATCCTTTGTTTCATCAGGTTCCGGTGCAGTGGTGTAGTCACCACATGTGACCCTGGTAGGTGCTATGCATCATGCTTATTCTATACTATGACATTACCCCCTGTAGGTTTTCTCCTTTTTCCCCAACAGCCTCTTGCCAGCCCGGGATCCGCCAACCACACCCATGATATTAATGCATAGTCCAGATTTTGCCGTCCCGTAGGGTTTTTCCGCCAGTAAACCCGCAGACTGTATTGCGGGTAGCTGAAAGAGGGCTAATTTAATATCAGTAACTCTTGCTGGTTCCTTTATGGGCCACATTTTTCAAAATTGGAGCAATTTAATGGGTCTGATAGCATGACAGTGTTGCACTGCAAGACTTGCTTGTAATACTGCCATGAAAGTCAATTATTCTAGCTAACATACATTGGTTAATTTGCATATTTTATTAATTTGTATGATGAATTGCAATTTGCTGATCTGTTATGATAAGAGTAATGCTATGCGATAGGTAGAAAATGGAGCTTATGGTTATAGATGTAGATAAATAGAAGATACAAAAAATAGAAAAGACAATAACATTGTTAAGATTAGGATGATTAAAAGAGATCTAAAAATCTTATAAGCAATTTGTGTAATAAGAAAAAGTAAAGTAAATTTAAACATAAAATTAAATAATAAAATTTAAGGTGTTTAATTTAATAACAAGTAAGGCTATAATGTTTAGATGGTGCTGCCTGACAACAGAGCTTAGCTTCTGATTGTTCACATGCATACAAATTATTTTGTCTCAGACTTGTGAAAACTTGGGGCGACAGTTTGTCAGAACACAAATGAAGCTTTTGAATAAAAAAATAAGTTTTGCAAATAAATATGGTTATACATATAGAAACATAGAAAATACTAAAACACCAATAAAAGGTTAAATGATTGTGATTATACATATGTAAAGTAAATTAAAGTATGTAATATGAAAATAACATAGATAGCTTAAAACAGAAAGTAGAATAATGAAATGTAAGCAATTCTTGTTGATAATACATGAAAAGCTACACTGCATGATAAGCAAAGGTGAACTTTAGATGATGCTGCCTGACAGCCGACTTTAGCTTCTGATTGTTGTAGTGGATTCAAATTCTGTCTCAAATTTGAGATGTCATTACTTGGTGCTGCTGTTTGACCACATGGCTCTAAATTAAATTATGGAACTTTACTAGTTGAAAGTGCTATTTAAGAAATTTAAACTATGGAATATTTGTGATGGTATGTGCTAAGTAGACTAGGAAGCTTAGATGGTGCTGCACTTAGCTTCGGAAGACTGTCATGGATACTGGTTTCTTTATCAAAGTTTTAATATCATTATTGCTGTGGCTTTTTGAAAGTTTGACCACACCTCTCTCTCCCACTCACTATACCTTAGATTGTAAGTTGCAAATTTCTATCCTAAGTTCTTTGGGAGTTCACCATGGACATTGGATTCCTAGCTCAAAAAGACAGGGCCCTCCTTCCTTTGCTAAATGTTAATCTGTATTTATCTTTGTCTGAACCTAATTTATGTACAGCGCTACGGAATATGTTTGCGCGTTATAAATAAACTATCACATATATAGTTGTGAGCGTACGGGTCGTTGCTCACGCTTGCGGGCTCGCGTAGCGAGCCCGCGGCCCTCGCGAAGGGCCGCAGTTGCTGGCGAGGTCACTGGGCAAGGGCCTCAGTTGCTGGCATGGAGCGCCTTCGGCGCTCCATGCCAGCAACTGAGGCCCCTCGCGAAGCGAGGGCCTCAGTTGCTGGCGAGGTCACTGGGCAAGGGCCTCAAACCCTCGCAAACTTCACGTCGCTACTCAAAAAAACACGACACACAAATTACGGACACTCGCTAAATTTTACGAGGAACGCAAACAACCTACGAAACACGTTACCACACATAACGACCTCGCAAACATCGGACGCAACACGCCGACATACAAACATTTAAAACACAATAAATACACACAACACACACATAAAAAGCTTACCTACAGCAAGAGGAACCATCCAGCACCTCAATAAAACAAGTTACACCTTCATTTAAATAAAAATAAAACACTTTAGACACTAATAAAATCGCTAAGCGAGAGAAAAAATGGCCGACGGACAAAACGAAAACGAGGCTACAGCACTCTCCAGACGTAAAACACCACACTCGCAAAACACCACACGAAACTCGAAAACCACTACAAACCAACAACGGACAATACGCAAAGACGCACAACACACATAAACCGCCATTTAACGCAAATGCGGAAGTACGACACTACGCGCACGGTTTCGACTCGCGCATGCACATTATTACACTGCACACATTCACCACGCTTAGAGAGCAGCTCCACAACACTAATGCTGCAGCAATGTCAAAACACATTCACATCTCTTCAACACAATGCTTCCAAATAGGTAAAGTATATTCATTTATTAATGTATTATATCTACACACCAAACAACATTAGCTACCTTACAATTTCATTGCCGTCATTTTTTGACGGGCAATTCGCTAGTAATAATAATAATAATAATGGCTTGGACAAATGGTGGAATATTTCTAGGTAAGTTAAACAACTACAATTTCATTAATAATAAATGGTAAACTTTAGATGATGCTGCCTACTAAGTTAAGCTTTTGAAACAGGTTTCTGTGATGTCATTTGTTAATGGTTTATATGATAAAATAATTATAGTTACATAGTTACATAATAATTGCGGTTGAAAAAAGACTTTCAGTCCATCAAGTTCAAGCTTTTAAGATCTCCTCTGATCTGCAATATGTGGATTTGTTGTTAATTAATTAAATCCAGAGGAAGGCAAACAGAAAAAAACAAGTGAAACATAGCCATTCGTCTCAAAGGGAAAAAAAATAAAACATTATGAATGTGTCTTGAAGAATTAAATGATTACTATGGTAAAATGAGTAAATAAACCTTAAAAATAAGAAATATAATATAATGAAATGAAAACATAAACTGATGTAATAACATAAATATATGGAATGATTCTTAATTTAAATGACAAAGCAAATATACTTTAAAAACCCGAGGCAAAACATGTTCAAAATCAAAATATGAACCATATGAAAAAATCAAAATAGCAAAAATGTAAATACATTGAGGAATTGTAATGACACAATACAAAATTATGGTATGAGAGATGAAACATTATGAAATAGTAAAGTTCCAGACCTGAATTAAACTGTTTATGTGCTGATAATGAATGATAGCTTAATGAGAATATTTGTAAATATGTATGAAGACAATGAAGTTAAAATCAAGGAAAACAATAAATAAACTTGGCCTTTTGATGTCTGATGAAATTAAATATGTAACGGCAAACCACTAGTGAATGGAGAAAGGTTTGCCATACTGCCATACCCTAAGTCATACCTATTATTAATCCTTAACCGTAAGAAGTAAAGGGATTTAAAAATGTTATTTACAGATAAATTGCTAAAGTTTTTGTGTATAAGGCCTATGTACATATGGCTCCTCCCACATAGTACCTGGGATTGTGTGAGGAACCCTGTCCCCAGTCCCTTCAAATAGCCTCCTCTGACACAACCAATTCACACTCCATTTTCATACCAGAGCTGTTCATCTCCTCTTTGTTTTGTGTGTTCCACTAAGCATTTTTCTTCACTTTTGCACTGTCTCTTTTCGCCCTGGCGCATTACCTGCTTTTGTTATCCAATTGTCGGCTACCCATTGCCATGTGTTTCTCACCCCTCTGTGCTGTATCTACCTGAACTACTTACCTTTCCCCCTTCCCCTCGCTACCCCTCACTTTTCTTGTTTCCTCCTCCGCCCCCCCCCCCCCCCCTCTTCGTGTTGTAATCCCCCTTCCGCCTTTTGCTTCAGCTCTGTTTGCTTCTTTCCCCTTGTCTGGGTCCTCCCCATGCTCATGCTTGCATTACCTGCCTCGCTGGTTGTCGCTTCCTGGCTCGCTGATCACAGTGTCTATTTTGGCATCCCCATTCTCCTCTCATCTCCTTAATGTTCTGGCTGTCTTTCACAGCTCGATTGGTGATCTTTTGGGCCTCCCCACTCTCATGTGTAGCGTTCCCTTGTTGTCTAGCAATGAGGACGCTTTCTCCATCTCAAATCTCTCACGAGACTTCAGCACGATTAACCAGACACTCTAGCTTTCACTGCCGCAGTTAATTCTGCACACTCCAGCCAGAGTTGCAAATAACAGCCACTAATGTAAAGTCAAAGACATATTTATTTTCTGTTACATAGTTACATAGTATTTGAGGTTGAATAAAGACTCTTAGTCCAGCAAGTTCCACTTTTTTAGATCTCTTCTGATCTTTTTAATATGTGCTTCCTCGATCAATTAACAATTATCAAATAATCCAAACAGAAAAAAAAAAAACATTTAAACTTTGCCAATTGTCTCATAAGGGCAAAAAAAGCAAAATTATTTCCTGACCCCTGATACCTGCGATCAAATTTCTCCCTGGATCAATATTCCTTCGCAATTTATCTAGGATACCTTTAATTTCCCATACCTTTAATTTCTTATCTTTAATTTCAAATTCAGTCCTATTCCATAATTAAGCCAACTTTCTGTCAGTTCTATCACCTGACACTCTACCTCTCTTTTACCTCACCATTATTAATTCAGTTACACCACCTTTATGCCTAGCCATTTCATTATTTGGGTACAAATTAAATCACTATACAATAACAAACGGTTAACTTCCTATAAAGATTGCACCTTTTTCATCATGCTTTGGTACACACTCCTGGATGACCTGTACAGCCTTCAGAACAAGATCAGCCCAATGAGCAATTGCATCAGCTCCAGTGGATGATAGCCGATACAGTTTCATTGATGAATACCCTTGAGAGTCGGATGCTCTGCCTCGAGAATCCCACACAAGCTTCATCATCTGCTGCTCCTCCTCCCATTATACATCCAAGCAAATGTGAGCCATCATCAGTTCCTCCAAAAATCATGCCCTCGCACTTTATCCCAGCACATCTTAAACCCAAAACAGCTTCCAATTTAGTTGTGGGTCCTTCAACTTGATGATAAAGGAAATGTCATCCTGAAATATCATCTTGTTGTCGGACAATTAATTTGATGATATGGGAATTTGTTTTGGGTTTCAGCATATTTCATGATATCCTCTGCACAGCATTTCACCATAGATGCCAAGAGATGGATGACTACCTCTATCTGATAGTTCATTTGGCCTACCACAATGGCCGTTTTGTTTACTATTACTATCACTGCTCATTCTCAGCCAAAGCCGCAGCTGCTCTCAGTCAATTCAACTATTGAATCAACTAGTCCACCTTAGACCACAATATTTTTTCCCACCAATTCCCCGTCATAAAATTAGCTGTCTATCAACATTGCCAGTGACCTCTCCACACATCAAATTTCTGCTCTAATGTCATTCCTCCTCAATAACAGGCACACCCTGTACCATCAGTATCACTAAAAAAAACTTTGCCTCAAACCCGCCCGACTAAGGATCACCTTGGCATGTAGGTGCATTATCTCCACAGAAGTCCAAAACAAATATCTAACTATTTTATACTCTTCCAATCCCAGTATGGAGGATTAATCCTATGAGAGTCGCCACAAGAAAATACTCTTTGAAGAAATGACTTGTTATAGACCTATGAGCACCTCATCACTGCCCTGTCCCTGGTATTAACTTATTAATTCCTTCAGGAATGTATTGACCTCAGTATACTTGCACAGACAACGCAATTTCAACTATCACCAGACTCGGATCGCTTTGCTGGTTATCTGAATCTCACGAAAATGAATCTTTTAAGCTACTGCCCCATCAACCCTTTAACTGTGGCAGCTACACAAGATGAAATGGAGACATTCCTGCTTCTTTGTCAAAAGGCTTGCATTTGGGCCTAAAAGCATGGTCAAAATGTTTCATACCTTTGCTAACTCCCTTTATTCCATACTGGTCAGGAAACAGAGATGCCCCAATGTTATCCACTATTTTGATTATTTCCTTTTCATAGAGCTAGCTACCACACAACCACAGAGCCTAAAGAAAACACTGAAACTCTAAGATGATCTCTGTATCCCCTACACACAAGACAAAGTTGCACATCTCACTAAGTACATAGGATCCTTGCAAGTGAATAAAGAATGCACAATCAAAGATCTCTAATTACTTCTTGGTACCTCAACTGTGCCACTAAGATTCTACCTCAATGCAGACCATTTTTGAGTAATCTGCTAGCAGATTTACCCAACCCAGCTAATCAACAGGTCACTATCGCTATCAGCAACCAATCATTGGAGAATTAAAGCTATGAACCTCCTTCCTCAGCACTTGGAATGGTCTGTCCTTTTTCCTCTCCACAGCTACCGCTTCATCACCTTATTTTGTTGTCTACCTCCCACTTCAAAACATTATGCAGCAAGAAATCGTAATATCTCGGGGCCTTCCACTTTGGGAATAGGCTCTACACCCGGACTCATGTTCCCGATACTAACAGCAGCTCTAACTTGGGAGCCTAAATAGAGTAACTTATCAGTAAAATACATTGCAACAAACAAATTATACTGCAACATCATTTCAAGATCTAGAACATGAGATCCTCTTTTGATGGCCTTCTATGGATTCCTGCGTTTTAGTGAATTTACTATATCGATTCTCAACTTCGTTATTTAACTAAATAAGACATCAAAGTTCATCAAGATCATTGTAATATCACTATCCAAGCCTCACCAGTTGCCATTACTTATTACCCTACATTGGGCCAATGGTGCACAGTCACTACTCTAAGAAAATTCCTTGATGCTCCTAAAGGTAAACCCCACCCCCCACTCACTCCTTAGCCTCTCTATCCAACCACTATCAATCACTACTTTTGTTCATTACATAAGACCCATCTGCAATTGTTTAAGAGTGAACTTACCTATTCAAGTTCAAAATAATGACCGTATAGAGTAATGAATGAGGTAGTCTGTTTAAAGAGTATAATAATTTTGATATGGCTCATAACTCTTTTACTGGCAATGTATACTTTTGTTTTTCACTTCAATAATGTTTCATATATTCTGCAATACTTTATGATGTACTTTCCTTATATTATACTACTTCCTAAATTATTTTACTGGAAATATATCATTTTGTTTTTCACTACAATAGTATTTCATGTATTCAGCAATACTTTATATTATGCTTATTTCCTGTATTTCTGATGTTCTGAATGTAAATACCATGGTCCCTATTCAATTGCAACAGTTACAGAGCGATTCGAACGATCAAGCTCACAGCTACCTGGCCAAAAGCCTAAACCGTAAACCATGCACCCGTAAGTATCATTTCAGAGCATAATCATGATTAATTAAGCAAGGCCATAACTACCGATTTAGAAACATCCAATAGTAATTGAGAGATGTCAGTCACTTAGGGCCTCATTCTATTATCGGCCGTAGGAGATGCGGGGCCGCAAGGACCGGCCGCAAGCTATTTGCCTATTCTATTCCCTTACGGCCGGGGATTCCGTCAGGCTTGCGGCCGGCGCCTTGTTATCACTTGCGGCCGCACGCGCCGGAGGAAAGCCTTTGATCTTAAACGGAAGTAAGAAAATCCTGGTTGCTATTCAATTGCTCCGGGAACCCTCTCTGCAAGGCTAAAACCGAGCCGCAGCTTACTTGCAGCAAAAAGGTCCCGCAGGCACACAATTAAGCACATTTTAAAGCCATAATAAAGCCATCGTACACTCTGAGGAGACTATAAAGTGATTGTAGGTGTTAGCATTCATAGCACAACATTCCCCTACACTCAAATCCGTAAATAAATATTTTTTTAATTTATGTCACATATCCATGTAAAAAGTCCAGAGGGCTTGGAGCACCTCAGACCCGCCCACTCTGCGGCCGGAAAATAAACAGTTAATGTAATCTCGGATTTGGGCTGATGTGCAAGCATGGGAGGGGGTTGCTATTAATCCTCATGTCCCCCATTATGATCCCTAGCATTTACAGAGCTTTACAGTGCCGTCTTACGGCCGATTGCAAGATATACGGCCGGCCGTAAGGGGATATCCTTGCAGCGCCGTATAATTGAATTGCAAGGTAACGGGAGCCCCGCAAGGAAGTGCAGCTTTGCGGCCGATTTACGGCCGATAATAGAATGAGGGCCTTAGGGTTTAGAGGTCCGATATGCGATCAGACTCGCAATCCGGCAATGTATAAAATAATTAAAATGAATGAAGAAAATATTATAGTCCATGTGGCAGACCTGATATGTATTAACTCCTTGATTCCCAAGATTGGTATAACACGGAAATAAAACGTTAAAAAATATATTTTTTATGGCAGGTTGGAAGCTTGAGATTCTTATGCAATTAATTCTAATGTTTTTCATCGCTTTCCTCGTCTTTTAAAGTGCAGATTTTTTATTTGCATTTACAGTGCTACGAACAGGTATTTAACCCCTTGCGAGTCCTATATGGTACTCAAAGGATTTTCCTCTAGATTTGCCATTTACAGGTGTGAAAATATTTGCGGGCTTGAGGAATTGTAGCAATTGAATACCGATTTGCGATTATAACATTTACAGGCTTGAAAGATTAAAGGCTTGTTAAAATGTTTCCTAACAGTCTTAAAAAAGTATTCACACATTGAAGAAAATGGCTGCAGGTATTCAGCTAGGTAGTATCGTTAATAATATTAACACTTTATTTAGAAAGCATCAAGATCTGTTTAATAGGGTTACAAAAGGCAAACAATAAATATAGCCCCCCCAAAAATGTGCTGACGGTCACGGCAATAAGTGTAATGTGTATAGGACAGTTTGTCATAATAACATAAGGCGTCTTTAAACGGTTTTGTTGTCAATTTGCAACATGCAGGAGACCAAAGGGTGTCATAAACTAAAGCCACCTGCACCTCATGTCTAGGAGATACAAGGACAGACTGTGCTTATATGACCTATGACCCACATACCTCAACACTGGTAGCAGATCAAGGACCCATAACTAGAGGAGACTGGACCTGCTGCTGTCACTCACTGTGACATTCCCAAGCACAGCCGGGCACAGCTCCACTGTGTTCCCTGGTCATATCTCTGTGTGCTAGTAGTCAGACACATAATACAATTCCACAACTCACCGAAGCTGATAATAGACTTAGCAACTGGTGGGAGCCTATTAGTATCACTGCTAATTGTGATACGGGAGAGACACTCTGAGACCCTTTATCAGCTACTTGTCACTTCACATGATGTCAAACAAAAATGAGATTGCAATGTCTTTAACACTATCAATGGGGGTGTCCAACCTTTTCACGTGATAGCCAGGTTAGAAATGTATAGTATATATCTTTTTTTATACATATAAACAGACTTCAAATGAGAAAATAATTTTCATTATAACTCATACCAATGTCTGCTTTTCTAACTAGCTGCAGTAGGTTCACATTTAAAGGTATATGCAAGTGAGCTGTGTTATGAATGCACCTGATAGAGGGGAATTAGTAGTGTATTAAAAAAATTGTTGCGGCAGTTGCGGCCCTCAAAGTGCGTGACCAACATCGCAAACGTTTCCAACATTCGCAAGATCCACAACTATATATTTGATTCCTTTATTTGTAACACACCAACATATTCCGTAGCGCTATACAGGGGTAAGTTCAAGTCAAAAACAATAATATTAACACAATGCAAAAGAATGGAGAATTATTTTTTTTTAACTATTAGCAGCCTTAAATTACCTTTATTAATTGTAATTAAAAGTCTAAAATATATATATTATATGTTCACTATTTAAAACAGCAAGAAGTTAAAAATTACATGATTACATAAATTGCAACTGAATAGAAGTCACCTCTATAAAGCTTTTATTATTCCTAATACTGTACTGTTCTATATTTTAAAATGGTAGACTCTACGTTCACATTGTATTGAAAATTCATGTGTATTACTGATGTTAATCCAATGTTCTAATTTCCTGTTATCTACACCCGACTCGGCTTTGGACAAATACTCCAAAAAATATATGTGAATTCTGTCAATTTGAATGGCATTTAATTGAAACACTAACTGGATCCCTTTCAATATGACTCTGGAATTAAACTCATTACTACATTAGTTTAAATGTTTTACTGCTCTTCACAACTCCCCCATTTCCAGCAGCTGTGTGATCCTGTCTGCGGCTTCTTTATTGCTGCAAAGGGGTGGAGGTTTGGAAAGCCAAGGAAGACAAAAAATAGAGCATAATAAAAATCTAAGGTTTCATAGTAAGGCATAAACATAACTCAGAGTCAATGGCCAATGCAGTGCTCTAACAGAATGAGCTGGATGATTTAATTAAGCATTGATCATTAATAAAATTCATATTCAATGATTTAAAAAAGCAATAATCTGTATAAATCATACTGTTAAAGTTCAGACTCAGCTGCTGCTGGAATCCACCCAGTATAAGGTCAATAGGACTATGAGCCCTACTAAATTCCCGCAGTGGCCGCTGTACAGCCCGTATGTCTGCGGCTTGAAATTTGCTGGAGTTACAGAGCGATTAAATTAGAAAAGGCCTCAACGACATGGCGGGTAGACAAATCCGTAAACCATGCTTCTGCACGTAGCATTTCCGGGCTTTATGTCATTATGTCACTAAAATATGGAGGTTACATTTCAATCACTTACAGTTTTGACGTCCAAGTTGCAATCGGACCCGTATTCGAGAAATAATGCAATATGAAAAAATAAATAAATATAATATTCTAGTTAATATAAATTATATTATATGTATTAACACGTTGATTGCCGGGATTGATATAAGATGGAAATGAAACATGAAAAAATATATTTTTATTGCAGGTTTGCAAGCTTGAGAATATTGTGCTATTAATTTTAATACCTTTCATTGCTTCACCTGTAATTTAAAATACATGAGTTTAAACTCCTTGTGGGTCCTCTCTAGCACCCGTAGGATTTTTGGCTACATTTGCCATTTACAAGTGTGAAAACAATTGCGAGCTTGAGGACTTGTAGCAATTTAATAGCGATTTGCGATTCTAACATTTACGTGCTTGAAACCACTGTTGTTTTTCAACCTGTAACCCACAGATCGTTTGCAGGTAGCTAAAAGAGGCCAATTTAACTTTTGCAGGCTCCATTGCGGGCTTCAGAAACTAGAATTTGGCGAATTTAATAAGCCCTATGTCTATCAGTTAGCTGCTAAATTTTCAGACATAGGGCCTCATTCAAATGCTATTTAGCCAATTGAACAGAGCATATTTTTTTACAGAAGTTTGTAGTTAGTGAACTTCTATCCAAAAGCAAGGTCTTCACTAACTAAAAACTTCTGTAAAAAAAAAAAATGCTATGTGCTTATATAGAGCCCTATTCAATTGGCCAAATTGCATTTGAATGAGGCCCATAATGTTTATCACCAACACAGTGACCGCCATTGTCTGGAGATTTGTTTGTGAGGTTTCCCTCTGCAATGAGTGTTTGTTGAGGCAGCCTATGATTATATATATATATATATATATATATATATATATATATATATATATATATATATATATATATATATATATATAAAAATACTGAATATTGCTATAATAACTGATTCAATAGAAATGCAATTAATGATCAATGCATAATTTAAAGAATTAGCTCTTCTTTCTAGATATACCATTATAGTTAAAAAAATACCTTCTGACATTATCACTTTAAAAAAAAAACACTGAGGTAGGATTAAGACTCTGAAACAGATGATTATATACATAAAGTCTTTGCTCTTTGTTGGCAGTGCCCCTTTAATGGTAAATGAATAGTGCTATTTGTGCAGTATGTAGTGTGACCTTCATTCTTTTATGTTTCTTCTTCCAGTTTATCTGTACATCTCGCTGAGTATTGACATGTGTAGGTTGTATGGCCTTTGTTTTTTGGTATAGTTCCACCGGGATACCTGCAGGTTATGGAAGTGCTTCTTTGACCTTCAAACTGAGAGCATGTTAGTGCTTAGAGAGCTCACACTCTGAATGTTCTTAGAGACATGCCAGAAAGTGGGACCTCTCCAACAACAACGCACACAAATAGCAATGTAATGGTACTTGGGTATTCAGGTGGAAATGGACAGGGATTAACTGCCTGATTCTTCACTATTCTTGTCTGAAGACATGAGCAGAACAGGCAAATTCATAAGGAGTACAATGTCACAAATGCTAATAGAATATCTTATTTAGAGTATTATCTTTTGAGAAAAAATAGATAAAATGGTAAAATAAATTAACACAACTAGCAGTAGCAGACAAAAAAACATACTAGGGAAAACTTACATTAGAAGTTATTGGTAGTGATGTGATGCATGTAAACAAAGAGTCAGTTTCCAGAAGGAAATGTGAAGCTGCCGGTATGACAGGACAAGGGTTAGGTGGGCACAACATAAACAGAGAAAATAGCTTAGTGCTTTTGCAGATTTTATTCGTAGATTTTTCAATATTTCATTTTTTTAATAAAATTTTTAACTGTCATCAAAAACAAGCCAATTATATATGCCATACTGAAGGCTATAGAATCTATAACTTTCATGGAAAGTGGACACCCTTTCACCGAAATTTGTCCCAACGTATTCCAAGGCAACAAACATGCAAGGTTGTTAAAACTAACGTATATTAATACACATACACACACACATATGTCTATATATCTCTATCTATCTATCTATATTTGTTGTTGCGGAGAACCACATTCCATTGATGTCAGAGGTGAACATCGGTTGCGAATGTGTGTGAGGGCCAACCAACATGCTACAGTTGAGCAATGCACCGTCCAAATGAACCAGGGGCTTCCAGACCTGTGTCTAAAATAACAGTACAGCCAACCCTGTTGCTTATGGGGCTCTGAAGCAAATGGCTGGTCACTGAACCCATGCTGATGAGGGTTCATTGTCAGATACGGCTTTAATTTACAAGACAGTACTTCTCTTATGAGACACATTTTATGCTCTATCGACTGGACGGACGATGGCTTGTCAGACACAAAACCTCAGAGATCAATCACTCTGCAACCATTTTGAAAGAACACAATCTGATGGCGGCAGCATTACGGTCTGGGGAATGCTTTCTTGACATTGTCTTGGTCTACTCATACCTCATACCTTTCAGATCAAGTACACCCATACATGTTGACTGTCTTGCCTGGAGTGGATGGGATCTTCCAGCAGGACAATGCAACATGTCATATGGCCAGAATTGTCCGGGAATGGTTGAAGGAACAAACCAATGACTTCCAAGTACTTCCCTGGCCTCCAAATTCCCTGGACTCGATCTTTAGCATCTTACTTACTCACTACCACGCCATCTTGCTGCTGTCTGTGCTGAATATGGCGGTTATTTGAGATATTAGCTTGTGGTCGTAATAATATGACTAGGCCTGTCTATATATATATATATATATATATATATATATATTTATATATATACACACCCAGTGGGAGGAAAAAGTATTTGATCCCCTGCTGATTTTGAACGTTTGCCCCCCCCCCACTACTATATATATATATATATATATATTGTGATCGTTTGCTCCTTAGAAGTGTTGACAAGCAAGTGGAGTGTGAGTTCTTGTCAGAAGTGAAGGAGTTAAAACTTCTGAAGAACTCCTAATTGGAGCAACTCCCCTTTAAAAGCCTGGAGAGCAGACATGGAAGGGGGGTGTGGCCGGCTAGGCTCTGTGCAGGTTGTGTGCTGCTGACAAGAAGCAAGCCACAGAGAGTGGAGACTGATTCCTGTGTGGAATTGCAGTGGGCTTTGTGAGCCCTGATTTACTGGGAATGCAAGTACAGTGAAGTTTGTGAACTACCCTGTAAAGGATCGCCTCGTGACTGTTACTGGGAGAACGGGGAACACAGCAAGTCGTGTGAGCTAGCAGAGTGACTTCAGACGCAGGAGGTGAAGGTACAAGGAGGCCAAGTAAGTGAAAGGGAATTAGTGAGGATTCCCAGGCAGAGTTTGCCTTGAAGGCCTAAGCACGGTTGTAGCTGACGTTTTATGCCCCAGGGAAGAAGGGGAGTAAAAGAGAGAAGTAATACAAGTGAGTTTGTGTTATGCAAGGGTCCCTGGGGTGAAGCATACGGGAGAGACGGGCGGGCCCTATGCTTCACCCGCAACTGTGTTACAGAGAGAGGAGCTGCGTCCCACAGAGAGAGGAGCTGCGTCCCACAGAGAGAGGAGCTGCGTCCCACAGAGAGAGGAGCTGCGTCCCACAGAGCGAGGAGCTGCGTCCCACAGAGCGAGGAGCTGCGTCCCACAGAGCGAGGAGCTGCGTCCCACAGAGAGAGGAGCTGCGTCCCACAGAGCGAGGAGCTGCGTCCCACAGAGCGAGGAGCTGTGTCCCAGAGGTTGTTGAAGGTGGCGACATAATCTCATCAGTTAAGAGGCTGTTGGTTTCCTGGCCACAAGGTGGCACTCTCACCAGTAAAGGGAATATTTGTATCCTGGCCACAAGGTGGCACGATCACCAGTCTAAAGGACTACTGGTATCCTGGCCACAAGGTGGCAGTCTCCCAACTTAAAGAGACTATCTGTATCCTGGCCACAAGGTGGCAGTCTCCCAAGTAAAAGGGAATATTTGTATCCTGGCCACAAGGTGGCACTATCACAAGTTAAAGGACTGTTGGTATCCTGGCCACAAGGTGGCAGTCTCCCAAGTTAAAGGACTGTTTGTAACCTGGCCACAAGGTGGCATTCTCCCACGTCGAGGAGAAGTAGTTATTTATGTTCCGTTATTTTAAGCAGAGCTACTGCTTCAGCTGTTAATTTCTTCTTGCAAATAAACCAATTTGCTGCATTTGAAGTCGGTATCAGCCCTTTATTCAAGAAGCCACCGCTATACGCGGCCATCCTGATCACACTGGTGTCAGAAGTGGGATCGAAAAGTGTCTGTGTTGAAGAAGACAGCCCACCGTACAGCATAAATATGGAGGAGGCCCTTAAAGCTTTTATAGAAGCACAGCGGGTAATGAACAAGCAGCAGGCAGAGATGAATAGAGTGCTGGCTGCTAAGCTGGGTCAGAGCCAGGCAGAAAAGAGTGAAATGATTGCAGAGGATAGCATCCAAGCTGCAAAAGAGGAAGATAAAGGTTTTGGAGAGGTAGCGGCAAGATTTAGAGAGGCCACAGAGAAATGGCAGAGACAAATGGAAGAGGACAGGGTCCAAATGAGAAAGTCTTTAGAAGCACAGAAAGTGCAGCTGCAGCAATTGAGTTCTACAGAGAACATTGTGGGTTCAAAATAAAGCAGGATTATGAACCCTAATTGCTTTCTAAAGAAAATGACAGCTCAGGATGATGTAGAAACCTACCTCCTGAATTTTGAGAAGATTGCTACCAGGGAAGGTTGGCCTAAACCGCACTGGGCCACAGTCCTCGGTCCCTATCTGTGTGGAGAAGCACAGGAAGCGTATGGGGTTTTGCCTGAAGAAATGGCAACCAATTATTGCACCCTGAAAGAGGAGATCCTTGACCGTATAGGAGTAAGGAGAGTACAGAGAGCGCACCCCTGGAAATTTTTTGGCAGACAGGCTTACCGCTACCCAAGAGACATACTTGTTGGTCCAAGTATAGGATACAGTTTCCCTGTTAAGGGAAGGCCAACCAAACCTGACCTAGAAGTAAACAAGGAGAAAGAGAGAGTGGAAAAAGCCACCAGGTGCAGTGCCATGAGTGAGACGGCAGGAGCTGCGAGTGAGACGGCAGGAGCTGCGAGTTAGACGGCAGGAGCTGCGAGTGAGACGGCAGGAGCTGCGAGTGAGACGGCAGGAGCTGCGAGTGAGACGGCAGGAGCTGCGAGTGAGACGGCAGGAGCTGCGAGTGAGACGGCAGGAGCTGCGAGTGAGACGGCAGGAGCTGCGAGTGAAGCGGCAGGAGCTGCGAGTGAGGCTGCAGAAGGCTCCCCAGAGACCGCAGAGGGTACTGCAGAAGGCTCCCCAGAGACCGCAGAGTCGGAGAGAGTGCCCGCAGAGTCGGAGAGAGTGCCCGCAGAGTCGGAGAGAGTGCCCGCAGAGTCGGAGAGAGAGCCCGCAGAGAAGGCCGTTCCAGCCAAAGAGTTTGCTGAGAGCCCCAAAGAGATTGCTGAGAGCCCCAAAGAGATTGCTGAGAGCCCCAAAGAGATTGCTGAGAGCCCCAAAGAGATTGCTGAGAGAACAAAAGAGCCTGCTGGTGCAGATAGAAGGGCCTTAGAGGAGGAGAAACAGCGTCTTTCAAGGCTCCAAAGACAAGCCCAAGTTAAAATGAGGCCAGAGTATATCCCTGAATGGCGGAGGAAGCCTGCGTTTGAGGACTACCGAGTGTCCTACAGGAATGAGAAATTGATGCCTATTTGGGAGCCGAGGAAATGTCCCCCAAAGCCTAAGCTGCACGAATCCGTGGTGTGGGAGCGGCCGCACAGTGATAAAGAGCTGAACATCTCTCAATTTCGACAGAAGCCCCAGCGAATGCGACTGTTGACATTAGACAGTGGGGAAAGTGACAAAGAGGCTTCTAATGGAGACCAGCTAGAAAGTGTTGCTAGGCCAGTGTCCGATGTAAACACCTTAGAAAAGACTGTTCCTGTAGCAAAACTGGAGCATACTCCACTAAATGAAGCTGGACAAGCTGCACAAGCAGAAAGATTCGATGATGACTCTGATGAACCAGCCGTAGTTCCGCTGACTGAGTTTGATGCGGCTAAGCAAGAAAAGTTAGACGCTCAACGATCTATGGAAGCCTCTGTTACGGATTCATCAAAAGAACAAGGAACAGTACCTGAGAAAGGCACTGAAGAACTAATTCTTGCTGTCACTGTGACTGTGATAGAGGGGGAGAGTACTGTTACCAGTCTTGAAGAAAGATCTCCATCCTGGATTAGTGCGACAGTGACAGAGCAAGCAAAGGAATTTCAGTTGTCTAAGAACAAAGATAAACTTGAAACTGAAATAATTGTTGAAGCAGTTAAATGTAGCACAGTTTTCCAATTAGAGTCACCTGCAACAACCGATGAAACTACACCTGAGCCAGAGGAAAGTGACAGTGCCCAGAGTGTGGAAGAACAGAAGCCTGTATATCATGTCCTTCAAGCAGTTGCAGAAAGTGCAAAGCTGTCTGTAGAAGCAGTTATAGAAAATCATGATGATGCACAGGTGAGAGACACCGAAGACATGGTTGAGCTGAGCATTTGCAAGCATGTGTCCAAGAGTTTCGTTGAGGAATGTTTAATAAGCACAGCTCCACAGCTATTGGAGAGTACTCTTGAAAAAGCAGAAACTGTACAACATATAGTAGATATTATTGAAACGAATACTGAGGTCTTTGAAATGATTTGCACAACAGAAAATGTGCCAGTACTTGACGAAAAACTCATTGAAATCATCCCTGCTGATGGTAATGAAGAATTGACGTATTTGATGGAGGAGGCAGCAGAGGAAGGGGCTGCACAAAGGACTCCATTAGCAAAGGAAGTGACTTCAGAAAGCATTCATGATTTTTTCAAGCGTCGGCCAAGGCCATCTTGCGAAGGGTATGACCTGCAGCTTATTAAATCAACAAAGTATCAGCCAGGCAGTCTGGAAAGTAAGATGGACATTAGTGATAAAAAAGAAATCAAAACAAGAGACTCTGCTCCAGCAGAAGAATGTAAAGGGGATGCAAATAATACTATCCAAGCATCACAGGCTTGTACGGTCGGGGTATTAGAAGGAACTAAAGTTGGAGGAAGTAAGCCAGCCAAGAGTTCTGATGAGCCACAAATGGCTTGGCACACAGTGGATTCGGAGGACCATGTGGATAAGCCAGAGTACATTCCAAAGCCTGTAAGTGAAGATGAAGATCCTACTTGTGAAATCCAGCAGGAAATCCCGGTGCCTCTACGGGATTCTCAGACTGTTGATGAGACATCTAAATATCCTGTACCAAAACAACATAAAACAAAGTTTTCCAAGCTGGAAAAGCTCTGTGCTCTTAGGGTGGATCTCTCCTAAAGCCCTGTTTTTGCCCTGATGTTGGCTCATTTGGTAAATTGGATGAACCAAAGCAAAATACAGAACTAGAAGCTTGGAAAAAGCGTTTTCTGAAGCACTCCCTGCATAAAGCCAAACCTGTGATTGAGAGGAAAGTTAACCTAAATATCGTCCGCAAAGGGACAACGGCAGATGGAAAGGAGGAGCTAAAGGCACATGTGGTATCTGTCATTGTGTCTGCTGGAACAACTGATGAGATAATTCAGAAAAAGACAGTTGAAAAGATCCCACTTCTTAAAGCAAAGCTGCAGGAAGCAATGAAACCGCATCGTACTGAAGAGCGGCAGAAGCGCCAGGCTATGTTTAAGTTGGACAATGGAGATGGCTGAAAAGTTGAGGATGACGAGGGAAACACTGAGACTGTAGAAGAACTCCTGGGAGTTGAAGTTAATAAAAAGATTGGAAATGATGACGGGCTCGAAGAGAGTGCAACGGATATGGTTATATCTGTACCCAGACATGTGACTACAGTCCACCACGAGGCTGTTCGAGGACAGCTCTACAAAGTTAAGGGATTCACTCCTTCCCGATAAAGGCGACACACATGAAGGAGGCAAACAGACCAGTAAGGAAAGGAGAAGATGGATTTACAGGCGGCCACTATCGCAGCCTTCTACCTCAATGGGGGCGGCACTGAGCAGGAATGGTTGGCTGGGCGAAGAGTTCTTGAGTGGTGAGCGACCCTACCGGATGTTCGGCCTCTCGGCATGTCGCCCAACACCATGTTGTTGAGCTGAGGGGGAGGGTGTGTGATCGTTTGCTCCTTAGAAGTGTTGACAAGCAAGTGGAGTGTGAGTTCTTGTCAGAAGTGAAGGAGTTAAAACTTCTGAAGAACTCCTAATTGGAGCAACTCCCCTTTAAAAGCCTGGAGAGCAGACATGGAAGGGGGGTGTGGCCGGCTAGGCTCTGTGCAGGTTGTGTGCTGCTGACAAGAAGCAAGCCACAGAGAGTGGAGACTGATTCCTGTGTGGAATTGCAGTGGGCTTTGTGAGCCCTGATTTACTGGGAATGCAAGTACAGTGAAGTTTGTGAACTACCCTGTAAAGGATCGCCTCGTGACTGTTACTGGGAGAACGGGGAACACAGCAAGTCGTGTGAGCTAGCAGAGTGACTTCAGACGCAGGAGGTGAAGGTACAAGGAGGCCAAGTAAGTGAAGGGGAATTAGTGAGGATTCCCAGGCAGAGTTTGCCTTAAAGGCCTAAGCACGGTTGTAGCTGACGTTTTATGCCCCAGGGAAGAAGTGGAGTAAAAGAGAGAAGTAATACAAGTGAGTTTGTGTTATGCAAGGGTCCCTGGGGTGAAGCATACGGGAGAGACGGGCGGGCCCTATGCTTCACCCGCAACTGTGTTACAGAGAGAGGAGCTGCGTCCCACAGAGAGAGGAGCTGCATCCCACAGAGCGAGGAGCTGCGTCCCACAGAGCGAGGAGCTGCGTCCCACAGAGCGAGGAGCTGTGTCCCAGAGGTTGTTGAAGGTGGCGACATAATCTCATCAGTTAAGAGGCTGTTGGTTTCCTGGCCACAAGGTGGCACTCTCACCAGTAAAGGGAATATTTGTATCCTGGCCACAAGGTGGCACGATCACCAGTCTAAAGGACTACTGGTATCCTGGCCACAAGGTGGCAGTCTCCCAAGTAAAAGGGAATATTTGTATCCTGGCCACAAGGTGGCACTATCACAAGTTAAAGGACTGTTGGTATCCTGGCCACAAGGTGGCAGTCTCCCAAGTTAAAGGACTGTTTGTAACCTGGCCACAAGGTGGCATTCTCCCACGTCGAGGAGAAGTAGTTATTTATGTTCCGTTATTTTAAGCAGAGCTACTGCTTCAGCTGTTAATTTCTTCTTGCAAATAAACCAATTTGCTGCATTTGAAGTCGGTATCAGCCCTTTATTCAAGAAGCCACCGCTATACGCGGCCATCCTGATCACAATATATATATATTTATATATATATATATATTTATATATATCCACAACACAGCTGCATTCAGAGTTATGGAAGAGAATACATGGTAAATTAATGATAAAAAAATACACTGAATGCCTAAGCTGGCAGTGAGTGTTCCAGGATGAGTGATGTTCAAATTCAACGCAGGTGTCAATCAAGTGGTAGGTCACAGTGCAAAAGGTCAGGGGTCTAAAGCACTGGTTAGGATCCAAGGTTGAAGTTAAAAATATATATTCTTTTGAATTATTTCCAAATAATCAATTAGCTACTATTTATAGTAGGTATACCAGTTGTTTTATTTTTGGATGTCATCCTGGAACATTTTTTATGATGAGAGGGCAGATGTCACAGGAAAGTTTTAATTGCATTGAAAAAAATAAATCTTGACTTCTGGTCAGAGTCCTTATATACTTGTTGGGGGGAGGGGGTTACTGTCCTAGGTGTTGTACTTTATAATAATGAGAAAAATAATGGACATAAATACAGTGGACTATACAACCACATTCTGGCAAACCACAATTTTGGTTTGACCTGGTACACACATTGAGCAAAAACACAAAATGAACTTTGATATGCTAAGAGACAAATGGGTCAGGTATCTGACCAGCTCTGTTTGGAAGGAAAAGAAGGAGGAGCCCAAATAATGAAGCGCTACGGTAGTCCGAAATGTTCTATTGTGCTTTTAAAAGAGCATGTTTTAAAAATGACAAAGTTTGTTTGTTGAAAATAAACTATATTAATTTAATAGAACACTAAAGCAACACAAACAGATAAAATGTGTTTGATCTGTCTTTGTTTTATTAGTAGATTCAGAGAAAGTGTAAACGCTTACTTATAGAGAAACTGTTAATTACATTTTCTTATCTGATTTACATTCACAGAAATATAATACAAGCACAATATTCTTCCAGTCCAAACCATCCACAAGGCTCCTTGATTCATATGGGGAACCTTTACCTATGCTTTCTCATCGTAATATACTCTTTTAAGTACCGTAAATAATAACATGTTTTTCCACTAAGAAGGCTCTTTAAGGTATCATGAGCTTTGCATTACTTGGGCTTTAGCTTGAAGTTACATTGTAGATACACTACCAATCTTGCCAGCCAGGGGCATTTCTGCGGACAAATGTTTCCCAGGGATAGCTGTCTCAATCAGGGGACTGTCCTCTGAAGGCTGGGACCTCTGGTCAGCTTAATTTATAAAGATTTAGTACATGCTATCAGTGGGCCTTCAAGGTTTTCATTATTTTGTATCCAAGATGGAGTCAGTGAGACTTTCATGTACCTCTTTTACTACACGTAACACCTTTGTACTTCTAGCAGAACACAGACATTCACCCATTTTTGCATGATGACCATTATAAGCGCTCACACTCCTCTTATTCAAGTATATCCTGCTTGGGTGTTTCTTTCATGAAGGGCAGATTCCTTTAGAATGATCCACCTTTTATTTTATCTGAAGGTTCTTTATTGATGACACCATTAGTGAAGCCATATTTATGGTGGTGTACATACTTTGACTCCTCTTTGGTTTTCATGCACCATGATGGATTGGGTCTTTGGCTGTAAAGATAGATACAGTGATTAGATTATGTAGTTCTAAACATCCTTTCGTGATTTTACAAAAGTTGTTTTGACAAAAAATCCATTATATTAATTCAGACATATCTGTCACATTGCACCTATGGCTTTTTAAACTGTTAAATAAAATAATATCTATCATATTGTATTTAAATGCATCATAGTAATATTAAACCTTATTAAGAGCCCTATTAAATTGTCAAAATCGCAGTTACCAAAGCCCGTTAATGTAGCCTGTAAAAGTTACTGATATTCAATTGGCCTCTTTTAGCTTCCCACTAGGAGCATGTTACATTATATACAAGTGACATTACATACAATATGCTCCTAGTGATACATGCCAGTCCCACATGGCACACTGTCAGCCCCTTACCTTAGCCTTGGCATCCTCCAACAAGCAGGTCCAGTAAATATGAGATGGTGCAGATGGGATGCAGGATGGAGCACGGAGCGTCATCAGGGCGCAGTTCTCGGCGCCCTGATGACGGCGCACTGTTCTGCAGCGAGCGAAGGTCGCATGGGCTTGTAATATTAAGGCTATAGGTGATAGGACTTTAAAATAAGAGAAGTCCTGCAGTCGGGAGCGAGAGTACATAATTACAGAGAAAGAAAGGAGCAGGTCCAGTGTAGGGGCTGAGTCCAGTATAGAGGCTATAATGGAAGGAGAGATTCATTTATAAATGCAGAAGGATCGTGAAGTGATGGAAACAGCAGTATTAAGGAAAGTGCTTTGTGATTAATGATTAGGCAGCTTATATGTTGGAGTTACATCACCTCAAAAGAATGAAAAATGAAAACAAAAAAGGATATATAGTGTGAAGCACAATGAGTAATTAACCCAAATAAATTGTATTATTATAAACCTTAAAATATGTGCATTTTACAGCAAAATAATCAGGAGCTAATGGTACATAGTTAATGTTTAAACTGTGAATATGCAATCCCTCAACAATTACTAAAAAAAATGCAATATTCAGACTAATCTTCCATGCAGTGCTTGTTTTCCCAAAGTTGTACAAATCTCAAGAAAAAAACAAGAAACATGAAAAATATAGTATAGTACTGGTTATTAAAATTAAATTGCGATTCAGCAAATGGAATAGGGCTCTATTTAAGCACACAGCATATTTTTTTTTACAGAAGTTTTTAGTTAGTGAAGACCTTGCTTTTGGATAAAGGTTCACTAACTAAAACCTATTTTTTTTTATTTTTTTTTATTGCGTTTCAAAAAAAAAAAACATACAGAAGACAAGATAACATTTACAGAACAAGGCATACATAAACAGGAACACAGAAGCCTTAATATGTAACTAAGGCCACTAGATATATACGCAATTATTTAGATTTCAGTGTGGAAACATTACATAGCTGTTCGATATCTAGACACACCGTGCATATTTAGAGGGGAAAAAAAAGAAAGAAATAAAAATTAAAAAGAAAGAAAAAAGGAAAGGGGGAAATATTTTGCACTAGCTTAATGAAAACATTATTGTTCATAAGGAAACATCCTAAGTATCACATAAAAAGCTTAGAGACATTATATATACTCCATATAATTGTCCCATTTCGACCAACTAAAGTGACGGGCAAAACCCACCGATGAAATGTCATAACGATTATTCATTAATTCTCTATTTATATGAACAAGATTACGTAGTTCATAAATTGTAGGAATCGTGGGTTGCTTCCAATATTTAACCAAGAGATACTTGGCTACCAAAAGAATGTGGCATATCAGGTATCTATCTATGGGAGGTAATTTCTCTATATTCATGTGAAGAATTGCTTCTTGGGGAGATAGGGAAAATTGTTTATCAAGCAATTTGGATATTAGTTGGGAAATATCTAGCCACCACTTCTGTAATTTAATACAGTCCCACCAGATATGATAATCAGTACCTCTTGAGCCACATAGTTTCCAGCAGCGATCTGTTACCTCTGGGTTAATTTTCCCAATTTTAACTGGTGTAAGATGCCATCTGTGGATGATTTTAAAATACAACTCTGGATATGATGCGTTAACAGAGGATTTTTTTGTGGTTTTAAGGATATTCCTCCAACTTGTGACTTCCAGACTGATCCCTAGATCCATTTCCCAACCTTTAATCCCTAAGCTTTTAGTAAAGGGGATGAGGTCATCTATAATACTACCACATTTTGATATGATATGTGTCATTTTTCCCTTTAAGATGAGTTCTTCCAATTTTGTCGGAGTATTCGCCCCGGATAAAGTATAGCCTTTTGCCAGCAAGTTTTGCTTGAGACTGACATAATTTAACCAATTTCGTTTTTTTTAACTTCGGATTTTGCTGTAGTGCTTGTAAAGTAAGGAGATTGCCATTATTATATAGATGAGAAATATTTCTAAGACCCTGATCAAGTAACAGTTTTATTATTGGACATTGTGCCTTAGGTTTTATGATTTCTAAAGGAGCCGCCATTGAAGGTATATTTAGTATTTGCATCTTTTGTCTGAATTTATACCAACGTTTTAAAATAGCATGAAGATTTTTAGGGAGGTTGCTAATCGTAATTTTGGTATATGCAGGGAGCCAGAGCAGTAGTTGAATAGGGAGATCCTCCATCAATGCTTCTTCCAAGATCAGCCATCTAGGCTTATCATTGGTGATATTCCAACAGATGAGTTGGGCCCAGATTATTTTATGGTGAATGTCTTTTAGACATGGTGCATTTAGACCCCCTTTAATACATTTTTTATATGTTATATTTTTCTGGATCCTTGGTTTTTTTGATAAATATAAGAATTTGTCTAATTGGTCCTGAATACACTTCAAATAGCTGTTAGCTAAAATATCAGGTATAGATCGCATATAATATGTAATTTTGGGGAGTATATTCATGTTGATTGAGGCTATTCTTGCAGACCACGAGAGATTATAGTGACTCCATACCGTTAGTGTGGGTCTAATTCGCTTCATCACCTCGTTAATAATGTCTTTGAGAATTTTGTCCACACAAAAAGAGAATCTTATACCTAAATGAACTATATATTTGGAGTCCCAATTAAAACTAAAGACTTCCCTTAATTTATTTTTAATTTCGGTTGTTATTCCTTTTGTTAATGTGTCTGATTTTGAGTGGTTGATTTTAAAATAAGATAACCTGCCAAACTCCTCGACTATTTCTTGGAGTTTATAGCAGGCGTATAGTGGATTTGTTACGGTTATTATGATATCGTCTGCATAGGCCATATATTTAAACTCTTCTTTACCTATACAGATTCCTTTAATATCCTTACACTGTCGTAAGTATATTGCCAATGGTTCCATAAATAATATAAATAGAAGCAGGGATAGAGGGCATCCCTGACAGGTACCATTCCCGATACTAAATTGTTTTGATTCAAATTCCGGATTCACATCTCGTGAAAAGGAGTTTCTATAGAGGGCTTTAACAGACATAGAAGCGAATTCCCCCAGACCAAATCTCAGCAATACACACTGTAAGAATTCCCAGTTAACTCTATCAAAGGCTTTTTCAGCATCTAGTGATAGAAACATTACCGGTATGTCTTTATCTCTAATGTAAGATAATAGGTTCAAAAGTCTTCTTGAGTTATCTGATGACTGACGTCCAGGAATAAACCCGGATTGATCTGGGTGGATCAAATTTACTATAATGTTCTTTAGTCTATTTGCAAGGATTTTAGAATACAGTTTCACATCTATGTTTATTAAAGATATTGGTCTGTAACTACTGCATTCTTCAGGATTCTTCCCTTCCTTTAAAATATTTATTATTTTAGTCTCAGTCATTTCTAGCGGGATATACCCTGATTGTTTAATTTCATTGAATAAGCTATACAAGACCGGTTTAAGTTCTGACTGAAAAATCTTGTAGAACAGATAGTCAAAACCATCCGGACCAGGGGCTTTATTTGTTTTACCAGAGTTTATTACTTTAATAATTTCCTCGCCCGAGATTTCCCTGTTTAGATCTATCGATTCTTGGTCCGAAATCCTAGGGAATTTGATCTTATCTAGGAAGATATTGATATCTATCTTGTCTGGTTTTACAAAATTGATATCCTTATCTAGGTTATATAATTGCTCATAGAACTCCCGAAAGAGCTCGCTGATTTTGTCAGGTTTCATATGAGCGTTTTTCTTATCATCTAATATGTTTGTGATCCTGTTATTATTACGTTGTTTCTTTAGCCTATTTGCAAGAATTTTGCCAGTTTTATTCCCATATAGAAATTTAGATTGTTGTACTCTCCAAAGAAGGTTATCTGCCTGAGTTTGTAGAATGTGGTTTATTTGGTTGTTTACAGCTATTATTTCTTGACCCAGAACTGTATTTGGGCTCTTTTTATTGAGCTGGTGTAATTTCTCTAGTTCGATATATAGAGTTTTAAGGGGTTTTCCCCTTTGCTTATTTACGTTTGCCATCCGAGAAATTAGGATACCCCTGATATAGGCTTTATAGGAACACCATAGTGTCTTACTGGAGGTCACGGAGTCTTTGTTTATTTCAAAAATTCTAAAGTATCCTTTTTCACTGCATTAAGATTATCTGTATGTTTGAATAGTATTGGATTAATTTTCCATCTTTTTGTTACTTTTACAGCCGGGGAGACCTCTAGGTTAATACTGTTCATACTATGGTCTGACCACGGTGTTAAAATAATATCTGACTTCTCTATCATTTTTAGGGTATATACATCAGTAAATATATAGTCTATCCGTGACAAGGATTTATATTGATTCGAGAAAAATGTATAATCTTTACAATTAGGGTGTAAAACCCGCCAAATGTCATATAATTCAAAATCATTTATAATATTAGAGAAGTCTAGGGCAGTTTTTATTTCTGTGGCTTCCGATTTTATCTTGTGGCCTCTCTGTTTATCCATCTTTGAATCCCTAATCATGTTAAAATCACCACATAGAATAATATTCCCTCTCTTTAGTTTATATAGATCTTTCAGGAACGTCTTTAAATACCTAATCTGGTTTCTGTTTGGCAAATATACATTAGCAACAGTTAGTAAAGAATTGTTCCCATACCCCGACCAAATTATAAATCTCCCTAGAGGATCTATTTTTGAGAATAATTCCGAGACTTTTAGGTTTTTATTAAAGAAAATAGAAACTCCCTTAGATTTACTTTTAAAGGTTGAATGTATATTAAAGGGGTATTGTCTTTCAGACAGATACTTAATAGAATCCTTCTTCAGGTGAGTCTCCTGAAGGCATATTATATCTGCTTTGATTTTACTATAGTTTAAAAAGGCAATTTTCCTTTTAGTCGGTGAGTTTAATCCATTTACATTATGGGAAATTATTTTTATTCCTTTAGTCATTGTCCCGACTTATGAGCTTGATTTTTATATTTAGTGTTTCCCAGCATCTAGAAATGTCCCACACTACAACATTTTTTTTAACATACATCCCATACCCACGACGGATATACAGTGGTCTGTGGAATCTATATTTGTTCTCACAAACCCTCATATCTCCCCTCCAGGAATGGGAACACAAACAACATATAACATTAATATTTACAAAGCAACTACCTGATGGTAGAAAATGGCCGGACGTAGTCCCCATATCAAAATGAGGACAATGGCGGGGATATATGGGCATTTTGATTACTCTGAAGTTTTTAACATGATTTTACCAGTATTAGATTCAGAATATTCTTTGACATGCCTGATTTTAGATAGCTCAACCATTTTATCTAATGTTTTCTGATGGTGGAGGGATGGGGCAAATTAGACTTACAGAACCATTACATTTCATGACTCGTAATAGAAAAAAAAAAAAAAAAAAAAAGAGAGCCAGAGAGAAAAAAGCTTAGCCATTTACTTTCTCCCTATTTTTTTTTTTTTTCCCTTCATCTCCCTTTTTTCACATTTGTTTATTTCTCCCAGCTCCTTCCCGGCCTCCTTCATTCTTCCGTTTAGAATAAATAAGATTGTTGAGGCTAGTGATTTCCTAACCAATAAGAAATGATAATATATCAAAGATAGAAGATAAAGAGGGGGGGGGGGAGGGAGAAATTCGCATAGTCATTATCACTGCTCACAACTGGTCCACTTAAATGGGACCAAGTCCTGGTATACAACCTACGGTATACTCTTGCTATTTCCACTTACTTGTGGTCCCCAAATCTCCCCACACCTGTCCACCCATTTAGGAGCATTTCTAATTATACCATTTAACACCAGGAGCCAATACTATTTCCCAAAAAGTTTCATATAACTTTCGCCCTCCTACATCTCCTCTCCCCAAATAAACATAAGGGAAAGGGGAGAGGCGACCCGGGGTGAAACGGAGGAAGAACATACTTCCACCCCCCGCCCCGGCCCCGGCGCCCGCCCCCCCAGCCCCCCCCCCCCCCCAATCTCCTATTTTTTTTGCCATGTAAGCTCACTGGAAGTTAGATTCGGCTGGCCAACCTCTAAATCACGGGGAATAATTTCAAATTCCATGTTTGTAACATTTTTACCCCCTCCTGGACAGATGTTATCCTGTGCCACTTAGAATCTTTATAAACAGATAAGCCTACTGGAGATGACCATTTATATCTTACTTCTTTTTGTCTTAAGACCTGGGTAATATCCCTGAATTCTCGTCTTTTAGATAAAGTATAAACCGACAGGTCTGCAAATATTTTTAGATTTTCATAAGGGGACGAGAATCTTTGCTTAATAAAGGCCACCTTCATAATCTCATCTTTATATGAACGATAGTGAACTCTTGCTATGACATCTCTAGGAATAGATTTATCTAGATGTTTCACCAATGGAATTCTATGAATAACATCAATAGTAGTCTCATTAAGTGTGAAATTTGGGACCAGGGTCACCAAAAAATTCTCCACATAAGATTTCAAGTTACAGTCTAGTATGGTTTCCGGGATGCCTCTCAGGCGGAGATTGTTCATTCTGCTACGATCTTCAATAGAGGATATCTTATTTGTTAAATCCTCAATTCTATTTTCTAATAGCTTTGTGTATTTAAGCAGATTATTATTGTCCGTGATTAAGTTGTCACATATATCTTCGACGGATTCCACTCTCTGGTTCACTTCTTTGATCAATACTGAGTTGTTTGAAAAAAAATTTGTCAACTCTGTAGCATATCTTGCATTTTGGAGCAGGTGAGGATTTCTTCTTCTTCCACCCCCGAGTTTTCCAATCTAGAAGTCTGTGACGCTTTGTCTGGTGACTCAGTTATTGGTGAGCTAGATATAGTACGTTCTGTTTGAATAGTCGAGCCAGAACCCTTATATCTTGGTGAAAACATTAGTGGTGTCTTTGGTGGCTCGTTTTTGGCTTTGTCCCTTGATTTCAATTTCATTGGCATGTTTGTATGAGATATTAATCCCAAGTTTCGACTTATAAGTATAAATTAGGTATAGTATTTCACAGGTGAACCACGTGCTTTGTCCTACACGGTACAGACTTGCTCACAGCATATGTGGTGATAAAGTTATGTATACTACTTTGAGAAGAAAAAAAAAAAAAAAAACAACAACGGGGGACAGGAGAAGGGAGCGTGGGGGTCAGAGACCTAGAGCTTTGTCCATATATACACCAATATATGCAAGTATATGTATTTCTTCAGTATACTAATATACCATCTGTTTACTCAACGTATAGATTCCGTATTGTAAGTATTTGTCCATTGGGGAGTCACACTTATCCCCCCCTGCACCAAATACCCAGACAACGTTGTATGGCCAGGCCCCCCTACCACCAAATCTGGCCCCCCTACCACTAAATCATTAATTGATCTTGGCTAAATATCTCACACTTGGTGGGAAGCCAGAGCGCCTGATGTTACAGTTTATAAGGTGGTAGTTTGCTCAATAAACCTTCTTGACAGCCCTGCCAGGACTTATTTCATATAATTTATATACCCATGTGTCTTCCCCCCAACGGATATAAATTGACTCACTTTAGGGTTGTAGTCTCCCGTTGGGATACAGGTGCTGGGAGGCAGGTGTCAACCGTATGCTCCAGGAATCAACTACCTTCCTCCTCTCTATATGCAGCTTCCGCTCATATCACTTCTGTGCTGCTTATAGTAGCAGGGGCAGCCCACGATTGCCCAGGGTGCAAAGAGCCACTTGCCCAGGATGCAAAGAGCAAAGAGCAAGGAAGGGTCCACCGCGGCGTGATGCGCCAATCTCCAATCGCGATCACAGCCTCAGCATCCTCACTCTGTGTTGTGGCGCTGATTTCAGGGAACGCCGTCCGTCAAAGAATGCCGTCTTGGGGAGGTGCAGAGGTGCAGAGGTACAGTCAGCATACCAAGCGGCCGCCCAGGGCGCACCGATGGGAGTAACGGTCGCTCCAGAACTCTCCGGTGTGCCAACTGTGACTTTCGTGGGTTAACGGGACTATCGTGGGTTAGAGGGAGTAGGAGAGGTGAGCGCTTGCTTGTTAGAAAGCCATCACCCCCGCCGTCCGCACGTCACGTTACGTTAACGCACTGACCATTTCCGGCTGCCTCCAAGATGAGGTAACATTGGACCTGACTGTTGTACTTTTATTTCTATAGTGCAGTGGGCCCCCACACCAGCCCCCTGGCTCCTTGGATCACTAACTAAAAATTCTGTAAAAAAATATGCTCTGTGCTTATATAGAGCCCTATTCAATTGGCTGGATCGCAATTTAATAAGGCCGTATGTATAAAAATACTACACTATATAGAGGTAACAACTGTCACAATTACTGTAGTTAATCTCATTATTCGTTGTTCCTACTTGACAATAAAGGTAAGCTCACATATAAGCAGAGGTATTATAACACAAGAAAGGAAAAATAGCAATTCCAGTTATTGATCACAGTATACCAAAAATACTGATTTAATGATTAATTCTCTATTATTGTAGACTACATTAATCCTATATCATAACTAGCACAGTTGAAGTAAATTAATCCATTTCCAATTTCCAAGTAAAAGTTAAAAGTTTAACAGAAACAAAAATAGTAGTTCCCACTACAGGATAAATGCATTTAATACAGTTAATAAAAGACAACAGTTAAAAGAACAGTTAATAAACAACTAAAGATAATTTTGCAGTAAAAATGTTTTGGCAGATTGATACAAAAAATCACTCCTATTACATGAGGAGCACAAATCAGTTGCTGCTAAATTGTTCTATAAATACGAATGTACTGCACTGTACTTCTGGTAATAAGCAACTCTCACTTTATTCATGTATTAGTATTATATAGTTATATGCTGAATTCAATGTAACATATAAAAAGGTATGCAACATGAGATTACTGAAAGGGGTGCAAATTAAAACATTAAATATATATTATGTATATACTAGCGACTAATATAATAGTTTCAATAATTTCTATCATTCATTTGCAAAATGTTTTAAATACTACAAATGTTTTCTGTATTATCTATATTTTTGTGATCTACCGTATATTTTGAAAAAATGTACCTTAAAATGAGACAGAGGCAGGATAGACCTCTTGCATGGTACAGAGAAGACAAGAGCATTAGGAATCATAAGATGTATTATATTTTTTTAATATAAAGTAGGCAAACATAGTTAAGAATTAACTAGGAAAATAAAAACTCTTCTTCAAAATTTGTTCTGTTCACTAGGCTAAGGCAGATGAATTACAGTATCTATTTCTGGTTGTATTGGGGTTATTTTTCTTAACAATGTTTATTTTTATGCACAAAATATTTTCAGATGCATAAAACATGCTCTTTTGAATGCATGATAGAACATTTGAAAAACACTGTCCCTTTAACCAATTGCTTGGAGGCAAGTAAATATATACATACTAACTACTTGACCGTCAAAAATGGCGGGAATAAAATTGTAAGCCTGGCACCCAACGTGAGCACCATCGGCGCTCATTGTGAGCTCCCCGATGAGCGCCGTCGGTCTCTCCCCCTGTCTACTTCCTCCTTTGTGTCTCATTTCCACCCTCCTCTCCCTCCCTTGTATCTCCTTTCCCATCCTCACCCTCCCTTGTGTGTGCTTTCCCCCCTTCTCTCCCTCCCTTGTGTATGCTTTCCCCATCCTTTCCCTCCCTTGTGTCTAATTTTCCCCCTCCCTCCCTTGTGACTCATTTACCCCCCCTCTCCCTCCCCTGTGTCTCTTGTCCCTGTGTCTCTTCCCCCTTCTCCTCCTCCCAGCCTGTGTCTCTTCCCCTTTCCCTCCCTTGAGTCTCCTTCACCCTTTTCCTCCCTTGTGTCTCCTTCCACCCCTCTCCATGCCCTGTGTCTCCTTCTCCCTATCCCTCAACTGTGTCTCCTTACACCCTTCCCTGTGTCTCCTTCCCCCTTTCCCTCCCCTGTCTCCTTCACCCCTTCCCTGTGTCTCCTTTCCCCCTCTCTCTCCCCTGTAACTCCTTTCCACCCTCCATCTCTCCTGTGCCTCCTTTGCCGCTCTCCCTCCATCCCCTCCCTCCCTTGTGTCTCCGACCCCCTCCTCTCCCTTTCTTGTCTCCTTTCCCCCCTCCTCTCCCTCACTTGTCTCCTTACCCCTTCCCCTGTGTCCCGTACCTGGATGCGACCTGCCAGCAGCACCGCACTCACTTCCTCTGCGGCTCCTGTTGTCTGGCCGGAACTACTTTCTGGAGCAAGCCGCGCATTGCTCATTTGCAACCTGGCTGCAAGATGCACGGCTTGATCCAGAAAGTTCTGGAGGATGGGATCTGCAGAGGAGAAGACGGAGTGCTGCGCTGCTGGCAGGATTGCATCCAGGTACGTGCTTGAGCTACTACTGGCAGGAATCAGGTACTGTGGGTGAGCACTGGCAGGAATGGGTGATGCAAGCCTGGCAGGAATGGGTGAAGCGAGCCCTGGGGGTGCACTGGCAGGAACGGGTGATGCGAGCCCTGCGGGTGCACTGGCAGGAACGGGTGATGCGAGCCCTGGGGGCCTTGTGATGAGCGCCTCTGGCCCTCATCTCTAGCCGTGCAATGAACGCCTCTGGCGTTCATTGCAGCCCCTGTTAGGTGTTGGTAACGGCACAGGCCTAACTGCTCGCCTCGCTTCACAAGGCTCGCAGTTGCTTCCCTCGCTTTGCAAAATACAAATTTACAAGATTGCTTCTATAATAAGGGTTTGACTTACAACTGTTCAGTATATGACCATTGTTCAGGAACAAATAAGTGTGGGGTTCACTTGTCGTGTGCTGGAATCATGACTAAGTGACCAAAGGCTTGATTGCATGGCTCCTCGAGGAAAAATCCAACCAAAGTCCTAATGTAGCTATTACATGCTGCCCGTAACAACCCCTTACTCTGTCCTAAGGGTGTTTCTAACAAAAATGCGATTACATAGCTCCTGCAAGAAATCTAGCCGAATCATACGTGTTATCTTAAAAGACCTGTGGGCTCTCACAGAGGACCTAAACCCTATGTGTAAACTGAACCACCTGTAGGGACCCCCATGGAGATAGGTTTGTATACCATAGGTGTCCACAGGGAACCCCATGGAAGGACTTTTTTTACCATACATGGGAAACCCTACGCATTATATTATGCATTGGGGGCATGGAGGCCTGTAGTAACCCCATGAGAAATAGTGATAATGTTCTATGGGGTCCATTGGGACCCCCATAGGGCACTTAGAATATATCTAGTGTATGTGGGGAAATTTTAGGAGTTAGAGTGGCTCCACACCGAAAAGCAAAAGGGTGGTTAATTGGGGGCCTAATGGTCCCCAGGTGTTAGAGTGTCCTCTTATTTTATGATAGAAGAGTAGCAGGTATATTTATCCCATATTTTTATTGATATTTAACCCCTTCTCTGCAATGGGATGGGGGTAGATAGATAGATAGATAGATATGGATAGGAAAATGTTAGGTCTAGTGTAGTATGTTATGTGGTGTTATATGTAAGATGTGAAGCAAGCACACGTTAAAGCTACAGAGCTATGGGCAATACTGCCTGGGTGCAAGTCAATACATTTTATGGGAGTTCTTTTCTGGGAGCCATGTAATTGCTCCACAAACTTGTAAAAACTCTGTTAGGGCTGAGGCAGCCTTACAGGAATTTCTAAATCCAACACTTTGTGTTAATGTTTAATAATTGTGTAACACCAATTAAATAATTAGTGAATTTTTTTGCACATACAAAAACTACAAGTTCTCAATGATAAATGATAATGCATTTCATTAAATAGAATAACTTGTTATTTATAAAGCACTATAATAAGCAAAATACAGTGGGTATTGTAAATAATATCAAGAGAACAAATCCTAAGGTTTATTTAAATACAAAACATTATACAATGAAAAAATAAATTATGCAACCTGATGCAATGGGGTGGATGTTGCTGGTCTCGAGAGCTTACAATCTAAGGGTACCTAATATTATGCTTTTAACTATTTATAGAAAGTCTCATTGCAATAAGTACAGCAGGACAGTATATTATTTAGCCTGTGGTTGTATATTTCCTGAAAAGCTCATGTTTCTTAGACAAGACCAGACAGCCTGTGTGTGCTATCACTGCAGCTAGTGAGCGCAGACTTATCACCTTTAGCCGACTGCTCGCACAGCATGTGGTTAGGCTGAGGCACGATAGACTATTCATGATGGCAATGCAACTAAAGCTAAAATATTTGGAATATTCCACTTATATCTTTACTTACAAAATGTTCTAGAACAAATTGTTTTTCACGCATTTTATCACCTTCTTAAAAGGACATAGAATACAATTTGTTTTTATGTTTTTAAAATTCCATGCTTTAAACATTACCAAAGTTGTGTTTTATACGATAAGAATATTCAGTACAATCTGGTTAAACTTCACTGAAAATGCACAGAGCATAAATACTTCTACCAATGTACAGGGGAGTATGACTCATACATCTATAATACTGCCCATTGTCACATAAGGGCAAGTCCCAAAATAAGTTAAATATTTGAATAATGTTTTGTTTTTGCTTTGAGCGCTTTATCTGAAAAACAAAAACACACAGTGGTACATTATCAAATAGCCTCTTTCAGATTCAACAAAGAAAAACAATCCTTCAAATGTCTATGTTATATTCTAAGGGCCTCATTCTATTATCGGCCGCAGCCGCTGCGGGGCCGCAAGGACCGGCCGCAAGCTATTCGGCTATTCTATTCCCTTACGGCCGGGGATTCCGGCAGGCTTGCGGCCGGTGCCTTGCTATCTCTTGCGGCCGCTCGCGCCGGAGGAAAGCCTTTGATCTAAAACGGCCGCAAGAGATTTGCAATTCAATTGCTCCGGGAAACCTCTCTGCAAGGCTAAAAACGAGCCGCAGTTACTTGCAGGAAAAAGGTCTCGCTAGCACCAATTAAGCACATAAAATAGCTCAAATAAAGCCATCCTGCACTTTGAGAAGACTATAAAGGGATTTTAGGTGTTAGAAAAAATAGCACATAATTATCCTATACTTAAATCCGTAAAATATTTTATTTTTAATATCCGTAAAATATCCATGTAAAAAGTCCAGAGTGCTTGGAGCACCTCAGACCCGCCCACGCCGCAGCCGGAAAATAAAGAGTTAATTTGAACTCGGGTTTGGGCAGATGTGCAAGCTTGAGAGTGGGTTCCTTTTAATCCTCATGTCCCCCAATATGATCCCTAGCATTTACAGAGCTGTACAGTGCAGGGTTGAATTTATTTTTCAGTTTTTAGATTTCACAGATTACGGCCGGTTCCAAGATATGCGGCCGGCCGTAAAAGGAGATCCTTGCGGGGCCGTATAATAGAATCGCGAGTTAACTGAACCCTCGCAAGGAATCGCAGCCTTACGGCCGATTTACGGCCGCTAATAGAATGAGGCCCTGGGTATTGAATACTATCTTACAGTATTTTAGTTTGGGTTACAGCAACCTTTGAAACTTGTATTATTTAATTCCTTGTGCAGTAGCATTTTGCCTTATGGTCTTTTGAATACCTAAATATGATATAGAAACATTTTAGAAAATAAAATAAACACAGACTTTTTGTATTGAAAATTTAAATGCAAAGGGCCTCATTCTATTACCGGCCTTAAATCCTCTGTAAGGCTGCGATTCCTTGCGGGGGTTCTGTTAACTCGCAATTCTATTATACGGCCCCGCAAGGAACTCCTCTCAATGCCGGCCGCATATCTTGAAACCGGCCGTAAGCTCTGAAATTTAAAAACGCAAAAATAAATTCAAGCCTGCACTGTACAGCTCTGTAAATGCTAGGGATCATATTGGGGGACATGAGGATTAAATGTAACCCCCTCTCAAGCTTGCACATCTGCCCAAACCCGAGTTCAAATTAACTGTTTATTTTCCGGCTGCGGCGTGGGCGTGTCTGAGGTGCTCCAAGCACTCTGGACTTTTTACATGTATATTTTACGTATATTAAAAATAAAATATTTTACGGATTTGAGTATAGGGTAATTATGTGCTATTTTTTCTAACACCGAATATCACTTTATAGTCTTCTCAAAGTGCAGGATGGCTTTATTTGAGCAATTTTATGTGCTTAATTGGTGCTAGCGGGACCTGTTTGCTGCAAGTAAGCTGCGGCTCGTTTTTAGCCTTGCAGACAGGGTTCCCGGTGCAATAGAATCGCAACCAGGCTTTTCTTACGGCCGATTTCCTTGCGGACGTTTTAGATCAAAGGCTTTCCTTGGCCGCAAGAGATAGCAAGGCACCGGCCGCAAGCCTGCCGGAGTCCCCGGCCGGAGGGGAATAGAATAGCCGGAAAGCTTGCGGCCGGTCATTGCGGCCCCGCAGAGGCTGCGGTCGTAATAGAATGAGGCTCAAATTCTTTACTGGAGGAATTTTCTTTTCTTATTATGAGCCCGATTCAAGTAGAAGCCCGCATCTCGCGATATATATATATGGGCCTTATTCAAATGCTAACTTTTTGGCATAAGTAGCCGCAAGGGGAGGCCACAAGCTACTTAGCTATTCAAATCGCGTAAGTTTGCGGCCTCCTGTAGGGTTACGAGCCTCGAGCTGCGATCCCTTGCAAATTGATCAATCCTAGCTTACTTCCGTCAAAGCCTTTAAATGGCTAAAATTGGACCACAGCTTATTTACACCAAAGAGGTCCCGCAAGGCTCTTACTTACAAAAAGTAGCACCAATTAAGCCAAATATAAAATATAAAATGTAAATTTATTGGAAGTGAAAGTGATTTTAGGTCTTAGAATTAACAGCATAACATTCCCTTACCCTCAAATTGGCAAATAAAAAAAGTGTATTTTTCTATGTTAAATTTTCGTTGTAAAGTCCTACAGGCTTCAACCTCCGAGCCCCTAGAACATTTGAGTCCAACCTCTGGGCTTGTATGTTGAAGCCTGTAGGATTTTATGACAGAAATTTAACATGAAATAAAGTAGTTATTTATGCCGATTTGTGAGTTTGAGAATATTGTGCTATTAATTCTAAGACCTAACATCACTTTCTCTTTTAATAAAAGTACAGGATGGCTTCTTTATTTGCTTATGAAGGGCTACATTTTGAAATTAAGACCTTGAATGACCTTCAGGCCTATAACTCGTTATCTGCGTACGCAAGCCCGTAACTCGTGGTTCAAGCCCACAAACTCGGCGCACTGTAAATGCAAATATAAATTCACCACAACACTGTTAAGCACTGTAAATGATGGGGTACACAGTGGGTGACATGAGGATTAAAGGCACAACATTCTCAAGCTGGCACATCGCCAAAATACAATACTTTATTTCACGTCTAATTTCTGTCCAAGCCCGTAACTCATTATTCAAGTCCGTCGGATTTTGGACATAAATTATTAAACGTGAAATCAAGTATTGTATTGCGGCGATGTGCCAGCTTGAGAATGTATGTCCCTTTAATCCTTGTACCACATTATTTACAGTGCTTTACAGTGCTGTCTTGCATTTATATTTGCATTTACATTTCTACAATGTTTGTGGCCTTGAAACCCGAGTTACGGCCTTGCGTCCGCGATCCTGTTCAAGCACGGAAGTGCTTACGGCCGATAACATGGTTTGCGATTAGCCGCAAAGGGGGCGTCCTTGCGGCGGTGCCCAATTGAATAGCAGCGTAGACGTATCACTACGCTGGGCTGTAACCCGATCGCAAGGAATTGCACACTTGCCGCCGATTTACGGCCCAGATATGAATGAGGCCCTAAGTGAGCAGACAAAGACATAAATAATTTTATTTTAAATATATAAATGAATAAATACTACCACTGGTCCATATTCACCCGTCGTTGCAAGTGAGCCCTACGCTCCAGAAGCCGATTTAAAAAAAAAGTAAAAGTCACGTACACTTCTTATTGTGCTTATGTGCTAATTTAGAAGCAGTGCAGTGGGTTTCCTGCACGTTACCAAAGCAATTCAGGACTGCTTGTTCACAATGACTATGCAACAAAAAGGTTTTTTTTTGGTTGAATATTTCACAACAAGCCAAGGCCTGCAGCTCTAATTATACTTATAATGTAACATGTCTTTGTACAAATTGCTGTTTCACCGGCTTTCATTGCTAAAGATATAAAACCAGTAGGATGTGAAAAAATATGGGCCCTATTAAATTCCGGAAGATACAGAGCGATTAAATAAAAAATGGCTGCAACTTCATGTCTGGTATCCAAATCTGTAAACCATGCTTCGGTACGTAGCATTTCCGGGCGTGAACATGCTAAATTATTCCAACCCGTAGTTACAGGTTTAGATGGAGCCAATAGTAAAAGAGACCATCATCATTATGTCACTAAAACATGGAGGTTACATTTCAATCACTTACGTTTTTGAAGTCCAAGTTGCGATCGGACCGCATTCCAGAAATAATGCAATATGAAAAAATCAATAAACATAATATTCTAGTCCATGCGAGTTCTATTATATGTATTAACACACTGATTGCCGGGATCAATATAACACGGAAATTAAACATAAAACATTGTAAAAAAAGTTACTTTTGTGGGCTCCTTTACAGGCTTCAGGGACTACAATTTGGTGAATTAAATAGGGCCCTATGTGCAACTTTGTAGATCTCTTAGAATACTGCGTCCAAAGGGTTATTAATAAATTAAAAACAATTTCAATGGATGGTGACTAAAATCGTGTATTGTCTAAAAGACAAATATGTATAAACTAAAGGAGAGACGGGTGGCATGATATGATCTTTCAGATAGATCAAATAAGTTCTGTATAGAGCTCTCTCTCAGAAACAAAGGAACGCAAGAGCAAGAGACCATGAATTGGAAGTTGAGGGATGGACGATTTTAGAGGAATATGTAAAATAACCACATTATAAGTAGGAAGGTAAATAGGTAGAACAGGCTGATGTGGCAATGATACAGTGAAATAATTCAAGCATAGATTACAGACATTAAAGATTTTCTAAGCCAAGCTTTTTAGATTGATAAATGGGGAGACAAGATAGACCTATTGTCTAAATAGTATTTTATAGTTAATTTAAGCCAGTGCATCCTTAAAATAAAACCTTTAATAACTCTGATACAGGGCAATTCTGCTTGACATTGTAATGCTATGCCAGCTTGATCACGGAACATTCTTTATTTGCAGGAGGCGTGTGCTTTAAGTGGAGGTATACATGGCCTTTACAATAAAGAGAGCAATCCTAGTCATGTGAAATCACTCTTCCATTGAGAACACGCATGTACAAAAATATATATCTATATATAAAGAGGTGAACAAAAATATCTAACACATAGGATCCAGGAAAGTTTTATTTAGAGAGGTTGTTTGAAGGAGCCCAGGACGTAATCCTTTCATTATACCTTGAAAAAATATTTAGGGTAGAAATACAAATCCAAGTAATCCTGGCTGTAACATATATAAAACACATATGCACTTAGGGTAATATGAAATGCTGTCGTCAGAGGCACCATAAAAACATGTCACACATATCATTTGTGGATGGATCAGAAAGGCCAACAGCTAAAATAAGTTTAATCTTCAATGTTAATTTACTTTAGAAAAATGTACTAAAAAAAAACCAAAACATTCAATTAAAAAAAGTATTGTAGTACTGCACTGATAACTTCAGGTAGCCTGCTGTCTCCTGAAAATGTGCTGCCCTAGGCCTGGGTATATTCGTCTAGGCAAGATCACATCTCTGATTGCACTGACAACCAGTGTTTATTTTTACTGATATCTCCAAAAAAAACTACATATAAACAACAACTATTTTACTGATTATTTTTAAATGTGGTTACATTATCAGAGAAAGGCAGACCTGAGTATCCTTGATGACAGTGCAATAAAAACTATAATATTTTGAATATTTCATTTCAAGCTGAGGCCTGTAGCTCCAATTACCATTTTATGGCTTAAAATGTCTTATCATGGTAATGATTTTCTCATTATGTGGTAAAAACATCTAGCAGTTTTCTATTTAGGAAAGTAAAGTAGAAATATTATTTACACTACTTTTGGAGTTTTTGTGCCACTGTTCCATTCAGATTTCTAGGTAGTCACCATGATTTCTGCAGGATTTAAATGCAAGATTGTACACTAATACACGTTTAATTTTGGTTACCAGATGCATTTTTTTTGTTTAAAAGTGTCTAATGAGAATTGAAAAAGGGGAGAAACAGTAATAAGAGCGCTACAAACAAATAATGCTGTTAAAAACACTGCTACAATGTTGTAAAAGTGAAATCAAGCAGATTACCAGTGTAAATTGTAGTTAATGATTAACAATAAAATATTTAAAGACATAACATTTAATGTAGCTTTTAAAACTGACTTTTGAAATTGTCATTGAACTTTTCAGCAGGTCCGTTTCACTCTGGTGTCCAAGAATTGAAAGAGGAGCTGCACAGAAGACTATTTTTTTCTGACAAGTGTAGGTTTGCCTATTAAAGGAAAGTAGGCAAGTAAAGTATGTTTTTAGGACTTCTATCAGGACAGTACCCCTAGACAGATCTTCATCCTGCCTGTTGACACATATGGAGGAGATGGGGATTGGGAGCAGCATGTCTACTGAAAATAAAACTTCAAATGTAAGATTTAAAAGTTTTGTTATTTTTGTCTGATTTTATATTAAGTAACTAACTAACCAAATTAAACTCTATTGTTTATACATATCAGTGTTAATTTAACCTCCTTCCGCTCATTCAAACATCATTTCTTCTGCACTTTTATGCTTGACTCCTTATGCATACCCAGACATGCTTTGATTTATTGCATCGTAGAGTTGATTTTGGTTGAAGAGTTTGTGGATTCCTTGCCCTCCTAATATTTATTATTCTTTCTCCTCTTTTCTTATCCATCCCTGTTCCCGGGTCTTGGGGAGCAGCTTTGTCAGTTATCTATAGGTCTTCACTACACCTACTCTCATCCTGTAAACAAACATGAGGATCTAGAATCCATCTTCCAAACCCGTAGGTGAAAACATGCCAAGCCTATTTGCTCACAACTTCACTAGTACAGAGATGTACTGATAATTCTTCCACCATACAGGTCCCTGAAAGGAAAATGTAATAATAAAAATATTGGTAAGTATAACAATACTATTGTTATTTTCCCCAATAGATTTTTGATTTGCCATTATGCCCCAGGGAGTAATATGAAAGGGTATGTTGGATGGTTTAGCAAGGTATAAAGGGCTATCAAAGGGACACTGTCACAAGAATTAATCTGTCCAAATTCAGAAAATAAATAGAGCGCTTATGTTTGTTTAGAAGTCATGAGTCCTTTCAAGGATCGTAGACAAAGACAGGGCTGCTTATGCACGATGACAATGCAACAAAAACTACAATATTTTGAATACTTCTCTTTAAGCAACCGCCCTGTTATATTTTCACTCACAAAATGTCCCAGTTGTTCATTTTCACATTGTATTATATATATAGTTGTTTTCTATAAAGGGGAGCTATGGCCTAAATACTTCTTCAAACTCAACTCTGGCCATGGTAACATTCTCTTACACTCTTTAAGGTAGAATGTATTTATTCAAAAGAAAAGCACCTATCTGAGTAAGGGGATAAGTAGTCTAAGATACTCTTGTCATGGCTGACCCCATCAGTTCTTAAAGGCAAAAAGAGGGTCCCCCTGTTTATAACATTATAACAATTTACCTAAGTGTTTATTTGCATATTTAAAGATACTTTTATTAATTTTTAGTGCTTAAAAGCTCTGTTTACTCATTGAAACCTTCCAAACAAGCCTGCAAAGATAGCTAATGCATACAATGATTCTATAGTACATCAACCTGTGTCTCAGCAGAATTTCTGCACATGCTAGAATATTTAGTACTATAGAAACAGTGTATGCATGAGCTGCAGGCGTGAACCTGTGCAGGAACTGTTTGGAAGGTTTCAGTGAATAAACACAGAGCATTTAAGCACTTGTTAATAAAATTATGGTTAAATATGCAAATAAACACTTAGGTAGTTTATTGTAATATTAGAAACTGGGAGCCCTAAAAATGAGGGCCTCCACATCCCTTTAATGCCAGTGACAAGATGGAAGCCCCCACGATACAAGTAGAGTCAGCTCAATTTTATGCTCATGGTTACGTAGGTATTAATGTTGTTAGATTGTTACAAACTTTACAGACATGATGTTTTTTCAAACTACAATGGTCCGTGTGTTTTTCTCTAGGACAGTGCAATTAGTCGTTTTAGGATAACAATCTCAAGATAACTTTTTTTTTTCTTTATTATATTTTTATTGTATTTGAAAACGAATAAAATGTAAGAAATTTCACAACCCCCTCCCCCTCCCCCAAAAAAGAAAAAAGCAATACCAAGTTACAAACTATTTGGCAATGAGTCTATATCATCTTGTAAATTTGCAAATTGGCAATTAAACTTTGAATTAATACCTCTTTACTCAATCCGTAACAAACAAACATAGAAAGCATTACATTGCCTGAAACATATGCTACTTAATTTTAAGTACAACAAATATATGAGGGTGCAAGGCACCAGAGCTGGATTTAACATCCAATGGGCAGGGTGGGAGCTGACCGAAAGATTATAGAAGGAAGGCACATACCATTTACAGATTTTTGCCACAAATCCCACTTATTAAATGGGAAACCTTTAATCCCCAAATCAGGGAAATCTTTTTCTAGAGCTAAATTCCTATTTATAGTTGATGTACGGTAATTTCAATCTCAAGATATCTTGAGTAAGCCTTTAAAAATAAATATAATAAATCTGCTTCCAAAATCTGAATGTATTTACTTGTGCTGAACTCCACATTAAATATAAAGTTAGAGAAAATAAAATCTAAAGCCTGGATGCGATTTATGGAAGAGTATCTTAGTCAGTAAAATATAAATGAAGAGCAAATCCACTCAGCAAGATAATAATGGCAGGCTGTTATGTTATAAGCTAGACGCTAGCAGACTAAGTGGATGTAGTCTTTAACACTGCAGCATGTAATAAGCAGTAAATCACAAATGTATTGCAAAGAACAAATTCTGAATGCCTACAGGGTGCAAAATACTACCTTAGAGAAGGGACTATAAATGTAGTAGTTTAAGAACTGGGAATAAGCTAAAGTTAGCTGCTGCCGATACATCAAAACATTGAGTTAAAATGTTCTATGTAATAAGTCAAGTACTCCCGGAGACATCACATCTTAGTAAATGTGCCCCATAGGAGCTGAGAAGTTCTCCAAGGCTCTCTCCTTAGTACATTTAGCCCAGTGCATGATGGCAAGCCATGCTGCCTAATTTCACACTGTATAAACTGGAGGCTCCATAATAAATGTATTTAACATTTAGTTTGAAGATGATCTGGATTGGACTTTAGCTCCCCCTTATTGTAGAACTCAGGTTTAAGAAAAAATAAATGAAGGATCAATTTACATACACTGAATTATCATCATTATCAAAATGACCCTCAGTAAGTTTATGGCACTATGACACCAGATATTCACTCTGAGACAAGCTTTGTACTCAGGGGGAAGGAGAAAGACATCTGATCAGAGGTACAAATCATTAATTTATACAAGGAATGTTTCACAAAGAGAACAATACAATACAAATATATATATTACATATATAGTTCTCAGCAGCGAGAGCTTGCCAAAATCCGTTGCTAACGCAATGATAAAACTGCGGGCTCGCTGCAACTGCGGCCCTCACAGAGTGAGGGCCAGAGTTGCGGGCCGCAACCACGGACCTCGCAAAGCGAGGGCCACGGTTGCGGCCAGGCAAGGAGCGCCACAAGGAGCGCACATCGAAAAAAACAAAAAACACAAAAAATACAAAACAAAAAATACAAAGAACATCACACACAGCACGGGGGGACACCCACCACGCAAATTTAAGTCGAATTTGCAGAGTCTCGCCACTTGAAAATCGCCTACCCAAGAAAAAAAATGGCCGTCAAAAAAACGAAAACGAGGCTACACGACCCCTAAGCACGCAAAACACCGCCAGGCACATACGACTTTTACCCAGGAACGTACGAGGTACAAAATACACTATTAGAAAGGATGGAAAATGCTTGAGACCCGCATAACACATACACAATTGCCACCATTTTACAACACTAACTTAAAACTAATAGCATTACCATTCTAAAATGGAGCTTTACACAACAAAACAAACGGTTTGCCCTCGCGCATGCAGCCTATTTACACTGCACACTTGCCACATTGCTGACACTTTCTCCTCAGGTCACCAACAGTCCAAATGTACATTGTATGCTGCAGGAACAACAAAAGACATTGCTAGAGCTTCAGCATATTGATTGCTGCATACATTAATTACAAATGGGTCAAGTATATTAATTTATTATTTAACCAATTAATTAATTATTATAAAAAAAATATATTTATAAAAAAAATAGAAAAAAGGGGAGAGGCTCGAAATGAGCGCCAAAGGTGCTCAGAGGACTAAAAGCCTTACATTGTGTGTCAAACAGCATTACCTGCCTTACAATTTTATCGCTTGGCAAGTCGCTAGTATATATATATATATATATATATATATATAAAATTATTATTATTTCAGAGTGTAACAAACCAACATATTTCATATAGACTAACCAAACTATACTTATTTTCTCTAGAAAAAAGGCATCTAAGAGGGGATATTATTACCTTATATAAATATATCAAGGGTCAGTACAAGGCTTTGTCAAGTGAACTTTTTGTGCCAAGAGGTTTTCACTTGACAAGAGGACATCCTTTGAGATTAGAAGTAAAAAGATTTCACCTTAAAGAAGAAAAGGGTTCTCCACAGTAAGGGTGGTTAATCTGTGGAATTCTCTACCAAAGGAGGTGATGACAGCGGGTTCAATAGATAACTTTATTTTTTTTTGGATATTTCTTAAATAAAAAGGGCATTCAGGGTTATCCTGGATAATTAGAGAGAGAGTATTAATCCAGGGAGGAATCCGATCACCAGTATCTGGGGCTTGCATTTTGTGGCAAAAAGCATAGCCAGCCCTAAAATTTACTTGCCATTATTTTTGACGGGCAAGTCGCTAGTGTGTGTGTGTGTATATATATATATATATATATATATATATATATATATATAAAGGTTTTGTGCAGATATTTTAAAGAGTGGTGGCACATGACTGTGGTCCTTTAATTGTTTTGCATAAAATAAATTGGTCACCAAAATCAAGATTGACTAATGTTTGCATGGGCTGTCAAGCCTGCTTTGTCCATTTCCCATGGGTAAATAGTGCACTTGTGAAGCTTAGTGTACAGTATTTATCCCAAATTGTCTAACCGCTTACTGATGAGGTTTTTTTATCAATAATATAGAAAGTAGTCTTGTTCGTATGAGATTAATATCATTTTTTAACTGTTATACTTCTGATATTGCATTAACAACTGTCCATACAACTTTAAATTGAAAACAAAATTGGTGGCGTATAGTATCTAAAAATAAAGCCCATAATTACTTTATTATCCAATTTTAGCGCTTACAACCAGTGATAAAATTTCCTTTGTTACATACCACACACAAATCCAACCTCAGTGATCCATAAAGTTCCCTGAACAAGTATTTGGTTAATAAATATATTCCTAATCCCCAACCAGCCCATGTGACTTTAAACTACATCCACTAAGAATGCATTTATTTATTTTACACCTGCCAATAGCCAAAGGCAGAATAAATCACCCTACCTTTAATTAAGACATAACAGCTTTCAAATGAAGAAAAATCATTTCACTATACACAGGGCAATTAAAACAGCATGTTGAATAAGCACGTTTATTCTGTTTAATAATTACCATTGTAAATAAGTAGCTCAGATGAAATGATCAGTCTATTTAGGTCACGAAAAGCAAAGCAAATTAAAATGCTAATTACTCTCACTCCATTATGTTCATGACTGAGCAAAAAAATGGGATCAAGTTTTAACCTTGTTGTATAACCTCTTCAATATATGACCAGCAATGTACTACACCCAATAAATATTTATATAACCTGGAAACTCTCAGTGTTTGATTCTGAGACTCTGAGCTAAATTGTCAGGGTTTAGTAGACTGTGCACCAATCCTCTTTAAAGGGAAAGTTCCATCTAAACATATATTGATTTAATAAATGAAAACATTAGCAGGCTTTATGAAGCTCAAATACATACGCAGAAGTTATGGGACTTGTCTTTTATTTCAACAAGAATGGGAGCCAAGTGATGCAGAAGAACACAGTTTAAAATCGAAGACATAGATTGATTGGCTTGTGATCTTTTGAAGTATGAGTGATACAAATGGAACACACTTTCACTGGTAGCTTCCTGTCTTCTCAAACATGGAATAGTGAGTATTACATTGGGAAAGTCCCATAACTTCTAAAAGCAAAGTGGATTCTAATAGTTGCACTCAACTGCCATATTAATTATGATGTGGTCATCTATACATTTGAGAATCCCCTGGTAAAAGTCCACAAATCCTCAAGTGATACAAAAGAGGTGCCAAATGTTTTCTGTTTTAAATATTTAGGTAATAACAAAAACATTATTGATTAAATGCAAGCAAAAAATTATATTTGATATTACAATTTAAAAATGTCAATCATTTTTAGACCAGCTTAGGTGACGCTCATGGGCCACACCAAATTTTGGGAAAACATGAATTAAGTTTGCAATCAATGTTTAGGTTTGCCTCTAATAATGGTTTCACTAGATGTACCAAAATAATTATTCCTTATTACAATAAGCTATTATAAAGCCAAAGATTATAAATCCGACCATTCGTGTGCATTATTGCTCAATGTATTTGATATCCTAGTACTCCATAATAAAGTACAGAAATGCATGAGCCAGCCATGGGAACAGGAGTTAGAGGTAGGTCCCTTTTTGTGTCCAATAATTTATCATGGCAACCCAGTTCTCCCAATTCTATATTCCTACTTCATTCTCTCCATTCAGCATTGTTTTTTCAGCATTGTTTTTCTATTAATTCTATTGCAAAGGTAACATCTAACATTTAGGTGCTTATAAATGTTTTCTTAATGACTTTGACATACGTAACTAACTGCTCTGCTGTTCTGTCTCAAGATGGCAAATTGCTCCATGTAATATTAACAATTACAAAAAATGCACTATTATAAAGATTTAGGCAATAAGGACTATGGCCTCTATCACATAGCCCAAATCACTACCAATCTATCACATCATACTCATAATCTAAGCTCCAAGAAATGCCATCCCAGTACTCAAAATGTCCCTAATATCATAAGCCCAGAATGCCTGACCCATAAGGCTTTTAAAAATTGCTATCAAATGCATCCTGAGTACCCATATTTAAAAAAAAAAAAAAAAGCATCAGGCAAGTCTCAATGCCTCAAATCCAATGTTATGAAGGAGCTAATATGTTAATTGTGTCAGATTTGAGCATTGATTGCTAAAATCAGACACAATTAAGAGGTTAATACCACTACCTACTATGAGACAGGGGCTCCCCGTGGTCTCTATAAATACTCCCCACCTTGTTTGGGCATGGCTATCCCCAGGATCCCCCACTCAATACCCGCTTCCCCTATGAGCCTGGCTATCACCTAACTAAAGTATAACCATGGGGGTCCTTATGGTCTCTATGGTTCCACAGGGACTTCCTGGTATAGCGGTCAATACCAGGTACCATGGGGGCCCATAGGAATATTATGGCATACCCAGCTCAAATGGTGTAGCAGGTATTAACAGGAAATATCTGGGATGCCCAGCTCATTGTGGTAAAGGATTATAGTCTGAAGGGTCATAAACCCCCTGAATTAGTGTATTTTATTATTTATCCCCTTCCCTACCATGGGAAGAGTTTTATATGATAGATAGGGATAATACATTATATTATAGTGTAGTGTAGTGTTACATAGTTACATAGTAATTAAGGTTGAAAAAATACTTTCAGTCCATCAAGTTCAACCTTTTAAGATCTCCTCTGATCTGCAATATGCGGATTACATATTAATTAATTAGTTGTTAATTAATTATTAATCAATTATTTCATTATTTTTTTTTAATTTTATTTCTAATTATTAACTAATCCAGAGGAAGGCAAACAGAAAAAAAAAACAAGTGAGACTTAGCCATAAAAGGAAAAAAAAAAATAATTCCTTCCTCACCCCAGATACTGGCGATCGGATTTCTCCCTGGATCAATACTGTCTCTCTAATTATACATGATAACCCTGAATTCCCTTTTTAATTAGAAATAAATCTAGTCCCCTTTTAAAGTTATCTATCAAATCCGCTGCCACCACCTCCTCTGGTAGAGAATTCCACAGATTAACCACCCTTACTGTGAAGAACCCTTTTCTTCCTTTAAGGTGGAATCTTTTTACTTCTAACCTCAAGGGATGTCCTCTTGTCAGTTGAAAACCTCTTGGCACAAAAAGCCCCCTTGACAAATCTTTATACTGACCCTGGATGTATTTATATAAGGTAATCATATCTCCTCTTAGATGCCTTTTTTCTAGAGAAAATAAGTTTAATTTGGTTAGTATTTCTTCATAACTTAGCCCCTCCATTCCCCTTATTAGTTTTGTTGCCCTCCTCTGTACCTTTTCCAGCTCTAAAATGTCCTTTTTATGAAGTGGTGTCCAAAATTGTACTCCATATTCCAAATGAGGGCGTACTAGAGATTTTTATAGTGGCAGAATTATATTTGCTTCCCTGGCTTCTATACCCTTCTTAATACATACTAATATTTTATTTGCCATTGCAGCTGCTTGGCTTTGAGCACTGTTACCTAGGTGGTTGTCCACAAGCACTCCCAAATGCCTTTCAATACTTGATGCACCTAGATTTGCTCCATTAAGTCAATTTTTCCTTCCCAGATGCATAACTTTACATGTATTCATATTAAATCTCATCTGCATTTAGATGCCCATTCCTCAATTTTATATAAATCCCTTTGGAGGGAAAGCACATCATTATCTGATTTATTTACCTTGTACAACTTAGTGTCATCAGAGAAAATGGAGACACCACACTCCAATCCCACCTCTAAGTCATTAATAAATATGTTAAAAAGGAGAGGACCTAATACTGAACCCTGGGGAACCCCACTTACCACATTAGTCTAATCAATAATTGTTTATTTAACTCTACCCACAAGCATTCTATCTAACTTTATCACTAGGTCCACCATAGATTTCTTCTCTGACTATAGGCTTAAACTAAGGCTTAACATACAGATAAATTCCCCCTCCTCTTTTACCATTGCCTCTATCTTTCCTAAATAGGTTGTAACCATCCAGATTAACAGTCCAGTCATGAGATCCATCCCACCATGTTTTGGTAATGCCTATTAAATCCCATTTTTCCTTAATTGCTAATAATTCTAACTCTCCCATTTTTCCTGGCAAGCTTCTGGCATTAGCAAGCATACACCTTATGTTATGAGTCTGTAGTTCTGAAGTGCCTGCCACTGTACTTGAGTTACTTAGTACTACCTCCCTATTGACTATACTACCCCTCCCCCATCTCCTCCCTATGAGTTGTTAATTCATCCCTTATACCCTCTACACTTTCTACCCCATTACTTATATCTAGTCCCCCCACCCCACCTACTAGTTTAAAAACTCCTCCAGCCTTTCTACCATCCTATCCCTTAGCACAAAAGCTCCCTAATCATTAAGGTGCAATCCATCCCTGCTGTAGAGAGTGTATTATAGTGTAGTGTATTCACATTATTTGATACTATTCTATAGTGTTGTATGGAGACTATTGAGACTCAGAGTCTCCCTTGAGCTGGTTACGAACACACATTAGAGCTAGAGAGCACTGGGCAAACCACCCTGGTTGAAAGTCAGTACGTTTTAAGGGATTTTTTTTTGCAAGAGGCTTTGAAGAGCCCTGCAAATTTGATTTTCAAATTGTGTAACTTAGTGGGAGAGGGCCCACACAGTGATTAGAAGCATTCTGAGTCACCCTAACATATACTGATCCATCCCTGACTGGCAAATCTGACCCCTGTCTGAGGTTTTAGGCATACAAGGGTCATAGATGTCTCTACCTAAATCTGAATTGTCCATACTGTATCTATAGAATGTGTTAAGATCAACTAAACATATACATAGCCGTTTTTCAAATAAGGCCATGCAAAGAAGCATTATTCACAAGCATTACTGAGTCTTAAGACCATTATATGGAGAGAAAACAAATGTTCCATATCTGGTGTATTTTATGCATTGTTAAAAAATAAACATGTATGTACTAAGTAGATTTATTATTATTTATTACAATTATAATATTTAAAAACAATGAATTGCAGCAGATTTGATGCCGGATGTAACAAATGCTATATTGAAGGGTTACAATTGTAAGGCAGTGCAGGAATATCTCTATGAGCTGTCAACACAAGACTAGCACTAGGTGATGTAGGGCAGTGCTCAGGTGCTGTGACAAGTCCTCGATGTAAAGAATCAGCTTTATCTTTACAATTTCACATGGACATATTCCATGCTTTAGAATTCCATGCTAGCAGCAGGTTTTCTGATCTATTTTGGGCATATGAAAAAACACATATGTATTCTATATAGCGGTCCTATTGTATATTTTTTAATTATGTCAGTAAAACAAAGAAAAAATAAATTAAGTATGAATAAAGTCCACACATGATTCTGCACACAAAATTCTAATGCACTACCTCTGTAAATTAATTTATAATATATGACTTATGTCCACTAAATTGTAATGTATTGACTCTGTATAGTACTGCCTTTCTGCAATAATTTTAACACTCCGGCTCTGTAACCCAAGTTGTAAGGTGTTGCTCCTATACACTAAGTAATAATGCACTGCCTGAACACTAACAGCCTTATTAAATTGCGATTCAGTAAATTTAAAAGGGCTCTATTTAAGCACACAGCATATTTTATTTACAGAAGTTTTTAGTTATTGAAGACCTTGCTTTTGGATTGAAGTTCACTAACTAAAAACTTCTGTAAAAAAAATATGCTGTGTGCTTAAATAGAGCCCTTTTAAATTTACTGAATCGCAATTTAATAAGGCTGTAAGTTGTAATGCTCTACTTCTGTGCACCGAGTTGTAATTGTCTCAGTACAATAAGCTGTAAAGTACTGCCTCTGTACACTAGGTTGTCATTTACTGCCTCTGTGCATTACGTTGTAATGTAATGGATCTGAACACTAACTTGTAATGCTTTAGCTGTATACAATAAGTTGTAATGTACTGCCTCTGAGTACTAGTTTGTAATGCTCTGCCTCTGTGTATTATAGTGCAATGTACACTGTGTTATAATGGTCTACATACTAAATTGTAATATATTGCCTATGTACACTAAGTTGTAATGTACTGTCCATGTACACAAAGTTATAATTGTGACAACATCTGCTTCTGTTGGGCTTGATAAGAACTTAGTTCAAAACTACCCAGTAGGACCGCCCGATTCTTTGTGAATCCCTGATAGCAGGAACAGAACCAAGCCAGCTTAAAACCACCAAAGTGTCTAGCAATCCACAGTAACCAATAGCCATTGAGCAGATATTACCAACTGTAACAAAGTCCCATGCAGGTTATGCAGCAATAACCCCAGTAGTAAGGGTTAATATTCCCTCAGAATGAAACACACACATCAGTTATGTATGTTTAAACTGACAACTCTTTATTGATGCATAGCACATTTTATACACAACCCAGTCCTTTCATTCTCCACCAGTCCCCTTACTGACCATCAGCCCTATTAACAGCACTATTAAATTAGAAGCCCGTAACGGCTTCAGGAGGCTTGCAAGGGCTGCAGGCTTGAAATTTAGCTATTAAATTAGAACTGGCTGCGAGTTATGAGTCGTAATACTCTGCCTCAGTACACAAAGTTGTAATGTATTGCTTAAACACACTAAGTTATAATATACTACCTCAGTACACTAATTTGTAATACTGTGCCTCAGTACACTAAGTTGTAACATATTGCCTGCGCACACTAAGTTATAATGTACTACCTCAGTACACTAATTTGTAATACTCAGCCTCAGTACAATAAGATGTAATGCTGTGCCTCAGTACACTAACAGCCCTATTAAATTAGCTCAACGTTGAAAATCATAGCTCGTAATGTAGCCCGTAAGACTTACGACTTTTAAATTGGCCCCATAAAGCAAGCCGCTACCGATCTGCAGGTTTGGAGCGTAAAAAGCCTACGGGACATGGAATGTGGAACTTCGCGGCTGCAAATCCTTTGGTCTCTCAAGCCCGGAACCGCTACAATTCCAGTCATGTTATTAAATTGCAACAATTTCACTTGCCTTCATCCCTGTAACATGCAAATGTAGCCCAAAGGCCAATGAGTGCTAGAGAGGACCCGCAAGGGGGGTAAAGTCCAATCCGTAGCACTTTAAATGCAAATATCAACATACTACTGTACTTTTATTAAAAGGGAATGTGATGTTAGGTATTAGAATTAATAGCACAACATTCTCAAGCTCGCAAACCTGACCAATAACATACTTTATTTCATATTTGATTTCCGTGTTATATTGATCCCGGCAATCAATGTGTTAATATATATAATGGAACTTGCATGTAATAGAATATCATAATTACGGCTTTATTAATTTTACATTATATCTTAAATGTGGGTCCGATCATAAATCGTAATTGAACCCCGTAAGATTTTGAAATCCAACCTCCATTTTTCTGTGACGCAATGATGACGATCTCTGTTTCCACTGGCTCCATTCAAACTACCATAACTACGGGTTTGACTGATTGATCACGTTCAAGGCCACACATCCAACTGTCGACAAATGGTTTATGGGTTTGCGTCTCAAGCTCATAACTTGCAGCCCATTCTAATTTGAAAGCTATGTAACTTAACCTACCTAAATTTCAAGCCTGCAGCCCTTGCAAGCTTCCCGATGCCGCTATGGGCTTATAATTTAATAGGGCTGTAAGTTGTAACATATTGCCTGTGCACACTAAGTTATAATGTACTACCTCAGTACCCTAATTTGTAATACTCTGCCTCAGCACCAAAATTAAATGGTGGAATCTTGGGTTCCAGCCAATCGGTTTCTCCAAATCCAGTTGCTCTGGTGATTCTGACACACAAACATAAAATGGAGTTCTTATTCATTTATCACTTTTTGGTCTTCCTGCTTATCACGGTGCGTCCAGACTGACTGCACTGCTATTGTCACTAGCACTGATACGCGCCGATGCATGAGCGCCGAAAATAGCACTTCTGACATCTGCGCTCTCCCTGTCACTTAGCTTCGGTCAGCCCACTCCCCTGCACCTCATTTTCAGCCCTCAGAACCCTGCTCTCTCCTCTGTCTCCCCTGTACCCCATGCAAGATGTCAGGAGCGCTATTTTCTACACGCATGCGTCGGCACGTATTGGCTGTGCGCCAGAAAGTCATGCCACCCTCTGCCTCAGTACAATAAGTTGTAATACTATGCCTCAGTACACTAAGTTGTAACATACTGCTTCTGTACACTAAGTTATAATGTAATGCCTCTGTACATTAAGTTGTAAAGCGCTCTATAGACTAAGTTGTAATGTGTAAAGTTTTATTTGTTTTCCATCCCGGTTTACTGCAGACCATTGTCCGAAGTCATCATAAAGTAATGGCTGCTGACGCATGAAGCTGGCGAGGATCCAAATGTGTGTTGAGCAGCGCATTTATCCTGGTTACCATAACAGCATTATATGTTACAGCTTTATCCATCGTGTTATTTAGTAAACTATAGGGCAGTGGCTGCTGGTGACTTTCCAAGTTGGTGGCGCAGCAGAGCGAGACCTGCCCCCTTCCCCTTAATAGACTCCACCCATTTGTATGGTCTCCACGCTATGACATCATTTTGACCTTTATATGCCATTCCCAATTACCTTATACTGACTCTGCCCATTGAAATAGGCTCCACACACTTTTATTTTTTCCCTGTTGATAAATTATAGATTTTTAGGGCACTGACGAATAATAACATAAAAATCTGTCTTCTGTTTCAACAGCACAATGACAATCACCAACAGTTGGTTCTCCTTCTCAGGGTCTCTTCAGGTGTAGTCATTGAACAACCAGTGCAAAAAAGTCTGCAGGGGCAGAGTGCTTGGACCTGTCTGTGATCTAAAACAAGCAAACAAATCAGACCACTGTCCCTTTTATCACCTAGATAGGTACCTAATATCCATCACTATACCATGCTGGTCTATACAGGCCCCTTACAGTACCTAAAAATCCACATTATACCATGCACTTCTACACAGGCCCAAACATTACCTAAAAACCCACATTATACCATGCAAGTCTATATTAGCCCAATCCATACCTAAAAACTCACATTATACCATGCACGTCTATATAGGCCCAAACCGTACCTATAAACCCACATTATACCATGTAAATCTATCTAGGCCCAAACCGTACGTATAAACCCACACTATTCCATGCAAGTCTATATAGGCCCAAACCACACCTATAAACCCACATTATACCATGCAAGTCTATATAGGCCCAAACCGTACCTAAAAAACCCACATTATACCATGCAAGTCTATAACGGCCATAACCACACCTATAAACCCACATTATACCATGCAAGTCTATATAGGCCCAAACAGTACCTAAAAACCCACATTAAACCAAGTGAGACTATATAGGCCCCAACCGGACCTAAAAACCTTAAAATACCAAGCGGTACTATATAGGCCCGAACCGGACCTTAAAAACCCACATTAAACCAAGTGGGACTAGATAGGCCCAGACCGGACCCTAAAAACCCAACCATGCTATGGGTGTATAGACCTCCAATGATATAGAGTGCAGTATAGTTATATCATTAGGGGTCTATTTACACCCACAATGATATAGGGGTGTAATTGTATCATTGGGGTGATGGTTCACAGAGCCTGCTTGTGGTGGTTCCCAGGCCCCGCAGGCCTGGGTGGATAGGCTACGTGGGGGGGTGCTTGGGCCTGGTTAGGTGGATGTCAGGGCCAACAGGAGGATTGCAATCTCCCTAGTGGGTGCCTGGCCTTGGTAACTAGTTAGTGGTGGCTTGGTATAGTGGGGGCCCTGAGTTTATTATGACTAAGGGGTGCTTGGGTAGTGTAGTGTTTGGCAAACTTACTTAGTTGATGAGGTTGGGTAGATCAGGGTCCAGCAAGGGAGGATCAGTCATGGAAAAAAGCGGGAACAGAGTGGGAAGGATTTGACATCATGGGCATTTAAAGCCTTCTTAATTTCAATCCATAACAATAAAGCTCTATAGGCTTGGGAGGTTTAGGGGGGACGGTCAGACTGGATGTCTCTGGCAACCTTTCAGCTGCAGCACTGATTGGGTGATGCTACAGCTGACAGACAGGAAAACTGGTACAAATTATAAATCAGTGAATGTAGACTCAGCAAGGCTGGTCAAGACAGCATTTACAACTTTTTTCTTTTGTAATTCTATCTGTGCTATGATCTGTAGTAGCAGTGCAGCACTAGGGTAAGTCACCAGGAACATTTTATTCCCTATATAAATTTTAAATACAATATGAACGTGATTGATCATTTGGATCAGCAGGGAATCAAATATTCAGACACTAGTATAATGAATATAGAAGTAGAGTACTCAAGAACTTGCACCAGTGCTATAACCCCAATACAGAACTGGAAAAATGTCACTAATTTAAAGCTGTACAATTTGCTCTTGCTTGTGCTTTTGCATGATATCCAATTCCTGAGATGTTAGTTAATGTGGGAGGGATAGCAATGCTGATTCACTTGTCAGTCTGGTATCATTGTACATACAATAAAAATATAATTATTCCATTTTGAGTCTGATTATAATTTATTACTAAATGTCATGCTATGGTATCAGCTTTCTATTAAGGTTAATTGACACTTGCTCAAATATTATTATTATTTGCAGGCGCCAGAATGATATTTTGTAAGATGGAGCTAGAGGTGTGGCACAGGTACCAGGGGTCCCCTAATCCTTTTATTTCAATTTTGTATTTTTAAAGTATTCTCCAAATCAAGCACTCCAACATGTGCGCAAACTAAATCTCTGATCAAGAGCATACATTGGAGAGTTAAGTCTGAGGCAACATAGATGATTCAATTATAGTTTTAAAATACGAAATATTGTAGGGGGCTCAATAATTTATGTTATACCAATGTCGGGATCCACATTCAGCACATAGTATCTAATACAATACAAGGATTCTGACCCACAAAATATTAGTACAAAGGGTGCATTTGCACCTGGTTTCCAAATAAACAGGTGCCCCCCTGGAGGGTGTAGAGGTCACCATGCAATTATTCACACATTTGCTGCAGTTTGTAGATATGCATTTTGATGTGTCACATTCCATTTATACAGCATGTCATAGTAATTAGCTGTACAGCAGTTTGTAGAGAATCAGTAGCTCAGATTTACAACAGTTCCTTCAATATTTTGACATTGAAATTGCTCAAGTCACAAGATTGTATAAGCTGAAAACAAGAGAAGAATTTCAACTACTGATTGAAGTAGAGTAAAAGTGTGTAAAGAACCAGGAGCCAAATATTGTGTAATACCGGAGCATCCAACATGAAAACGAGCATGGAGGTTGTCTTATAACATGGAAAAATCCCATGTAAAATGGTGTCAAACATTCATTGCAGTACTGTTTTTTTTCACGCAAAATAAACTTCTATGATGTCTAAAAAGTGTCCTTTTATATACATGATGGCAACCCCATAACCTCTGTGTCTAAGACGTCCATTTATAACCATCATAGATCCAACATATCTAAATTGGCTTAGCCAAGAGAAATACCATCTTTTAAGGTATATATTGTTCTGTTCCTATCCCCAGAAGTGATTGATTGGACTGGAACTGTGATCACGACCTGTGGATAATGCCACATGTAGTGCTGTTCAGCCCTAAATGCCAAAGGAAACTGCCCTGTACCCTTAACACATTTGTGAATAGTTCATTGTTAATGGGGTTATATAACATGACTTAAGAAGCAGCAGCTGATGCAGTCCATGGTCAACTAACTAGGACACTATTTCTACTGCAGGAACATAAGCACCATTCCATACTAATCACTCTGTTTGTAAAATGGGGGGACATTATTTGTTTCTTGCCCTCACTGTCGCAGTGGCAGTATTTTTAAATGAACATTATATAGAAATGTGGATACTCCTCCATGAGAGTCTACACCAAATTTGCAGCGATTCTTTCACAAGTCAATTGGACCATAATTGTCTCAGACATATAAAGAGAAAGTCAGCCACGGTGTTACTGGAAAGGAAATGTTGGAATTTCCATCTCTGAACCATACATAATACCAGAACCACCTATGGATGAATCACAACAGTTGGCACCAGCTAAGAACCAGGAGTGGTGATCTACTTCTTAAACTGATGAAAGAAGCAGTGATACATAACTACAACCCAAGGACTTTGACAAGACTACTAAAAAAGAGATTTACTCTGACACAACAGCCTGCATCTGAATCCTCTAGTTTGGAACATAGCTCAAACAAATTGAATGTTTTATCTCAGCAACATGTTGAGGCAAAATGTTAAAAACAAGTCGGGCTAGAGTTATCCCAGGAACCTGCTTATTAGTTTCCCTTGGCAAAGCATATTACCTACCGTACTCTACTCAATATTCCATCAATGTCTTCTGTGAAAAGTCCAAATTACCAACTAATCACTTCTCTGATGACATCTGTGTTGGCCACTGATAACCATTGTATCAAACCAATCTCACTGTACTGACATGACTATTCATTTTAAGAAGCAATTCTCAAGGGCTCAAACCTGGCCATTAAAAGAGGAGAGGAATAAACATGCTTCATGGACACTCTTTACGGACTGGCTTACTGATAATGATTCAGAACTATATTGGTTAACTATCAATACATAATTTTTCAGGGAGAGAAGTCCAGTGAGCTACTTTTTACCTATTTTTAAGATATCTTGAGCTTTGCAAGAATGCAGCTTTAATTCCTGTATATAACTATAAATACCTTACATGCACTGAAAATACTCTTTTGTTATCCACATTCTACTTATATCTGTATCAGATCAGAAATCTCATGCTATACAAATTTTTCTACATGGTTGATATCATTAATTTATGTACTAAGCTAGCAAATATATATATATATATATATATATATATATATATATATAGGAATTTAGGTTGAAAAAAGACATTAGTCCATCAAGTTCAACCTTTCTAGATCTCTTCTGATCTGCAATACGCGGATTTATTGTTAATTGATCCAGAGGAAGGAAAACAGAAAACACCCACAGTGAAACTTTGCCAATTGTCTCAACAGGGAAAGAAATATAAAATTCATTCCTGACTTCAGATACTGGCGATCAGATTCATCCCTGGATCAATACTCCCTCTCTATTTATCCTGGATAGCCCTCAATGCCATTTTTATTTTAAAATATATCCAATCCCTTTTTAAAGTTATCTAATAAATCCGCTGTCACCACCTCCTTTGGTAGAGAATTCCACAGATTAACCACCCTCACTGTGAAGAACACTTTTCTTTCTTTAAGGTGAAATCTTTTTACTTCTAATCTTAAAGGATGTCCCCTTGTCAGTTGAAAACCTCTTGGCATAAAAAGTTCCCTTGACAAATCTTTATACTGACCCTGGATGTATTTATATAAGGTAATCATATCTCCTCTTAGAAGCGTTTTTTCTAGAGTAAATAAGTTTAATTTCATTTGTCTTTCTTCATAACTTAGCCCCTTCATTCCCCTTATTAGTTTTGTTGCCCTTCTCTGTACTGTTTCCAGCTCTAAAATTTCATTTTTTGAAGTAGTGCCCGAAATTGTACTCCATATTCCAAATTAGGGCGTACTAGGGATTTGTGTAGTGGTAGAATTATATTTGCTTCCCTGGCTTCTATACCCTTCTTAATACATGCTTTGACTGCCTCTGCAGATGCTGCTTGGCATTGAGCACAGTTACCTAGGCGGTTGTCCACAGGTACTCCCAAATCCCTTTCAATATCTGATACCCTGAGATTTACTCCATTAAGATAATAAATTGCATATTTTTCCTTCCTAAATGCATAACTTTACATTTATTCGTATTAAATCTCATCTGCCATATATTCGCCCAATTTTTCTTATTTATGCAAATCCCTTTGAATGGAAAGCACATAGTTTTCTGATTAAATTACCTTACACAACTTTGTGTCATCCTCAAAAATGGAGACACCACACTCCAATTCCAGTTCCAAGTCATTAATAAATATGATATGGAGTATGTTCCATTTACCACAACCGTTTGCTTCCTGTCTTTTAGCCAGCTCTCAATCCATAAGCAAATATTTATGGCAATTCCTGTATCCCTTAGTTAGCTTAATAGTCTCCCATGTGGCACTGTATCAAAAGCCTTTGCAGAGTCCAAATATACTCCATCAAGTGGCCTTGATCTAAGTTCCTACTAACCTCCTTGTAGAAATTAATTAGGTTTGTTTGACATGACCTATCCTTCATAAATCCATATTGGCTCCTACTTATAATCCTGTTTGAATAGACATATTCTTGCATATTATCCCTTATTAACCCTTCTAAAAGCTTTCCTACTAAAGAAGTGAGACTCACTGGTCTATAACTCCCGGGATTTGCTCTTGCTCCCTTCTTAAATATGGGTTTCACCTCTGCCTTTCACCAGTCATCTTGTAGAGACCCTGTGTTGAGTGAATCTTGAAAAATTAGATATAATGGTTTTGCAATTACAGAGTCCAGTTCCCTCACTACCCTTGGATGTATTCCATCCGGACCTGGGGCTTTATTAACATTTATTTCCAATCTCTTTTGGATTTCTTCCTGCATTAACCAGTTATTTGGTGAATATAGTGTAGCCTGATTATGTTGCAGTGACCCAACCACTGGTACCTCCCTTGTGTATACCGAAGAAAAGAACATATTTAGTTAATCTGCCTTTTTCTGGTCACTAATTATCAGACCTGTGTCACATTGTAATGCTCCTATAGCTTCCTTCCTGGCCTTCCCATTAATATATTTAAATAAATATTTTAGGGTTTCATTTTCGATTTTAGCCAGTCTAATAGCCCTTTTGCAAGCCTTGTTCCTTTCCTTGTACTTACGTAAAGCAGTCTCTGTCCCCTCTTGTTTGTATATTTAAATGCCTGTTTGTTATACCGTATCTTGATCTTTAATTCATTGTTAAGCCACATGGGTTGTGATTTAATCGTTCTACTTTTATTTTCACATGGTACATGGTGATAAGTATGTTTATTTAGTAAGGATTTGAATGTTGTCCATTTAGGTACAGTATTTTTATCTGCCAGTTCTCTGTCCCAGTCTATATGTTGTATTGCTGCCCTTACACTGTTAAAATCTGTCCTTTGAAAAAATTAAGAGTTTTCGTTAGCCCCTTACAGTTATGTTTTTTTAATTCAATCTCAAATGGCACTGTGTTGTGATCACTGTTTCCCAAAGGTTGCCCTTTTTCAACAATTGATACCATATCAATATTATTTGTGATAACTAAATCCAAGAGAGCTTTTTTTCTAGTAGGTTCTTGTATACCCTGGGCCAGATAATGATCTCTGAGTGTACTCGAGAACCTGCCCCCCTTAGCTGAACTGCTGGTCTCATTTATCCAGTTTATTTCAGGGTAGTTAAAATCTCCCATTATTAGAGCTTGACCATGCTTAGCTGCATTTCTAAACTGTAACAATAATTGCATTTCCTCACTATATTTGGAGGTTTATAGCATACTCCAAATAATATTATTTTAGAATTTGCTGCTCCAATATTTAACTCTACCCACAAGCATTCAACATTACAGCTAGTTCCACCATAAATATCTTCTCTGATTATAGGCTTAAATTCAGGCTTAACATACAGACAAATCCCTCCTCCTCTTTTACCATTGCCCAATCTTTCCTAAATAGGTTATAACCATCCAGACCGTCCTGTCATGAGATTCAACCCACCATGTTTCAGTAATGCCTATTAAATCTCATTTCTCATTAATTGCTAATAATTCTAACTCCCATTTTTCCTGGCAAGCTTCTGGCATTAACGTGCATACACCTTATGTTACAAGTCTGTAGTTCTGAAGTGCCTGCCACTGTACTTGAGTTACTAAGCAATACCTCCCTATTGACTGTACTAACCCTCCCCCATCTGTTCCCCCATGACTAGTTGCGTACTAATGCGTTCCATACCTCCTCTACACTTTCTATCCCATTACTTCTATCTCGTCCCTCTCCCCACCTACTAGTCTAAAAACTCCCCCAGCCGTTCTACCATCCTATCCTCTAGCACAAAAGCTCCCTCATCATTAAGGTGCAATCCATCCCTGCTATAGAGATTGTACCCAAGTGAGAAGTCAGCCCAGTGCTCTAAAAACCCAAACCCCTCCTTAGTGCACCACATCTTTAGCCACACATCAACCTCCCTAAGCTCCTTCTGCCTCCCTGGGCTAGCATGTGGCACTGGTAGAATCTCAGAATATACTGCCTTGGAGGTCCTTGCCTTCAGCCTATTACCTAGTTCTATAAAATAATTTTTTAGGACACTCCATCCTCCACTAACTTTGTCATCGGTACTAATATGTACCAATAACGCAGGTTCATTTCCAGCCCCTTCCAATAATTTATCTACCCGATCCACAACATGCCGAACCCGAGCACCCGGGAGACAGCAAACTGTTTGATTGCTGGGATCTGGGTGACAAACCACCCTATCTACCTTCCTAATAATAGAGTCCCCAACCCCAAGAACCTATCTGTTTCTATGCCTATTCATTACTCCCACTCCTCCAGTAGAATTGTTCTCCTGGCTGTTAGAGGGAACAGCTCTATCTGGCATTGCCATTCCTGAATGGACATTCCCAACAGTTTTACTCAATCTGGCAAATCTGTTTGGGCTTGCCAACTCAGAACTGGCCTGCCTCCTTCTGTTCCCCCTGCTTCCCCTTTTAACTGTACCCCAGCAACCTCCCGGGACATCCTCACTAGCTCCAACCTCCATGCTAGGCCCAGCTAAGCTGTACTCAGTGAGCACCAACTCCCTTTCCAGTGGATCAATATCACTAAGTGCTGCAATTCTCCTCTTCAGTTCTCCAATCTGAGCTTCCAGAGAGGCAACATGCTCACACCTCTAACAGAGGTATGGACCCTGGATCAACTGTTCCAGTAGTGCATACATATGACACGATGTACACTGAGGGAGGTTGCCAATGAACTGACTCATAATTACAGTGGGGGGATTTTTTTTTATAAAGCACTACAATGTTCTCCCCCTTTGCACTCCCTCCTTTTATTTAAACTCCAACACTTATACTAGAATTGCCCGTATATGCTAGAAGTGTTCTCACCTTCTCCCGTTTCTATTAGGTTCTCACTACTCACCTGCCCACTACTCACTGCACAAGTACACAACACACTTACTGTTCAGAACATATGCAAGCAGACCACAAAAAGCCACACACTGATATTGCTTTACACAGGCAAAACCACACCACCTCTCAGCTGCCATTAATCACTGCACAAGTACACAACACACTTACTGTTCAGGAGTAATCACAGAACAGAGGCAATATATATATATATATATATATATATATATATATATATATATATATATATATATATATACTGTATATATACTGTATATATATATATATATATTCACAAATCCTCTGACTTAACCACCAGCTCACACGGATTAACCATCCATGCATAATCTCTCCTCCTCATATTTCCTGCATTTATACCCTGAACTACAGATTGCTATCAGGAACTATACATATTATATTCCTGTTGCAATCACCATATAGCTTGACCAGAGTTCAAACAACTGTATGCCTTTGGCAAGATGTCTGTAACTGTTATTTGTTAGATGATCCTAAGTAAATCACATCTCAGCTAATTGTCTAGATGACAATGTTACTGAATCATTATATATATCCTTTTATATAATTACCAGAAATGGTATGTGAACCCCCTCTCGATTTCACTCTATAATTCCCAGTTTACTCCAAGCTAAACTCATATTTTCCCTCCATCCACCTGACATAGGGCCTCATTATAATCCTACGATTTTTAAATAAGTAGCCGCAAGGGGAAGCCTGCAAGCTACTTAGCTATTCTATTTGCAGCCTCCGGTGGCTTAGGGCCAGCGAGCTGCGATACCTTGCGATTTTCTTAATCGCAGCTTACTTGCGTCAAAGCCTTCGATTTTACACGGCCTCAAGAGTTGTGGCCGCAAGAAAGCCCAATTTGTGATTCAAATGCTACGATCACCCTTCCGTCAAGCTCATAAGTCGCTAAAACCGAGCCGCAGCTTACTTACATCCAACAGGTCCCTTAAGGCTCTTACTTACAAATCGTAGCACCAATTAAGCCAAATATAAAAGCCATCCTGCACTTTTATTAGAAGTAAAAGTGATTTTAGGTTTTAGAATTAATAGCACAACATTCCCCAACCCTCAAATTGCCAGAAAAATGTTTATTTCATGTTCAATTTCCGCCATAAAGTCCGAAGGGCTTCAACCTCCGAGTCCGTAGGACTTTTGAATCCAACCTCTGGGCTTAGAGGTTGAAGCCCGTAGGATTTCATGATGGAAATTTTACATGCAAAAAAGTAGTTATTTATGCCGACTTGCGGGTTTGAGAATATTGTGCTATTAATTCTAAGACCTAACATCACTTTTTCTTTTAATAATAGTACAGGATGGCTTTTTTATTTGCTTATGAAGTGCCACGTTTTGACAGTAAGACCTATGAATGACCTCCAGGCCCCGCAAGACCGTGACTCATGGTTCAAGCCAGCAAACTCGGAGCACTGTAAATGCAAATATAAATTCAAGACAGCACTGTAAAGCAGTGTAAATGACCCAGTGAGCTACCATAGAACAGAGTTCCCCACTGGAAAATGGGTAGAGGAATTATATTGCCACCATGCTCATGTTTCTTATGGCATATGCCCCTGCCTCATCCTCTATATAATTTCCCATGTAATATTACTGTGTTCAATGTCATGTATGTAATGTTTGTGTATATAGTTACTGCCATGTTTTCTTGATCACAATGTATATGCTGTTATTGATATAAGGTGACTGATACATGGTGTATGTGATAGTGATGCAATTCCCAGTTATTCCCTACCCCCTATCTTAGTCCCTCAGGCATGATCAAAAAGGAAATGTGGGTTGTGCTTTGGTTCTTTGTTTTTTCTCTGTAGATTTAGTTTTTTAGTCTGTTGGTTTTTTGGAACTGAATAAAGTCAGTCCATTCTTAGACATAAAGAAATTGTGTGTCTATTTATTTTGCTACTAGTAGCTGCGAAACTTATCCTATCTCTACCCTGCAAGTAACCTGTCCTGATCACTACCACAGGAAAGGTTACTGGAACTCCTGGAAACGCTGATTCCTGATGGAGAGGCTCTGACTAATGCAGAAGCCAGACATCAAGGTGCTGGTGCCGAGATTTCAAAGAACCCAACCGGTCCTAGTTGGTAGTAACCTGTAGTCTATAGCAGGTGGCCCTGGGCTTGTATAGCCCCTATTACTCGGATCATCACAACAAGCATTAAAGGGACAACATTCTCAAGCTGGCACATCTCCACAATACAATACTTGATTTTACATTAAAATTATTTCCAAAGTTCGACGGGCTTGGATAACCGCCAAGCCCATAACTCATTATTCAAGGCCGTTGGACTTTGGAAATAAATTAAATGTGAAATCAAGTAATGTATTGTGGCGATGTGCTTGCTTGAGAATGTTGTGTCTTTAATGCTCATGTCACCCATTGTGTACCCCATTATTGACAGTGCTTTACTGTGCTGTCTTGCATTTATATTAGCATTTACATTTCTACAATGTTTGTGGCCTTGAAACCCGAGTTATGGCCTTGCGGCCATGATCCTGTTCAAGCATTGGTTTTTGATCGGCCGTAGAGGGACCTCTTTACAGCACCGTACATGTGAATACCAACATAGACGTAGCGCTACGCTGGGCCATAAGCTCATTACAAGGATTCATAGAGTTGCGGACGCTTTGCGGCTCCGATTAGAATGAGGCCAATAGACTGCTGTTTGCCTTACCTCTCCCCCTCTCCTTGTAAGCCTATGTATGTGTAAATCTTCTACAGTCTCTTACTTCAACAAAATAAAATGTAAAAAGCCAGTATGTATTGATCTGTCGCTGCACTATAGTTGAATAGAAACTAAACATTCTTGTGAAGTAAGTAGCTAACACCATCAGCAGCTGCATACGTCATAAACATCAAAACATTTTCAGAGAAAATCATAACTTTTGTAGACACTGTTTATGTATAGAAAAATGCATCCTATATTCGTCCCATCACTCATGGATAGCTGGAGCCCATGTAGTGTGCTTTTTTAATCTATCAGTGGATAAAAGGGTGAGAGAAGAGAGAAGTGAGGAGTATGTTATATAATTGAAGCTTATTAAATTTGACACCAACCGCCTTAACCTGTGCCATGAGGAAGTTATTTTGTGGGGGAGGAGATGGCTGTGTAGTGGCAGCTTACAGTGTGCTGCACTACAGTAAAGAGAGAGAGAGAGATTGAGAGAGAGATTGAGATTAGGGGAGATTGAGGGAGAAGTCTTTAAAGACACAGAGAGGCCTATGATTACAGGCAAGTGAATCCCCTGAAGAAGGTAATGCTGAACAAGAGAAGTCAGTATTAAGTATTGGGACTGTATGATTATTATACCTGCAGGCCGAGAAGCGACCTCAGGGATAGTTAGGGCGTTCCTGGTTATAGTAAGCCCGTTTATGTAGTATTTTGTTTTATTGCTGAGCATAAGCACTGTTTTCTTTCTGTTGGCGCTGACAAATAAACAGCAGTCAAACTAAACTTCTGACAAGCCTGCGGTGTCTTCCTCCCTAAATAAGCAAAAGAGCAAAGAAAACAGGACGCAAACCCCGCCAGAAGGGGGCGCGCTTTGTTACAATATGTACCTGTATTAAAGTGCTCTTAGTATACCTTCATGGTAGCATCAAATTCTTGGCTACTTTTTAAAGTTGGGAAATATTGATTTATTGTTGTATTACTGTACAGTAATAATAGCTGCAGAAATTGTTTTAAGAACGTGTGTGTGTGTTGCTCATGAAATATAAATATATTTATGCAGTACAGAAATAGAGGAAGATTAGTCTTTTTATATACCTAATCCACTCCTGAGATTTAAAAAAAAAAAAATAAGGGAAATATTATCTATTGGTCTCGGTGAGTCTTGTATCTGTGGGGTAATTTAACGGTATCATATGTTGCATTGAATTCACAGTGTGAATTGGAGTTGTGCATACGCAGTTGCTACAGTGCAAAGATGACGCAATTGCTCATGCACAACTTCACCATGCATGTGAAGGTGCGCAATTTCCCGGTATTTAGGGGCAGTAGCTTGTGAGTAACGTCTGCGCAGTTACTCACAAGCTCACAACTATTATAATGGTTTTTTGTGCAAATATGTTTGAGATGCTTAAAAATGATACTTTAAATGCATGATGGAATATTTAAAACTGCAGTCTTCCTCATGTTACTGACTGTAACGTGGCTTTTTGTGCTAAAATGTTGAGATTTAGTTTATGCCTTTCTCACTTGGACCTTTTTCAAAGTGCCACTGTAGTTTAAAAAAAAAAAAAAAAACACTTATTTGTCTAATATTTACCAAACTAACAACATTAGCAGCCGTGTAAGCCAAGGTCATAAAACATTTTTGGGGGAAAATCTGAATTTTTGAAGACTTTGTTTATGAGTACAGAAATTAATTTTGTATTATTTACGTAGAGCTGGATGATTAATGTTTAAGTTTGTAGTTTCAGTGGAGGGAGGAGTGTGGGAGGAGGGACCAGGAAGAGCCTTTGTTTCATAGTAGGATAAGATTCATATTGATACCACACCCCTTCTTGGCCCACTAGCTCACACCTTGCATCATTCAATGCCACTATCACACACACACAGCATCCACCAATGTATCATGGATCTCTGTAGCTGAGGCATCAAAAACTAGCTGTAGATTTCTTCTTCTTCTTCTTTATGCTCTTGTATTTCTTTCATTGTGCAGTGGTCTTTTATTGCTGCTCCATGTTTCTCTCAATATTTAAAGGGAGTGTCCGTTCAGTGTAAATGTCACATTCATTTACAGTAGCCTGTATAATGCATAACCCCCCAGGCTTTCTGACTAAGTCTAATTGTTCTTACTCCTAAACTAATCACAAAGAAATAAAGGTTAACCTCCCACATGTTCTCAGCTCCTAAATGCATTATAGAAGCAGTCGTGCAGTCATCTACACTACAATATAACAACACTAAACACAATTAAAGTAATATCACATTATAAACAGCATTACACATATATGGATTTATTGTGTTGCCTTGGCCATTTGCTTCTGTCTCATTATTTGGCATTTCACTGTATATTTATTTATTATTGCAGTATCATTCTCTAAAATGCAATTTTCAGCTAAAGAAAAGTGTAACTAACACCAATAACTGGACCTGGTCACCTATAAGATACCATAAAATACTTCAGGTGTGACTCCAGTGCTTGATGTAATTGGAAGGCCTACCCTGATTGAGCACAAGTGACTTACTCATAATCTGACAGACCTACCTGTGCTCAAGCAGGGAATACTTAAAGGGAACCTGAATTTTTCCCCCTCCATGGTATCAGTAAAAGCATCAAATAAAACCGAAGAACTACTGTATTAAAGCGGAAACAAACATTTATTGTAAAGGTTTCCAACACGGACGTTAGGTCCTTCACACAATACCAACATTAATCTCATAATGTCCATATATAGCTGTATTATAAAAAATATATTACTTAAAGGAACTATGCAGTGGTAAAACAAGTTGTGGTGCTTTAAAAGTATGAGTTGCATCTAGCATTATGAAAGTCGTTTTAGCCTAATTATACAGTTATGAATTATGATTATATTTTAAATGTCCCTCTAGGAGGTTGCCATGTTTACACCATATCCTCAGCACGTTGTGAATCTCCATATGACAGATTCTGGACACACAATATGGCCAGTGACTTCCAGTTGGTACTCATGGTGATATGATGCTACTTAGGTTGCAGAAGCCTTGCCCACATGACACTGATGATTGTTATTGTTTAGTTGTTCAGTACTGTCCAACTCTCCATGACTCTATGAACCGCAGCATGCTAGGCACATCTTATATCTGGTTGTGCTTATCCATAAGGCTTTCATGGCAAAGATACTGGAGTGTGTTGCCGGTTCCTTCTCCACTGGACTGTGATTTGTCTGACCTATAACCTGTCCATCCTAGGTGACCCTACATGGTATAGCTCACAGTTTCACTAAGGTACAAAAGGCCCTTAACCACAGCAATGTAGCAATCCAGAAGGGGACACTGATAATACTTAATGTTAATAAAATGATTAAAGTAACTTTGACAGAATACTATAGTTCCAAATTCATAATATGTTCTTTTGAAGAATTGCACTTGATATTGGGCAAAATATAGACTTCAATGCAGACTATAATAGGAACTTGCCCGTCAAAAATGATGGGAATAAAACTGTGAGGCTGGCAATGCTGTTTGCCACACAATGTGAGGCTTTTGGTCCTCTGAGCACCTTCGTTGCTTATCGCGAGCCCTGTGCTGAGCGCCTTCCGCTCTCACTGTGAGCCTCTCCCCTGTGTACTTCAACTTCCCCGCTTTGCACTGATCACCTTCGGCGCTCATCGCAAGCCCCATTCTGAGCGCTTGCCTTTGAGCAATGAGCGCCTGACTCGCAATGAGCGCCTTCGGTACGGGCTGCTCATTGCAGGTTTCGTTAACCTGCAAGTTTTGTGCTTGGGAATGCCATGTGTCTCTTTCCACCATCACCCCCCTGTCCCTTCCCTGTGTGTTTCTCTTCTGTGTGTCTGCTGAATGTTTGTGTGTTACGCGATGTCTGCCGTTAGTTTTATTTTCAAAGTCTCGCGTGTCTGGAGTTGTTGGTGTAAGTGTTACTGTGTTCGCCGTCGTGTATTTTCTAAGACCCACGTGCCTGCCTTTGTTCAGCTTTGTTTTCATCCATTTTCAGAAGTTTTTGGGCCGCCATTTTTTTTCTTGCTTAGCCGATTTTGGATTGACGAAAAAACGACAAATATGGCTCAACATCGCAAACGTCACCAACATTGCAAAATCCATAACTTTATATGTGATTTTTCTGCATTTGGAGAAACCATTTTTGTTTCTACTATGTAGGTACATTAAATGTACAGAAAACTTTCAGTTTCTATAAATTAAATTTTGCATTCCTTATTGTATCCCCCTTCACTGAGAAAGCAGCAGCAGTTTAACCATACCTATCAACAGTAAACAATAGTTGCATATAATAGTTAAATGGAGACAGTAGTGTTTCACTTTATTTGCAATTAAATCATTATTTGAAGAATAAAAATAAATTTTTGCATTGTAGCTTCCTTCAGATCTCTTTCTTTCCATCCCTATTAAGTGTTCGAGAATATTCAAAGAAAAAAAATTCAGACAGATTTAGGTTTGCCTACAATAGCCACTGCAGGGAAGGAGGATAATAAACACTCATGGCAGGACCACCGACAAAGACTAAATGTGTCCCACTTGCTGCCCTGTTAAACCTTTGATTAATATGTATAAGACCACTGTATCTTGTATCCCATGTTACATAGTAATTTAGGTTGAAAAAAATACTTTAGTCCATTAAGTTCAACCTTTTTAGGAGTTATTGTTAATTGATCCAGAGGAAGGCAAACAGAATAAAATAAAAAACCCACAGTGAAACTTTGCCAATTGTCTCAACAGGGAAAAAAATATAAAATTCCTTCCTGACCCCAGATACTGGCGATCGGATTCCTCCCTGGATCAATACTCCCTCTCTATTTATCCAGGATAGCCCTTAATGCCCTTTTTATTTAAAAATATATCCAATCCCATTTTAAAGTTATCTATCGAATCCACTGCCACCAACTCCTTTGGTAGAGAATTCCACAGATTAACCACCCTTACTGTGAAGAGCCCTTTTCTTTCTTTAAGGTGAAATCTTTTTACTTCTAATATCAAAGGATGTCCCCTTGTCAGTTGAAAACCTCTTGGCGCAAAAAGTTCCCTTAACAAAGCCTTGTATTAACCGTGGATATATTTATATAAAGGTAATCATATCCCCCTCTTAGATGCCTTTTTTCTAGAGTAAATAAGTTTAATTTCGTAAGTCTTTCTTTATAACTTAGCCCCTCCATTTCCCTTATTAGCTTTGTTGCCCTTCTCTGTACATTTTCCAGCTCTAAAATGTCCTTTTTATGAAGTGGTGCCCAAAATTGTGCTCCATATTCCAAATGAGGGGGCACTAGGGATTTGTATAGTGGCAGAATTATATTTGCTTCCCTTGCTTCTATACCCTTCTTAATACATGCTAATATTTTACTTGCCTTTGCAGCTGCTGCTTGGCATTGAGCACTGTTACCTAGGTGGTTGTCCACAAGCACTCCCAAATCCCTTTCAATATCTGATATCCTTAGATCTGCTCCATTAAGATTATAACTTGCATGGCTATTTTCCTTCCCAGATGCATAACTTTACATTTATTCGTAATAAATCTCATCTGCCACTTAGATGCCCATTCCTCTAATGTATGCAAATCCATTTAAAGGGAAAGTACATCAAGTCTGGCTGCCTAAATGGTTTAACTCCCCAGGTTCTGCAACTCCATGCTGATTGGCTGAGAGTGCTATGCCTTCAGCCATTCAGAGTAAAGCTGACATAGGCCATCTCCCCATAGGCTCAATGTCTAGAACAGACAATTCAAACCCACATGGACAAATCACAGATCTGTTTACATAGGCCCTATTCCGATTGGTTGTTCCCCATTCAAGCTTAGAATTTGAGGTTGCTCAAGCTCGGGTCTTCGTTAATGTTTCATTGTTCCTACATTTTCAGCCTTATAAATGTTACAAGTTCTCTTTCAGTGAACATATTAAACATGTCGAGCCACGTAATGTAGAGGGGGGGGGGGAGAGAGGCTCGCAATGAGCACCTTTGGCGATCATCGCAAGCCCTGAAATATGTCCCTTTGGCACTCATTGCAAGCCTCTCTCCCCTCTACTTTACGTCCTCATCTCCAATAAGTGGGGTTAGAAGAATAGGGCTCCTTGGTATTATACACCTTTATATCCAATAGATGGCGCTACAAAAACTATTTCCACTGTTGTTGTTTACCCTTGTAATGATTCAACTTATACTTCTACATCCGACAGATTGCGCTGTAATTTAATGTTATGACTCCTTACACCTTTATATCCAATAGATGATGCTACAAAAAGTATTTCCACTGTTGTAAATTACCCTTACATTTTTTATTTTTTTTTCTCTCTGTGTGGGTGTTTGTGCAGATCTTAGTAATAGAAGTAGATTGAGATAATAAGATTCTGCACTTGTAACGTTTATGTTTTTCTGTGATTTGTCTATGTATATTGCAACATATTGTTATATTCGTCTTATTTTTCTCCTTTTTTTTTTTTTGATGAAGACTTATTTATACAAATGAACTTGTAAAAAATAAAAAATAAAAGAGAAAGGAAAAGAAGGAAAAGAGAGAGAAAAAGGAGAAAAGGGAAAGGTTCAATTAAGTACAATGAATAATGTGGGTTCTACACAGACTTTTGATCTGGATGAGAAAGGAAGGGATTATATCAGATATCAGTAGCTAAGACTTTTATAACCTTATTATCCATTGTAATCATGAATTTTGTAGTTAACCGATATTTAATATTTATTGCAACTGGACTCTATAATCAAGTGATATATATGAATTATAATTGTATTTATATATTGTTGACTTTTGTATTGTCTGAAAACTTTCAATAAAAAAAAAAAAATAATAAAATAAAATTACCCTTACATCCAACAGATGGTGCTGTAAGAATGCAACTTATATTTCCACATCCAAATGATGCTGCTCTAATAAGTTATTGTTATGACTCCTTAGTGCCAATAGATGGCAGTGTAACGATTCAGTAATGTATTATTACTATTATTATTTAGTTATTATTTATTATTTTATTTATTATTAAATCCTATTAATCTAATGCATCCAGGGGTCTTTTTCCCACCGCCTTATTAACATTAGGGAGAGTCATTCGAAGGCCTGCAATGAGCGCATTTCAGCCTAACTCCAGCGGGCCTCTCAATGAGCGCCTGCCTCGCTTATTGCAAGCAAACTTCCTGCGGCGCTCATTGCAAGTAGTCGGAATTGCGAAGTTGCCTGCTCATTGCAGTGTAATTTTAACATTGGTGTGACGGACACATTTGCATATTTGACAACTATTATAGTTGAACCCTGCTCTGCATCCTGATGGTCCTAGAAGCTGGTCACCAAGAAGCCCATCCACCCCACAGTCCAAGGGAGCCTTTCTTTAGCCTAGTAAGGAGAATTCTGGAGCTGTGTTTGACCCCTTCCTTGGGCTGTGACAGTAACATATAAAAATAAACATACTTTTTTGAAAAATGTAATTTTTGAAGACTTTCTTTATAAGTACAGGGATCCATTTTGTGTTTGATACATCACTTTGTGAGAGCTGGATAATTAGTTTTTTTTCTATCTATTAGTGGAAGGATGGGTGGGAGGCGGGAACTAGTAGAAGTCAGAGGGCTTTATTAGACAATTTGATAAAACTGAAATTGACACTACATCTTTTACCCTCAAAGATCTAGAAGCAGGCTGGTTGTATCAATAAATGCAAGCACCATTCTGCAGAAATATAAACTCACCTCTCACTCACACAATTTCCACCAATATATCATGGATGTTTCCAGCAAAGGCTTTAAAAAAAGTATTCATTTTTTCTAATTAAATACAGGCTTAATTACGTTACATATATTTCATTGTACCCTGTTAATATTACAATGTATTGAGAAAGTCCATAATATTTAGCAGCACTGCCCAGCTCTTTGAAGTAGGTAGAAGCTGAAATAACAGCAGAGACAAACTGACAGGAAAGGCTGAGCCCAGCTCTTGGGAATAAGATGTTCAGGAGCTATTAATGTGGAAATATACAGCTCGGTGCTTCCTGTGTATGTGCTGGCTCATATCTCTGCTCCTCAATCCCTCTCCTACACAAGTGATCACTGCATGAAAGGCTGTGCAGATTGTTTTTTTCCTAATCAATACTCCAATGCAAGCGAGCTCTGTAAGCAGAGGCTTTCAGCATGTAATGAGCTCCCATTGATTTCCTTCAGCCTGTTGGGGTCTTAACAAACCCTTTCAGTTGTGAAGAGGCCTGCTCTTCCCTGAACACAAAAAAACAGATCACTTTTCAGTCTCAATTTATCTTCAAAACATTTACTCTGCTGCGGCTTGCTGTTTAAGGTGTTCTCTGCAGGAGGTGATTGCTACCCCACTGTTTTGTAAACAGAATGAATGAGCACTGTAATTTTTGCTTTGCTTTAGCGCCACCTTGTGTAACATCTCTGAACTGGCCACATTAATAATGACCAAGAGGTTCTGGCTTAAAGTGAAAAAATTATTAACTTGAAACATGCGTACACTGGCCCTTTAATGAATACAGGGGAGGGAACTTTCATTGTATTCATGTTTCATGTTAAACCTACTTTTAGTTTGTCATTAATTAGCATTAAAAAACATGTGCAAACAGCAGCAAAGCAAATCTTTAGCCAGAAAATAAATATAATTTAAAAACATAGTTTACCTCGTTAGTAGATACTGCTGTACCCATGGCCGGATTACCCATTAGGCCAACTAGGCAGCCGCCCAGGGGCACTACCCTGTAAGGAGCAGCACTTCTTAAAAAATTGTTCCTGGCTTAAAAAAAAAGAAATGTTGCAGTTCATAGACTGGCTACTATGGAGTAACCACCTAAAACAAGAGAGTTACAACAGGAAAAGGAACTTACATGCACAGGAAAGGCAAAAATGGGGCTCCTCCACTTCATTGCCTAGGGGCTCCAAAAAGGTAGATACAGACCTGGCTGTACCTCTCCCCACCTCTTTTGTTCTCCTGAGCACTACTGAAAGAAAGTGGAAGATTTCAACACTGATTAGACTGTCTTGGTAAAGTTTCATTAATGTTTTCTTCCTTTCAGCGGTGCTCATAACAGTAATAGAGGGGGGAAGGTGTAGAGCTGTGGCCATTAATGAGGTAATCTTTTTAAAAGTATATTTTCTGGCTAAAGTTTTGATTTGCTGCTGTTTGCTCATGTATTTATAATGTTAATTGATGGTGAATTAAAACCAGGTTTAACACGAAAGATGCATAAGCTGGCCCTTTAAACTTTAGGTTATAAAGTGTTTCGGTGAAGACTGAATTTCTATTTTCTTCCTTTATTTACTTTTGATTTAATTATTTTAAATGTTGCAGCAATTTTAAAAGTATCATAATAGGTTTTAGTACAACATAATATTTCAATATTGAGGAAATGGAAGGGAGGAGAAAAAGGAGATTGAGGTTTCAGTAAGGGGAATGGAGAAGACATTGTGAAGGTCCCAGGAAGGGGGCGCCATTCAGCTCCTTTGGCTACAGAAATCCCCCTCTCAGGAAACCTTTTTAGAAGGCATGGGCCTCTCGGTGCCTGGCGGTCAGATTAGGATCATCAGCATCAGCTCAGTAGCCCAGGGTCACTGGATCAGCTAACCGGTACCATCTGCTTCTTCAGTGGGCTTGAAAAGGCCAAGTAGACCAATCCTACCCAGCAGAGTCCAACACGGCTTTCAATCCCTTCTCCCAAGAAAGAATTAGAGATTCAGGGAAGCAAAGTGATTTTAGCTCTCTAAATGAAACACACCATTGTCTATGTGTCCTAAGAAGAGCATGTTTATTTCTGGTTACAGGCAGTGTATTTATACAATTTTTAGCACAAATGATGTACATGTTCGGGGGCTGAACATATGCAAACTCCCCACCCAGATTAGAACTAACCAATAACAGATGTGCCTCTGGGGTTATGCAGCTGATTGCCAGGGAAAACCTGGGTTGGCTTGCCCACCTTGGGGGTGGATCTATGGAAGGCACTTACAGAGCGAAAGAGTGGGAACACATAAACAAAGGAAAAATAATAAACAGAAATGGCGACAAGATATCACTGCAGGATAACAAATAGGACTGTCCCTAATTCAGCAGCGAATTGTCTACACAGTGTTAAACTGAATAGTTCTTCTGACACAAATAGCTTTAGGATCTAAAAAGTCCATTGGTTAAAAAAACAGATCTTCATAGACATATCATCAATACAATGGAAGGTGTAATTGACAACTTTATTAAGTTACTTCCCTATTGGAAGCCTTGAAGGTTCTCTAGTATGAAATGTGAAAACAGGTTCCTAAATGCTAAAGTACCAGCCTTACAGCCGTTTCGACAAATATATGGTTTCCGCAGAGGCTGTGACCTTTTTACATTACAGCCTATGAGTTGATCTGATGCTAATGTAAAATAAAGTTCATTATTGTTTTTATTATACAGTAGTCTCATCATTCACTATCACAATCAATTATTGGGCTATTGTGATGAAGGTCTGCAATATCCTTTAAGAGTATGTGGCTCTATTTCTTCTATCTATTGCACTTAGCTAGATCTGGGGTATCTCTTAGAGAGCCTTCCAGGAAGGAGGACCCACCGAGGTCATAGGCCTAACCTTACACGCTATCCCTGTTTTTTAGAGTATATCTTTTTCATTTGATTTATGTGGCTTAGAATGAATGATGTGGACTCACTTTTTAAAGAGGGCGTGAAATTATTTATTAATGTTGACAATTTTTTGGTACTCCTTACATTGTATTGATGATAGTACTTATTATCAGGTGTTAAGCACCCTTGGTTTTTTTCAAACTAGCAGATTTTAAATGGAGAAGACAAAATAAGATTTTAATAATTTGGATGCATTGTCTATTTTCTATCTTTTCTATCCAACAAAGATGGATAGATGGAATTTCTGCATTCATTTAAATGGGGGGAAGGATTTTCTAGCAATTAGAAGATATCCTTTGTCTAATTTAACAAAAGTTTTCAAATGAACAAATATGTCAAAACGTGATAGTAACCCATCTATTTTAGGGCCATACAATTAATCAAGTACACTCTCAGTCAAATGTCTTTTAGATAAAAGAAAATAAGACAGTTCAATCTGTTGCATCACAAGGAGTTTTATTGAAAATATTTTAGCAAAGATTATACATAGAATGTCTAACATACGGAGTGTGCAAAATTAGTGCGAAGCATTACGTTTCCAGTTACATTATTTGTTCTTTTTTATTTAATGTCATTATCATGGAAAACATATGTAACTTTCTCAAGTTCACAGTTTTCAATTAGCATTGTTTTCATATAGGTGATACAGTCATCTCTTAGAGAGGCAGTTTCACAATATTCTTGCCTTACTATTCCAAAACTAGGTCTGAGCTTGTCTGCATGGGAGTAGGTGCCAAAAAAAATCTGGGGGGATAATTCAAATATACTCCAAGGAAGCAGGAGTGGATCTACCACCTGTGCATTCAATGCAATGCACTGGGGCCCTGCTCTGGGGGGCCACATTGCTGCAGTGCTCCTCAAAAACTTTTTTTTTAATCTCTTTGTTTATATTCTCCCTCAATAGAGCGGGCATATGCTTCAGGGAAGCCATATTTATTATTCTTCTGAATTGCAAGAGTGAAGTCTTTGTGGGCACATTTGCATGCCCAAAATGCAGTGTAATAACTGAATTTCTCACAATTCTGGGCATTAAACAAGTTTTTTTAACATGTTTTAGACATTAAAATGTGAACACAAATGTACTATTTGTTTACTATATATATATATATATATATATATATATATATATATATATATATATACACACACATTAATAATTTATATAATATAAATTATGGGTCAAGGCTTTCATGGGGAAGACATACTTCTATATCCAGTTCCCAGTTCCTACACCCCTGCTTGTCTGCATAATTTCAGTGCAGGACCTCAGTGCAGTATGTGTGAAAAGTAATATTAGTTTCATATTAAGGAAATAATGCATACATTACTCTTAAAGAACACCATTATCATTATAACACATATTTAAGGTATCACTGTAATGTCCTAACAAGAGGAATTAGTTGTTTTTATTATGCACTGATCATTAATACAATTTAAATTTCCTGATTTGTAATAACATTATTCAATCTTAAAATGTATTTAAAAAAAATTAGGTTATCAGTCTTGAGTTGAACTGATTGTCCCCACCTTGATAAGGTTGCCAAGAGGGTTTGGCAGAGAGACAAATCTAAACGGTTTTAACAATTTAGGCAAAAAAATGATTCATTGGCTGCCCTACAGCAAAATCTGATTGCCACGGGTTACTACTTTAACACAGTAAATCTCCATCCAATGAAAATCATTGTATTGGTATAACTCTGTGCCTGAAAATGTAGTAACTGCTAGACAAAGCCACCTTCCCTGTTGAACTAGTGGCCAGAGTAACTGAGCCTTAACTGTGAAAACTACCATTTTTATTATTGACTGTAATTTGTAAGGGGACAATAGTGTAACAGAATATACAAAGGCTGTTTTTTTGCAACTTTTCTCTTAGAAAAATCTAAAAACAACTTGAGAGCAAACAATATTGCGATGAATAAACTCAATCACCTTATCTGAACGAAAAGTGCCTTCATTTTTCAATCAACCTGAAACTCAGTTATACTCAACTTAAAAATAACATATGTACAATATGTATAAACTGCAATCAACATATATTTCATAAAATAGAAATCTGTTTATATTATCATAATTTAGGCTTTCGAGATGCTAACTGGTTAATCTAGGTGTGCAGCTGGAGTGTTTAGTGGCATATGACATTTAATTGTTAAATGTACTTTCATACCAAAACCTTCTGTTGTGTATAAATACTGCAAAACACTATATATATATATATATATATATATATATATATATATATATATATATATATATATATATATATATATTTTTTTTTTTTTTGTAAGCTCATCTGCATGTCTAAAAGGCGGAGACATGCAAATGAGAAGACAATGTAGCTTACTCTTTGGATCCAAAAGATAGCAATTTTATACATTGCTCATATATATATATATATATACCGTATATATATATATATATATATATATATATATATATAATCATTAAAGGAGCATTTAAAATATATTGAAAAGCAGTCACATTATGCTAAAAATAATCAGACTTGAAATTTATAAAAATTACAATTCTGAATTCCCATTAGGAAGTGTAAGGACAGCCTTGTCTCCTCCCCCTTCCTGATTACAACGCAGTTGTGATTCTCATGCCGAGAGTTTCAACCAATCACAGAAGACATCCTTACTATCTTCTGCAACAGGGGCTCAGATATAGTGGCAGAAATTCCAATTGTGGGAATCACTCCTGCAGAGTAATTAGACAGGGGAAGCACTGTTACTATGCTTCATGGTGATACTGGGGAATAATACATTTTAAAAATGTCAGGTTTTTTTAAGTGATTATTTTTACTATAATGTAAAATAATATTTAGTGATGTTTATTCATAAATATGCTTTTTCTATGCGCCTGAAAAACGCTCAAGACAAACATTATAATATACTTGCTGTATCAATTACGATATATGTATGCAAAGCACTAATTGGTGGCATGTACATAACGTTACATATTTTCCAGTTTCCTTTGCAAGTTTCCTTGATCTCCATAGAATAAGGCTATGAATTAGAAGGTATATGCATATGTTACAAATTCTTATAATGTATGTAAGTGTGCAGAAAAAAAGCAGTTCCCTGCTGGACATAGCACTTATATACACTATACACAGTGATTAATAATAAACAGCCTATATATACATTCACATTTTAAAACCATTTCATAAAATGTCACACTTTTGAGCATTGTGTGTATGATTACTATACATTCCCATCATGCATTGCTTTCTGAGACAGCATAGCTTGTGATGTTATCACTACCCCAGCAATGAGAAACCATACCTTCCACCTACCAAAGGTGTCCTTCAAATAATTGCCCACCACTCCTGGAAGGCAACCAGACTTGTCAATAACTCCACCACAACATCTATATGTACAGTCTTTTTAGAAAAGTATAGAGGCCACAGCCCTGTATAGTTGTGAGATGGTTTCCAATACCTTTTGCTTAATTGATCATGATCATGCTCTGAAATGCTACTTACAGGTGCATGATTTACGGTTTAGGCTTTCGGCCAGGTAGCTGCGGGCTTGATCAATTAAATTGCTCTGTAACTGTTGCAAAGTTCAAGCCTGCAATTGAATAGGGGCCCTGGTGTTCTTATCGGTTACATGCACCTTCACCTTGAGGTTCAATGCAAGATATCCAGAGAACTGCAAGCAATACGTCATATTGATGAACAAATGTTTTCGCAGACCCCACACTACTTTCTTACAAACAATCTCCTAGCACGGAACACCTAGTAGTAAGGACTTTCCTTAAGAAAGCAACAACCAACACACGCTCCCAAGTGAAACCTAAATAAATCTACTTACAGTTGAAAAAATACCAGTGCCATAGTCTCACCTATACCATGGTGGTTGGCACATTTAGTTGCAAGTCATATATAGTAACATCATAAATGAAGTTGAAAAAATACTTTTATTCCAACCTTTTTTAGATCTCCTCTTATCGTTGTTATTAAAGAATTGTTAAATAATCCAGATGCGAGCAAAAAAAAAACCTACTGAAACATTGCCAATTGTCTCAAATTGAAAAACATCCTTTCCATGCTTATTTGTTATACATCTCATTATGTGTGTTAAATGTCATGGAGAATTTTTTATATTTTAAAATATGGCTTAAATCAGTAACATTTTAATGTTGGGCTCTGTGACCTCCATAACTTCCAATACACATTGGTGAACTATTAACAAGCTGTCTGTATCCACTTGGTTTTTTGTTACACCCCAAAATCATATCCATGGTTTAATCAAGGTTAAGCCATATTGTGCTCGTCGGTACTTATATGACTTCGGATTTCAGTTGAACATGTCAGAAGAAGGAGCAATTCAGTTCAGAAAGCTTGCAATCTAATACTTCTGAATTAGCTAGGAAAATATATCATCTTTGCTTCCATTGTTTCACAAATATGCTTTTCTGAAAAATGCTCAAAACAAACATTATATTCTATTATGTCCCAGATTTGGCTATGTATAATTGCTTGATAGCATCCAGTGTCTGGTGTCCTGCACAGGCACTCTCACTAGATAGCTAGAAGGCATGTAGCCCCTCTGCCCATTGACTTCCACCAGGCTCCACTCCGGGCTCCCCTTCTTATCATGTGGCTCCAGTACTGTCACAGGCTGGCCCTCCTTGACACTGACCTCATAGTTACTGCGGGCATTGAATGCATAGCCAGCAACTATCTGCAAAGAAAGACACAGTCATCAGTGTACATGTTTTGTTTAAATGACCTTCAACTTTTGAATTTTGTTAAACGTGTATTTCCCCTGTTATTATCCCCTGTACAGCGCTACAGAATATGTTGGCGCTATACAAATAAAAGATAATAATAATAATAATAATGACATTTCTATCACAAAAACACAGAATTGAACATTATTCCTCACTTGACACTGTAACTCATTAATGATTGGGATGTTACTTCCTCTATTGATTTCAGTGTTTTTATCGTTGTATAATATATGTTATTTTGAAAGTGTTGTGAGATCTGTAATGCTTGGGGAGTTAAAAAAAATATGTGCGATAAGCCATAATTAATCAAAGGCTTAAGCACTAAGGTAATGTCAATAGACTCAAAGCATACTACACTTGGGAAGATTAACTGAGCTTTGCATGGGCTGCAAAACATTTTGCTGAGACTGTGTTGGAAAATATTCCCATAAGAAATATACACCTGAGCCTTTAGTGATCTGCTTCCAGGATGTAAGTATGAGTGCAAAAGCAAACAGGAGTTAAGATTATATACAGTCAGGTCCATAAATATTGGGACATTGACACAATACTAATATTTTTGGCTCTATACACCATCACAATGGATTTGAAATGAAACGAACAAGATGTGCTTAAACTGCAGACTTTCAGCTTTAATTTGAGGGTATTTACATCCAAATCAGGTGAACGGTGTAGGAATTACAACAGTTTGTATATGTGCCTCCCACTTTTTAAGTGACCAAAAGTAATGGGACAGATTAACAGTCATAAATCAAACTTTCACTTTTTAATACTTGGTTGCAAATCCTTTGCAGTCAATTACAGCCTGAAGTCTGGAACGCATAGACATCACCAGACGCTGGGTTTCATCCCTGGTGATGCTCTGCCAGACCTCTATTGCAACTGTCTTCAGTTCCTGCTTGTTCTTGGGGCATTTTCCCTTCAGTTTTGTCTTCAGCAAATGAAATGCATGCTCAATCGGATTCAGATCAGGTGATTGACTTGGCCATTGCATAACATTCCACTTCTTTCCCTTAAAAAACTCTTTGGTTGCCTTTGCAGTATGCTTCGGGTCAATGTCCATCTGCACTGTGAAGCGCCGTCCAATGAGTTCTGAAGCATTTGGCGGAATATGAGCAGATAATATTGCCCGAAACACTTCAGAATTCATCCTGCTGCTTTTGTCAGCAGTCACATCATCAATAAATACAAGAGAACCAGTTCCATTGGCAGCCATACATGCCCACGCCATGACACTACCACCACCATGCTTCACTGATGAGGTGGTATGCTTTGGATCACGAGCAGTTCCTTTCCGTCTCCATACTCTTCTCTTCCCATCACTCTGGTACAAGTTGATCTTAGTCTCATCTGTCCATAGGATGTTGTTCCAGAACTGTGAAGGTTTTTTTAGATGTTGTTTGGCAAACTCTAACCTGGCTTTCCTGTTTTTGAGGCTCACCAATGGTTTACATCTTGTGGTGAACCCTCTGTATTTACTCTGGTGAAGTCACCTCCTGGAGAGTGTTCTTGATCTGGCCAACTGTTGTGAAGGGTGTTTTCTTCACCAGGGAAATAATTCTTCGGTCATCCACCACAGTTGTTTTCCGTGGTCTTCCGGGTCTTTTGGTGTTGCTGAGCGCCTTGGTGCGTTCTTTCTTTTTAAGGATGTTCCAAACAGTTGATTTGGCCACACCTAATGTTTTTGCTATCTCTCTGATGGGTTTGTTTTGTTTTTTCAGCCTAATGATGGCTTGCTTCACTGATAGTGACAGCTCTTTGGATCTCATATTGAGAGTTAACAGCAACAAATGCAAATAGCACGCTTGAAATGAACTCTGGACCTTTTATCAGCTCTATGTAAATGGGATAAGGAGGGAATAACACACACCTGGCCATGGAACAGCTGAGCAGCCAATTGTCCCATTACTTTTGGTCCCTTAAAAAGTGGGAGGCACATATACAAACTGTTGTAATTCCTACACCGTTCACCTGATTTGGATGTAAATTAAAGCTGAAAGTCTGCAGTTAAAGCACATCTTGTTCGTTTCATTTCAAATCCATTGTGGTGGTGTATAGGGCCAAAAAGATTAGAATTGTGTCAATGTCCCAATATTTATGGACCTGACTGTATATACAGTATATATATACAGTGGATATAAAAAGTCTACACACTTCTGTTAAAATGTCAGGTTTCTGTGCTGTAAAAAAATGACACAAAGATAAATCATTTCAGAACTTTTTCCACCTTTAACGTGACCTATAAACTGTACAACTCAATTGAAAAACAAACTGAAATCTTTTAGGTAGAGGGAAGAAAAAATATAAAACTAAAATAATATGGTTGCATAAGTCTGCACACCCTCTTATAACTGGGGATGTAGCTGTGTTCAGAATTAAGCAATCACATTCCAAATCGGAGTCAGCATACACCTACCATCATTTAAAGTGCCTCTGAATAACCCCAAATAATGTTCAGCTGCTCTATATATATATATATTGAACGTTAACAAAAAGGTACGGTAAGTACTCTTATTTAGTAATGTTTTATGAAAACACAACCTTTCAATGGAAAATAAGAAATATGTTTTATTTCCAACTGAACCAGACTTTTACATACTGGATCAAGGAGAAGTAGAACAGTTATGGGATCTAGCATGTTTCATCAGCGCCAGAGTCAGAGCTACTGTACACCCCTCTGTCCTCTTAAGGTGGATTACTACAGTTACCACCATATATATGGGGGTACAAGATCAGAATGGGGGACCTGGGGCAGGGGTGGAGGGTAGGAGATCAGAATGGGGGACCTGGGAGGGTAGAAGATCAGAATGGGGGGGGGGGGTTGGGGGAGCTAGTTCTCAGTTATGGTGTAATTATATCACACATATAGAAAGAAAAGCTCTCAGTAAAACCACTAGAATATTTTTATTGATACAAAAGGTCGTATTTTTTAATGTATGTGTGCATTTATAGAGAACCTGTTAGGGTTTTTTTGTATACTATGAGCTGTGCTCCCCCAAAATTATTTCAGCTCCTACACCTATACATATGGTGCAGCTGATTTGCAACATAATTGATGAACTTTTATTAGGCATGTTCACTTCAAATCCCACTCATATAGCGGTTCTGAAACTACTCTCATCTTTTCCTGTTTACAACCTTCATGCTGATTCAATACACATCCCAAGTGTGTTTCTATCTGCCTATAAATAGTCTGCAGGGTATTAGTCCATGCTTTCTTTTATCTAGTAAGGTCCTGACCCTGGCCTGATTCATTGGCAAGCAACCAGTGCCGGTGATGCCTCAGGCAACCATTGGGTTAATACATTAATTTCACAGTGTACCAAATACATCATCAAATTATTTAGGTTGACTGCACTTAACACCAATATGTGTGATGTGCTTACAGGCTACAGTATAATCAGATACAGTCGTGCACATTAAACATGTGATTTAATGACTAGATCCTGGCATTGTACAAGCAGATGTTTAGAAGGAAGTGTCGGATTCACTGCCAGGACATCCAGAACAATAGAGGGAAGTGTATTGTCTTTTTTTCAAATAAAGGTTTCAGAACAAAAGTAAATACATATATATATAGTTTACCTACTCTTAGGGCCACTGCCAACCCATGAGGTCAACAGATTAAAGTACACTCTCTGCATTTCCTGTTAGTTTCAATGAAGCTTAAACTGGTTTTATTTCGTATTTTTATTATTTTTGTTTAAATAGAGCCCCCTTAAAGTAATGGGACTGGCTAAATGGTATATCAAATAGAATAAATTAAAGATTGCTTCACTGATGTTAACAACTGCCCACTAACAATGCTTGGTACTGTATTTAAAATAGAGTACTGTAATAGAGGACATCAGTGTTCCTTTAATCGATAGTAAATGTTCATTTTTGACCTGCAACTTTGAAATATGGGGAAATTAATGCAATACTTCAAACAGCCAGCAGAGTGCACTGTGGTAACCTGAATGTTGTGTAGATGATTTATCATTGCCATATTATCAATATGAACTAGCGACTCGCCTGTCAAAAATGACGGCAAGAACATTTTAAGGCTGGGTTATGCTGTTTGCCAGACAATGCGAGACTCTGCCCCCTCTGAGCACCTTCGGCGCTCATCGCGAGCCCCGCAATGAGCGCCTTCGATGTTGATTGCAAGCCTCTCCCCTAGTGTAGTTTACGGGCCTCGCAATGGGATCATTGTGCAGCCTGCAATGAGCGATCATTACAGACGTCATGCAACCCACCACGATGCGCTCAGTGCCATGTAACTGGCTTCGGCTAAGTGTTACTGGCTTGGGTTAAATGTCACTGGCTTTGGCCTCGTTTTGATTCTGTTTGAGAAAATGTAAATTTTGTCGGCAGCCATTTTTTTCCTTGCTTAGCCAATTTTCTATCTCCTAAAAATGGCAATTATGGGTCAAATTAGCTTGCAACCTCACTCACGGGCTCCCTGGCTGTCCCCCTGAGTTGTGTGTGAGGTTTTTAATTTATTTTGTACATTATTGTTCATTGTTTGGCGGTCTTGCGAGTTCCGGGCTTTGGCTAAGTGTTACTGGCTTAGGTAAAGTGTTACTGGCTTAGGTAAAGTGTTACTGGCTTTGGCTATGGGCGTCTTCAATCTCTTTCCATCCTTCATCGGTGGAGTGTAATCAGGCAAATTACATCTCTGACAGGACAGAGGAGCCATAGAGGGACCCTGAAAAGGCACTATTGCGAGAGTTGCAATGAGTGCTTTTGGCGCTCATTGCAGCAAAGTGCTGTGAGCCTCTCTTGAGGCCGTCTTCAATCAGTTTTAAAGTCCTATGTGCGTGCCTCGCCTTTGATGCTCATTGTAGCCTAAGTCCTACTGGCCTCGCGACGAGCGCCAGCCGCGCTGATCGCAAGCCCTGCAATGATCGTCTTCGGCGCTCATTGCAGCCTAAGTCCTATGGGCCTCGCAATGAGCACCTGTGCCGCTCATCGTGAGCCCTGCAATGAGCGCCTTTGGAGTTGCGCAAGCAACACAATTTTTAACATTGCGTTACCGACAAACTCGTAGTTTGACAACTATTATAGTTTATGAACTGAAGACTACATCAAAGGCACCAGCTTTTCTATACAGTAAGAACCTATGTCTCCAAGTCAGAAATTTGATTCATTAAAAAGACAAATGTCTCCCTTGTTGGGAGGCCTATTGAAGATGTTTTACTTGTTATAGAGTAAAATATTTTAGTCCAAGCACCTCAGTGAGAGTGAAACCTGTATATACACTTGTCCTACACATTATATAAATGTACGTACATGGGCAGTACACTGTAAGCAATAAAATAGAGAGCAGAGTGGGGATTGGAGCCTTTGAAATCGTACATCTGTCCTTCACATGATCTGAAGCAGGCAGCTTGCATTAATAAATATAAGCCCTGTCCTCCATGTAAATGACCCTCTCATACATGCAACATTCAACAAAGTAAAAAAAAAAAAGTTTAAAAAAACAGGTTAACAACATTTTTGCTGCCTACTTATTCGCTTAGGCTCTTTTTTTTTCTTTTATACACTATCTCCACAAAAACATCCAAAAAATAGAGTAAAGTATTAGAGATCCCTTTTATTGAAACCACTTTAAAGCAATGTGTTTTGCTGGGTTTGTAGCTGGGAGCTACAATTGTTATTTAATAAGCAGCTTCAGGCCCAGACATACAATCATCTTGTTGTTCTGAGTAACACAAAGGAAAGTGCATATCACTGAGAACACTGAATCACTGTCTGCTCCGGGGTGGAGCCAAACACAGTGCAATCCATTTAAAGGAACAGTCAGCAGCACTGAAAAATGCCATATACTGATGTCTAAAAGAGGCATTCTTAAAGGACCACAATAGTCATATATTTATAATAGATCAAATGTTTTAGAGGTTAGAGGAAAAAAGATTTCACCTTAAAGAAAGAAAAGGGTTCTTCTCAGTTAGGGAGGTTAAACTGTGGAATTCTCTACCAAAGGAGGTGGTGACAGCGGATTCGATAGATAACTTCAAAAAGGGGTTAGATATATTTTTGAATAAAGAGGGCATTCAAGGCTATCCTAGATAACTAGCAAGGAATATTGATCCAGGGAGAAATTTGATCGCCAGTTTCTGGGGTCAGGAAGGAATTTTGCTTTTTTTTCCCCTTATGAGACAATTGGCAATGTTTCAATGTTTTTTTTTTCTGTTTGCCTTCCTCTGGATCAATTAACAATTAACAAATAATAATAAATAGTCCACATATTAAAAAGATCAAGAGAGATCTAAAAAGGTTGAACTTGATGGAATAACAGTCTTTTTTCAACCTCAAATACTATACTAAGAAATAATAGTCTTACATTTATTCCATATCAGCTACAATCATGTTATTGTGGAAGCTACTATTTTTCTTTCTACGGATTAATTTCTTCTAGACACTTGAGGAGACCTAGATGAGCTTTTGCAAGTTACTGGAGCCCGTAAGTAAGGTCGCAAGTTAATTTGCTATTCAATTGGTGTCTTCTTGCGGGCTTCAAACGGGTTACGAGTTATGGCCTTGAAAAAAATTGCGACGATTAAACCCAGAACTTACAGCTTCCCGAAGCCTTTGATCTTTCACTTCCACAAGAGCTACGATGGCTAAAATCGTAAATCGCTATTCAATTGCTCAATTTCACCAAGCCCGCAAATGTTTTCACACCTGTAAATGTCAAACGAAGGAGAAAATCCTACGAGTGCAAGAGAGGACCCGCAAGGGGGTTTAAGACCTGTCTGCAGCACTGTAAATGCAAATAAAAAATCAATACTGCACTGTAAATAACAGGGAAAGCGTTGACTGACATTAGAATTAATTCGACAACAGTCTCAAGCTTGCAAATCAGCAGTATATAAGATTTATTTTTATGTTTCATTTCAGGGTTAAATCTATCTCGAGTATCAACAGGTTAATACATATCAGGCCACCCATATGGACTAGAACAGTATTGGCATTCATTTTCATAATTCTTTATTTTGCGGGTTTGCGAGTCTGATCGCATATCAGACCCCCGAACCTAATTGATTGACATGTTTTACTGCCTTCCCCGACCGCTCCCCTACCTTCCCTGTGCTCTGCTGGCCTTGGTTGTCCCCGGGAGAAGGAGATGCAGAACCGTCATTTTCTTTGGCTGATTCGAAATGGGAGGTTACCGGCTTGCTTAATTGATCAAGTTTCCGCCCTGAACTGCTACAAACCAGTGCATGGTTTATGGAGTTGGCTCGGGCCAGCAACTTGTGTTCTTGAGCAATTGAATAGCATTGTAATCTGAGACCAACACACCCGCAGACATACGGCCTACAATGATCAAGTTGCGGGCTTGCAATTGACTGCAGGGTAAGCTTCCATTGCTACAATGGGAATGTGGCAACCTCAACTGTCAGTACTTTCAGTTTGACTATTTGAAAGTTCATTAGATTACAAGGGCGTACCTTTCTCGAAAATCTGAGGGGAGAGTACATGCAGAAAAAATGGATTCCTTTAGTAAAGAAATATTGCATGTGAAACTTACAAATGTAAAGGCTTTTATTGGATAAGAATGTTGTTTATTTGGTTGTTTTTGTTTTCTAAAAATATTTGCCCGTTACCAAGTTTAGTCAATTAATATACCATATAGAAAAACACTTCAGCATTTTAAACATCGGCTAACCATCCTGGATGCATTAAGGTTTTATGCAGATTCAGATTTGTGCATCCCCCACGCCCTACTTTCAGCTCCTTCTTTCTCTTTTCTAGATGTCAGATCATAAGTTTATGAGTATTTATGTATATATATGACATGTCAGAAAGTGTCAGGTAGTACACTTATACAGAAATATCCCTGTATATAGACATTCCATGCAGATAAAAACATATTTCAGCTACTGCGCTTTATCATCAGGCAGTCTTCTGCCCCCTGAAAATGTGCTGCCCTAGGCCTGGCCTTCATGGTCCTAGGCAGAAACACGGCCATGCGTCTTTTCCCTATATTGCAAAGTTACACCATCATTAAGTGTAAAGTAACTTTCCCTAGCTATTCTATTCCCCTTAGCATGATTGCGAAAGAACTACCCCTGATGGCTGCGGCAAGACAGAGATGTTGAATACAACAAGCTTTCCCATTGATTTTCTCACATCAGGAATTTTATGAGTTGCTTGAGCTACAAAAATTCAGTCCCAAATAACTCTAAATTAATTGCCACTCGCAACTCCTAAAATCCCTAGTAATAATGCAAGTATTTTTGAACACTCACAAAGTCATTTTTATGCTTTCCCCTCCTCGCTCACTGCTGATTGCCCCCTTTCGCATACAAAAGCTATCCCCTAACCCCCTCCCCCTATCTAGATAACAGTGGGGGCCCCCATGGAACTTAAACTGTAAACCCCATGCAACAGGGCTCCTTAAAGGCATATCTAAGTTTCCTGGATTATCAATGCATCTGATAGAGGATAATCATTAGTGTATGCAAACATTTTTTTGCATGCAAAAATACCTAAATAAATAAATAAAATAAACATTTAAAAATGTAACTTGAAGTTAGCAAAATGTCTTGTACTTTCTGACAGTTGAAAATCAGAGTAAACACCCCATTGAAACCCTGGCTAAATTAGCATATAATTAATAATTAATTTTGATTAATCAAGAGGATGTTCAGGCAGCTGATATATTTGAATTAATCTCCGGGGTTCCTGTATGTGCTGCAAAGCAGCCTGGGATATGTGTCTGTGCTGATCTGTGGTGAAGGGCATGGTGCAGCACAGAGAGCAGACACTGCAGCAGGAAGCACATCCCACTAGTGTCTTCAAGGCTGAGTCCAGTGTTTTGGTATTGTGCGAGAAAGGCACAGAAAGTGTGTAATCAGTTAATATCGATCCCCTAATGCTGCATGCTGATTGGATGGGTCAGGGAGCAAATAAATACTATCCAGTAGGTGCTCTGTTACCTACTTTGGAGTGAGAAAATGTCCTTCCACCTCAGGAAGCGGTTTACCAGAAAAAAAAAATGGTAGATCCTAGAGCAGTATAACCACCTCACCCTTCTCTCTAGCTTTATTATACTCTCCTTAGTCCTCTAATCAGGCTAGGATGACGTAGCTAAAAATACCACATCTCAAGCTACCATCTCTAGGGGGAAATCCCCGACCACAATATATATCTGCAGTAAGACAGAAATTGTAGACATTTTTCTGCATATGTACACATTATTTCAGAGAACTTCCTTGTAATTTAAGACAGCCAGCTGCCTCCTGAAAAGTTGCTGTCCTAAGACTGGGCCTTGTTCACTAAGCCTTCTAAACAAATAACTAAAATCAGTACATTATTTGCTGCAACATTTTGAGGCTTTTATTCTTTTTGATTTTGGAAAGTATGTTATCTCCATCCATTTGTCACTGCATTCACCCACATGTGAGGTTTCCAACATTAACAGAATTTAAATTTGGTTATCTCTGTACATAAAAATGTCTTCTTTACTAACAAAATCCTATTGTATTCGAATTCACTTGCCAAACCCCCAGATTTATTTACAGAGGCCACCCTATCCTTACTTCTACCTAGAAACTGAAGCTCTTAGCACAAATAAATCTGGTGGCAGTGCCAATTTAAGCACCGCTCGATAACTGTGTGTGCTTTGTTTGCTTCTCAATCATAATTCTTTGCTAACAATATGTTGCTTTGTGAAATGCTTCAATAGTACTTGGGCCAAATTTAACTGGGCCATATTTCCCAAAACAGCACCAAGGTTGGGGAATAGGTGAAAATCAAGGAGCTGCAGAATTTGTTTTCTTTTCATCTCTCTCCTCCATTTATCTCTCATTTCCATTTTTACTTCCTTTCTAATAGTGGTGCAAAACATGTAATCCCTAATGATGATTTCATGGCCAACTGTACTGAGATGTATAAGAAAGGTCAACAGACCGGTGGCTCAATTGCATGGCTCCTGTAGCAAAACTTACGAGTAAAAAAAAAGTTAGCCCTAATGTAGCTCTCAAATGCTGCCTGTTTACATGTAAACCCTAACAAGTGATCGTAACATGTGGGTTATTACCTGTTCTACATGTGTGATGAGCTTAAGTTTGTTTACATGGTGCCCATAAGAAATCTGTGCTAATGCCATGTGTGCTCGTTATGGGTTTCAGTTTCAAATCTAAACCTTCAATTTAAACTGAACCACCAGTGGCACCACTTAAAACCCTACCAAGAACTGTTATGCGACAAGTAACTGCATTTAATTCAATTAAAGCTTTACCCTTCATTGCCACAATTGTGACAGGGAAGAGGTTAAAAAAAATTAAATGAATGTGGCAGGGTTTATAAACCTTCTGCTTATGCAACTCTATCCACTAAAACATATAATGATCCTGGTGTCCCCCAGGACCCCATCTACACCTAGGGGCCATTGGGACCTCCTACCATCTTGTGCTTTGGGATGGGAAGCCCAATTAACCAGTAACAACCCCCTAACTACATCAAACAAAGTCTAAGTGCCCTAGGGGATCCCCCAAGGAGCCTATAGCTATTTTCCATGGAAGTCACTATAGACCCCAATGCCCCTATATACAACCTACTCTAACATCTATCTAACCTAATACCATCAGGTTCCCTGTAGACACCCATGGCATCCTAATCCTTGCCATAGGCGCACATATGAGCCCTCATGCACCCTATCTCCTCTTGGTAGTCCATAAGATCCGTATAGTTACTCGCTATATAACCACACTAACTAACCTAAAATATATACCAAAAATAAAACACTACTTTAAAAAATGACAGGAAAAAAAATGACAGAACAAAAATTATAATAATAAAAAAAATATGTAACAAATTAAATTATTCTTAAAATTGTTTAGTTTCTTACCTAACCCTCCCACTCTCCCTCTATGACCCTATCAGAGGAGACACTCAGTTTGAAGTTGATATGCACATCTTTGAAAATTAATTTAGTATTGCATATTATAAATTATTAGATAGAAATGTTATTAATGATTGGTTAAAATAATTAGCCCCACTTGCTAGGGCATTACATTTAAATAAAATAAATCAGGCTAGTACAATGTATACACAAAATAATAAGTATCATACACAAATTTGATAATCGATATAAAAAAAAACAGAATATATTTTGATGATAAAACTTGAGCCAGCTACTCTTTAACTAGCTAAAATCTGGAAAAAATGAGTCGAAAAAGTACTACTTAGCACTCCATAGCAGCTTCATAAAAATAAGATATGGAGCCAAGATGTGAAGGGAATAAGTCTCTCTTCCCATTTTGGATTTTTTTCCACACTTACATAAAGAGCCAATCAAATTATTCTGAAAAGCAGCCTACTGTGCTACTAAATGAAATAGGTAAATATCTAAAAATCTTTAAAAATATATATATAACATAAAGAAACATTAAACTGAATGCAATTAATAGAAGCTACCTACATTTAGGACCTGATGACTATAAATGTGGCTAAAGAGGTGAAAAGGAGAGCTTCCATTGAGTGTTGTACTTTATCATAGCATCACAATGCATGGCATCAATCCAGAGAGCCATGATGTTAAACATGTGTGTGCCTGCAGAGATGCGAGGAGCAGGGACCCCCCGTTTTTTAAATGACCAGATTTCTCAAAATACCAATAATGACATGATATATGGTGTCAGATAATCAAGGGACAGCAGACAGGACTCCATCTTGATTATGTATACATTTAGATTTTTTAAATAACTATATCATAGTATTAACTTTCCATTTTGCACTCTGTTTGGAGATGGCATTTGAATTTCGTACTGGCAGGCCATTTTGCAAAAGTCACGATGCATATAAGCCGTCAGTTACTGCCTGGTGACTAGGCCGATGTACATACCTGGAATATGGGTGTGGGATCCTGGAGCACTGGGTATGGGCACATTTGTGATGTATAGGAGTGTCGTCTCTTCTCTCCATTGTCTTTTACAGCAAGTAAACTACTGGAGGGATTTGGGCTGTGCACCACATGGTAAGCTTGAAGTTTGTTGCTGGGCACATATCCCCTTGAGCCTGCAAAAACAACATATAGTACAGTATTTCACAAATACTACAAGAAAATAGTTTGTACTTTGAGGCAATGGGTAGAATCTTTACAAAATAATGTTCCTATATTTTAACCAGTTGATCCTGATCTTTGTGCAATTAAACCAGGTCAAATGTAGAGCCTCTTGTACGCCAAAGGTTACATTTCATACAGTACATTATAAGCTGAAGAGCACTGGTATTAGGTAGTACATAATTATGTTAAAGACTAAAGTGTTCACTAATAAACATGCAAACATTCATTGTGAAATCCCTTCATGGCCACTCAGATTTTAGATATAAAACTATTGGAATTGTTATTGCTTATTCATAAAGCTCCAACATTTTACATATCACTAACATACATGCCACATCAAAATTGTAAGGAAGACACAAGTGTTCATGCCAGCAGCACTCTCAAACTGTTTTGTGGAACCCTGGGGCTTCATTTTGTGTGACAAGGGCCCCTTCAATGAAATTATTCCAGTACTTTGTAGTTTATTCTCATGGTAGAATAGTTATGGTTGAGGTTTTGGGTATGGATTTTGTTTGGTAAGTTTAGTGTCAGAAAACATTTTCACGGCTGAAATAATTTAGGAAATACTGGTTTATGCAATAGTTAGCCTGGCTTGATCTTTTTTACTTTACCTCCTACATCCACCAGCCATCTGTTTTTGTTCCCTTTGGTGTCAGTGAACTGCAGAACAGCCACAACCTGACCACGGTGCAGTGTGAGGTCCAGATCCCGACTGCCACTCACGTTGCTCATCACTTGATAAAGCTTCTCAGACCCATGACGTTGCAGTAGCAGGTGGACTTCTTGGTGAAATGTGGAACTATGCTCCTAAAAAAATACAATCATAAAGCTTATAACATTTAATTCCATGACGACTTGATTATACATTAGCAATAATTGTCAATACATACATTGGAAACAATTATTGCCAGAGAAAAAGATCAAGGTCCATACCAGCTAAGGGCTTTATGAGACATGAACTTACACAATATACATGATATCATATATATTGTACTCTTGGGAAGAATTCTCAGTACTCTTGTACTGTGTGGGTTGTTTCCAGCAGAAAAAAACACATATGGAGTTTCCAGTGGAGTGTCCAATTGGAGTTTCCAAGAAAAAGTGTGACAACATTTGAAATATCTATTTTTCCAGAAAAATACAAGATCTTTTTACTTAGTCTTATCTAACATTCCAATCTTAAAGCTTAAAGTTTAGGATTGTAAGAGTATTATGAAAGGTTTTAGAAGTTCAAGGTTAACGTTAGAAATGACATTGTGTAAAGGTCTCTTGTTTACTCTAAAATTTTATCTTAAAGGGACATGGAACACATTTTTTCCCCATGCATTTAAACATTAACAAAGTTGTGTTTTGTATGAAAAGATGTTAAGTAGATTTCAATGGCAGACAAGTATGACTCATATATCTATATTACTGTTCAGTGGTTGATAGAGGCAAGCCTCCAGATCAGTTAAAGCATCATTTGAAATAAGAAAACACACAGTAGTACATTATCAAATACACTCAAATACAACAAAGAAAACGTGCCTTTCAATGTGATAGACTTACCTGCACAACTGGAGCAGGCATTTCCTCATTAAATTTCTTTGAAAACTCACTAAGCTGAGAAGCTGAACGACTGATACAGTCATCTATCCATCTCTTGAAGTCAGATTCAGGAGCCTTATAGTTGGGCAACTACATAGAAGAAAAAGCAGAGCTGCATTATCGCTGTGCCAAAGTATAACTGCTGTGTGGAGGCATCATTATTTAGGATTTGTTTCTCAGGTATTTGCTTTTCCAAAGGTTTATGCTTTGGTCAAACTAGGCCAATTAGAAATACCCATTAACTCCAAAAAACAATTGGGTACTGCTTACCCTCAATCTCACATTAATATTTACAGGTGAAGGCCTTGAATAAGGGAAAAACATATAATCAGTGACCACATAATAAGAATAAGCTGGTTATTTCTCTCATTTAGAAATAACAAGCAATGAACCAAAGTTCTCTCCAAAGTTAAGTGTACATGGAGCAAATGTACATAGAGCCCTATTCTATTAAAAACTTGCAAATGCCTCTAACCTGTAATTTTTGCAGCGTATGTTTTTTTCTCTAAATGTTTAGATGTATTCTATTGACTCCAGCTCGCACTTTACCTCTTTAAGCTTAACCTTGTAAACCATGTCTTTTTAAGTAAGATTTCAGGGGGCGTGATCGAATAATCTGACAACATTTAAGCAAGCCCGTAATCAACTTCTTAGACTTCTTAGACACAGCCAATAGTAAATGAGACTGTCATCATGATGTCAGTAAAATATGGAAGTTACACATAATCGGAGGCTAAGAATTAATTAGTGCCAATCATCTGTGGGTTTCATGATACTTATTAACCCCTTGTGTTCTGGGATTAAAATTACTCAGAAATAACTTTTAAAATTACTATTTTGAATTGCATATTTGTGGGTTTAAGACTGTGTTAATAAAAAGCATGCCTGCCCATGCTTTTAAAGTACAGTATTTTGTGTTTAATTGCTGCTGCAGCTATAATATTAAATTCGCCAAATCGCAGTTCCAGAAGCCCGTAAAGGAGCCTGCTATTAAATTGGCCTCTTTTAGCTACCCGCAAACGATCTGCGGGTTACAGGCAGAAAAACCCCATGGGTTGTCAAAATGAACTCCGATCCAGCTAAGCCATTGATCTTTCAATCCTGTAAATGTTACAATCGCAAATCGCTATTAAATTGCTACAAGTCCTCAAGCCCGCAATTGTTTTCACACTTATAAATGGCAAATGTAGCCAAAAAACCTACAGGTACTAGAGAGGGTGTTCTGTCCATAGCACTGTAAAAGCAAATATAAACACATTACTGTATTTTAAATTATAGGGAAAGCGATGAAAGGTATTACAACTAATAGCACAAAATTCTCAAGCTTGCAAATCTGCAAATAAAATATACTTTTTTTAATGTTTAATTTCTGTGTTATATCAATCCCGGCAAGCAATGTGTTAATACATAAAATAGAACTCGTATTGACTAGAATATTATATTTATTGATTTTTTCATATTGCATTATTTATGGAATGCGGCCAGATCGCAATTCGCACTTCAAAATCGTAAGTGATTGAAATGTTATCTCCGTGTTTTAGTGACATAATGATGATTTCTCTTTTACTATTGGCTCCATCTAAACCCATAACTTCAGGTTTGAATAATTTATCATGTTCACACCCGGATATGCTACGCGCCGAAGCTTGGTTTACGGATATGGATTCCTGCCAAGTCCTTGCGGGTTTTTCTAATTTAAACGCTCTATAACTCCAGCAAATTTCAATTGGAATTTAATAGGGCCTTAAGTGTTTGAAAAAGCCCTTGCGAGTCCTATTTAGTACTCCTAATATTTTTGACAGAAAAGTGCTACTTTTTTTTCTTGTTTTTTGGGGGGGGGGTTAGACTTTATTTGGGAGCTAGCGCTATGGGTCTAATAGAATATCGATTTTGTGTAACTTTAATTATTTAGAGCTTGTAATATTCGAGCTGTGCTAAAACCAATGGAGTTCTAAGGCCAATTGTGTGTCTTTGGCTGGTCCATAGTGATTGTGGGTAGGTAACTCATAATCAGATTGCAGGTAGCTAATAGAATATGTGACAATATTAAGAGTGATTTGGAGTGTGAATAAGTTTATGAATTGGGCAATAGAATAGGGCCCATAGTCATTAATGGACTAATAGGTAGTCTGAAGTTGTGATAAATAGAATTGACTAACAAGACCAGTTATTGGTTCAAATATAAAGCAAGAATTGCAGAATGTAATATTACCTTATACAAATATATACCTGGTAAGTAAATCTGTGGGTAAGTAGTTTAGCGGTAACAGTCTCCCAGTATGAAAAAGTACACTTCGCAGATATTTTTATCTTACTGGATGGGTGCTAATGTGATAAAATGTAAAGTTGTTTAGTAACTGTCACCAGAATAGTAATTTAAAATGTATGTGCATTGATTATAGGGCAATATTAATTTAACTTCCAGCAATAAAAATGACACTAAAGTATAAAATTAGTTATCGATCAAATATTGTAGACAATACATTTATAATAATAAACGTTCTACTAGCTCAGTTATATGGAGTTATGCATTGTAGTAGTTTCATAGCTTGACCACATCATACTATGACAAATTCTGAGGGTTGGTTGAAGAGAGAAAAGTCGAAATAGACCCATCCTACAGGCTAACAGAGGCAAATTATAGAAAATAGTAACAATTTGTAACTTTATATAAATTGGCTAGTAGGACTTAATTTATGCTACATTCAGCTTATTCTTTTAAAGAGCCATGCCTTCTTTTACCAATACACTGTCCTTTTTCATGTACAGTGACTTACATAGTCTTGGAGGATAGAAAAGTATGTTTAAGCTTACACATCCTACTACTTGATTTATTTTTAAGCTGACATGATTTGGCACTTGAACTTTTGCGGTAGGAACATGTTTCAAAATTTAAGGCATATGCAAGTGAGCTGGGTTATAAATGCATCCGATAGAGGATAATTTATAGTGTCTGAATAAATTTGTTTGCATGAAAAAACTCCAAAGTAAACAGTTAAACCGTTAGCCTAAAGTTTGCTGAATTTCTTGCATTTGCAAACTGTTTTCTCTCAATGTTGACACCCCCTGAAATTCCCATGGAATATTAGCATAAGTAATTCATTTGCATTGTTTTGGCCTGAGGATTATGCAGGCATGCTCAGTTAACACTTGTCTTCCCTACTGTGGGAAGTCACATGATTTCAGACACTTTCCTTTAGCCAAATAGCAGGTCTTATATCAGGTACATTTTTCAAATGAAGCGCGCAGTGCAATTGCTGGGGGTGTCTATGTCACCCCCAGCACATCTTTTTTTTTTTTTGCAAAAAATGTTTGCATTTTTCATGCAAACATTTTTTGCTAGGTGGGTTATGATGCATTCTACAGGATGCATTCATAACCCACCTTTAAGTAGTTGTGAGGTGTCAGCCACTCTTCTATATCCATGGAGCAGACTACACCTAACAGAATATGGATACAACCTAACTGACTGATAAAGGACAGGATATTTCTCCCTGTGAAGGGCACAAGTGAGCTAAGCGAGGCTGCTCTCTGGGTAGGTGACCAGACCTATAGAACAACCCTACTTAGGTGTTGTTTGTTCTCAGATTGAGTGCCTCTTTTTTATTTTTCCTTTTTTTTACAACCTAATTGGCACAAAAAAAGACTGTGTGCCACAAATTGGTGAAAGAATAATCCCCTACCTGAGCAGCCTCCGCATCCGCCATATACAGTGCTTGTTTAGCCAGATCTCTCTGCAGGGTGAGGAAGGTGAGCAAGAGTCTGTGAAGCCACTGCATGGACATTGTGATGCAGCGGGGCAGCTCTGACAGCAGCATTGAATGGATAGTTTTATAGTTGTTAATGATGGCCTCCTCCTCCCACGTTGCTTTGCCTGTTTCATTATATTTGTTCTCCAGATTTTCGTAATCCAGTAACTTGTCCATGCGCTTTCGAATCAATGTCTTAGGTCCCTTGAGGCAGTCTGACAGGTTGCTAAGTGGTTGCAGGACTAAGGACTGCAGTCTTCTCTTCTACAAGCAAATGGGAGAGCGTGAGCTTTCACTCATGAGCAAAAAACACATAGAAACTGTACCTCATTGTCTTAACTAGCTTACTAATATTCATTACAAACCTCCACAGAAATACATTTGCATGCGATCTCCCAAACAACTTATTTAAAGGTTCTTGTTTTTGGGAGGGTGGGTACAGTAGATCTTGAAAGGAAATATATTATCAGAAAGAACACCAATTCGTCTGTATTACTCTAACAATTTGATCATTAGTCATCAATTATCTGGTTTGAAACTATGTTCCTGACACTATTTTGTGATACTTTAAATGACCATTGTATTGCCTAACAGGAGCTAGATATTTTAACTGAGCATTGATCATCAATGAAATTCAGATGCATTGATTTAAAAAAAAAAAAAAAGCTCTATTGAAAATAAAACTTAATTTCAAAGAACAGATTCAACCATGGCTGGTCTTGACCTACTATAATGGCTGATTGGGTGAGACGGCTCTCATTAGCGGGAAGTGGTAAGGCACAAGATTATACCAACATAATGCAAACCATTAGTGGCAACACATTCTATAAACTCAAGGTATCCTCTATTTAATCTAGTTGTTTTTAAAAACCTTTGAACCTCTACATCATCAAAATCTTTCCCTCACCCTTGATGGCCTTATGAGAGTGGAAATTAACAAGACTCTTGAGGCTATTATTTCTAATATTGTTTAATATTGAATTGTTTAATATTGAATATTGCTTTTAAAATTAATTGAACGGTAATCATATTAATTATCAATACATTATTAAACAGCTATGTCTTCTTTTTATGCCATTGCAGTGGCCTTTTACGATGCAATATATAAGGTATTTCTTGTTAAATGAAGTTGAAAAGACCTTTGAATACCAATATGTACAGTGTGCTTATTCAAGGATTCCTGTTTTTAGAAAAAAAAAACAATTTAGTCCTTGGCTTATAATTTGTATATGCATTTATGCTGTGGCAGAAGCCGTCATTGCAGTATTTGTTCATGACCAAAGGGCTTTGGAAGCTGCTTCACTTACTGCAAGCACTTTCACTTTCTACACGCAAATAAAGATTTAGCAGCAGCCAATGCTCCTAAAAGTAAAGCAGAAAAGCAAACATTGCATTGGCTTTAATCTATGCTTTTGATCTGTACATGTGCAAACTTTTATCTAGGAGCAGTGACAACCATCTCTGATATTACAAGAGATAGCTTGGCTAACGACCACCTTCTATCCTCCTCTCTTATCACCTCCTCTCATTCCCACCTTCAGGACTTTTCTCGTGCTGCCCCTAACTCTTTCGAACTCCAGGCCTCACTCCACTAGACTATGTTCCTGCCTCAAATACTTCAAAACCTCACTAAAAGCTCATCTGTTTAAAGAAGTATATTACCTGCAGCAATGTATTCTATACTCACTTATAGCCTCTAGAATGTATGTTTGTGAGTTTTCAATCTAATTAGGTGCTTTAGGGTAAGCACTTTGTATGCTTGATTTTAAGCTCAATAACAGGGCCCTCCATTATTTTGTAATTTGTTAAAATAGTTTTTTACTTGTATCTACCCTGTTAAGAACTACGGAATATCTTGGTGCGTTACAAATACAGGATAATAATAATGCAGTAGTGTGCATACAAGAAGGAACAGCATTAATCTCAGTAACCAATCCGTGCTTCACAAGGGGTTGTATTTTCCATGATCTCCAGCTGGAAAGTTTATAGGTGTGTTGATATTGGAGGGAGGGGGGGGGGGGGGGGGAAGGAAGGGGAGAACAAAGAGACTAGGAGCTGGAAATACCAACATAGTAGGCACAGTTACATAGTTTATTAAGACATTTTTTGAATTTTGTTTGTGTGTCAATGACCCTTTTTGGGAAAAATGTTCTGTACCCCTGTCGTAGAGAGACCTATTTTTTTTGCTTGAAAGTTCTTGGAATTCCAGTAGTTAAACATAATCACTTACAAACTCTGGGTAGATGTTCTGGAACAATACTTGAAATAAATGTTGAAACTGCTGGGCTGGCCCCGGGGGAAGCTCATGTTTAGATGTGTGGGGCTCAATGCTGAGGAAGACCTGAGAATCAAAGGATTTGGAGAAAAACTTATCAATGTAGGAACAAAGGCAGTGGAAGCATTTCTAAAACGGCAAAGCACTTGCCATGTAGCGCAGCAGCCCCGCTGATTAGCTTGCTGTCACATATCAGAGGATAATGTACTAAAATTACATATTTTCCCCAAAGTACAATAGTGTTGGTTATGTATTGGCTTATGCATTCTCTGAAGTAAATATATGCATATAAGCAATAACTAGGACAGTCACTTACATGCAACTTTTGAAAAACAAAGCTTTTTATTAATATGGGTCAACAATCATAGCCACTTGGGGGATTTTTCTATTGAAAGGCAATGGCAATATCAATTGTCTGAATTAGTATATCAATCCTTTACAGCTAGCACATTAAGGTTTCATGCTCTCGTGTTTGAAGTAATAGCCCCCATGTTGTACATTATATGTTTAGCATCAATAAAAATTAATTTTTTGCTATTTATACAAGCTTTGTTCTACTATTGTTAAAACATTTTGTTATTGTGATGTAATTTTTCATGGTTGTCTAAGTGGATCAGTCTGTTATAGAGGCAAATTCTGATTTACAGCAAGGTAAGGTGTAAATTCCTCAATTCCAATGCAAACTGTATGAGGAAGTCTATGATGTAGAGTCATTGAGTGTAGGTACAGAAGTAGGTATCATCAACCCTGGAGTGCCACCAAAAGGGCAAGATATATCAATTTCAGACAGTGTCTGAGTACAGGTGGCTTTGGCAGAGATTAGTCTGTGCTTTTAAGAGTCAGGAAATCATGGCTATTACACAGCACTCAAGGACTGTGTATATGGAATAGTAACACAGAAACCAAGATCTCTGGCTAGCATAGGTTATGTAAAAACACATTTAAATGTAACAATGTAGAAAAACTCACCTCCAGATTCTTCATATAACATACAACATTTTCTTTCAGCTGAGTAACAGAAGTTGCCAGTGCTTGAAACTTATCAGCCAAGCAGTCAAACTCTTTGTCTTCTCTCTGGTAAAGAAGAAAACGACTGCTGAATATGGAATATCTCTGCCATGGATGTAAATGTGTTCAAGTCATCCTGCCATCATTTTTCATGCCAAATGTGTTTTATAATATTGATCTATTGCACTGTTGGCAATAGATTTTTTATAAGTTACAAGAAGGCAGTATAGTTTGGAAATCATGGGCCCCATTCAATTCCAAGTCCATAACTCGACATGCGGCTGTCTGCGAGTGAGTTGCGGGCTCCCGTTGGTCTGTATTTGCGAGGCTATTCAATAGCTCCAGGTCGAGAGTTGCGATCTTGAAGCCAGCTCCGTAAACCATGCACTGTTTCGTTGCAGTTGTAGGCTGGAACTGTATCACTTCAGCAAGCCCGTAACCACCCATTTCGAATCGACCAATAGAAAACGAGACTGTCATAATTATGGCAGGAAAATACTAATAGCTAATACTATTGTAGTCCATATGGGTGGCATGATATGTATTAACTCATTGATACCCAAGATCGATTTAACCCCCGAAATGACACATAAATATAAATTTAATTTCCTGCAGTTGTGCGGGCTTGAGACTGTTGTGCAATTAATTCTAATATCTTTCATAGCTTTCCCCATAATTTATAGTGCAGTACTACTTTCTTATTTGTATTTACAGTGCTACAAATTGGTGTTTAACCCCTTTGCGGGTCCTCTCGAGCACATGTAGGATTTTCTCCTCCATTTGTGGTTTACCAGTGTGGATACGTTTGCGGGCTTGGGGAATTGGAGCAACTGAATAGCGATTTGCAATTTTATCCCTGAGAAAGTGATAGATCAAAGGCTTCTGGAGGCTGTAAGTTACGAGTTTGACGGACACCATCTTTTCTAACTCGTAACCCGTTCCGAGCCCGCAAAAAGACGCCAATTGAATAGCAAATTTGCCTGCGAGCTTACTTACGAGCCTCTGGATCTCACATTTGGTCAACTGAATAGGGCCTCATGTTTTCAAATAAGAACAGCAGGAATTCTAAATGACTTAAAAACACTAAGAGGTAAAGAAAAATGCAAATCTGGGAAAGGAAATGTACAGAGATAAAGAGAAGATGAAAAAGCACAGAGAACATGTTTCAGGAAGATGCAGAGTATAGTGGCAAACAGAGAAAATTATATGAGAGTTGATTTAGGATTTGTAGCATGCATAGAAATGTCCCTCAGTTACTTTCTGCAATGTAATTTATGGCTTTATAATACATGTTATTGTAGCAACATATAGTAGAAATGTACAAGCCTCATGTTGTCCTCTGTTAAGTTTTGGGTATCAATGTCCTACCTTAGGTACAATGCCTGCTTGTTGCTTGAACATCTGGCTTATGCGTTGAGTTTTTTTACTTAGAGTATGTGTGTTGAGTTGGGACACTTTATCCCGCAGAGTCCTCTGTTCTCCATGGATGTATTTGCCGGCTGTCCAAACACAGTAACATTGACTGTTAGTACTATAACATTAATTGAAACAAAGATTAATTCTTATAATGATAAAAATGCAATAAAGGACAAACATGATGTGCAGTACGTAGCTTTGAAAGGAAGAGCCGACACCAGAAGGGTACAGATGACACAAGTGTATGGGGCTGCTTCCAAGATCTATGGAGCTGGCTATGACTAACAGCTCTATTAGGTAGACTCTCCCAGCATGTTCAAACCATTGGTGGTGTCACCACATGGGGTTGTCCTCACATCTCATTCCATAGAGACTGATTGAAGGAGGCAGAATGCTTCCTTTGCAGTGCTTTACAGAATATTTATTCTTGTCTATGTCCTATACAGCAACTTTTGCTCTAGTAAATTGGGAAACGTAAGTGAAATTTATTGAATAGAATACAATGTTTGTATGTGAATTTAAACCGCACTATGCATTCAGAGCCATTTAAGACATTCACAGGTCAATGATGGGGAGACTGTACTTATATAATCTAATAAAGTTGTGTAGGACACAGACAGATCTAGAACAAAAGTGGACAGTTGCAAGATATGATATGGGCAGGATGCAATTATACGTGCCAGAAAGCCCAGGGTGGATTTTGCATCTACTTTGTGATAAAGCAGGGAATGTACACATACACACATATATATATACAGGCATTATCATTAACATTGAGAAGGCAGGATGGAGGACTAGAGGCAATGTAAACATGAAAAATTAAAAATAATATAACTAGTCTAAAAATGCTTCAATTCCAAAAATGTGAAAACTATTTCCACACATTTTAATGAGATCTAATTGATGTAGGCCAAATTCAACAGAGGTTATGTCCCTTTAATGTTAACAATTCTAAAGCAGCATAGCTTGTATTATCTATGCAGGTCCTACAGAGGGATGTCATATATGAAGCATCACTGACTGGATACATCTCTGGGGTGCACCCTGACATTAAGGATTTGTTTATCACACGATAAATTGTATTAAACAGATTTCTGTAAATACCCAACCTTCAATTCAATGAAATGAGATGAGCAGTCTAATAAATGTGGGGTGTTGGAATAAGTGATAGGGATAATAATGGTGGTGACATAATTGGGTTAATGAGTATGTGAGCTGACTGAAATTAGAGGAGTAATGTAAGGTACAGGGTGAGGAAAATGTATGTGGGGCTATATTATTGGTGGTGGGTCCAAATATTTATAATGGTGGCCTGATAATAGGAGAAATAACTAGATCTAACTACTCTGCTGCCTTAGCTTGTGGGGCAGTTCAAAGGGATTATATGTAGGAAGAGAGAAAGGATGAGTGGAGAAAAATGGAGAGTAGGGATATTTGAAATGAAGATGGAGAGAGTGGATTAACTGGGGGTAGATAAAGGAAGTAGATAGTAGAAATGATTAAGAGAGAAAAAGATACAGGGGTAGATAAGGAAATCAAAGAATGAGAAGAGAAATGAAAGAAGAGAAAAATTCAAGAAAAGGGTTGGGGGAAAAAGATGGATAAAAGGTAAAAAGAGAGTAGAGATGTGTACAGGGACACAAAAGCATGGGAGAATATGGAAATGAGATGTGGAACAAGGTAAAACTGATGAAAAAGTGGCAGCTATAATAGAATAAAGGATGAAGTGATATGACATTTATTTAGTTATACTTAATTTAATATCTAAAAGACACATGAACTCAAAAACTCCTACACATTTACAATCACCTGAAATCTTGAAGAAACCAACTGGAGAGAAACAAGAGAAATAAAGAGTCGCATGGTGTGAAATGTGAAAGATATATGGGCTGTATCTTCCAAGAAGGGACATTTGGGGCAGCTAATATCGACAGGAGAATTTTGACTGACCCTCCAAAACAGGGATAATTAGGTGGAGACATTCTGTAAAATATGTTTGAGGAAGATCTCACCAACTTCCTTTCGTCGCTTGAAGTCATTGATGTTGTGATTCACCTCTCTCATGGTATCAAAAGCTCTTTGTAGAAAACCATGCGATTCCATGTTGGGTGGAACATTTTCCACAATCTTTTGGATTAAAAGAGGGTATTTGGTGATGCGCTGCACAGGCATGACTAGGAAGAAGCTGATGTCAAAGCATTTGGATGCAAACCTGTGTGTAGGATAGAGACTGTAAGCAAATCTGTTTTACCCATTTATTAATGGATTTACATTTTTCTCTCCACATTGGAAAGTTTACATTTTCCATAAACATGCCTGTCAATAAGCTTAAAGGGTATGGTACTCACAGTCCCTATATCATGAATATAGCCTGTATTAAACATTACATTGTGTTGCATTCAAATCATTAAGTTACAACTGGGAGTGTAAAGGGCCACTGGATGAATATATATATATATATATATATATATATATATATATATATATATATATAAATGTAAGTCTGGGTTAGAGCATAATTAGACAGGAGGATATGAAGCTAGCTAAAGTATTCCTGTGCATTGCTTGCTTTTGAGTATCTCTGTGTATGTGTGTTGGGGTTATAAATTCAAAAAAACTAATCAAATAACAAATCCTCCAGCCCTCTCTCTCCCCACCACCTTTCCCTCCACACTTCAGTAGATTGGTACATACCCTCAGTCTTCAAGCTATCAGGAATTGCTCACATCAGACAAGGTGGAAACTTATATATGTAAACAATCCTCAAAATTTAAGTTTTTCTCTACAAGATTTTTTATACTTATAAATAGCTGCTAATGTCGTTAGTTTGTTATATAATTCTGAAACATGAGGATGTCTTCTCAAAATACAGAAATTGTTTAATATTCTTAACCTTTCTTGATACTCACTGTGTGGCATGGAGAACATCTTGAATCTGTTGGAAAACACCTGTCTCTTTGTAGTGGTCCAGGAGAGCCAGTGCTCTGGGGTACTCCAAGCAATACACACAGTAGACTTCCTGCATGTCCTGACTGAATGTCTGGAACAGCTCACCTGAAAGGCAGCAAGGCAGATGTTAGCTTCAAGATCACATCATTTTATCAATAAAAGATCATGGCATTTCAGTGATAAACCATAACTAAAACATACAGGGGCACCGCTATACTCGGTAATCAATGAGTATAAATTGTTTGCTCTTCATTATTAGATAGAAAACATTTACTTCACCTATGAGCAGCAAACTGTCTGCCAAGTCAATTTATTAAGTAAAATTTGCATTTGCCATAAAAGATTGGATATCAAACTGAATACAAAACTCAACTCAAATTCATTCTTATGAACTGGATCTGCAAAAATATATTTGATTCACACTAAAAAAAGTAAGTGTAATTTGTAGTAATTGATAATGGTCAAACTGTTTTTAGAAAGAAATATAAATACATGCCTTTGATTTTTATTTATTATATTCAATTTTGCTTTACTGGGGGAGACAGTTGCGTTTTGTTCTTATATGGTTAGTCACATAAGACCTATGTTTAATTCCACTGTAAGTTTTGAGTTTGGCAATATGATTTTGTTGTTGTTGTGGATAGCACACCAGGCCCATCTGTAAGCCATTGTCCCTGCCCCAGCCCCTCTAAGCTGCCTCAAGCTCATATTCACTTATTCAATTACCTTATCTATTCATCGCCACCTCTGTTGTCCCCTTCTTCTTGTGCCTACAATTTTTCCCAGCATGAGCGTCTTATCTAGGGAATCCTGTCTTCTCATGATAAAGCCAACATATTTGAGCTTTAACCTCATGATCAAATTTTTCCGTGAACAGTTTGACTTGATTTTCTGTAGTATTGATTGATTGGATCTTCTTGCATTCCAAGGGACTCTAAGCAGTTTTCACGACTACAATTCAAAGGCGTCAATTCTACCACGCTCAACCTTCTTTATGGTCCAGCTCTCACATCTTTATGTTACTACTGCTAATACCATAGTTCTCCCTATTCAGATCTTTGTTGATAGATTCAAATCTCTATTTTTAATAGCTTGTACAGATTTGCTATAGCTTTCCTCCCCATAAGCAAGTATCTTAATTTTATGGCTACAGTCACCACATACAGAGTCTTTGGAGCCCATGAAAATAAAATCTGTCACAGCCACTTTTTTCCCAACTATTTGCCAAGAACCGAGGTTGTTGTTTGCCATGATCAGCCATCAGAGTGGTATCATTCGCGTATCTGAGTTTGTTGATATTTCTCCCAGCAATATTGATTCCTGATTTGAACTCATCCTGCCTGGTCTTATGGCTGATTGTAAGATTGTATGTTTGCAAATTTTCAATCTTGTAAGGTGCTTTGGAAACAAGTGCTATATACGTTTAATTATAAGCTCAAAGACAGGGCCCTCCATTCTTTTGCAATGTGTTAATTTTGTTTTGCCTTGTACTTAACCCCTATATAGCGCTATGGAATTTGTTGGTACGTTACAAATAGGGGATGATAATAATAATTATAATGTATTATGCATACAAGTTTAATAAGTACAGTGACCTTGTTGTATTCCTTTTCTGATCTTGAACCATTTGATTGTTCCATGTTCGATTCTGACAGTGGTTCCTTGACCCACATACAGATTCCCGAGGAGGCAGATGAAACTTTCTGGTACCCCCGACTCTTTTATAATTTGCCACATTTTATTGTGATCCACACAATATAGGCTTTAGAATTGTCTAGGAAGTATAGATAAATGTTTCTCTGGAACTCTCTTGCTTTTCCTATTATACATCGGACATTGGCAACTTGATCTCTTGTGCCTTTATCTCTGCAAAACCTGGCTTTCCCACCTGCAAGTTCTCGGTCCATATATTGTTGGAGCTAAGCTTGCAGGACCTTGATGGCAAATGAAATGAGTACAATTGATCTATAATTGAGACACTCTTTGGAACTGATGTTTTTTGGGTATTTGGATGTAGACTGACCTTTTCCAGTGCACTGGCCACTGTTGGTATAATGCAAGCAACACTTTCACAGCATTTTGTTTTAGAATTTTTAACAGTTCAGCTTGGATTCAATCAATTCCTGCAGTCTTGTTATCTGCAAGGCTTCCTAGAGCCCATTTAATTTCACTCTCCAAGTTGTCTGGCTCCAGCTCGTTGGACAAAATATTGAGGTTATCAATGCTGTTAAACTCCTCCCTGTATGGATCTTCTGTACATTCCTGACATATTTTCTTTATCTAATCTTCGTCTGTTGAGTCTCTACTATTTTTTTATTTTTTATCATGACCACTTTGGCATGAAAGGATCCTTTTGAGATACCCAATTTTCTTAAAGAGATCTCTTGACTTTACTTTGTTGCTATGTTCTGGGCATCGTCGCAAACATCTGTCCATAGCTATTCAGGCATTCTATCTATCGTATCTAGTCACTTAAATCTATTCTTTACCTCCACTGCATATTCACAAGGAATATTATTTATTTCTTATCTGCTTGGCCTAATGATTCTCCCTCTTTTCTTCAGTTTAAAACTGATTTTTGTTATAAGAAACTCATGATCTGGGCTGAAGTCAGCTCCTGATCTTTTTTTATTGTATATAACTGCTCCATCTTTGGATGGATCTTTGGATTTCGAAATTGTCAATCTGGTGATGTCCATGTGCAGAGTCGCCTTGGAAGCTGTTGGAAGAGGGTGTTTGCTATTACCATAGATTCTACAAATTTCTAACTTGCTCCATTTAGTACTCCAAGGCCAAGCGTGCCTGTTATTCCACGTATATTTTTGTTTCCTACTTTAGCATTCCTGTTTTCTTGGCATTATATTTATGAGGTGTTGGATATCCTTGTGAAATCGGACAACTTAGTCCTCTTCGGCATCCATGGTTGGAGCATAGACTGAGATCACTGTGATGTTAAATGACTTGCCTTGAATTCAAATTGCAATAATTCTGTAATTTATTGGGTTGTAACCAAGCACTGCTTTGGCCCTTTTGTTTGATTATGAAGGCTACTCCATTTCTTCTGCAGGATTCTTGGCAACAGTAGAAGCTATAGTGGTTGCCTGATATGAAATGTCACATTCCAGTCCATTCCATTTTAAGTTTGCTATTCCCCAGGATTATCAATGTTTAATCTTCTCATTTTATGTTTGACCACTTCCAGTTTGCCTTGGTTCATAGTTCTAATGTTTCATGTTCCTATGGTGAATTGTTCTTTGCAGCAGCAGACTTTCCTTACCCCACTAGACACATTCACAGCAGGATGTCCACTTGACTTTGAGCCAACCACTCATACTTACCCTCTGATCTTCCCCAGTGATGTGGTAGACACCTTCTGAACTGAGGGACTTATCTTCCAGGGCCATATTTTTATGTCTCTGGTTGTGCTTATCCATAAGGTTATCTTGACAAATATAATGTAGTTGGTTACATTTTCCTCCTCCGGTGGACTGCAATTTATCTGATGTCTCTGCTATGACCTGCCCATCTTGGTTGACCCTACATGGTATAGCTCACAGTTTTTTTGAAGTACAAAAGCCCCTTTACCATGACAAGGTAGCAATGCAGAAAGTTCAATGCACTATAGAATTACCTTCCCATATGACACTTAAGGAGAACAAATAAAACAGTCTTAGGTATATGCCTGCTTGAGCACAGGTGAGCTAATCATAGGCTCAATAATTCTGTGTAACCACATGCTGAGCCTCTGATTAGCTCATCTGTGCGCAAGCTAGGATATACCTAAAATGTGAACTGTTGTTGATCCCTGATGACTGTTGATGAGGAACACTGCTCAAACATGATCAGATCATTTCTGCCTATAATTATCTGTTTAACATTTTTTATTATAACCACATACAAAATAACATAGCAATATTTCCTTCATAGCTCACATAGTATAGTGGGAGGACAAACCTCAGCATCAGACTCCCAAGTACTTTACATCAGACCCTAACCTTCTGCTGTCCAGAATGCTGTCCAGAATCCACAGTTTTTCTTCATGTGGTGAGTGTTATTTATTATTATTATTACTGTATATACTCGAGTATAAGCCGACCCGAGTATAAGCAGAGGCACGTATTTTACCCCAAAATACTGGGAAAACGTAGTGACTCGAGTATAAGCCGGTGGTGCGAAATGCGCTGCCCCCTGTGTCTCTCTTGTGCCCTCTGTGTCCCCCTCTTGTGTGCCCTCTGTGCCGCTTTCTTGTGTCCCACCTCTCCCTCCCCTCGGTGCCCCTTTCTTGTGTCCCCCCTCTCCCTCCCCTGTGCCTCTTCCCCCTCTCCCTCCCCTGTGTCTCATTCCCTCCCTCTCGTGTCTCTTTCCCTCCCCCTCCCTTATCATCCTCCTCATCCTCCCTCCTCATCCTCCTTCCTCATCACTTCCCCCTCTTCAATGGCCCCCCTCCATTTCCCCTCACTTACCCCCCCCCCACCTCCCTTTCCCCTCACTTACCTTCATCAGCTGCTCCATATGCTAATGACGTGACGTCACATGCACATCACGTCATTAGCATATGCCGGGTCCTGACACAGCCATAAGACGTACAAAGGAGCAGCTGATGAAGGTGAGGGGAAAGGGAGGGGGGGGTAATTGGAGAGGGGGGAAGTGATTAGAAGGAAGGATGAGGAGGGAGGATGAGGAGGATGAGTCAGGACCCAGCATAAGCTAATGACATGACATGTGACATCACGTCATTAGCATATGCCGGGTCCTGACACAGCCAGAAGACGCTGATGAAGGTAAGTGAGGGGAAAAGGAGAGGGGGGGGGGGGGATTGGAGAGGGGAGAAGTGATGAGAAGGGAAGATAAAGAGGATGATAGGGGAGTGGGAGGGATTGAGACACGAGGGAGGTAAGGAGACACAGGGGAGGGAGGAGGAGGGAAAGAGACACAGGGGAGGGAGAGAGCAGCGGAGCGGGGTGACTCGAGTATAAGCCGAGGAGGGCTTTTTCAGCCTTAAAAAAAGGTCTGAAAAACTCTGCTTATAATCGAGTATATACTGTATATGAAAATATGCTTCCACAGAGGTGAGAAGAGATTGAATGGCTGCAATCCTAGTTTTAGTGGATAATTCCCTGGGTGATTGGATAGTTTGTGGATTACACATTTTTTTCGCCAACATACCAATACGAATAAGTTGATTTAATTCATCCCGTTCCGTCTTTTTTAGCTCTTCCAGAAATGCGCTGGACACAGACACAATTTCATTCAGGTTGGAGAAGAGATTCTTCACATCAACAGCAGGTATCTAGAAAAAAAGTACAACAGAATATAGATATCTGTTGCAGGAGGTTTATGGACAGGAAAACTAAACAAATTACTTTCAGTAACTTTAAATCTTCCATAAAAATTTCCTATAGAAAATTGCATATACTAAAGTATTTTTTTGTGTTCATTGACACTATTTACATAATTTAAAAAGTTTGATCATCATAAAACATTTTAGAATATATGTTTACCCAGATTTCACCTCTTTTGCATCAGTGCATTTTGTTGTAGTTCAATGTTTTTACTTGTAAATTATTAAATTAATGTTCACATTATTCAGGAAATTGAAGCTTTAAAGGGACCCAGTCACATGAAAAACAGGAAGAAATGTTGTTCTTGTTAGAAATGAACACTATCCTTTGTATCAGTCATTTTCTTTCTAATAACAGAGCTGATATCTCTGAATGATATATTGGCACCCTTGGTTACGGTTGCATAGAGAGTTCTTTGTATCTCTTGTTAGAAATGGCATCCATGATGTACAGTGGACTGCCGACATTTGTTGATAAGTTGACATGGTAACAGAGTTGTTGTTCCGGTAAAGGAAGGGCAAATGAATAAGCATCCTTGGTTACTGTATCACTGGCCTACTGTTTGCAAAATGTGTTAATAATTTATTATTCCATTTTAAAATAGTATGTTAAAATATCCAGTATACCTAAAATAATTAGCTAATGCTATAATAGCCTTTAAAAATGTAAATTAACAACTTAAGGTGTAAGTAAAGAACAATAAATAATGGTTCATGGTACAGATACATTTAAGGTTACATTTCTTTTTTTTATTTCAAGGTACTTTATAATAAGAGAAGATGAATATTTTGTTAGTCTTATATACAGTAGAATCAATTGTGATGTACATCGACTAGCCGAAATAATAGGATAGTTATTTTATTAACAGAGTTTACATGTTAAAATTGTGAATAATACAGCAATGCCCTGTAGTAGTATAGAGTTTTTGTTTCTCTAGACAGCCATGGTACCCGTTATTGTTTGGTAGACAAGATCAGACAAGTCGTCATGGTAACGGGGTTAAGATAATATCCTTACATTTTAAAAGTACAACTAATATATTCAAAATAATTTGACTAATCTTCTCTGGATTACAATTTAAGAGTGCAAATAAAAAATAATCTAAAACAATTTTTGTTCCAGTCATTTATTGTTAAAAAAACCACATAAAATTAAGTTAATATGCGGATAAGTATAACTATTAAATAAGAAATTAAAAAATATATGAAACAATTGTAACATGCCTACAAGAGCCTAAGTGCAGCCTGTGCACCTACAAGAGCCCAAGAGCAGCCTGTGTCTACAAGAATAAAAGTGCAGCCTGTGCTTATAATGATCAAAGTGCAGGCTGTGCTTATTAGAATCAACGTGCAGCCTGTGCCTAAAAGAATCCAGGTGTAGCCTGTGCCTATAAGAATCAAAGTGTAGCCTGTGCCTATAAGAATCAAAATGAAGTCTGTGCCTACAGGAATTAAGGTGTGGCCTGTGATTATAATAATCAAGGTGCAGCATGTGGTAATAAGAATCAAAGTGTAGCCTGTGCCTACAAGAACCAATGAGTAGCTTTTGCTTACATCATGAGTTTGAGGAAGGCTAATGATACCACATACAGAAAAGAAAAATAGTGAGAACCATGATAGAATGGAAAAAAAGAGATACTAGTCAAGTATGAGCATGTTAGCAATGTGTGTGATCTCTATGCTGAGTACAATATGCCTAGAACAACGATCTCTATGATACTGAAAAATATGGAAGCTATTAAAGGAGCTAATGTGGCTAGAGGTATGAAGGCGAAGCCATTGGAGGAAGTTGAGAAATTCCTGTACTTTTGGATTAATGAAAAAAAGTTAGTGGGTAACAATATTTCCCAGGCAATAATTTGTGAGAAAGCAAAACAATTGCATGCCGATCTGGTAAAAGAAGAGCCTACAACAAGTGGTGTGAGCAGTGAAGATTTTAAAGCCAATCATGGTTAGTTTGAGAATTTTAAAAAGAGAACTGGCATTTATAGCGTGAGGCATGGAGAGGCAGTCATTGCCAACAAAGAAGTTAATGAAACCTTTGTCAGGGAGTTTAGAGACATGTAGAGGCTAAGGCTTTTATTTTACAACAAGTCTTCAACTGTCAAAAGACAGATTTATTTTGGAAGAAAATGCCTACATCACTTTGGGGTTCTCACTGTGATAAAGTAGTAGAGGCTTGATACCCCAAGAGTGTTTAAAAGAGAAAATATGATAAAAAGCAAGTTAAGTGTAATGTGGAAGGCCAACAGCAAAGCCGGGGTAACCAGGCAGTTCTTCATTAAAAAGATGAACAAAGTGTTTGGCCACACTGTCAAAACATATTTGCAGAGAACTGACTCTGAGGGCTCTGTTAATAATGGACAATACTGCCGCTCATGACCCAGGATTGGAGAACAACAGTTCTTGCCCCTAACACAGCCCCTCTAATCAAGTCCATGAATCAGCAGGTCATCTCAAACTTCAAGAAACGTTATACCAAGGCCCTGTTTCACCCTGATAAATAAGGCCTGGTGTGCAGTCTCTTACAAGACATGAACTGTGGCTGTAGGAAATTGTAGCCACAAGCTGTAACTCCAAGGAACTTGGAGGTTGAACCTAGCACAGTAGTGGAGGACATTTTGTCTCTGGACAAGTCCATGGTCCTGGAGGTAAGTAATGAACACATTGAAGAGTTAGTGGAGGAGCACAGACAATAACTCAGAACTGAGGAGCTTAAGGAACTTCAAAATTCTTTAGGTGAAGAGGAGGGAAGGAGGAAGCACCTACTGCACTGATCAAAGAAATGTATGCTAAATGGGTTGAATTACAAAATATTGTGGAAAAGTATAATCTGGGAAAAGCTCAAGAAAGCCGAAATGTCTCACTTCAGAAACATTTTGAAGCAAAGACAGAAGCAAGTTCGTCTTCATAGGATTCTAGTGAAACTCCCTACATCAGAGTCTCCACCAGGGTTTAATGGTGTAAAGAGAAAGAAAAGAGAAAGATCCCCTGTGCAAGTGCCTGGTGTTTTAGTAAAAGTTAAAGAGAAGTTACATTCTATTTTAATTGATGTAATTACTGTTTTTTATTTATGTCTGTTTAGTTTCAAGGTTTTGTATCAAGAAACAACATCATCAGTTCAAAGTAAAATGTGAAATGTTTTTGGTGCGAACCATATTATTTAAATTTACATTGATCCCCATGGGAAATGCTTGCTTGGAATTCAACCTTTTTGATACTCAACCTGCCGTCCGAAATGGATTAAGGTTGAGTACAAAGGTACCACTGTAATCTCTACTGTGGAATAGATTAAGAATGTAGAGACATAATACATTTTGCATGAGATGGCACATAATGTTTTTTTTTTTTTAAACACAATATCTGAAGTACCACAAAAAATATTAAGTAGAACTTTTAACTAATATGACTCATACAGCAGTATAATGGGTGATATGAAAAGTCTCTCCTGGCATTATGCATTAATAGCAGTTTATTCCGCTCCAGACAGTTTATTGTGCCCCATATACAACAAGAAAATAATGTGGTCCTTTAGAAAGCCACTTTTATTATTTTATTATTTTGTAGCTGGTTAGTAATAAAATATTTAACAAAAATAATCTTTAAATCTTTCTTTTGAACTTTGCAGCTTCCAGTAGATCTACTTTCTCCACCCCAGTCTGATCTACACAGGAGGTTGCCCTATTTTGTTCTGACAGATGTAGTTGTACCTGCAATAGTCGCTGCAGGGAAATAGGCAGATGCAGACTGTTATCTGAACAACAGATAAATACTTTTATTAGAACAGTCCCACCCACAAGACTTCTATGGGGTGGGGAGAAGTAGATTTGATGAAGCTGCACTTAATTGTTTCTTCAAATATTGATTTCATATTAAATAAACACATGAGAACCTATTATATAATTTCTGCAGTGGTCCTTTAAGTTACATTTAAACACATCTTCACTACCTAAAAGCTGTTACTCTTTCTTACTGAATTCTGCACAATTATCTGAAAGAAAGACAGAAAGCTGCCTTCTCCATAATGAACACTGCTTCCTGATTTCCAGGCTTTGGTATTAGGTAATGAAATAAATATAGAACTGCAACAGGAACATTGTCCACGGATGTTTTCAATAACAACAGAAAGACACTTGAGATGTCAATATATTGTTCTAGAATAGCGAGGAGGACAATTTTCCAGCAGTACAAAGATGAAACCAAATGCAATATTTTGTATGTATGTAAAGTTATAATTATATTTACACTGTCTTTATGAAAGGGAGATGTACGATGTACAGTTAAACTCCACAAATTATTCTTTGAGGTCTAATTATTCAGTTTGCTAAAAGATCATGTTTATAAACAGGTAAATAATTTAGTGTAGTTTCCTAATTAGTGTGTTAAAAGGAGCTCTCGTTGGACTCCGTTTGCAAAGCTATTCAATTGCTCCAGGTCGCGGGTTGCGATCCTGAAGCCAGCTTCGTAAACCATGCACTGGGTCAGAGGAGTTGTGGGCGGGATGCGTATCAATTCACAGAGCCCGTAACCGCTCATTTCGCATAGGCCAGAAGACAAGAATGTCATATTTACGGCAGTAAAACATGACAGTTACGAGTCAATCAATCAGGTTCGGGGGTCCGATATGCGATCAGACTCGCAAGACTTTGAAAATGAAGAATTATGAAAATTAATACCAGTACTGTTCTAGTCCATATGGGTGGCTTGATATGTATTAACTGATTGATACCTAATTCCGAAATTACACATAAAATAAAACTTATTTCCTGCAGTTGTGCGGGTTTGAGACTGTTGTGCAATTAATCCTAATGTCTGTCATTGTACTCCCCGTAATTAACAGTGCAGGATTACTGTGCTACGAATTGGTGTTAAACACCTTTCGGATCCTCTCGAGCACATGTAGGACTTCGTCCTGCATTTGCGATTTGCGAGCTGGGATACATTTGCGAAGTGGGCGGGATTGGGCAATTGAATATGGATTTGCGATGTTAGCCCTCTGAAAATGACAGATCAAAGGCTTCAGAGTGGCATAGGCTCCGAGTTGTATGGCCGTCATTTTCGCATGGCCGTAAATTACAACCCGATCCCTGCTCACAAAAAGACGCCAATTGAATAGCAAAATTGCCTGCGATTTCCACTTGTGAGCTCGGATCTCAAATTCGCAGCAATTGAATGAGGCTATTAATGTATACTGTTTTGAAGAACTGCATTAAAAAAATCGGCAAAATAAAAACAAATAATACAGCCTCTAATGTATTATTTTTTAAATGATGCAATGGAATCTACCATTTTGGTTTCTGCTGATCAAATGACTGGGAGGAGACTTTGGACACAGAAGAAGCTTCTATCTGTGCACTGAAAATGTGACATATAAAACTACCATGCTTAAAAGACTAATGGAAAGCACATTAGTTTATAAGGATACCTTACAGAGAATGAATCACAGGAAAAAAAATGGACCCCCATAGTAAACAATAATTGCATGTAGAAGTTAAATATATACTGTAAATGTTGTGTTTATCATAATGCCCCTTAATAAGTTTAGTTAATCAGTTTGGAGTTTTGCTCCAAACCCTAAGAAGAAAAGGTTCCTCTTTTTAAAAGCGTTTCTCTCTATATGGGTTGTTAATCTAATAAAAAGGTATAACTTTTTAACCCAATATTCCAGTTAATCAAAAGACCATATAGAAGAAAATGACTGCAAATCATTAACATTGTTGCAAAGACAGAAAGGAAAAATGCTGAGGGATTAAAAGTGACATTTTTAACATTTGCTGTGTTATTCATATCCTTTTTTGTAGTGTTTATGACCTACTCTTTTAAATACATGCTATAGAAATATGTGAGGTCCATGCCCCTTTACACTTGTCATACCTCCTCCAATCTATGTTGTAAGTCAGAAGTCACAAACTGAAGGTCCTGAACATAAGACTCTTCTGTTTTTATTAATTCATTCACAGCATGCTGGAGGTCCCTGGACATGGCCTCTTCTCCAGGGCTTGTTATTGATTCATATATAGCTTCTTCATCATCTGATAACGGTGTCGGAGTATGACTCATGCTGGAGTCCATCTGACCAGGGGCATGTGGCTTCCAGTGATCAGAGCTGCTGTATGACGTGACTGCATTTGGTTTTGTAAGGGGCCTGTATTTAAAGTAAGAGTGAGAGAATATTTTTTTATTTAAAAAAAGGTACATGTTGATCAAATAGTCTTTCAGTGTATTCTGCTGAATTGATCAAGAGGTTAATACCAACATGACTATATTTGGTAACAAAGGCCTTTTCTCCAAAGAAGTAGATATCATTCAAAGCACATATCAGTCCCTGTGCTTAAATCTGTCCCAATCACTTGAACTATGATTTTATTATGGCAAAATCTTTTTGGAAAAAGTAATTAAGTAATCTATGAACTCTATGTGCCTGGCCTGCAGCTCCCTCATATGCCCTGCCCAGTGACAGTGCATGAATCATCATAGCCCTGCCCCCTTTTACTGAGCATGCTCAGTCTTACCCAGAGTCTGGCTGGTCAGATTTTTTTTCTAGGCCACAGGCAAAGCTGGCCAGGTCCCAGGCAAAGCTGGCCATGCCTCCTGTATGCACATTTAGGAGGAAATAATCAACTCTAGCTTTACTTGTTACAGTGGTCCTTTAAGTAAGTGATAGTGACAGAAATAGAGTTTATTGTCTGAAGATACTATTTGTAAGAACTTGTGCCAACATGCAAATATCCATGTCACAGATTATAAATAATATGATAAGTATAGGGAAATTAACATTGGTATAAATTAAATCCCTCAATTGTGCAGATTCAAAAAATGTTGCCTAAGAAATACTTGGTAATTTTCCATACAAATGCTTATTTAGTTTCTTCCAGGAATATGGAAGCAACCTGAATGCACGAACCATCATATATTATGCTTTGTGAATGCTGCAAAGGCTTTGCATTAATCTTGTTGGATGGGGCAGAAGATCAATTGCAATAAACTGTAAGGATTTGGTTGCAATGGTGATAATAGTATTATCTGCTTAATAATTTCCTAACAATCAGCTTCATTAAATTGGAGCTACGTGTTAACACATAGCTCGTAACTGTCATCTTAGTGCTATTTGCGTGCTAAGATGCCTTGTAACGTTGCTCGCAGCGGGCTTTACGTGTTGACACGCAGGACGGCAGAGAATAGACTACGTGGAGAGCTACTTTGAACTTTGCACACATAAATCCTTTGATCTTTCATGCCCCTAATTGTTTCATTCAGATATTAAAGTGCTACGTGGTCACTCGCGAGCAAGCACGTAACACGCAAATGGAGCCTAGAGGCCAACGTGTGCTCGAGAGCACCCGCAAAGGGGGTAAGGTACAATACGTAGCACTTGTACTGTGAATAAAATTACTGTATTGTACATGTATTATAAGGGAAAGTGATGTTAGGTCTTAGAATAGCACAACATTCTCAAGTCCGCAAATCGGCCCAGAAAAATACCTTTTTTCATGTTTTTTTGTGTAATATCGATCACTGCAATCAATGTGTTGCGATATATACTGTAACTTGCATGTGATAGAATATCATATTTACTGCTTTATTAATATTGCATTATTTCTGGCCTGTTGGACCGATCGCAAACTGGATTTGAAGCACGTAGGACTTGGAAATCTACCCTACCCTTTTTCAGTGACGTAACGCTCTTTCCATTGGCTCCATCTGAACCCGTAGCTATGTGATTTCTTAATTGTTTACGCAAGTCCGGCGGCAGCGAACTGGTTTATGAAATATCGTCTCTCGCTCGTAACTCTCGGCCCTTTCTAATTTAATAGTGACGTAACTTGGCTAAATTTGAAGCACGCTAAACGTTGGGCTTACGAGGCTGGAATTTAATATGGCCCAATGTAGTGTAAAAACAGGCCATGATGTGACGGAAACTAAGATACATAATACAACTAACTTATCAATGCTAAGATAAACTCTATTTCTATATTTGTGGCATTGACAAAAAAAATCTAAGGCAGACATACATGTCCCCATAAAAGAAATAATGTGAAGGTACAATAAGAATGAAGTGGCAGCAAATTAAAATATTTTATTAAGCAATGTTTTGATCCTGCGAACAGAACTATCTCCTTTTTAAGATCCCTGGGAGTCCATGTGTATCCATTTTATCATATTGTATAATTAGTACTATAAAAATTAGAGCATAATAATTATAAATGGTAAGCATTGTGATTACTTAGTTAAAGAATACTAATGACTCACATGTTGTCATGAATTTAAGAGTATGACTTAAATGTTTGAAAAGCATTTCTTGCATTAAAAGTGCCTGGATTTGAGGATATCCCTTCTGCGCACATGGGAGTCAATAACTTCTGATTGACTCAACTGTGCACAGAAAGGATATTATCAAATCCAGGCTTGTGCGTGGCCCTCCAGGACCGAACTTGCCCACCCCTGCTCTACCTGATTACTGTAACTGTTACAGGTCAGCTAGATAAAAAAGACACATCATTGACTTGCCGAAAGGTTGAAGTATCTGGTAGCACCTCCAGGTATGTTGCATTATTTCCCTCTGCTTCGTCATAAATCAGATCTGAATTATCCGTCACCACAAAGTAAGGATTGTTTTCATATATTCTTTCTGGATCTTCAGAGAAATCAGTCTGGGCAGATGATGGAGAATTCATTGTAGCAGTAAGAAACCCACCAGTGAAAGACTGATCCACAGTATCACTAGGTCTGTGAATATAAAGGGGACATTCCAGACAGACTTTTAAAAACGAATATTCCTTATGAGTCGTCTAGGAAAGTGGTGATATAACCTTCATACTTTGGATATTTTGAAAATATGACTGATCATGCAAAAAAAAAGTATTTTATTGAAGGATAGTGATCATATGAAGCCATTTATTATCACATAGTTGTTTGGCTCCTTTTTAAATCATAATGATAACAGAAATCATCCAAATGGACCTGATCAAAAGTTTACATACTCTTGAATGTTTGTCCTTGTTATAGACACACAAGATGACACACACAGGTTAAAATGGCAATTAAAGGTTAATTTATCACACCTGTGTCTTTTTACATTGAAATTAGTGTCTGTAATATAGTGAAAAGAATTTCATCCCCACAGTGACGAATGGTCGCTCACTGATGTTTTTAGGGGGGGGGGGGGGAGCTTTAAAGACATGGGGAATCTTGTGAAAAATGATGGCAAGATGAATGCAGCATGTTATCAGAAAATACTGGCAGAAAATTTGCATTTTTCTGCACAAAGGCTGCGCATGGGACGCTCTTGGAGATGACAATATCTCTAAGCACATGGCCAAGTTGACCCTCCAGTGGTTACAGCAGAAAAACGTGAAGGTTCTGGAGTGGCCATTACAGTCTCCTGACCTTAATATCATCGAGCCACTCTGGGGAGATCTCAAACGTGTGGTTCATGCAAGACGACCAAAGACTTTGCATGACCTGGAGGCATTTTACCAAGACGAATGGCCAGCTATATCACCTGCAAGATTTAGGGGCCTCATAGACAACTATTACAAAAGACTGCACGCTGCAATAAACAGTATTAAGAACTAAGGGTATGCAAACTTTTGAACAGGGTCATTTCATTTTTCTCTTTGTTGCCATGTTTTGTTTTATGATTGTGCCATTCTGTTATAACATACAGTTGAATATGAATCCTATGTGGTTTGCCTGCTCACTCATGTTTTCTTTAAACATAGTACATATATTACCAATTCGCCAAGGGTATGCAAACTTTTGAGCACAACTGTATATATACATATAGTATTATTATTATTATTGTTTATTTGTAACGCGCCAACATATTCCATAGCGCTATACATAAGCTAAGTTCCAGGCAAAGACAAATCCAATATTAACACATTGCAAAGAATGGAGGACCCTGTCTTTGAGCTTAGAATCCGGTGTCCATAGTGCTTTCCCTAAAGCACCTTGCAAGATTGAACATTGATTGCAGATTTACAATCGAAAATAAAATACATACGCTCTTAGATTTTAGAGATACAAATGAGTAGATGGACCACCAATTTCTAATCTTCACCAAATTCTATGGTCCATGTTTCGAAAAAGTTAAATTGGTATCAAACAGGTAGAGACTAGTGAACCTACTTGTTAACTCTTATGTATGTATTGAAGGCATATCATAAGCATGTTTGTATGTAAAGTTAAGGAAAAAATGCATTTACAATTATACAAAAAGATATATTCAAATTTTTGAAACATTGCACCCTGAACAAGAGAGAACAGGACAAGGCCAGAAAGTGAAAACTATTACTCCAAGAGATTCTGAGAAGTAAATGAAATGTACAAATGAAATAACAATTAGACTTTGGATTTTTAATTTTTAACATGAACTAAATACATAACTAATAGCATCCAAGGAGAAACCTCTTTTCATCAGATGACAACTTTAAAGGAAACAGCATTCTCACATTTTCAATCATGAATTTAGTAAAGCGTATTTTAAAACATTACAACATTTTCATGTATTAAAAATTAAAGTCTTGGGGTTGCCAAGATTACCAGGAGAAATGTAACAGATAGTCTATAATACAGCAATTTAATAGTATATATGTGTTGGGAATGTAAAACATTACCAATGAACTTCATAGCTGTGCCCACTTGTTATTGTTATTGCATTGACTTACAGACTCAATGCTGAATTTTGTTGCTTTTCCTGGCATTTTTCATCACTTCCTTCTGCTTCGTCGTAAATTGGATCTGAAGGGTCCATCTCTACAAAGTATTGGCTTGTTTTGTGTACTCCATCTGCTCTGTCATCGTGGGAACTAGACTGGCTGGATGGAGAACAGGTTGAACGACAAGACACCCTACCAGTGATAGAGCTTTCTATATATGGTCTATATAAGAGGAGAAATTATATTAGTTATGTAGAAAGTTTGGACGTAATCTTTGATTTAAAATATAGTAAAAATATAAACCGCAAATACAAACCCCAAACTTGCTGAGATTTTTATAGCATATAAAAACGGAATAATTGGGCCAAGGATTTTTAATCTTACAAGAGGTCATAGTGGTGTTGAACGGTTAGTGGCTACTGCCCCGGTGGAGATATATTTGATAAAGATTCCAAGTATTCTATAATTTAAATATTTAGCAAGTATGAAATAATCAACTGAAGTTTAGAGTTTTTATTGTAAGTCAGTCTTTCTAGTACAAATCTGACATCTGTTTTTAGTGGGTAGATCAAGGTCAATAAATGGTTACCTGGGGCTGTGTTTTTATTGCATGTCAGTCTTTCTAATATAAGTCTGACATCTATTTTTAGTAGGTCAATCAAGGTCAATATATGGTCACCTGGGGCTCTAAATCTATTGATTTCAGTATAATGTCACATGGAAATGAAAAGACTATGCTCAGACACAGGGAGTTACTAGGCTGATTATATCCCAGGGTCTGAGCATGCTTAGTCTTTTCATTTGTACATGGGAACAACAGTGAAAGTAGCAATTATTGCTTGGAGTGTAGATCAGAAAGGTTGTCAGACAGCTGTTTACTATAAATGAATGCTTTTTAGTAAGATTCTATTGATACTTTTTTAATATTACCTTTAGATTTAAATGATACAATATTGTGAAACTCTGCCTTCATTAAATATATGATTTCCAGTAATAATAAGTATCTGGCACATATAATTATATACAGTAGATCTAGTATGAATATGTAACAGTAGAAGTATTGTAATAAGTAGCACATGGCAGATATCTGGCTTACCGCTGAGATGAGTTGTACACTGAGGCCTGCAAGTTTTCCCCAGACCTTTTAGAGGTTGCCAGTTCTTTTTGGGTCGGTGTGGCATCCATTTTTATTCTAGATTGTGACATTGTACTATAGCCAGGAGCTTCTTTGTCCACAGGATATATTTCTGCATTGTTGACACATGTATGTGAATACTTTGCATCCCTTGTATAGAAACGATCTTTGAAAACAGAAGGCCTGTAAAAAGTACACATGGAAGAAAATGAAAATAATAAACTGCTGTGGTCCCAAGAAAAAGTTATTTTAACTTATATTAATGTGTATGTATTCAATTTTATCCTTCATAAGGATGCATGGTAGAGGTTCCCAAACATTTGTTTCATGATGGTGGTCCATTTAAAATTGCAATTATATAAATTTACATATATTGTTTTATTTATTTCCACAATGCTCTCCAACTGCTTCTTGTTTTAAGCATTTGGGTGTAAGACTCAGTCCTATCTAATTGCTTGCTGCCTTAAAATGTGTTTCTCTAGGACTGGGCCTAGTTAACATTTGCATACATACATCACTGATGCTGAAAACATTGTCCAGAGTTAGATTTGGATCTACCAGTAGATCTCCAGGTGACAAGTAGATTTCTGAATGACACACTGTCCTCCATGTTCAACTTGCATAGAAATGTTAATCTTACTGTGCTAAAGGAACAGGGTCCCACAAATCTTAGTACTGCTGCAGGCAAAGTGTGGGAGGCACACATATATTAAACATAGAAACATATTTCTGAGGGCAGATAAGATTCAAAATGGACCATCTAGTCTGCCATTTCTATTTATCTAAAAGTTTTGCGTAAAGGGCCACTGAAGTGGCTATATGTGCTCTGCACCATTAGATAGAGAGTAAAAAGCATACAGAAAAAAAAAATCTAAAACCCTTTTTAAAAAATCATGCTGAATTCATGGAGTTAATGTCAATATGATTTAGAAGATTTGAAGGTTGTATTGCATATTAAATATAATTAAGTGCAGCACCTTTGAATCAGGCAGTGGCTACGTCATATGTAATTACTATATATATTACAATATTCTAGCAGCTAGTGTAGTAAGTATGCAAATAGCACACTAAGTTGTTTGGCAGATGTTAGAGTTGAGGGTTGCTAATTCAAGTCCTTGTAGAGCCTATAATTCATATTGTAAAGTATCTGAGGCAACTGTGTTTTGTATTGCTTTTAAAATAATAATTTTAACAGTTATGTGAACTCTAACTAGAGTCGGTTATGATTTCAATGATATGACCGGATACGAAATGTGTTATACACACAAGACATCATGTATTCTCTTCTCTGTCCAATTCACCCATGCCGTGAACAGGAGATAATAATCTCTTCTATATTTTGTATATTTATACAGTTGAGTAGCAGGTTTAGTTGCCTTTTGTTCTCTTTTCTAGTTCTCATTTATATAGCAACTCTGCTACTCAGTTACAGTATAATGGATGTTAATTTGATGTATAACAGATATTTTCCTAATTAATATATATATATATATATATATATATATATATATATATATATATATATATGGATAGATAGATTGATAGATATTGGCTGTTGCTATATTATACTGTATAACCTAAATAATATTTTTTTTATTATAAAATAAATAAAAAACTTTGTGAGGAATTGAACTAAAGACCCTAAGCTCACCAATCAGCAATGTAACTTGCTGTGCTTTCCGTATAGCGAACATTTTTATTTGCAGAAACACTTACAAAATATCTACATAGAACATATGAATAATATGGTTGGAGTTTGTAACTGTTACACATTCTATTCTAGATACTGTATATTTCCACGACATAGTCTGTTGGTCTAGTAATAAATATGTTGTGGTATAGATTTGGTTCTATTACTAACAGTCCTATTAAATTCCCCCAACGTGTAAAACCGTAGCCCGTAACGGAGGCTGCAAGACTTACGGCTATTAAATTTAAGAAAGCTACTCGCAAACGAACTGCGGGTTACAGGCTGGAAAACACTACGGGATGTCGAAATCTGAACTCTGTTGCCGCAAAACCTTTGATCTGTTAGGCCTGTAACTGTTACATTCTAAAATCGCTATTAAATTGCTACAAATGCCCAAAGACGCCCTGGTGTTCAAACAAGTAACCCGCAAATGGAGGCAAAAATATTAGGGCCTCCAAATAGGACCCGCAAAGGGTTTACAGACAAGTTCTCAACACTGTAAAAGACAATAGAAACACACCAGTGGACGTTAAAATATAGGGAAAGTATGGAAAGGCATTACAATTACTTGCACAGGCATATGTCATATGTTGGAATGGTCATGCATATGCCAATATGAAAAGCCATGCTGCAACATGCATACAGCAATTAAAGACACACTACCTGATTAAATGGCAACACAAAAACATGAAACTGATGCCATATTAACGCTTTCTCACTCACAGAGGCTCTAACGTGGACCCTGGAATATATATATGATTGCATATACATCTCGCTCATCACATCTACATTGTTTGGAATAGTGTCCAAATTACACCGCCACATCACATATATCAAGTACCAGGGGAACATTTTATTGTCTGTTGTTCAGTCCTTAAGTCTTGTACGACACTCTGTGACCCTATTGACTGAAGCAAATTTATCTAGGTCTCTGCCTGTGCTGTTCCACAAGGTTAGTATGCCGAAGATACTGAAGTGAGTTGCCAGTTCCTTCTCTAGTGGACTGTGATTTGTCTGACCTTTCTGCTATCACCTGCCCACCTACAGTGGCCCTACATGGTATAGCTCACAGCTTCATTCAGGTACACAAGCCCCTTCACCGCCACCACTTTGCAATCCACATGGGGACCAGGGGAACATACACCACACTAATGTAAATTGATGAATAGCAAAACATAATGGGAGGTCATCAAATGGGAATGGCTATCTATCTTGGCACATGGCCACTAGCAATGGCGTGGAACTTTCCAGGATGGACGTAATGGAGATGGAGGTTAGTTGGCTGTTGTTCCATGTGCCTCTGTACAGCCACCATGTGTTTTTGCGGCCCCTTTTTATGGGTTCCAGTGGATTAGTGTGGTGTGTGTTCCCCTGGTCCCCTTCAGCATTGCTGTATTGCAGTGAAGCTGTGAGCTATACGGTCATGTCTGTCGCATGCCAAGGTACAAGCTGGGCAATACCTTATAGACTGATGCCCTCAGCCTTATAGGATAGGAATATTGTTCCAGGGGAATACGGGCCCACTGAGATATGGGTAACATTGGGGACATTGCAAATTGTATATTATACCTTATTATGACTGTTAAAAGCATAATATAGTGACATTTGCCTGGGTACCACTAGGACCATACTATGGTACCCATGTTTATAGTTGGGGTGTGCGTAAGAACATAATAGGAGTAATGTTGTGCTTTGGGGGGGCTAGCAATTACAAAGGAAATATTGAATATGCCCAATATTTCTTAGTACTGGACAAATTCCTTATTAACCAGATTAGGAAGATAACTGACCCCTAGGAGTCACATAACATAACACAAGTCTCTATTATCACAAGCCCTTAGCCTGGTGTCTCTATGTCTATTGTGTGTAATTACCCCTACTAAGAATACAGCGGTAGAAGGGGAAAAGAATGGGTGATTCTCTTAGACTTTCAGGCATGCGTGATACGTGAGCTAGAAGGTGATTGGGCTAACCATGGATAGCAATTTGAATTGAATTTTTGTTGCTAAGAGTGCGGTATAAATATGTCTGTTGTTTCAGTAATACATATGCTATAACGGATTTATATAATTAATGTGTGGATTTTGTTATTGATGCTGGAGTGAGTTCTTTTCAGAACTTAAAAAGATCTTTACGCTACACAAGACCACAGACATCTCTCAGTCTGACCCAAGGGCTGAAAATTCTTTCTGTACAGAGGTAAAATGAACTGGGCCCACTGTGGGGAGAGGTTTGGGCAATAGGCTCTTATCATATCACATTCAACATACAGGTTGTCACATACTGTATACCATGTAGGATCTCTCTGGACAAGTCATAGCAGAGAGATCAGACAAATCACAGTCCACTAGAGAAGAAACTGGCAAACCACTACAGTATCTCTTATTCTCATATTGCTATCAGGCCCTCAGTGATAATGTGGAGTATCAACATTCCCCTAATAGGACTTTGCATGTGTATTAACCCTTTATTTTGATTATATATTATTATATGACTAGCGACTTGCCCGTCAAACATGAGGGAGCAATACAATTTTAAGCAATGTCAATGCTGTTTGCCACACAATGTAAAGGTTTTTGTACTGTGAGGACCTTCGGTGCTGATTGCAAGCCTCAAGCAAAGCGCCTTTGCTTCTCTGAGCAGCCTCTGCGCTCATCACAAAGACAGATACATATGCCTATATTTTTGTAAATAATAAAAAATTAATTAGTCAATAGGCTGAAGAGCTAACAATCTGTTTTCATTTTCCCGCAGCATACAATGTCCAGCTGGACTGTTGCTGGCCTGTGGAGATAGTTTTCTGAATGTCCCAACTGTGCTTTAGAAGTAGGCTGTGTGCGCGAGGGCAAACCGTTAGTTTATTTGTGTAAAGCGCTACTGTAGATGCGTAATGTTGTGATTTGGAAGTTCAGAGTGTAAAGTAGGGTTGTTTGTGTATGTGCTACGCGGTTCGTGAGTATTTGGCGTCCTTTGTAGTAGTGTATTTTGTACCTCGTACGTTCCTGTGTGAAAGTGGTGCGTGGTTGGCGGTGTGTTGCACGGTCCAGTGTCGTGTAGACTCGTTTTATTTTTTTTGTCCGCCATTTATTTTTTGCTTAGCTGATTTTCAAGTCCTGAAACTCTTGAAAATCTACTTAAATTCGCGTTCCACCTCACTCCCAGACGTTCCGGCTGTTCCCCTGTGCTGTGTGTGATGTTTTTGTTGTTTTTTGTGAGTATTTTTTGTGTGTATTTTTTGTTTTTTGCGGTTCGGCCGTTATCTTTGTATTTTTCTGACCTATTTTGGTCAGTCCCGCGTCTCGATTTTTATCACTGGATTTCTGTACCAGAATCAAACCGGAATTTTTACCAAATAAATATATTTTTATCAATGAAAATGGTCTGAAGTACTTGTGCTTTGGGGAACCCCGACACGCACACATTCGAAAAGTACACAGTATCAGACTAAATAATATCACCGCCCCACATGGACTCAAGTACTATGGAGTAACACCAACATATACGGCATATACTTAAACAGAGAACATCAGCCGGAAACGTTGTGTTAAATACACTTATGATTGTGCGCTTTACAGACATTCCCACAACAAAACTCTTTTATGTATCCATAAAGCACCGGCGTGAACAGTGCTTTCGGGAATAGCTGCACATCAGACCAACGTAGACGAAAGCCCCTCTTATATATTGAGAACTCGTGTTATTATAGTCTTTCTATTGAGGTCATCATTACGCAGATAGGATCTCTTGAGCGCTAAGGCTAACACGGGTTGCGGTACGATGAAACCCAACCACACAAAAATCCTATCATTAACTAAAAACTTAGGCTCATTGCCTAAGTGCTGGGAGTTAACGGCTCGCCTCACTATGCAAGGCTAGCAAGCGCTTAAGTCGTACGCACCACGCAAAGCACGACAACGTCTCGTAGTTCGACAATTATAATATGTGATATCTAATGCTATTATGACCATTATTATTGTTATATATACTGATCTATTGTATAGTTACTGGGGCTCAATACTTTACAAATATAGGAATTATGACACAAATGTGATGTATGTGGATGTCCCATAACCCCAACCATTGAAAACACAGTGACAAGGTTAGAACGGTATAACAAAGCTTTATTTCATACACCAAGCACAATCAGAAATGGACAAGACTGTGCATTAATATCGTGGGTGTGGTGTGGGCAGATCACTGGAGAGCAAGAGGCTTGTGGGAAAAAGGGGATACCTAAAGGGGGCAATGTCATAGTCTAGAATAAGCATGATGCATTGCACCTACCAGGGTCACGTGTGGTCAATACACCACTGCAACTGGAATCTGATGAAAAAAAGGATCATCAGAAATCACTCCATTTAATTGAAGAAACCAGTAGTGTGCATAGAACTTACAACTTGATTCAACCTCTGGACTGTGTAATCCAATACAGTTTCACACATACAGTGTGGAGACAAAAACAAAATCTGAAAAAAAAGTGGTCAACTAAAAAAAGGCGGAGGAGGATAAAAAAAATAAATCAACATGCATGTACAGTACATTGCTAAATACTGTAACTGTAACAATATACCAACTCAGCTAGGTATCTGGATAATCAGCAATATGGGAAAATACCCATTAATACGGAGAGGACACAAAGGTCAGCAGCCAGATTCAATGTCACTTACATCAGACCCAAGGATCTGTTCTCAGACTGATATTGAGGTCAGGATCACATGCTTCACTAATTCATATATTGATGCTGGCTGTCATTAACATGCCATGGTGAGACTTTGCAAGTCCACTGCCATAGCGGTATAAGTCTACATTTCAGCTAACAACAATCATGTCTTAGATATCTGGCTATATGATAGCTTTAAGATTGTGGGAGTTACATCATGTTAAGGGGGGGCTGTCATTGAATACATTTCTACCTGAGAGGCACTGGGAAAACCTTACACCTCATACATTTCCTTCACAATGCTTAGCAGGTGCAGAAGATGCCTTCATGAACCTGGAGGCAGCGGAACCTGCAGTGGTGGAGGCATGGTGGGAGGAGAGGAGGGGCTGGGCTGTGGGTGGCTGGGGGATGCCTCCGGGGTAGAGGAGGTGGGATTGGGGACCAGAGCCTCTGCGGTGGCTCCCTGGAATGCGCTGAGCAGCCTGGCCAGGTAAGACTCAGTCAGGTGGTGCCTCTTCCCCTCCCTATTGCTCCTTGCCAGGCTGCTCATTACCTTTGTATGATTGGCTGGCCTGGATCCCCCGAAGACAGTCCATCTGCTGATGCATGAGGGCCAGCATCTTAGCCTGCGCAGCCTGGCCTGATGTTGGGGATGGAGGCCACTGGGGCGTGGCCTAGTGAGGAGGTGGCAGTGTGTGAGTGGGGTCGATAGTTTGGTTAGGCCCGTTGGTGGTGGTGGTGGCGGACAGTCTAGCGCACTGCTGTTGGGGTGGGGCGAGGTGGTGGATGCCTGGTGTCCTCACTCCAGTTGGAGGGCCCTGGCTACAGCCTCAGTGTCTGGAGGAGGGGAATAGTGGGGTCAAATGACAGCGGTGTAGCCGGAGTTCCAGATGGTGACCCCACCAGCCATATTACATCCTCCGAACCAGGGACCTCAGCTCCGCTTCTCCCCTCCTCCCCCTGCGGCGGATCCTGCTGGGCGGAGGCTTGCTCCTCCACTTCCTGCTCCGATGGAGCCGATGCCCCCGCCTCTGGCTCGCCACTGGACCCAGACCTCCTTGATGCTGAAAGCGAGAAAAGAAAGGTATATGTCATTAGTATGATGAATAATATATTGTTTTGTGTGCATACTAGCTATCTGACATCTAGTCTTGAACCGGGATGATACTCCTAATTGCAACTCAGATTAGCTGTCATTTGCTAGATGTGATCTATTCTTTGGCTTTTGGTCTTGATCGTTCTTGGCTCCTAACTCTATCTTTATTCCAGCTTTGGTCTGTAACTGCATAGGCTACAGTGGGCACACCAATACAGGGACTATCTATTGGTTAATTAGTGCTGTTGTGCCCAGGCATGACAGTGATTTGTCAGCTTCATGGATTTAATGACGCATCCATCTATCCCTTGTTATATCCATAGAGCTGACATGTCAGTGTCCTTGTTGGTCATCATGTACATGTGTAGTGTGTGTGATGTACATGTGGTGGCATGTTAGTGTATGTGATATTCACCTGACATGGAGGCTGGGTCCTGCTGGGCCACCGGGTCTGAAGCTCCAGCGGCGGGCACCTGTCTCAGAAGGTCCTTGGTGACCCTCTCCGACTCATTATAGGTCATAGACTGGTTCTTATTCTCCTTGGCCATCAACCTCCTCACATTGGCTCTGATGTCATCAAACCACTGCTTGACAGACCTCACATCCCTTGGCATTGTGCCTACTGCTGTTACCTCAGCAGCTACCTTCTTCCATGCCTGAGCCATAGCCTAACTTCCCTCCCCCCTGCAAAAATCACGGAGCGCCACAGATAGCCCCAAAGAGGACCACATTCTCCCGGTGCATGTAATTGTGGGCCCTGTGCTTGCCCTTAGCCTCTTGCCCTCCCGACTGTGGATGGGGATCCTTACCTCCCTGACAGTTCCTGAGGCCTGTCCCTCCTCAAACAACCCCCCCCCAATCAGGCCCATCCCCTCTGTCCCTCTCCTAGGTGTTCCTGCTGTTCGGGCCACCCTGCCACCACGCACCTCCTCTACACTCCCATCCTCCTTCTGCTCCTCCTCCACCACCACCACCACCTCCTCCTCCATCTCATCAAACTCATCCTCCTCTCCTCCACCACTCTTTACCTCCTCCCCTCCACCACTACTCCCAAGGGCCACCTATCAGTTATCTCGCTCCTCCTCGCCTCGCCTCTCCCCTTCTCCTCCTCCCCATCTCTCTACTCCTCTCCCCTCCTCTCTCCTCCCTCCATATCAATCCCAAAAATAATAGAACGATAAATGAAAATAAGTGTTACTGTAAATATATGATGGGGGGAAAAAATGTGTGTATTATGTGTAATTAATAACTGTTGGGGTATGGGGTGTGGTGGATGAGATGGGGGTGTGTGTATGGAGTGACCTAGCTCTATATGTTTCTATGTGTGTTGTTTAAATTATGTGTATTGCAATTATGTGCAATCTGTAAAAATGTATAATCAAGGATTAAGTGTAAAATAATCTTGGCTGGGTAGAATTAATGCATTTAAAATTAATATGCTTCCAAAACTCTCATATCTATTCAGATCCATACCTCTGCCTATTATTCTCTCACAGTTAATGGCTTCCAAAGGAAAGTTTGCAAGTTTATTTGGCTTGGAAAGCCGGCAAGAATTAATAAATAAATGCAGCCTTATTAAATTACGATTCAGTAAATTTGAAAGGGCTCTATTAAAGCACATAGCATATTTTTTTTACAAAAGTTTTTAGTTAGTGAAGACCTTGCTTTTGGATAGCAGTTCACTAACTAAAAACTTCTGTAAAAAAATATGCAGTGTGCTTAAATAAAGCCCTTTTAAATTTACTGAATCGCAATTTAATAAGGCTGATACTGTTTAAGCATAAATCTAGAGGGGGGTTATCGCTACCTGATTTAAGAAAATACTACAGGGCTGCCCAGCTCTCGTTCATTCCAATTACCCACTCTGCTAATCACCAGCCAGCATGGGTTTTTATGGAAGATCACTTACTAAACCCACTGACATGGGACACCCTCATTTGGCTGGATAAAACATCCCATTATAAACCATACATTTCAATGGGCGAGTGGGCGAGAAACCACGCCCTCTTTTTAAAGCCTTCACCCATGACCCCTATAATTAATCATCCTGGGGCCCCAAATGGTCTTAGTTTAGCATCAAAAGGGTTGGTTGAAATCAAAAGGCCTAAATAGGCTAGGAAATTGGATAAAAGATAGTAAACTTCTGGACAATAAACAAATTATTGACACATTCCATCTCCCCTTTCAGGAACATTATACAACGTGTAGACTTAGAAAACAGGGTCTGCCTAAGGGGTCCTGGTTGTCTTGGATATGCATTAGCAACCCCACAGCAATAGGGAATAATTAGTGGAATCTATGATATATTCAACTCGCCAAAGTTATCAGTTAAAGATAATTATATCAAAGATTGGGAGGCAGATATGGAAAAATGCTGGGAGGAGGAAAATGGAGTGTCTCCTGGAGGAATATCTATAGAGGCTCTCTAAATCATAGCATACTGGAAACCGCAATTAAAGTATTACACCGCACCTATCTTACCCCTGAAAGAATAGCAAAATGGACGCGCTCTGTAGACCCAAATTATTTCAGCGGTTGTAAGACCATTGGCTCATTTATCCATATATGATGGGAATGTCCTAGGGTTAGACAGATCTGGACAGAGATCTCTCAAGTGGCATCTGAGCTGTTCAAGGTTCCAGTACAGCAAACTATAGAAACCTGTTTGCTGGGGATACAGATGACATAACTCTCTCAAGCACAAAATAGACTCCTTCAATTTTTATATTTAGCTTCCAAATCTCATATAGCTAAACCGTGGAAACAGTGGGATCTGAATTTTCAATCCATCATGGATAAATTGTATTATATTGCTATAAATGAACAAATTTCCCACTCTTTCGAAGATACAGTGAATACATTTAATGAAGTGTGGGTGTGGGGTTAAAATTTAGGGAACGACCAACTAGATAGATACTGGTGTTATACCCCAAGATGGTGTAAAGGGGAAAGGAGGGCACCAGCTACTTCAGAAAGAGCGGTAATACGGTAAAGAAGAAAGGATCGGCGGGAATGTCTAATCTTGTAAAGTAGGTAACTATGGTGACCAATTTTGTTTTATAGTTATATGTTTAAAATGTTGGAAGATGATAAAATAAAATATGAATGGAGGTGGTTCCCATGCAGACTATGTAATACCTTAAAGCACTAACCACGCTGTCTCCAATAGGAATAATATCACCAGATAATGGGGATAGTCTGTAGGGAATCATATCTGTTTATAGATGGAACAGTTGTATATACTTTAAGGAAGCTAATGTTTTATTGTGTACGGAAGTATATTTATACTCAATGAATGTATATATATTCTAGATGTAAATAAGACTTATGGTATATATTATCTAATAAAAATTCAATGAATAAAAAAAGAAAAAAAAAGAATTAAGTGTAAGATAGTAAATAGTATAAGATAAATGAACAAATCCGCAAATTACTGCTTTCAAAATACTTCTGCTCTCTCTCTCGCTCTCTCTCTCAAAAACCTCCAACTCCGGGACCTGGGTGCTACTTCGACAGAAAATACAACACAGTCAACGCATGAGCGGGTGGGACGCAAATTTTTAAATCTCCCTCTGCTCTGTCAATAATCTGCGGCTAGAGCGCTTTCTATTGGCTGAGATGCCTGTGTCGCACTACGTTATACTGCGATTGGATAGTAACAGCCGATGGCATCTCGGCCAGCCCCTTAGCTTGCGTGCTCGGAAAGGGTTTATGGGCTTGCGTCTACGGCCCGTAGCTCACACCGTGGTTGAATGTAATAGCTCTGTAGCACAGCAGAATTTCAAGTCCGCCAGCTTTGCGGGTGTGCGGTTGCTGCTTGGAATTTAATGGGGCTGTAAGTCTTTAGTTTTAATAAATAAGGCATGGGATTCGAATCACCAGTAAAGTCTTGCTGAAAGGGCTACGGAAGTAGCTATATGTGCTCTCCACCATGGGTGTAGGAGCCAAAGAAAATCTGGGGGGGATACTGCATATAATATAAAAAATACCACGCAACTGCTTCTGTACACATAAACACACACATTGAAATATCTGGGGGGGGGGGGGGGGATTTGTCCCCCTCGTTCTCCCAGTTCCTACACCCATGCTCTGCACCATTTGATAGAGGGCAAAATAATATGGAAAAAAGTGTTTCCTTTTATAAAAATTGATGCTGAATTCATGAAGTTATTGTTAATATGATTCAGAAGATTTGTTGATTCTTGTGAGATGGCTTTAAACAATAACTAAAATGACAAAGTCTAAGTCAATTCCTCATTAATTCTTCAATTGTTTATGCACCCACCTAGGATTGCTCCTCTTGGTGAGGCACCTCACAAATGTATCAAAAAATATTTTTCTCTCTTTAAAATATTTTTCAGAAGTGAATACCTCTACCCCGCATTGCTTCAAAAGGATTTTTTTTTTAAATCCCCAAGATCATCTGTGTTATTTTCATTTCCTGCTTCCTCTCCTCCCTTACTGCTGTGCACGAGAAGGGGCAAGCTGTGCAGCTATGCAAGGTATGTCCTCTCTCACCCGGGAGCAATGGGGCCTGTGCTGAGAGGCAAGGGGAGAGTTAGCTGAGCCAGTAATGAGAGGACAAGGTTAGAGCTTAAGATAGAGCAAAGGCAAATGTAGAAGAGCAGCAGGGATAGCAGGAGAGCAGGTTGAGATAAGATGGAAATACAGCAGATGGGGAACAAGGGGAGAAAATGAGAGAATAGCAAGGGAAATAAGAAAAAGGGAAAAATCAAAGGGTTTTATCACAAGGAAGCGAACAACAACAGAGTGAGCGAAATATTCAAAAAGCAGAAAAAAGCAACAAGAAAAGGGAGAAGAAGAGCTGTTAGATAGAAGCAGCATGGATAAAGAAACAGAAAACAGGAGGTGCCTAGGGGCACCATAAATGTAAATCCGGCCCTTATGCTTATCCCAGGCATGCTTAAATTCCTTAACCATGCTTGACCCTACAACTTCCAATGGAAAGCTGGTAAAATGATCTACTGCCCAATCTGTGAAGTTGTAAATTTTACACTAAGTTTAAATTTTGTGGTCACCAAGTACTACCAAGTATGTTCATTACTAGTATATACAGTGTAGAATGGATTTGATGGCAGTCAGTGGGTATGAAGAGAAAGATTGACGGTGAATGAGTATGGGGAACAAGGATAGAAGTGACAAGAACGTTTAAGTAGTAAAGAGAGATCTATCCCCTTTAATATATTCAGTCTCCACCAGCACTAACAATTGTCAGATTTAAAAAGCAGCAAAATAATGTGGTGTACCTAAACTTATTTTGCAGGAGATGGTGGTTGCTGGGAGGAAGGCAATGCCAACTGTCTGGAATTAAATTGAAAACCCCCAATATTTTGCCATGTAGGAGGTTGTGAATGTGGTCATTCTTGAATTATAATGTGATTTGCAAATTAGCTCTTTCATTGGCTCTGGAATTTTACGTTGTGGGCCAAGCAGTGTAGTATCACATGTTGTGTACAGCTCTGCTGCCTCCGCACAAATAAATCCCTAATGATAATGAGTCCGCTGTGTACAAGATGTAGAACAGAAAGAGAATTGTTTTAGTTTCTCCAACCACATATATAGAGAATACTAATAAAACAACTTGAATAAGTAAATGAGATAAAGGTAATGTCATAATGTCATGATTGAGCTAAAGACAAGTTGTAAATGACAGAGCCTCACATTTCTTGAATTGTGATTGTATTTCTTTCATGTTGCAGTTTCCAGACTATTGTGAATCAAGACCATGGAAAAATATATTGGTTTAGATTCTTATGTGGATTCAGAAACGGTAACAGACCCCTGCATTTCCATACCCAGAGTATGCTTTTTTTCGGTTTTAGATAACCTTTTATATGCAATTATATTTTCTCCTATGTTCTCACAATCTGCGTGCTTATCTGTCTTGTCAAGTAGATCACCTAGGACTAGGCCAGTTATGTGATAGTAAAAGTTTAACAACAGAGATAAGTGGCTTACTTTTGATCTATCTGTAATTATAGGTGTCTTCACATAATTTTGAAAAGGGTGCACTAAAGAGTCAAGAACCATAAATTATACACATGTATTAATTATACCATAAAACCACACACAGTGATGCAATTTAGTAGTAACATTTTAATTATGGGGATATGAAGATGTAAAACAGTTTTCTACATGTGCTACTTGTAGGAAAATAATACTGGTTCCTATTCACAACCCACACAATCCATATTTCAAGTGTTATTAAAAAGGAGATGCTAATGGTCCTTTGAAATGCTCCAACACTGTATAGTATGTTATCATTATTATTATTGTCTAATATTTATAATGCGACAACATATTCCACAGCGCCATACATAGGACGAACTGAAGATAAAAACAATATCAATACAGATTAAATTAATAGAGAGCCCTATCTTTGAGTTTATAATCTTATATACTGAGTAATTTTTCAAGCATCCTATACAATTAAAAACTTGCAAATTTATAATCTAAGGGTTTTGGAAGGCGATAGATAAATTTGGCATATTAAATATGAAGGTGATAAGTTTCATTAAATAAATGTGTTTTAGAGAGTTTTGAAGGACCTGAGACAGGAGGAAAGTCTAGTGGAGAGAGGTAAGGAATCCCAAAGAATTGGGGTAAAACAAGAAAAGTCCTGAAGGCGTGAATGAGAGGAGGTGATACGAGAGGAGGAAAGAAGAAGGTTATTAGCAGAACGGAGGAGGAGGGTGGGGTGTATTTTGAGATAAGATTAGAGTTAAAAGGGGGTGCAATATTGTTGTGGGCTTTATTCTGAAGGTTATTGGCAGCCAGTGGAGTGACTGACAGAGTGGCGAAGCTGACATTGAGTTTTGGGTATTGTAGATGAATCTAGCGGACGCATTAATTACAAAATGATGGGGAGGCCAGCAAGGAGTGAGATGCAGTAGTTGAGACAAGATATGATGAGAGAATGAATTAGTATTTTAGTTGTGTCTTGTGTAAGATAGTGATATATTTTGGAGATATTTTTTTAAATGAAATAGACAAGATTTGGTGGGCTTGAGCAATTGAATAGCATCATAATTGGAGACGAGCTGGAGCCCGCAACACACCTGCAGACATACAGCCTACAATGATTGAGTTGCAGGCTTGCAATTGAATTAGGCCCTAAATTTAATAACCTGATATGTGAAGATGAGATATTGTAAAGCTTCCTTTCCATGTTTTTTGTATGTAGATAACGTCTCATACAACATGATTCTAAAATGTATATGATTTTAAAATATGTTTACTATAAACAAATAAAAACAATTACAAAGGAAATTATACATTGTAGAATCTTGTATACAGTATGTGAATATCAACAAGCAGCGTTTGGGGTTTGGGGAATCTGTATTTGGTCTGCATTATTTATCACACAACAAACCCACAAACAACATTATTTTAAGCACATGCAAAGTTTTCAAATAGATTCTGACACAAGCTAAGTACTGATAAAAAAACGTCATTAGACTAAAACCCACATTATTGCCAGATTACATTGTAGGTATTTATTGTTATTTGTTCATTGTCCTGACTAGGCCAGAACTGGTTGAAACAAAAAGAAGGGGAAAGTGTGTAAATACCAATACTGAGTAGCATGTTATTTCAGAGTTTTAATAAGCAACTTAAAACGTGGATCAAAATCACCAGTTTAGGCAGTAAACAAGAAGCAGATCAGCTAGAATTCTGCATACACCACCAATATATACAAAACTGGTAAAGAAGGTGTTAATGTTCATAAGAAGTAATGTAGCTTGATGAATATTGAGAAATCTTGTAATTCTGCCACAACAAGTATTGCTGCATATTTGCCCCCTCTGAGAACCTTGTTGAATCTGGTATAACTCTCACTTTTGCTTTACATCTTGCTACATTTTGCTTTTGCTTGTAATTACCACTAGAGCCATTTCAATTTAGTAATTAATCTTACAGAGGTGTTATTAAATGTATTTGTAGATATCAGCATTAACCATTATTCGTATCCTTATTTATATTCTATAGTGCTATTTACAAAGTAGAATAGAGTAGGATGGCTACATTTAGCAAATTACAAAGGTATAAACAAATTCTAATATAATATAAGTACAGTTACAATGCAATACAAATATTAAATAAATGGGTCTGCAGACAACTTGGTGCAAAAGGAGTGAGATCCCTACTCCGAAGAGATTACGATCCAAAGTCAGCTAAGATTGAATCCAAATTAGCTAAAGTCCATAATGGGCAAGATAGACTTTAAGTTTTGTTATTACTGTAAATAGAGATGAACCATCAACTAATCATTGATATCTGTGATTTATAGAACGCCGAGCAACTGGAGCTACTAGTGCTGACACCTACAGTACATGAGGGACTAGGCTAGGAAGCAACATGGAGATTTGCAGATTGCTGCATGCACATCCCACTCTGACTGATGGGGGTATCTAGAGAAGCCAACATGGTAGCTCCCTAAAAAGTAAATGGAAGTTAGAAACAGCAAGAATAAATATCTTTAAAAGTATGAGTTTTATTTAGTATAATGAAAGGCCTAGAAGCCCAATTATATAAAGGGTTATGACTCATTGTATTACTACATTTCCCATTATGCTGAAACCTGATGGCAAGCATGACACACTAATTGGAAGTAGAAGTTATGTTTTATTTAAGGTACATTGACAACTTGACTTTAATGACAAAAAAGATTAGCATTTACACTTTTGACAATCACGCCTTACCTTAGCAGGTCTTACAAAAGGCCTATTGCCTATTATTGGATAAAACCATATATATCAAGGTGTAACCTGTAAGTTGTGGGAGGGTCCCTCTCTCACCCTCCATAAGCTCCTGGTCTTCCTCTGCCTTGCACACCTCAGTTCACTTTTGAGTATGTGCTTGGAGGGTGCTCTTTGGCGTTTACCTTTCTTTTGGATTCAACCAAGCCCTACACTCCAGATTTTGGCCCATATCTGCCAAGACCATCCTTGCCCATGTCCAAGGTAAATGCTTTTCGTTTTCACCAAGCACTTCATTGCAGATTACAGCCCAGGCCTACTAAGCAGCACCCTTGCCCATATCCTAGGTAACACTATTTACATTACCAAGTGGCTTTCAACAAGCCTCATAGTGAAGATTTTGGCCCAGACCTAATGTCCGTGAGGGCATTTACATTCCTGGAAAGCATTAGCGTCACCCCTTGCTGTTCGAAGCCTACACCAAGGTAAAGCTTTGTCGGGTTTTACCAAGACCCACATTATAGATTTTTTGGCCCATATCTACTAAAATCCACCTCATATTTGCCAATTCTGCTTTTTATTATTATTATTATTATTTATTTGTAACGCGCCAACATATTCTGTAGCGCTATACAGGGCTTAGGTACAAGTCAAAGACAAATTGAACACAATGCAAAGGAATGGAGGGCCCTGTATTGAGCTTGATTGTTCCCTAGAGTACCTAAAAAGATTAAAACTTGCAAACTTACATTGTAAAGTGTATGGGTGAGGTACAGGAGAATCATCGTTGCATTGTGCATATAGAGGCTAAAGATGAGGTCTTGAAAGATTTGAGGCAGGAAGATAGTATAGTGGAGCGAGGCAAGGAGTTCCAAAGGATAGGGGCAGCACAAGTGAAGTCCTGAAGGCGGGAGTGAGAGGAGGTGATAAGAGAGGAGGAAAGAAGAAGGTCACGAGCAGAGTGAAGAGGGCAGGTGGGAACATATTTTGAGAAAAGGGCAGAGATATAGCAGGGTGCAATATTGTGAAGGGCTTTATATGTTAGGATCATGATTTTGAATGTTATTCTAGAGCCTATGGGAAGCAAGTGGAGTGCCTGACAGAGGGGTGCTGCTGGCACTGTGCGTTGATTGTGGTAGGTGAGTCTAGCGGATGCGTTCAATATGGACTGGAGTGGAGAAAAACGGGTGATAGGAAGGAGAGAGTAGCAGTAGTCAAGGTGAGATATGATGAGAGAGTGAATTAGAATTTTTGTTGTGTCTTGTTTAAGGTAGGGACGTATTTTGGAGATATTTTTTAGGTTTTTGTTTTTTGGGCACCCGAAAATAAACTCTTACTAAACATGATTCCTGCCCATGTCCAAGGTAAATGGTTTTCTTTTTTCACCAAGAACATTGTAGATTACAGCCAATATCTACTAAGCACCGTCCTTGCCCATGTCCTAGGTAAATGCTTTTCGGCTTTCGCCATCACTTCATTGCAGATTACAGCCTATATCTACTAAGCACTGTCCTTGCCCATGTCTAAGGTATTACCTTTTCATATCACAACTATCTAGCCCTCTGACCAGGCTAGATTTACAGTATCTCACAAAAGTGAGTACTCAAAGACGACCACTGCCTGGCTAAAGAAGCTGAAGGTAAAGGTGATGGACTGGCCGAACATTTCTCCAGACCTAAACCCTATTGAGCATCTGTGGGGCATCCTCAAATGGAAGGTGGGGAAGTGCAAGGTCTATAACATCCACCAGCTCCGTGATATCATTATGGAGGAGTGTAAGAGGACTCCAGTGACAACCTGTGAAGCTCTGGTGAACTCCATTACCATGAGGGTTAAGGCAGTGCTGGAAAAATAATGGTGGCCACACAAAATATTGACCCTTTGGGCCCAATTTGGACATTTCCACTTAGGGGTGTACTCACTTTTGTTGCCAACGGTTTAGACATTAATGGCTGTGTGTTGAGTTATTTTGTGGGGACAGCACATTTACACTGTTGTACAGTCTGTACACTTACTACTTTACATTGTAGCAGAGGGTCATTTCTTCAGTGTTGTCACATGAAAAGATGTAATAAAATATTTACAAAAATGTGAGGGGTGTACTCACTTTTGTGAGATACTGTACATAACTTAAGCCATACAAAAGCTACCCTTTGCCACAAGAGAGGGATCTGACTACAAATGCTACCACTGCTTGCATGTTTTCTTGTGGCTCAGATTCATTAGTGCTGCAAAGTAATCCTTTAAGACTATGGTGACTGCTTTCTATAGGAAAGTGCCATCACACTTTGCAGCATCTGTGAACCACAGTGAAACTCACCCAATGGCTTGTTGAACCAGTGACAGGATTGCTTTTCAGAGGATCGCTAAATGCATTTTTTGGTATCCAGATTCATAGAACACTGGAGCTTACCATAACAAGCAATCTGATTTGTGTTCAGAATCACTGTGTACCTACTGCACTTTTGACGTATTTCCTTTAAAATTATTGTATTATGAAAGCACAGCTTAAATTTTCACTAGACCCAAAGGGTAAATACTAATAAAGTTTTGAATTGTTATTAAAAATCTAATAAGGAATATAAAATATTTTCAATATATTTATAAAAAAATATTTTGTAACAAATAATTATGCAAAATGTTTATTAATTTCTAATATAATCAATAAGTATTATAATTTATGGAACATGTATGTAAAATGAAACTTTAAATAAAATGTTGGTATTTTATTACATGTGCAGATATAAACAACAGAAGAAACCGGATTCTTTCTTTTCTTTAACTTCTTGTTTCAAAGACATATATAAGTTGTGGTATGAAACTGTGGTCTGAATACATTTGGTGGTCAATCCTTATAAACAAAGCACATTATAAGAAAAAATCTTATTATAGCTATTGCTACAATAGTTTCATAAGCACACAGATAGTTCTGGTTTTCCACTGTCATTCAAAGACAATGAAATATCAAATCGAGCACAATAACTGCTAATGGGCAGGTCCCGTCTTTAGAGCAGGCAATGCAGACAGTATCCTGGGTGCAAGGCTTTGGCTATGCAGACTGAGCTTGGACACACCATTCTTATACAGTATGTTAGGAGAACCTGTAAAGGCACCAAAGACAGCTGGATACGTTATTACAACATCAAATATCCACCACAAAACACTAAAAGGAGCGGAACGTTAGAAAGTGTCTCTCCTGGGACACCATCACATATATAATTGTGGTAATGCGAGTTTGTGTGTAACGCTCGCAATTAAATTCGCAATGGGACCTGCCAATGCGCGGCACAAGCTGTGCATGCGAATTGAGATACGAGAGCTGCGCATGCTCAATGCGCGTAAACATAGTGGGAGAGGGTGAGGATAGAGACGGGAGAGGGTAGGAGAGAGACGGGAAAGAGAGATGGTGGTGGGAGAGGGGGAAGGAGACCTAGGGGAAGAACATGGGAGGGAAAGAGACACAGGGGAGGGAGAGGGGGAGAGAGACACAGGGGAGGGAGAGGGGAAAGAGAGACAGCAGATGGAGAAGGGGGAGAGACACAGGGGAGAGACAGACACAGTGAAAGGAGGGGGAACAGACACAGAGGAGGGAGAAGGGGAAAGAAACAGGGGAGGGAGAGGTGGGGAAGAGACACAGGGGATGGAGATAGGGGGCAAGAGACACAAGGGAGGGAGAGGGGGGAAAGAGACACAGGGGAGGGAGAGGGGAAAGAGAGACAGCGGATGGAGAAGGGGGAGAGACACAGGGGAGAGACAGACACAGTGAAAGGAGGGGGAACAGACACAGAGGAGGGAGAGGGGGAAAGAGACACAGGGGAGGGAGAGGGGTGAAGAGACAAAGGGGGGGGAGAGGGGGGAAGAGACACAGAGGGAGAGGGGGAAGAGAGACAAAGGGGAGGGAGATTAGGGGAAGGAGACACAGGAGTGGGAGATGGGTGAAGGAGACACAGGGGAGGGAGAGGGAGGAAGAGACACAGAGGGAGAGGGGGAAGAGAGACAAAGGGGAGGGAGATTAGGGGAAGGAGACACAGGAGTGGGAGATGGGGGAAGGAGACACAGGGGAAGGAGAGGGGGGAAGAGACACAGAGGGAGAAGGGGAAGAGACAAAGGAGAGGGGGCAAAGAGACACATGGGAGGTAGAGAGAGGGAGATAAACAGGAGAGGGGGGAAAGAAATGGAGAGGGGCAGAAAAATAAAATATTATCCCGTCATTTGTTATGTGCAAGTGACTAGTTAGATGTAAGACCAGCCTTTCTAATACAATCTACAATACAATCAACAATATAAATTAGCATCAATTCTCTTACCAAAAGTGATTCAACTGCCAGTTCTCATAAGACCCTCTCATATACCATTTCTATCTTTTAAGGCCCTAAACCATAAAACCTGTTAACAAATAGTATGACAGCTTCAGCTAACTATGTGCTAGCTCTGCTGCTCTAATGTGTACACAACCTCCTTCACACATAAGAAAACAGTGTGCAGATACCCACTTATTAAAGGCTTACTGGAGTCAAAATGTATGTTCCGCACCATCAGAAAGAGAGCTGAATATTGTGTTTTATTTCCCTTTTTTTTAAACAGCTACTGACTGTTCTAGTTTGAGGTTTAAATGTTTCAGTCCCTCAATTAGATGCATTTTAAGTAACAAAGACACAATCTGAGAGTCACTGGAATCTGCTATGCATGGTTCAGGAATTCATTTGTTGCTGTATAATGCATATATCCAGCATGAATCATACACTTAATGGATACAGTTCATCAGCCTGCAATGCACAAGTTCTTGTTTTTAACATGTTTTATTCAAAGGATAAAACAGGTATAAACTGTATATGACAACTATAATCTCTTCAGTGCAGACAACCACATTCACAAACACATTCAGAGCATCACACTGTTCAAAATGTCCATGAAGAGCTATACAGCTTGTCTCTCCTAGGGACCAGATAGCTCAGGGGTGGGCAAGTTTGGTCCTAGAGGGCCACACACAAGCCTGGATTTGTGCACAGGTGAGTCAATCAGGATGACTGAAGAAGTGATAGATTCATCCGTGCACAGCAGGGATATCATCAAATCCAGGCTTATGTGTGGCCCTCCAGGACAGAACTTGCCCACCCCTGATATACAGTAGCTTCATTCACTTAATTGACTGGCTGTAATAAATATCTTATTGGCAGTGTGGCCAAGACTCCAAGCTAATTATCTGTGCAGATTCTTGAAGGAGGGCTTCAATGGCTATACCCGCAATAACAAAATAAATGCCTAGAACTCAATCAATATCTGATCAATTGTAAACAACTTTTTCACATAATTTTCAAAATGCTATCTGGTGGTGCATAGGCAAGTTCATGTCCCTCTAATGTACAATGAGGCACAGCAAAAGGCAACAAACTTTACACTTCTGAATTTAAAAACTGAGCATGTGGCATATGACATCCTAAGAGTCATTGAATAGAGTTTATGGATAATTATAATGATTTTCTTCTCAATTAAATAGTTTCAGCTATGTACAAAAATATCACCATACTGTATATGGAAACTGGTTGTATATCTGGCCTTATTTCTTTTAGTTATTTTGCACCTTTTTAGCAGATCAATATTGTTTCCATACAATTTGTTTCCACATACAAACCAGTATCCAAATGGTGATTTAAATAATCTGCCACCACAACCAGACTGAATATTCTGCAATGTAGATTATTAGAATTGAATTGGGTAATCACATCACCAAAGGTCAAGTTGAAAGAGGAGAAACAGCAAATGCATAAAGGGAGATGTTGCCTTTAAATCCCTTTTGATCTTTCCAACATAATGCAAATTCAGAGGACAAGAACCTAATTTGCAGCCTTATTAAATTGCGATTCGGCCAATTGAATAGGGCTCTATATAAGCACATGGCATATTTTTTTTACAGAAGTTTTTAGTTAGTGAACTTCTATCCAAAAGCAAGGTCTTCACTAACTAAAAACTTCTGTAAAAATTAAATGCTCTGTGCAAATATAGAGCCCTTATTAATTGGCCGAATCGCAATTTAATAAGGCTGTTGGTGTCAGGATCCTTAACAAACAACATATGTTTTGCCTAGCTGCGATGTTTCCTTGTGTACCAGGCCCAGTGACTGTCTATACCCTGCACTGTATGTTGACACTGTAAATCCTAGCTGTGTGGGCGCGTCAGTCTTGCATTAATAGACCGTTTGCAAATGTTTTGTTATGTTTATTGGATCCCAGGAAAGCTGCTTTGCTAGCATTGTTGTCTAAAATGCAGAAACAGCACAATTAGCCGCCTGTCACTTGTGATTTAAAGGGACATTGTCACTGACAGAGAAAAATGCCTTTTCATTTCACCTCGTCAGAGAAATGGCTTAACCCTTTCTGTGCCAGCACTGCCTTGCTTTGACATATGAACACTATCCGACATTGAGATATTTGAGGCATTATATTTAGTCTATTTTTAGCCCTTGAAACATATTGGCCCACCCTGCGTGCCATGCAGTGACAGGTGGCATTTATAAGCAGGTTGTTTTGCTACCCATACAAGGGTGCTAAAACTATAAGAAATGGTAAGCTCTGCCAAGACGCTTACCTTCATACAGCTGATCCTTCTCTATATGTTGCAGTCATGATTTTTTCTCAGCTGTCCAGCGAGATTAATAATAAACCAAGTGCCATAGGAGCACAGTGATACAGTAGGGCCGGCCCTCTTGGCAGCGAGAGCTGTGTGTGTGCTTGCCATCCTAATGATGACTAGGGAGGGAGGGAACTACAATGGAACGTACAAAGTCTGCAGCGATCATATCAGCAATCTGCAGCCCGGCATCATGAAATACAATCCAAGGCTGTTGAAAACTGCAAAGGAAGTGAACCGTGACAAATTCATGTATGCACCTTACACAGCGGAGAGAGGGAGGGAGGCAAACACCTGCAGTGTACAGGATATAGTAACAACATGGCTACTACATTAAACTATCATTGACGAATAGACATCTGTGCACTGACATGTTATTTCTGTACATTTATACATGTGATGATTGAGGATTACATAATATTATACCTAAAATATAGTCGGACAAGCCTTAATTTGAATGCAGCTTAAAGGGACATGGTATATATTTGTGAATATATTATGCATTTAAAAAAGAGCAGGCTTTAAATATTATAAAAGGTATACAAATAATGCTGCAACATGGATTAATTGAAGATTTTTTTTCTGCTAACTTTTGCAACAATGTTAAAGACCAATGTTTTTTTAATTATTTTTTTTTATTTGTTGCATCTTACATTGCATCGGTTTGTATGTTTTTTTTTTAAATGAAGCTTCTGGAGCAAACCAATTACTCTGAATGTGTAACTGCCGTGGGGTGATTGTCCCTGTAAGTCAATGCACAGGAAAATATCCATAAGATTCATACTTATATGTGCGTATATATATAAAAAAAACTACTTATATGTGCAAATGACATCTATAGGCTTAACTATTCTGTGTGCTTTCCTATTAGTTTCAAGTCATTTCCTGCAATTTCAAGTTAAAATAATTCTTCAGGAAAATGTAATAATAAGAAAATAAAATGTGTTCCTTGTCCCTTATGAAACTGGAGAAATTATTTAATACTATTAGACACGCACACAGACACACTGACATGATGGAGGACCTGACATTCATTTCAACAGCATTACAAGTAAGATTCATTTTGGCTGCTCTTGGTTTCCATACAAATGCAACATCAAAATAGGTGTCACCTTTGCCTAGCATATGTTATAAAGTGAACATATGCTACGACTTCTATAGTTATGAAATTAGAAATAGTTTAACTCTGGTGTAGATCTATAATGCATCTAAAATATTATTAAGCAGTTGCTGTTGAATGTTTTGTTATACTTTCTCTTTTTAGCTATACTTATTTCCTCTATTTTCCACTTCCCTTACTCTCCTTTCTCATCCTTCCCTTCCTTACCCCCCCCCCCCCCCTCCAAAACAAAATGAGAAACAAAACTATACACCAAGGTAAATGGAGCAATAGTCAGAATAAAATAAATGCTACATCAATATATAAATGAATGCTGATTTAATTAAAATTGATACTACCAGTTTTAAATAAACATTTGTTAACTTTCATCCTCAAAAACTGATTAAAAAATATAAGATTTCGCCTCTTCTCCTCTCTCAGCACCTGCTCCCATTCACTCGTATAGGACTTTTCTACCACACCTACTGTAATCCCTTATCTAATTTTGAAGTATGCTCTCACAGTTTTAGCTCATCTTCTTCTGAGCAGCTTATCAGACTATTAAAGTGAAATTTTCCATGGGAAAAAAACTAACATTGTTGAGTTTTATTTCTTAGTGAATCATTAATTATAAGTAATTGATGGCCTTCAACAGGTGTAGATTGCTGCAAAAATACATGCTGACCTATGAACTTCCCAGGAGTGGCATTTTAGAATAACTTGGGTAACAGTTTATAGTTTATCAGTTGGAGGTCATTAAAATGAATTTTAGGAAACTAACATTTAAATTAACCATTTTGAGCTGTCAGCCTTTCTGATGCACCCACAAACAGATTATTTAATCAATTATAGCTCATTGTCACTAATCACTTATTAGCCACTGAGGCATTTGGGGTAATTTTTAACACCTGCCCCACATGCACCAAAAAGAGAATCAGGAAGCATGTCTAGTACTCAAGACTTGTTATTACCTATAGTTTTAAATGATACCATATTTTAACTGCTGTGTAACATTGATGGACCACTATAGTGTTCAATTAAATAACCACTTTAGTGGTGCCCTAAAGAATAGTTAGGTAGGGCTTGATAAGAAAATATTTTGTATCAAACATTTTCTGTGTATCTAATCTATTAAATAATATTTTTCAAGTTTCCTCCCACGTTGTGTAAGCTCTGGTTCTCTATTGAGGGTGTAATGAAGCAACCCAGGGGGAAGTTTCATTAAAATTGCATTCCACAGCTATAGTATGGTATTGGGTGGCAACAAGAGATGGCACACCTCTGACTCAACGACTATTATATCATTACTAGCAAATTGCCTGTCAAAAAATGATGGGCATAAAAGTGTAAGCCAGGCAATGCTGTTTGCCACACAATGTGAGGCTTTTGGTTCGCTGAGCACCTTTGGCGGTCATCGCATGGCTAGCATGGCTTGCAATGAGCGCCTTCGGCGCTCATTGTGAACCTTTCCTCCCTCCTACTGTACAGGGAAGCTCATTGCAGGGTTCATTAACCTGCAAGTTTTGTGCTTGGGAGTGCCATGTGTGTCTTTCCAGCATTTCCTCCCTGTCCCTTCCCTGTGTGTTTCTCCTCTATGTGTCTGCTGAATGTTTGTATGGCGCGCACTGAGTGGCATTTCTTTTATTTTCAAATACTTTGGCGTTGTGTAGTTATTAAGTCCGGCGTTTTTGGCGTCGTGTATTTTCTAAGTCCGGCTTGCCTGGTGTTGTTCGTATTACTGAAAGTCCTGAGGGCCACACCAGGCCTCCTGGTGATGGCAGGAGGGACCACTTGACCTGGCAGGACCGGCTAGGTAGGAGTGGCTAGCTGGGAAGGGGTGTAGCCATTTATAGGCTGTTTGGCGCCATTTCTGCCATTAGGCTCCCAGCTAGCCATGAGGCGAGGATACCCACCCCTAAATTATTGTTAAGTGTTAAGTACATGTTTTTCTTGTAAATCCCCAAAATGTAAAATGTTACTAAACCTAAGGGGTATTTGGTCTAGTTGTATGGATTATCGTGCTTAATGTTTTCAGAACCTGTATACATTTATGGTTCTTGTTCTTATGTTTCAAATCATGTTTTCTTGTTGTCACAGCGGTGGGTGGTGAGGGGAGTCGCCGGGACAGTGGTAAAATGGGTAAGAACCTACGCTATGGTGGTACGGATGTTACAACACGGTAGGCCCTGGACGAGGCTTCAGGGCATAGGGTGTACTGTCTCTGGCTAGGCTCCTCCCCTCATGTGGTCATGTTCATGTATTGGTTTATGGTTATGTATATATATACACCTATTGGTGTTTACCAATAAACGCTGTGGCCAGTTTTACTCCCAAGAAGTGATCTGTGTCTAATCATTATATTTAATAGGTAATTATGTAACCTTTATTTGCTCATACCAACTGGGCCTTGCTTAGGTCATGTGTTTGCCGTTGTGTATTTTCTAAGTCCCGCATGCCTGGCTTTGCTCAGCCTCATTTTCATCCAGTTTCAGACTATTTTGCGTTTTTCGTCCGCCATTTTTTTTAGCATTTACCCGATGTTCGAGTGACGAAACACAGTAAATTTGGCTCAAATTTGCTTGCCACCTCACTCCCAAGCATCCTGGCTTTCCCCCTGTGCTGCGTGTGAGTGTGTATTAATTTATTTTTTATAATTTTCCTTTTTCATGTTTTTCGTTTTTGGCAGTTAAATTCTTATTTTTCTGAGGTCATAATTTGTTGGTGTTAGTGTCTTTACCGTTGTGTATTTTCTAAGGCCCTCATTCAATTGCAATTTGGCCAATTGAATAGGGGTCTAAAGAAGCACATAACATAGTTTTTTAAGAAGTTTTTAGTTAGTAAACATCTATCCAAAAGCAAGGTTTTCACCAACTAAAAACTTCTTTAAAAAAAATATGTTATGTGCTTATTTAGAGCACTATTCAATTGGCCAAATCGCAATTGAATGAGGGCCTAAGTCTGGCGTGCCTGGCTTTGCTCAGCCTCGTTTTCATCCAGTTTCAACCTTTTTTGCGTTTTTCATCTGCCATTTTTTTTCTCGCTTAGCTGATTTTCGAGTGACGAAACACGGTAAATTTGGCTCAAATTCGCTTGCAACCTCACTCCCAGGCATCCTGGCTCTTCCCCTGTGCTGTGTGTGAGTGTGTCTTCATTTATTTTTTATTATTTTTTGGTTTTTCGATTTTTGCGGTTAACCTTATCTGATTTTTTTTTCGAAGTCCCGAGTTCCTCAACTGCTAGCAGCCTAAGTCTAGCGTGCCTCAACTGCTCGCCTCGCTTCGCGAAGCTCGCAGGAGTGCCTTCAGAGCTCATTTCAGCCTAAGTCACGCGTGCTTTAATGCCTCAACTGCTTGCCTCTGGCGCTCATTGCCAAAGTCCTATTCCAGGGCAGCAACTCCAGAGCGTTAAAATTTCTCACTTCAGTAGTAAGAATCTACATAAAAAGCTTAGTATGCAATACATTTTGTGTTTTTAGCATTGACTTAGTGTTTAATCAATAACATTAAAAACACTTAATTTATAAACTACAATGAGCAGCCAAGCTGTACACTTTTCCTTGGGATTGTACTATGATTACGGTAAGTGTATTTCTAAATTGTATTTCTGATAGTTTTACTAATGGAAAGCCAATAGCCATTAGGTCTATTCATTTCTTATTAATCTAACAGCAGAGCACCTGATAAGGAGAACATGGTTAACTGTTCATCAATGTGAAGCCTACAACATGCCACGAAAAAGGATGTAGTAGAGGATTTACTGGTACTAATATGAGTGAAGCCAAATTTGAAACTTTTTTTTAATGCAGGAATTAGTTTTCTGCTCAATAGCAAGTGAGTGGCATTTTCAGAGAAGGAATTTTCATGTTCAAGTTTACTTGGGTACTCGGCAAAAGAATATTTTATTTTTTGCAAACATTCACAGAGATAGTCCAAATTGGCCCCAAATTGTCTGTTTTAATTGGTTATTAAGAAATTAATTTCACATTCAATTAACCTCCTTAAAATTGAGAAGCAATCAATGATCACACTTGCGAGTTACATTTATATTATTTAAACAACCACCTGAGACAGCTGTGTGTCGGTGAGGATTTCCTCAAATCCTGGCCTTTTGGTGGCCCATGAGGACAGGTGTGGGAAACATGGTTTTATTGTAAGCTAAAATGTGAAGTGTTGAAGTTAGCTGTGTGCATGTAAAACTTGCTAGTGTACACAGGTGGAGCTACAGCCAGTGCAGCTGGTGCATTGCGCCGGGGCCCTTCTATTTTTGGAAGGCCCTTCCCTATTTTTCTTATATTGTTTTTTTTTATTATTATTGTTTCCTAAGACTCTTGATAGCTCATCTATACTGCTAGTGGACTGAATTGCAGGCTGCAGAGAGCCACATCCCCTCACAGGAAAGAGTATGAGAACCTTTCTTCCTTGGCTGTTTTATATGCCTTATGCCCCTCAAATGCTAATATCCATAATCAACAGGTAACTCTGTCTAGGCACAACTCAGCCCTTAAAGGCTTCTACTGTAGATGTCATTTTTCACAAGATTTCTATGAGAGCTCTGTTTGCGGAAAAGTCCACAGTTGGCAAAAGAGACAGTTTTGCTGGCTTGGCAAAGGGTTGTGTACTGGTGACATTTTTAATCACGTACGCCAAACTTGTGATCCATGGTGGTAAATTGCTGCCCTTGCCTCTTATTATTTTTATTACCCATCTGAAGTTTGGCAACATCCTTCAGTTCGGAGTAAGCCCAATGTGGTGTAACTTTGGGATGCAGCCCTTGATATTACTTCCCTTTGGCATAAGTTCATTAAATAAATATTATAAAGAATCTTAGTAGAGCGTATTGTGTTGTTTTCCTATTTCCACCAAGTTCATGTGGGCACATCATACACAGGCAAGAGTATGTAGGAATCATTCTTTATAGTTCATAATTCATGTATACACACTATTTCAACTTTTGTTCATTAAAGGAAGCTTTTAATACAGTGGTTCCCAAACTGGTCCTCAGGGAACACAATAGGCCAGGATTTGTGGACTTCCCAGCCTGAGGTCAGGGGTACTAATTAGTTGTACAGCTACTAATTCTGAATGAGATAGCTGTGTGTGGGCGAGGATTTTTTCAAAACATGGCTTGTAGGTGGTCCATGAGTACAGGGGTGGGAAACAGGGTTTTAACATAAGCTAAAATGTGAAGTGCTGACGTTAACTGTGTTCATGTAAAACTTACTAGCTTACATGGGTGGAGCTACATCCAGTGCAATGCACTGGGCCCTTCCCTTCGAAGGCCCTAGTGCAGTGCATTTTTATATAATTTTTTATATTATTATTATTATTTTTTTCCCCTGTTGATCTATATTATATGGCGCCAGAGGGGGGTCCAGGTGGAGGGGCCAAACAAAAAAAAATAGTGAAACCCCATAATTTTTTTTGCACTGGAGCCCTCCATTCACAAGCCCCACTACTGCTAGATTAACATCTGTTTTTTCAACTGATGCGTTATACATTATTATACAGTGTAAAATGGTAGCTTGAGTCGTGCCGATTCATATAATTACTGCATTTCTCATGTAGAGCCATATTCAGCTAAAATATGTCTAAACATTAAAGACAATTTCAAACTAAACTCTTTGGAAGATGTAGAATTGCTATTGGATAATGCAAATACAACCTGTGTTACCTGTGGTATGCAATGTGGGACACCTTGTTTATTGTCCCTCCCTCCATCTGCTTTGTCAAGCTAAATAGCTATTTTGTACCACTGTGAAACCCATTATTGTTCAGTTATATAATATTGCTAAATTCCTCAGCGTGTGAAGTCATCTATAGAGCAATGCCAAGTAATCTTGCAGTTGTGCCCTTCCCACTTTGAGTTCTTGCGTGCAACCTGTGAAGCATCTGTTCCTGTTTCTGTACAAACGTGGAATATGAAAGGATTATGTACTTCCGTGTGATCCCAGGATGTGAAATATCCATATGGTAAGTTTACTGCAGTTTAACTCTTCCAGAATTACAAGATGTATAAAGTAAACAGTCTAGCAAGTTGAGTAAACTCTTGCTGAGCGAGTTCTGGCATTCTTCCTGCTCCAAGAAACTGATTGAGTCTGATTGAGATGCACTAGTAACACTTACTAGGATAACATTACAGGATGGCCTGTGGTAATTTCCATGCTTTTACCCATATCCTTAAAGGACCACTTTAGTGTATTTTTTATAGTTTGGTCTTTTGAAGAGTCTGGCTTCATAATGGACAAATTGTTTTTACACTGTTTAATTTGGGCAATTACAGTCCTTAATTTGTATTTCATGTTTTTAATGAAAATGGACATTTCATGTATGTAAAAGGATTAGAAACCTGTGACGAGTGTTCGCAATAGTTGTTTCAGGTAAGATCTGTACTGATTTATGTTAGAAACAGCCTCTTCAAATACCCCCTTGACAACAGAACTCACTCAAGGACTGAGTAAGCTCCATAGGATAGCCTTACATCTCAAGACCCAGACAGCTAAGCGGTCCAAGATGGATTAGCCCATGACACAATCAGAGGCACCTAAATATAAGATTCTCTGAAATGCTTTTATGTTCATTTCTTGCTTACTTGCTAATGTTTTATTATGTTAGATACTTCACAAGCATGTGAAGTTTATACTAAACTATATTGGATTGGCAAACACTACATAACACTATAGAAAAGAAAAACATAAGTATTTAAGAGGGAAGAGAAGACATGTTCTTGAGAGCAAACAATCTGATGATGAAACCTTGAACATAATTATCAACACAGTTTCTCATGGGAGGGTCTATACAAGCAATAACTAAAATTGATAACCTCTAAGTCAATTCTTGATCAGTTAAAAAAAACAGAGTTGAAAAAACTAATAGAAAAGGGGATGATGGAAACAATCCTGAGGCTAGAGGGAGTATAGGTTTGGACATAGTTTATTGGAGAAATAGAGAATTGATAAGTTGGTTGAAAGGGAGAAGTAGTGGATGATGGGTACATGCAACGTCTGCTACACTGCCTGATATGACACGAATAGTCAACTGATTATGTTGTGTGTGGCTTTTGATTTCTGAGAAGCAGGAAGCCCAATGGACCTACTTAAGTCTGTTTTAAGCAAATTTGGAGAGATGTAATGCACAGCGCTTCGCGGGTACAGCAAATTGGGTTGGAGTATTCTGAGGCTTGTGTATAACTGCAGCGCCATGTATAATGGATTCATGAAGGCCAGTTAGTGTGGGCTGGAATCACTTAAATACCTTAAAGTGTCACTATAAGTCTGCTCTGCACAAGATTCTATGTTAAAATAATCTATTTTTTTTTTTATTAAACTAATAACAGCTAAAAATCGACAGTCTTAGGTCTGTTTACAAACACACTCCTGACTGTTCCATGATTAACAACATCTGCTGAGACCGAGTGGTGTAGACTCCATGAACACATATCTTTATGTTTTTTTCTCTGTATTCTGGAATGCTGCAGCAATCCGTTAACCCACAAGTAACATATTTAGGAGTTTCCAGCAGTCCTTTTTCTGCACAGATGAATTTGTGAACGGTTAACTCTCTTTCTGTTCATGCTCCCTGCATGGAGCTGCTGTTGTGACTCTGAGTCTCATATAAACAGACACATCACTTATGATTTTTTTTCTGCGGAAAAGGCACCTGTTACAAAAATTCAAAAATTATTTCAACATGTTTTAGGAGAACTTTACAGTGGTGTGCTCCAAGTTGTTCTGAATTAACAGTCCCTTTAAGAAAAAGTATTGTGGTACAGTCAGTATTTAGGTCCTTTTTATTATTATGTGACAAACACTTGAAACAACTACCGAGCTAGTGAAAAATGCAGTCTTGTAGCGAGTGAATGGAGAAGATGAGGGGAAGCAGTGTGAGATCACTCAACCACACAAGTAAAAATTGGTGCCAGAAAAAAATGTCATACACCTACATCCCTCAAAGTAAATATCCTGACTGCATGGCATTTCACTCTAAAGTGTGTGATTTACTACATTGTGATTTATACAAAAACAGTTACACTGTTTGCCAAGCTGTTATTTCCTCTTTGAGGTAATAATAAAGAACTTCTTTATGTATGTATGTATGTATATATATATATATATATATATATATATATATATATATATTCTCTCTCTGGACAGGTTTCCATGTTGAAATGGTAGGCATGTACGGCAAAGGAGACATGTTTAAAATGGTTTTAGATTAAAGAGTGAAAATGCATTGTGGCTTTATTTGTCCCAGCGCAGTTTCCCACAGTACACTGCAAACATTTTATTTAATAAGATTCTGAGTATGAAATCATTTTCTTAACTTTTAGACGTGCAAACAAATGTAATATCAGTTTGCTAAATGATAGATGGTTCATGGGAAGATCAGTAAGGATCGAATTAGAGCAGTCAAGGTGAGACAAGATGAGTGAGTGTATTAACATTTTGAAAGTGTCAAGTTCTAGAGATATTTCCAAAGGATTTAGCTAGAGTAAAAGATAATTGCATTTAATAATTGCTCTGCCCTTCCACTGATTTCTGTGCAGATACCTGGACCTTAGCAACAAGTAAAGTGCTGTCAACTCTCATTAAGATAATGGTTTAACTTATTTTTGTGGTTGGAACAAAATGGTAAACTTCAATCATATTTTACCATAGGAAAATGCAATTTAGTTTGACATGGGAACAATATCAAAAATTACTCATGACATAAAGCTACCTTTAATGACAACTTTGTGTTCTGCTTTAATGATTTTTTCCTTCGTAAATCATAGGCTCTATTCACCTTCCTTCCACTTGTTCGGTTTCTTTTGTTTAACTAATGTACATATGTATTGCTATATATCAATCATACATGTGTTAATCAATGTATTAGTTAATTAAAAAAACACATGGAAAGCACTGGACTAGAATATATCAGAACATTTCAATAAATACACTACACCAACAGGCTGTTTAAAAAAAACAAAAAATAAAAACAGTATAAAAGTTAATATATCTAGACTATGTAACAATTACAGACTCCAACCTTATTAGGCACATGTTCTGTGTAGGTATTAATACATTCTTCGCCAAGCATCAGTAGCACCTATACAAATGGCACAAAAAGCTACGGTCCAGTATTTGGAGATAAAGAACTGGGGCTCAAATCCTCATGAGACCTGTATTTATGGGTTTTTTTATTTAAAAATTAGAAATATGATATTTATGTTATATAATAAATTTAACAGATTTCATTATTTGAATTAAATATATATGTATATATATATATATTATTTTTTTTTAACACTAAAGAAAAAAGTAGTTCCTTTGAGTATTTGAACCTAAGACTGCAGCCTTAGCAATTATGCTATTTGTACTATTATTACATTAGCTGCTAGAATATAATCTAGTTGTTACAAATCGCGTAGCCAGTGCCTGATTCAAAGTTGTTTCACCTAATTATAATTAATATTCATTACATCCCATATGGTACAGAGCTCAATACTCATTCAGGGAGAGGTAACACACTGAAATAGGCTGACTTCTATTGATCACAATTCCATGAATTCAGCATCAATTTTAGAAATGAAAATACTTTTCCACATGCTTTTTCACCTCCATCTATTAATGCAGAGCACATATGTTATAACAATCAAATATTGCCCTTAAACATAGACTCACTTTGCCTATTAGAAAATATACATCTTGTCTTTTATACATATGTACATACCACTGGCACCTATTTATATGGCCACCAGTGGTACAGTGCCTTGCAAAAGTATTCACCCCCTTGACTTTTTACCTATTTTGTTACATTACAGCATTAAGTTCAATGTTTTGTTAATCTGAATTATATGTGATGGATCAGAACACAATAGTCTAAGTTGGTGAAGTGAAATGAGAAAAATATATACATAAAACTATTTTTTAGAAATAGAAAACTTGCATGTGCCTATGTATTCACCCCCTTTGTTATGAAGCCCATAAAAATCTCTGGTGCACCCAATTACCTTAAAAAATCCAATAAATAGTGAAATTATATCCCCCTGTGTGCAATCTAAGTGTCACATGATCTGTCATTACATATACACACATTTTTTAAAAGGCCCCAGAGGCTGCAACACCTAAGCAAGAGGCACCACTAACCAAACACTGCCATGAAGACCAAGGAACTCTCCAAACAAGTAAGGGACAATGTTGTTGAGAAGTACAAGTCAGGGTTAGTTTATAAAACAATATCCAAATCTTTGATGATCCCCAGGAGCACCAACAAATCTATCATAACCAAATGGAAAGAACATGGCACAACAGCAAACCTGCCAAGAGACGGACGCCCACCAAAACTCATGGACCGGGCAAGGAGGGCATTAATCAGAGAGGCAGCACAGAGACCTAAGGTAACCCTGGAGGGGCTGCAGAGTTCCACAGCAGAAACTGGAGTATCTGTACATAGGGCGACAGTAAGCCGTACGCTCTATAGAGTTGGCCAGAAGAAAGCCATTACTTTCAGCAAAAAACAAAATGGCACGTTTTGAGTTGGTGAAAAGGCATGTGGGAGACTCCCAAAATGTATGGAGAAAGGTGCTCTGGTATAATGAGACTAAAATTGGACTTTACGGCCATCAAGGCGCAAACCCAACACATCACCCAAAGAACACCATCCACACATCCGGGATTTGGAAACTGGTCAAAGTTGAGGGAAAGATGGATGGTGCTAAATACAGGGATATTCTTGAGCAAAACCTGTACCAGTCTGTGCGTGATTTAAGGCTAGGACGGAGGGTCACCTTCCAGCAGGACAATGACCCCAAACACACTGCTAAAGCAACACTTGAGTGGTTTAAGGGGAAACATGGAAATGTGTTGGAATGGCCTAGTCAAAGCCCAGACCTCAATCCAATAGAAAATCTGTGGACTTAAAGATTGCTGTTCACAAGCGCAACCCATCCAACTTGAAGGCGCTAGAGCAGTTTTGCACAGAGGAATGGGCAAGAATCCCAGTGGTAAGATGTGGCAAGCTCATATAGACTTATCCAAAGAGGCTTGGTGCTCTGATTGCCGCAAAAGGTGGCTCTACAAATTATTGACTTTAGGGGGGTAAATAGTTATGCACATTGACTTTTTCTGTTGTTTTGTCCTACTTGTTGTTTGCTTCACAATAAAAAAAAAAATCTTCAAAGTTGTGGGCATGTTCTGTAAATTAAATGATGCAAATCCTCAAACAATCCATGTTAATTCCAGGTTGTGAGGCAACAAAACACGAAAAATGCCAAGGGGGTGAATACTTTTGCAAGGCACTGCATATTGTAATTTGGTATATTCTAATTTGCCCAGTACTCCCTCCAGCAGTCTGCATAGCAGGGGGAGTTTAAATGATTATGTTTATAGTATGCTTTATTAAAGAAGTTAACACCATAATGGACAACATGTTTTAAGGAGTAAAATAGCAGTCTTTTTTTTTTTTTAACTGGGAGATGGTTGCAGATATGATTCTTATCCAGTTCTATTGAAAGGCTGCCATAATGTTGTAGCATTTACAAAAGGATTAAATGGAAGTTCGGCAAGAATAAAATCAATCACTAACAATTACTGAAAGCAAATAAAGCAGTGGATGCGAACAGCAAATAAAGTGCATATAGTTGCTTTAAAGGACCACTGTGGTCATATATTTAAAATATACTATTATAAGGAACTACACTTGGATATAGGCAAAATGTGGAGCTTGCGTGTTAACATAAACGCCAGACAGGTCTGGAGTGAGAGCTGCTGTACACTCCTCCCTCTGGTCTGTCACAGGTTCTGTCCTCTTAAGGTGGATTACTACATGTACCACCATATTTATCAACAATGATTGACAAGCAGAAAGGGTTATACAGACCTGGGGGTGGGGAGTGGGAGATCAGAATAGGGGAAGGGGGTAAAAGATCAGAATGGGGGACCTGGGTTGTTGGGAGTAGGAGATCAGGCCCCAGGTCCCCCATTCTGATCTCCTACCCCCACCCTCCCCAGTCCCCCAATTCTGATCTCCTACCCTCTACCCCCTAAGGTCCCCATTCTGAGATCCTACCCTCCACACCGCCCAGGTCCCCCATTCTGATCTCCTACCTCCCATCCCCAGGTCTGTATAATCCTCTTTCTGCTTGCATATTATTGTTGATATATATGGTGGTAACTGTAGTAATCCACCTTAAGAGGACAGAGCCTGTGACAGACCAGTGGGAGGGGTGTACCGCAGCTCTCACTCCAACCTGCCTGGTGTGTATGTAACATGCAAGCTCCCATAATGTTTTAGAATAGACATAATACCTATTATATACTACCCTTTATATATAATTAATATTGTGGGATCCAACATGTTTTTTTGTGCTGATCAACTTCCTGAAGTAGCAAACTACTTGATTGCCTGAAAAGTTCTATCTACACAATGGGGACGTAGTATTTACAAATGCCATTGCTTTGATTAAATCTAATGAAAGGCTCAACGTTACACAAGGTTGAACTCACTTGAGAAAGTAAAGACAGAATCATCTGACAAAATACAATAGATTTATGCAGAAAATAATAATTTGGTATGAAAGATAAAAGTATAAAGTTTGTGGGATTTTATGGGTTTGGGCTACGCATCACGTGTGCGCGCACTGAGATTGCGCGGCCGGCTGGGTTATGCACGAGCGCCTCACAGCTGCATCTAGTGGCATTAAACAAGTAGTACATAAAACATGGGAATAGTTGGATTACTGACCTGTGATTCTAAGAGATATCAAATAAACTAATAGCAGTTATTTGATTATAATTAGATTATATGATCTTTAGTGCAGGAATATCAAGGGTTAAGTGATGCAGTTTGTGAAAGGTGCACCATATAATAACATAGGGCTGGGTGTTGTTTTTCTGAACATTTAGTAAATTCATTGCCATTTTGTAGATTGCCCCACAGTGTTTATTAGGCTACTCAGAGCAGTTAGACCAGTTTTTAGCTTTAAGTAAGTTCGTTCACCATTTTAAGGTTTCATTTTCAATCTCATTAGTAGTAGTAGATGGTCCCAATGTGTAGTATGGCACTTACTGTTACCCCATAGTGCAGTCAGTCACACCCTGTAGGAGACATTCCTATCATGTTGTACTCTCATTTATAGTGTTTAGTACACTCTATCTCACCATGTACTACTGGACATTCATTAACAATATAGTAGCCCCAGTCTCACTCTATAGTAACCTGTCAAACTCTGTTCTTCCACCAAATGACACTGCTCACCAACGTGCACATGGGAGCTTGGGGGGTTTGGGTGACCCTGAGGGTGGGGTTTAGGAGATCATAATGGGGGGGCTGAGGTTTAGGAGATCATAATGGGGAGCTGGGGGTGGGGGTTAGGAGATCATAATGGGGGGGCTGAGGTTTCGGAGATCATAATGGGGAGCTGGGGGTGGGGGAGTAGTAGATCGTAATGGGGGAGCTGGGGGTTAGGAGATCAAAATGGGTGTGGGGGGAGGGGGGTTTGGGTTGCCCTGGGGGGTGGGGATGTAGGAGATCATAATGGTGGAGCTGGGGGTTAGGAGATCATAATGGTTTTGGGGGGAGGGGGGTTTGGATTGCCCTGGGGGGTGCGGGTGTAGGAGATCATAATGGGGGTGGGGGCCCCTTTCACAAACTGCATCACTTGATATTCCTGCACTGAAGATAATATAATCTGATTATAATCAAATAACTGATGTTAGTTTTTTTTATATCTCTTAGAATCACAGGACAGTAATCCAACTATTCCCATTTTGTATGTACTACTTGTTTCCTGCCACTAGATGCCGAGATCTCAGTGCGCTCACACGCGATGCATAGCCCAAACCCATAAGATCCAATTTCTGTTTAAGCTTTATAAATGGGAAAAATAATGTTATAAACAAAAAAAAATAGTTACTGAAAATATCATACAGACAAAAAGTATCCACATTGGTCCCTAAAGCCTATATGTATTTTTCCTTTCTAAAACATGTTTCCATTATCAAAACTAGTCCTTCAAAACAGCAAACAGTAACTATGACACTGCAGTGGTTGTTTACGTTTCAGTGCCACCCCCTTCTTGTAGGTGCTGGGAATAATTTTAAAATGATTTGGATACAGACTTGACTTGCCACAGCGGAGGTTCCCAGGGAGCATAGTCAGTCTTTTATTTTGTAGTTGACTTGAAGTTAATGCAAGAGACCCTAAGCCTCAGAGGATAATCAGAAATTATTGATAATTATATATAATTAACAAGAGAATTGGTTTGCGGGTGGGTCAGAAAAATATAAATTTTAGTTTGCAATAGGAAAATTAATGTTTTAATAATAATAATTGATAAAATATTTATTATTACCTATATTTTTAAATTATACCACATTTGGAACTTCCACTGTGCCATTTTAACTAGAGGAGCTGCTTGTGCTTAGAAAACTGCAGGCTCATTATTCTGGCATCAAAGTAATTCCCATTACTTGAGAATACCTAAATGGTTTTAGAGCATTGAGTTGTCCTAAACATGTACATTCTGGTAGACTAAGGAATATTAGACCAATAGGGTTCTCCAATCAGCTTCTTAAACACAGCAACATTGGTAGTATTAATTATAGTAGAAAACTAGTATCATTGAAAGGAGACTTACTCAATTACTGCTCTAATAGATTAGCGGAGATGGAAAGCATTGCTCATCATTTCTAATGAGGTACAAGGTGAAGGGATACATCATTTGAGAGATATCATTAGTAATAGTTAAGTTTGCTAGAAGTAAGAGGAAACACCCTGGATGATTCATACAGTAATATAATCTGCTATCAGTGACTATGCCAGATGGTATATGGAAGTTATATAAAACAGATCCAAAGCAAAGATTTACGCATACTTCTTTTCCACATAATGTGTCTTACAACATATCTCAAATATGAAATAGTTATTACACTACACTACTTTGCCATATGAGAATATGTACAAGAAAAAATAGAATATATAGAATGGAAGCATGTATTGGAATCAATAAACAGGCTCAAAATAGTTTTTAACTGTTGTATTAACTTTTGCTTTGATTGACATTTACTTTTATTCTTTGCTGGGTGAGCCACATGGAGGGACCTTGTATCTTTGAAGTAGTATTTAACAATAGGAGTAAATGGGTGTTACAGTAGGATAATCCTCACTCCCAGCATATTGTAGGGCTTTAAAGTTCCAATATGGAAACCTTCATATCCAAGGCAAATCTGCTCAAATTAAAATTTTCTTTACAAATGATTTGTTCATTCCTCACACATAATAAATAACAAAATCGTGTCATTTACATTAAGGAACATCTCTAAAATACATCACTATCTTACACAAGACACATCTAAAATGTAATCCATTCTCTCACCATATCTCTCCTTGACTACTGCAACTTGCTGGCATCCCCATCATCATCCGTCTGTCTCCACTCCAATCATTAATGAGCCTTTGCTAGACTCCTCTACCATACTAAATGCTCAGTGTCTGCAGCACCTCTCTGTTAGTCACTCCACTTGCTTCCCATATCATTCAAAATAACATTTTAAATCATGACCTTAACGTCTAAAACCCTCAACAGTAGTGCACCCCCTTATATCTCTGCTCTCATCTCAAAATACTCCCCCAACCTCCCTCCTCGCTCTGCTAATCGCCTTCAGGTCTTTTCTCATGCTGCCCCTATTCTCTGGAGCTCCTTGCCTTGCTCTACTATACTATCTGCCTGCCTCTAAATCTTTAAACACACACTAAAAATGCATCTGTTTAAAGAAGCTTATCACCTTTAACATTAATCAGCACAACGGCACACTCCACGACATTATAACACTTACATGCACAATCAGTGCAACACACAGACACCTCCATTTGCTTCGGTCTATTGCCTTCATACAGCAAACTTGCATCTATCACCCTCCTGTATCACTCCCAAACCCTTTAGATTGAAAACTCAAAAACATATAATCTTGTAAGGTGTTTTGTGAAAAAGGACTGTGTTTGTTTGATTTAAAGCTCAAAGTCTTGGCCCTCCATTCTTTTGCAATGTGTTATTTTTGTATATTTGTGCTTAAAGGCATATTAAAGTGAGGTGGGTTATGAATGCATCCTGTAGAGGAGTATCATAACCCACCCAGCAAAAATGTTTGCATGAAAAAATAAAACTGTTGCAGGTGATGTTTACACCATCAGGATTGAGCTAGTCTTCTCAGGGTATGATTTTGTAAAAGTGTACCCAGTCCATGGGAGCATGCTCAGATATGCAGCCAATCAGCAATGCTGAATGCAGCCAGCATTGATGATGATGACTATTACACTGGATCATTAAAGGACCATAAATCAATTAATTCAAGTAATAATGCTTGAGTAGTTACATGTTTTTTCTTTAGACCTACACCCTCTCCTTGGTAAATTCTGACAAATTATAATTGTACTGAACATTACAGATTCTTCTTCTTCCTATTCTAATTTGTCTTTTAGGCGAATGAGCATTCATGTTTGATTTATGGTCCTGCAATGACCTGCAAGAGCCAGCCATGGTTTCTGTGCATGTGTCTCTCTGTGAGTGAGTACATGCAATTTTCTGGGGCTGGGGGAGATAATGGGGCATTTCACTGGGGTTGGGAGGGATCACAGGGGCAATTCACTGTGGCTGGGGGAGGTAATGGGGCAATTCACTGGGGCTGGGAGTGATCACAGGGGCAGTTCACTGGGGGTGGGGCAGGTGATGGGATACATCACAGGGGCTAGTGGAAGTATTACCTGGGATGTAGATAAAACAATCAGTGAATGAAGGGACACAGACCTTGTTTTGGGTATTACAGAAATCTAAAGGAAAGCTGCAGCTCAATCCACAGACCAAAAAGATACAATGTATTATGTATGCTAATTTTCCCTGGGAATTTCAGGGGGTGTCAACATTGATAGAAAACTGTTTGCAAATGCAAGAAATTCGGCAAAATTTAGGGTAACTTTAAATGTTTATTTTGGTATTTTTTCATACAAATTTTTTTTCATAAACTATTAATTCTCCTCTATCAGATGCATTAATAACCCATCTCACTTGAATATGCCTTTAACCCATGTATAGCTCTATGGAATATGTTGGCAAGTCACAAATAAAGGATAATAATAATAATAATAATAATAATAATAATAATAATAAAAAAGCTCCCCCATAGATATATTTATATTTTGAAAGCTTTATTCAGACATCCCCTTCCTTGTATTGTTAGACATTGAAAACAATCAGCTACAAAGCATATTGTAGTTCCTCATTCCAACCAACTGACAAGACTGGATAGGCTGGATTTTTTAGTGCCGTGGTTTCTAGTACAAAAAAACCCTAACCTCATAACAGAGTGTACAATTGGATTATTTCCCCTGAAACTATGTAGCATGCAAATTAAATGAAAATGTAATAAGCCAAGGGTTATGTTATAATGCAAAAACACAATGTATACCTTCCTTATATAATAATTATGTATTATGCATTTGCTGATGTCCTATTGTATGAAGTAGAAACACATAATAAAAATACAATTAATGAAAATTATAATATACTTCATTCACTTTTGCAAGTACCCATCACTGTGTTTTTCTGTTCCTGCTAATTTGCAAGCATTGTGTAGAGAATTAAATAATTTGGTGGAGTTAAAGATTCACAAACATCATTATAATAAGACAGTCTTAATGAACACAGTGAGTGTTGTTATTATATACGCATTATTTAAAGTGCCAATATTTTCCATAGCACAAGCGTGCTGAGAGGGCAAAATAAGCACATTATAGAAGTCCCAAACAGCTTACAATCTAGAGCACTGATTTAAATTACATTTTCACAAAATAATCAGAGAACATATTTAAATCTTGAAAACTTGTGTAATGTGTTTAAATGAGAAAATAATCAAAATCCCAACAAATTCTTAATTGTCAATAGTAATATTGGGGGTAATTCTCTAAGCAGCATAGAGGCTGTATTTGATGTCCAGCAAGATTGTGCCATATTCTGTCTCAAGTTAGGCAGTGTTGTTTCTTGATTTGGTGCAGATATTATTTCTATTTATTTCCTCTGGTGTATATATATATATATATATATATATATATATATATAAAATGTATGTACATATGTGTGTGTTTCTATCTACAAAACACACACTAACATATACATTTATATGTATCTGCATATACATCTCTATGTGAATCTTATGTATAGACTAAAATAATATAATATGTACATATATTCAGTGCTTTTAACCTACCTCCGCTGTGATGTTAAGATCTGGATACTGAGTTTCCTCCTGATAGCAGCCATGCTCAGGTACCAAATGATACATGTTACTAATGCTGTTTTAGGATGAATGTGTTGCTCATTATAAGTGACAGTGAGAACTGGCTAGTCTGGATTTTTGCTGGCATGATGTTTGGTGACATTTTTTGTAACCTCTTTATAAGCAACATATTTTGGTTGCTTGTTGGGGAAATTACAAGAATATCACATTTTCAGTGACAATGATAAGAAAATATATTTTTGCTTTATCATTTAAATTTAACCTAAAGCTTCGTATAACAATATAAAACCACTATTATAATTTCCTGGTGATTAACCCCAATATAACCTATTCTAAACAATAAAAATATGAAAATTTGATCAATTACACAAAATATTGCAGATTATTATTATAATATTAGGAACTTGCCGTCAAAAATGACGGGATTAAAATTGTAAGGCTGGCAATGCTGTTTACCACACAATGTGAGGCTTATGGTCCTCTGAGCACCTTTGGCGCTCATTGTAAGCCCCACGCTGAGCGCATTCGGCGCTCATCGCATGGCTCACAATGAGTGCCTTCAGTGCTCATTGTGAGTTTCTCCCCCGTGTACTTCAACTTTCCTGCTTTGCAATGATCACCATTGGCGCTTATCGCAAGCCCCACGCTGAGCGCCTTTGGAGCTCATTGCAATTTTTTTCCTCCCGCCTACTATACGGGCCACTCATGGCAGGGTTCATTAACCTGCAAGTTTAGTGCTTGGGAATGCCATGTGTCTCTTTCCACCATCTCCCCCTGTCCCTTCCCTGTGTCTTTCTCTTCTGTGTGTCAGCTGAATGTTTGCGTGTTACGCGCTGACTGCCGTTGGTTTAATTTCTAAGTCCCACGTGCCTGCCTTTGCTCAGCCTCGTTTTCATCCGGTTTCAGAATTTTTTTAGTTTTTCGTCCACCATTTTTTTCCTTGCTTAGCCGGTTTTGGATTGACGAATTTTTGTTTTTAGTGTTTCTAGAGTTACACTTTTGGCTCGCAGTTGCGACCTTCACAATGCAGCCTAAGTACTGTGCCACAGTACAAGGCTCGCATGTGTGACGGCGTGGCTGGCTGCAATGAGCGCCTTTGGCACTCATTCTAGCCTGTGCTGAGTGGCTGCTTCGCCTCGCTTTGTGATGCTCGCATATGTGACGGCTAAGTGCTGCTCAGCTGCTTCGCCTAGCTTTGCAAGGCTTGCATGTGTGACGGCGCCACTGACTGCAGTGAGCGCCTTTGGCGCTCCTTGCAGGCTAAGTGCTGCACGACTGCCTCGCCTCGCATGTGTGACGGTACTGCTGGCTGCATCACGAGGCTCGCATGTGTGACGCGCCGGTTGCGAGCCTCGCGAAGGTTGCAACCTCGCTTTGTGAGGTCACAACCGCGTGACCAAAATTGCAAACGTTACCAACATTGCAAGATCCACAACTATATATGTGATATATGTATATATACACAGTGGTACCTTTGTTCTTGTCATCCTCTGAATTTATCAGAACTATACAAATATACTTACATACATACGTATGCATTTATAAATATACCGTGGATATAAAAAGTCTACACACCCCTGTTAAAATGTCAGGTTTCTGTGCTGTAAAAAAATGAGACAAAGATAAATAATTTCAGAACTTTTTCCACCTTTAATGTGACCTATAAACTGTACAACTCAATTGAAAAACAAACTGAAATCTTTTAGGTAGAGGGAAGAAAAAATATAAAAATAAAATAATATGGTTGCATAAGTATGCACACCCTTAAACTAATACTTTGTTGAAGCACCTTTTGATTTTATTACAGCACTCAGTCTTTTGGGGTATGAGTCTATCAGCATGGCACATTTTTACTTGGCAAGATTTGCCCACTCTTCTTTGCAAAAACACTCCAAATCTGTCAGATTGCGAGGGCATCTCCTGTGCACAGCCCTCTTCAGATCATCCCACAGATTTTCAATCGGATTCAGGTCTGGGCTCTGGCTGGGCCATTCCAAAACTTTAATCTTCTTCTGGTGAAGCCATTCCTTTGTTGATTTGGATGTATGCTTTGGTTCGTTGTCATGCTGAAAGATGAAGTCCCTCTTCATGTTCAGCTTTCTAGCAGAAGCCTGAAGGTGTTGTGCCAATATTGACTGGTATTTGGAACTGTTCATAATTCCCTCTATCTTAACTAAGGCCCCAGTTCCAGCTGAACAAAAACAGCCCCAAAGCATGATGCTGCCACCACCATGCTTCACTGTGGGTATTGTGTTCTTTTGGTGATGTGCAGTGTTGTTTTTGCGCCAAACATATCTTTTGGAATTATGTCCAAAAAGTTCAACCTTGGTTTCATCAGACGATAACACCTTTTCCCAAATGCTTTTGGGAGTCTTCAGATGTATTTTTGCAAAATGTAGTCTGGCTTGGATGTTTTTCTTCGTAAGAAAAGGCTTTCATCTTGCCACTCTACCCCATAGCCCAGACATATGGAGAATACGGGAAATTGTTGTCACATGTACCACACAGCCAGTACTTGCCAGATATTCCTGCAGCTCCTTTAATGTTGCTGTACGCCTCTTGGTAGCCTCCCAGACCAGTTTTCTTCTCGTCTTTTCATCAATTTTGGAGGGAGCTCCAGTTCTTGGTAATGTCACTGTTGTTCCATATTTTCTCCACTTGATGATTACTATCTTCACTGTGTTCCATGGTATATCTAATGCCTTGGAAAAAATGTTGTACCCTTCTCCTGACTGATACCTTTTAACAATGAGATCCCTCTGATGCTTTGGAAGCTCTCTGTGGACCATGGCTTTTGCTGTGGGATGCGACTAAGAAAATTTCAGGAAAGACCAACTAGAGCAGCTGAACTTTATTTGGAGTTAATCAGAGGCACTTTAAATGATGTCAGGTGTATGCTGACTCCTATTTAACACGATTTGGAATGTGATTGCTTAATTCTGAACACAGCTACATCCCCAGTTATTAGACGGTGTGCAGACTTATTCAACCACATTATTTTTATTTTTATTCCCTCCACCTAAAAGATTTCAATTTGTTTTTCAATTGAGTTGTACAGTTTATAGGTCACATTAAAGGTGGAAAAAGTTCTGAAATGATTTATCTTTGTCTAATTTTTTTACAGCACAGAAACCTGACATTTTAACAGGGGTGTGTAGACTTTTTATATCCTCTGTATATATACACGCATATATATGTATTTGTACATATATTTAAATATATATATATATATATATATATCACATATATAGTTGTGAGCGTACGAGTTGTTGCTAACGCTGCGGGCTCGCGCAGCGAGCCGAGGCCCTCGCGAAGCGAGGGCACTGCCCGAGGGTCTCAGTTGCTGGCAAGGAGCGCCTTCGGCGCTCCATGCCAGCAACTGCGGCCCTCGCTTTGCGAGGTCCTCAGGTGCTGGCATGGAGCGCCGTAGGCGCTCCATGCCAGCACCTGAGGACCTCGCGAAGCGAGGGCCGCAGTTGCTGGCATGGAGCGCCGAAGGCGCTCCTTGCCAGCAACTGCGACCCTCGCAAACTTCACGTCGCAACCCAAACACTACGACACACACATTACGACACTCGCAAACAACATACGACACACGTTCACACACATTACGAACTCGCAACACTCGGACGCAACTCGCGAACATTACAAAATGTAAAACACAATACATACACACACCACATACATAAAAAACTTAACTACACCAAGAGAGAGCACCCAGCACCTCAAAAATACAACTTACATCTCGATTTTACTTCAAATAAAACAGTTTAGAGACTAAAAAAAAAACGAAGCGAGAGAAAAAATGGCCGCCGAACAAAACGAAAACGAGGCTACAGCACTCTAAACTCGCAAAACACCACAAGAAACTCGCAAAACACCACAAAACACCTACGGATATTCCGATACAAACGTATAACACACATTACTCGCCATTTCACGCCAATGCGGAAGTACACGACAACGGTTTCGGCTCGCGCACGCACAGTGTTACACTGCACACATTCATCACGCTTACACAGCAGATCTACACCACTAATGCTGCAGCAACATCAAAACACATTCACAGCTCTTCCACACAATGCTTTAAAATAGGTAAAGTATATTCATTTATTAATGTATTATATATTTCATTATTACACACTAAACAGCATTAGCTACCTTACAATTTCATTGCCGTCATTTTTTGACGGGCAATATTCTAGTATATATATACTAGCGACTTGCCCGTCAAAAAATGACGGCAAGAAAATTGTAAGCCAGGCAATGTTGTTTGCCACCCAATTTAAGTTTTTGTCCTCTGAGTACCTTTGGCGCTGATTGTGAGCCTCTCCCCTGGTGAAGTTTTGGTCTTGTGAGCTCCTTTGGTGCTTATTGCAAGCCCCGCGCTGAGGGCCTTTGGAGCTCATTGCAAGGCTCTCCTCTGGTGTACTTTTGGTTCTGTGAGCACTCTGTGCGTTCATTGTGATCCCCGCGCTGAGCGCCTTTGGCGCTCATCCTGTGGCTCGCAATGAGCGCCTTCGGCTCTAGTATTTTAATTTTTTATATATATATTTTTTTTATAATAATTAATAAATTAATGAAAGACTAAATTAATATACTTTACCTATTTGTAATTAATATATCCAGCAATCAATATGCTGAAGAGCTAACAACCGCTTTTGCTTTTCCTGCAGCATACAATGTACATTTGGACTGTTTGTGACCTGAGGAGAAAGTGTCAGCAATGTGGCAAGTGTGCAGTGTAAATATGCTGCGTGCGAAAGGGTAAATTGTTTATTTTGTTGTGTAAAGCGGCATTTTAGAATGGTAATGTTATTAGTTTTAAGTTAATTTTCCATCCTTCCTAATAGTGTATTTTGTACCTCGTACGTTCCTGGGTAAAAGTCGTATGTGCCTGGCGGTGTTTTGCGTGCTTAGGGGTCGTGTATCCTCGTTTTCTTCTGTGGCCATTTTTTTTCTTGCGTAGACAAATTTCGAGTGTGCAACCTCACTCCCAGACGTTGCTGTCCCCCCGTGCCGTTTGTGATTTTTTTTAATGTTTAAAAAAAAAAATAATGTTAATATATTTTCAATGTGTCCGTGGTTCGGTTATTAACTCCGTATTTTTTGTGGGTCGTATTTGTTTTTCTAAGTGGCCTGAATTGTGTATTTGAGTTTTTTGTTGATCTGTAGCCCCCCGGGTCGTAGATATGATGGTTAAGTCGTGTGGGGTAGTATGGCGCTCATCTCCACTAGCGCCTTCTGCGCTCCCTTCCTGGCCGCAACTGCGGCCCTTGCTTTGCGAGCCTGCAGTTTTAACGTTGCGTTACCAACGTTTTTTGGCAAGCCTGCGCTGCTGAGAGCTATATATGTGATATCTAAGCATCCCAATGTAAATCTTTAAAGATATATACTTGAATTCATGATAAATAAGAGGATTCAATCAAACTTACTAAATGAAATATTATGGAGGACAAAAAAGGATATCCTGAAAGTAAGAATCAGTGAGTTTGCAATGTTATAATCGACTTCGGTTTACAGAAGTACAGTATAACCAGATCAGGTTTATACCATCATTAATTTAGCCAGGTTATATATGTTTATGTTATTATCAATAATTCACAGATTTAGCTCAGGCTTATATCAACTCAGGAAATATCCTAGAAATAAGAATCAATAAGCTTTCAATTTTATGCTCAACTCAGGCTTGTATCAGTACCAATCTAACCGGGTTGTGTTAAGCAGATCAGCAAATACGTTCTCAATATTATAGACAGTTCAGGTTTATATAATTTTAGGAGATATCCTGAAAAGAATCAGTACGTTCTCAATGTTATTTCAACTCAGGCACGTATCAACACCTATGTAACCTGGATATGTTAATGTCAATAAATTGCATATAAATCAGATTCACATTATATAAGTAAATAAGTTCTCAATAGCATAGCTAACTCAGGTTTTGCATTACATAAGCAAAATACGTTCTCAATAATATAACCAGCTCAGGTTTCTATTGTCAGCAATTTACCCAAGTTGTGAATAACTACGGGTGCTATGCTAATCTCTGAAAAAGAACTTACGAGTGCCCTAACTAAAGAGTAAACCCTACCTAGCTATGTTAATCCCACTTCCCTAAAACAATGCTAGCAAACTGCTACGGGTCACTGCTACCAGTGAACTTCACAACACAGCCAAAAAGCAAGGCATAAATCTGCATTGCGTTTTGCCCTGACAATAAATTATGAGTTACCCCCGGCAGCACCTAAAATTAACTAACCTTTGTGTCCCCTGTTTCTCCCTACTCTTCTCCCTCCCCTTTGTCTTTCACCTCCTCTCTCCCACCCCTGTGTCTTGCTCCCGTTCCCTCCCTCCCCTCTGTCTTTCTCCCCTCTCCCTCACCAGCGTGCAACTTTTCCGTACAATAGTTTCTGTAGTGCGCATCTGCCCGTCCTGGAGCATTACACACTACGGAAAACTATTATATGTGATTTATTGAATATATCTTTATAGATTTACAACGGGATACTTGGATATATTTTAATAATAATTAGCGATATTTTGTGTAATTAATAAAAATGACCTATCTTTTATTGTTTAGTTTAACCTAAAGCGTCCCAAAAACATGGAAGCAATGCAATCCACTAGTGCATTAGGGAAGCAGAATGCCAATGAACGCATGCTCTATTGTTGTGGTATCACCGCAATGGCAGTCAGGACGTGCGCAAGAGATAGACACAGTGTAGGGAGATAGACACAGCGTTGAAAGAGAGTCAGGAGAGGGGGGGGGGGGGGGGGGAGACAGGACACAGAACCGAGAGAGAGGGGTAGAGAGAGATGAGAGACTGAAGAGAGAGCGAGAAAGAGACAAGAGAGAGAGAGACATGAGAGAGAGAAAGAGACAGGAGAGAGGGAAACAGAAGAGAGAGAGGAGAGAAAGAGACAGACAGACACAAGACAGAGAGAGAAGAAGAGAGAAGGAGAGAGAGTGAGAGACAGGAGAGAGACAGACAGACACAGGACGACAGGAGACAAGAGAGCGAGAGACGAGACAGCAAGAGACAGGAGAGAGAGAGAGAGACATAGAGAGGGAGAGACACACAAAGGACAGAGAGGGAGAGACACACAAAGGACAGAGAGGGAGAGACACACAAAGGACAGAGATAGTGAGAGATACATAGGACAGAGATAGTGAGAGATACATAGGACAGAGAGAGAGACAGAAGAGAGAGAGAGAGGGAACAATAAGAGAGAGCACAAAGAGACAGCCCCATACAGACAAATAACACAGAGAGAGAGAGCCAGTATAATCGCTACATAACACACACACACAGACAGAAAGCACAGAGAGAGACAGCACAGAAAATTCAACATAATATTCATTAATAGAAAAAAGGGGATATGATCTATATCTATAATATCCTTGGTGCTTTACACCACTATGGTCTGAAAAAAATAAATAACTTTAATAGGATATATTTTATCCGGAAACAACGCAGCTAAAAATATATATAAAATGAGTGCACTATAAAGTAAATCCCTTAATGTGAGTGTGGATTAATGTTACCGTGAATATTAATCTCTAATCAAGGAAGACACCCTAAATAAAGGGTTGAATGCCTATAACTCTGATGATCAAAAGTGATTAATCCTCATATATCAGAGTAAACTGACACTCCTGAAAAAATAAGGATGTACTGATAATCATAGGATTTAGTAAAAGTAATCTATATAAAAAGTACTATTCAAAAACATTAAAAAACAAAATACAGAGTAGGACAGATATCCTAAATAAACTGGAGGCTCAATATGAATATCTATATGCTATCAAAGACACTTGGGCAAAAAACAACAAGTGATACCAAAAGCTGCAGATAACATATAACAGTATTAGTGTTTTGGCAACTGGTTGCCACACTTAATATACTTGCTGTTCAATTGCCACGCTTTATATGTATGCATATAACTTGTCCCATAAATCTGCTGTGACTGATGTGCCCTCCTGTGGTCTCTGTCCTCTGTAACTACAGATATAGTGGCCAACGGGCCGTTTCATCCATCCTTGTGGACTTTCTCTAAGGCTATGCTGGCCTCTCTGGCTTATAAAACCAGTTTACTTCCGGGTTCCGATATGTACTTTAATTGCGTCTTAAAAGCGATGATGTAACTCTGTCAACGTAACCGCATGATTGCGCTATTGTATAATAATGTAGCTTTATAATACCATTGGTGAACTTATTCAAAGGGTTCCTAACTTTATTGAATCCCGATATTGACAAAACCAAACACTGAGAAACTTCCGGATCTCTACCATAGATGATTGATTCTGCAGTGTTTAATATTTGACATTTAAGGTCAATAGTTAAGATAAATCTCTATAGGTCTCCCTAGCAACCTATCAATTGAATTTATCCCAATATTAGTTTTAGGAAGAGTGTTGAGTGTAATGAAAAAATGACAGTGATAATGAAATTAATAAAAAAGTGACTGTGGTTATATAATAATTTATAATATTCATTGATACCGTCATTTATAGCGGGCAAGTTACTAGGACGCATAATAAAAAACACAGTAATGGTGCCATTTTGAGTGGAAGGTTTATACTGCATAATTGAACTTGAATGTTATGTAATAAGTATATATACAGAGGATATAAAAAGTCTACACACCCCTGTTAAAATGTCAGGTTTCTGTGCTGTAAACAAATTAGACAAAGATAAATAATTTCAGAACTTTTCCACCTTTAATGTGACCTATAAACTGTACAACTCAAATTAAAAACAAACTGAAATCTTTTAGGTAGAGGAAAGAAAAAATATAAAAATAAAATAATATGGTTGCATAGGGATGCACACCCTCTTATAACTGGGGATATAGCTGTGTTCAGAATTAAGCAATCACATTCCAAATCGTGTTAAATAGGAGTCAGCATACACCTGCCATCATTTAAAGTGCCTCTGATTAACCTCAAAGAAAGTTCAGCTGCTCTAGTTGGTCTTTCCTGAAATTTTCTTAGTCGCATCCCCCAGCAAAAGCCATGGTCCACAGAGAGCTTCCAAAGCATCAGAAGGATCCCATTGTTAAAAGGTATCAGTCAGGAGAACTTTTTAACAGGGGTGTGTAGACTTTTTATATCCACTGTATATAAACAAGCATTTAAATTATACAAACAAACAAGACAAACAAGAGGGGTCAGAGACTGCTGTACGTAAGTACAAAGAAATCAACAAGGCTTGCAAAAGGGCTATTAGACTGACTAAAATCAAAAATGAAAAGTTAGTTGTAAAGGAGAGTAAGACTAACCCTAAAATATTTTTAAAATATATTAATGGGAAGAAGACCAGGAAGGAAGCTATAGGACCATTACAATGTGACACCGGCCATCTGATAATTAGTGACCAGGAAAAGGCAGATGAGCTAAATAGGTTCTTTTCTTCAGTATACACAAAGGAGGGACCAGTGGTTGGGTCACTGCAACATAACGGGGCTACACTACCTTCACCAAATTAACACAGGAAGAAATCCAAAAGAGGTTGGAAAAAATAAATGTTAATAAAGCCCCGGGTCCTGATGGAATACATCCAAGGGTACTGAGGGAACTGGGCTCTATAATAGCAAAACCATTATATCTAATTTTTCAAGATTCGCTCAACACAGGATCTTTACCAGATGACTGGAGAAAGGCAGAGGTGATACCTATATTGAAGAAGGGAGCAAGAGCAAATCCGGGGTATTATAGACCAGTGAGCCTCACTTCGGTAGTGGGAAAGCTTTTAGAAGGGTTATTAAGGGATAATATACAAGAATATGTCTATTCAAACAGGATTATAAGTAGGAGCCAACATGGATTTATGAAGGATAGGTAATGTCAAACAAACCTAATTAGTTTCTATGAGGAGGTTAGTAGGAACTTGGATCAAGGCAACTCAGTGGATGTAGTCTATTTGGATTTTGCAAAGGCTTTTGATACAGTGCCACATGGGAGACTATTGAGCAAACTAAAGGATACAGGAATTGCCATAATTATTTGCATAAGGATTGACAGCGGGCTAAAAGACAGGAAGCAAAGGGTTGTGATAAATGGAACATACTCAGATTGGACTAATGTAGTAAGTGGGGTTCCTCAGAGTTCAGTATTAATTCCCCTCCTTTTTAGCATATTTCTTAATGACTTGGAAGTGGGATTGGAGGGTGGCGTTTCCATTTTCCCTGATGACACAAAGTTGTGCAAGGTACTTAAATCAGAAAATTATGTACTTTCCCTCCAAAGGGATTTGCATAAATTAGAGGAATGGGCATCTAAGTGGCCCATGATGAGATTTAATATGAATAAATGTAAAGTTATGCATCTGGGAAGGAAAAATAGCCATGCAATTTATAATCTTAATGTAGCAAATCTAGGGGTATCATATATTGAAAGGGATTTGTGATTACTTGTGGACAACCGCCTAGTTAACAGTACTCAATGTCAAGCAGCATCTGCAAAGGCAAGTAAAATATTAGCATGTATTACGAAGGGTATAGAAGCAAGGGAAGCAAATATAATTCTCCCACAATACAAATCCCTAGTCCGCTCTCATTTGGAATATGGAGTACAATTTTGGTCACCACTTTATAAAAAGGACATTTTAGAGCTGGAAAATGTACAGAGAATGGCAACAAAAGTAATAAAGGGAATGGAGCTGCTAAGTTATGAAGAAAGACTAACCAAATTAAACTTATTTACTCTAGAAAAAAGACGTCGAAGAGGGGATATGATTACCTTATACAGTATAAATACATCCAGGGTCAATATAAAGATGTGTCAATGGAGCTTTTTGTGCCAAGAGGTTTTCAACTGACAAAGGGGACATCCTTTGAGATAAGAAGTAAAAAGATTTCACCTTAAAGAAAGAAAAGGGTTCTTCACAGTAAGTGTGGTTAATTTATGGAATTCTCTACCAAGAAGGTGGTGACAGTCGATAGATAACTTAAAAAAAAAAAATGTGCTGGGGGTGATGTTTACACCCCCAGCAACTGCTGCAGCAGTGCTCTAGCGTCCAAATTCTAAATTCATACCTTAGCTAACAGCTTTTCAGCCAATCAGCAAAAAACGTGACGTCACCACTTCTTCCGATTTATTATTATTAGGTTTTGTGAAGGAGGGGGGGCGTTGGCAGACTGCGGGAGCGTGTGCAGCGCTAGTGAGTGTGTCTTTCTGTCTGTGTGAGTATGTGTGTCTGAGTGTTTATGTCTGCTTGTCTGTGTGAGTGGGGGTGTCTGTGTGAGTGAGTGAGTGTGTGTGTGTATGTGTGTTTGTGTGAGTGTGTCTGTGAGTGAGAGTGTGTCTCTGAATGTCTGAGTGTCTGAATGTGAGTGTGTGTGTGTCTGAGTGTGAGTGTCTATGAGTGAGAGTGTGTCTGTGTGAGTGAACATGTGTCTGAGTGTGTATGTCTGAGTGAGAGTGTGCGTGTCTGAGTGAGTGTCTGAGGGGCAATCCACTGAGGCTCGGGGAGATCACCGGGCAATTCACTGGGGCTGGGGGTTACAGGGGCAATTCACTGGGGCTGGGAGAGGTCACAGGGCAATTCACTGGCGCTGGTGATGGAGGCAATTCACTGGGGCAGGAGAGGTCACAGGGAAATTAACTTAGGCTGGGGGGTTACAGGGGTAATTCACTGTGGCTGGTAATGGGGGCAATTCACTGGGGCTGGAGAGGTCACCAGGCAAATAACTGCGGCCGGAGAGTTACAGTGACAATTCACTGGGGCAGGAGGAGGTCACGGGGCAATTCACTGGGGCTGGTGATGGGGCATTTTCACTGGGGCAGGTGATGGGGGCAATTCGCTGAGGCTGGAGAGGTCATGGGGCAATTCACTGGGGCTGGAGGGCAATTCACTGGGTCTGGGGGAGATCACAGGGCAATTCACTGGGTCTGGGGCAGGTGATGGGGCAATTCACTGGGGCTGGAGGGCAACTTACTGGAGCTGGGGGAGCTCACTGGGCAATTCACTGGAGCTGCGGGACGTCATGGGACAATTCACTGGGACTGGAGGGCAATTCTTTGGGGCAGGTGATGGGGCAATTCACTGGGGCTCAGGGAGGCCACAGGGCAATTTACTGGGGCTGGTGATGGGACAATTTACTGAGGCTGGAGGGCAATTCACTGGGGCTGGGGCTGGTGATGAGGGCAATTCACTGGGGCTGGGGGAGATGATGGGGCAATTCACGGGGACCTTGCGTGTTAGTCCAGAGCCAGCCAGCACCAGCAGCAAAATTGCAACTGGTGGCTAGATGGCGCTGTCACAGTTTTAAGCCAGGAGCGCAGCTACAATTGTGAGCGCTGGGAAAACACTGAAGGTGTGGGCAGTGAATGGCAGAGCAGGGTACTGGGGGTCAGTTAGTGTCAGGATGGCCAGGCAGTGGGACTAAATGCTAAGGAGGTGAGGGCAGTATATGCCAGACAGAGCACCCAGGGGAAACACGGGAGGTGTGGGCAGTGAATGGCACAGCAGGGCACCTGGGGAGACAGTGACAGAGCTGGACAATTTGGGAGGGTGCACTGAGAAGCCTCCGTTATACCCTCACACACCTCCAGGACGTCTCCTTGCTGTCTCTGCCAGTGCTGCAGTGAGATGTGTGGTCTCCTCCTGACTTGTTTCAGTCTCCTGGTTGGGATGTCTCCTGTTTTGTTCTCTCTCTTTTCTCCTTGCTCTCAGGGTGCTCTGGGTGCTGCCTCCTCCTTCTCTCCCTCCTCCTTCCCTGGGCTGCAGTGAGTAGCACAGCCTGAGCTCACACTCCATGCACTTTAGTGCCACTGCCCTGCGTTTACACTAAGTATTCTACTCAGAAGTGGACTTTTCAGTCCATAATGATCACAATACAGGCTCTTCGGATTGATACAATTTTTTTGTTTTTTTGTTAATATATTTGGAAGAATTTAATAGGATATAACCAAACCTCACATATAACTTCAGGAAGCACCATAAGTTTATGTAAGAAACATCTGCCTCTTAATTGATGGTCAAAGCTTTCTTAAATGCTTTATCATGTAATCATTTTAAAATGCAAATATTGAAATGTGTTTTTGTTAGGTGATGATTGATCTGAAATATAGATATTTTCCCCATCCTGCAGTACAAGCTTGTTTTTATTTCAAATGTAATACCACCGTTCTCCAATCTCACAATCAGAACTTGGCTTCTTCACAAATAGGCATTCCTCATGAAGTAAACCTTATGATTCAAAGCAAAACTCAGATCAGCCCATCTGTATTCAAGCATATAATCCTGTGGCCAGATTATTTTTTCCATTCATTAGATTGATAAAAGCATGTTGCATTATTGGCACCTATGTGCTGTTTTGGAGGGCTGCTACAATGTTATTTCACCGTCTGCTTACATCTCAAGTGCTATTAATCTCACTGCCCCTCACCTGGGCACCTTGTCATTATGCTGACACAAACTGCCTCCCCCAGTACCCTGCTCTGCCATTCACTGCCCACACTCTCAGTGCTTTTCCAGTGCTCACAATTGTAGCTGCGCTCCTGGCTTACAACTGCGAACAGCGCTCCTAGCGGCCAGTTGCAATTTTGCTGCTGCCGCTGGACTGACACTCAAGGTCCGGTCATGGGGCAATACACTGGGGCTGGGGGGTTACAGGGGCAATTCACTGAGCCTAGTGGGAGTGTCACCTGGGATGTAGATAAAACAATCAATGAATGATAGGACACAGACTTGGTCTGGTTATTATAGAGATCTAAAGGAAAGCTGCCTGCACAATCCCCAGTCCAAAAAGATACAATGTATTGGTTATGCTAATTTTTCCTGGGAATTTCAGGGTGTGTCAAGATTGATAGAAAACTGTTTGCAAATGTAAGAAATTCAGCAAACTTTAGGGTAACCGTTTAACTGTTTATTTTGGTATTTTTTTCATGCAAACCATTTTTTTCAGATGCTATAAATTCTCTATCAGATGCATTAATAACCGAGCTCACTTGCATATACCTTTAATCTTCTGTCATAGTGAGTATGCTCAGTTGTTGTTTTTTTTTAATTCATTTTATTAAGAGCAGATACATAGTAATGTGTAATGCACTTGAACTTGGTTACAAAAGTTATAAAGTAGATATAGCATGTCAATTAAAAAACAGTCAGATCATGCTGTTATGCAAATTTAACAAATACCTTAATTGTGACAGTTATAATAAAGGCAATCTGTAACCAACTAAAGAAACTGTGAAATCTGCCTACTCCATTTTCTACTATTTCCTCCTTACAACTCTGTTTAATCACAAATGCATATACATGTTAAAGTATCTATTATTATTACTATTTATACTAACTAGACATGTTCTTCATGCTAATCAAGCTCAATTATCAAACACTTCCAGTCTGAAGTTTTAATAATAACCAAATTAATTTACTTTTATTTATATGTATACTATATATAGAATACCTTGGAAACGCCATGTGTCCTTTAAATGCAGGTCTAATATAAGACTGCAGGTACAACACCTTTGGCATCATTTTTATTTATATGTCTTCTTTAGCTGTTATTGAAAGGTGTGGTAACGTCCTGACCATGGCCCTCATTCAATTGCAATTTGCCCAATTGAATAGGGCTCTAAATAAGCACATAACATATTTTTTTAGAGAAGTTTTTAGTTAGTAAACATCTACCCAAAAGCAAGGTTTTCATTAACTAAAAACTTCTTAAAAAAAATATGCTATGTACTTATTTAGAGCCCTATTCAATTGGCCAAATCGCAATTGAATGAGGCCCAATGTGAACAGATTATCAGAGTACATATAATTCTTGCGTTCTTTGTTATACGTTGTATAATTAATGACTAACCGTGCACGTCTGACACCCAGTGGTGTGTTTGTGCTTAGGAGTATAAAGCCCACACCTAGAGCAGCACATTTGCAGGCTGCCTCTCTTTGCCTGGGCAGTGCCTTAGGAAAGTGTGGGTATGCAGAGAAATTGCCTTATGCAGTGACATTTCTGTAAGTATAATTGACACACTGACATACTGTATATATACATAAGCATGCACTTATGATTTCATGTCTTATGTGTGTGTAGGGGCATAGAAAAAGGAAAATACAGTTAATTGGGACACAATTACATCATATTGCCCATAAGACCATTATTTTAATTCATATGTAAACTGTTTTTTAGAGGTGTCTTATATACCTTCCATAGTACTTTGAGCAGGTCTGTTATAATGATCTATGTGGTGATTTGCTTTGTGGTTTTGTTGCACTTAGTTCCATATTTTTAAGCAAACAGTAATGCCAAGCATAAAGAGACATGACTGCCAGCCTGGTCCGTTTATGGAGCAAGAGACACATTGGCAATGGTCTGAGGCAAAATGGTGTGGGGGCAGGAGTGTGCAGTGATGTTTGACCTCAATAACTGCAACAGATTGTTACCCGTGTCAGTGTGTATAAAATAAACAGATTGCCAGTGGAAATACAGTACTTAGTGCTGCAGGAAAGTTCCCAAATGAAATGGGGGATGAGTTTGTTTATCACCTTCCCTGCTAAAGATTCTGTTCCCTGTTAAACCTTCCTCTTGGAGTATTGAACACTGTTAACAAGAAATAGGAGATAGAGACATTTTCCTTTTTTTTAATAAAACATGGAAGAATGACTCCATCCAAAACCTGAAAATCAAAATACTCAGAGGGAATATCAAAACTATCCAAGAGCGGAAAACATTTAAATTGAAAATGATTACATTTTTTATAAGAAGGATACTGGGCTTAATAGTGATTTAGAAATCCTGTCCCATTATCAACATGTCTTATGATTCAGACACATTCCAAATGCCCCCCCCCCCCCCCTTGTTCAATTGCTGTTTTTTCTAATCCACAAATTGTGGGAACATTTATGGCTCTAAATTATGACTCTGCTGTGTTCTTATGTGAAACCTGATCTACAGACTCACATACATACCAGCACATTGTTTACAATGCTTGTCTGTGTCCCTCTAATCTCTGCCCAGTGATTATTTATTTTTTTGTCAACTTTTTTACTTGTATATACTTTATCAGTATTGTTCATCGCTATAATTTTAAACTAGCTACTTGCCCATCAACAATGACAGGATTAAAATCGTAAGACTGGCAATGCTTTTTGCCACACAATGTGAGGCTTTTGCTCCTCTGTGCACCTTCGGCGCTCATCACAAGCCCTGCGCTGAGCACCTTTGGCACTCATTGCGAACCTCTCCCCCCGTGTACTTCAACGTTCCTGCTTTGCACTAATCACCTTCGGCGCTCATCGCAAGCCCCACGCTGGGCGCCTTTGGCGCTCATTGCGAGCCTCTCCTCCCGCCTACTGTACGGACCGCTCATTTCAGGTTTCATTAACCTGCAAGTTTTGTGCTTGGGAATACCATGTGTCTCTTTCCACCATCTCCCCCCTGTCTATTCCCTGTGTCTATCTCCTTGCGCTGAATGCCATTGTGTATTTTCTAAGTCCTGCGTGCCTGGCTTTGCTCAGCCTCATTTTCATCCTGTTTCAGATTTTTTACGTTTTTCGTCTGCGATTGACGAAAAACGTCAAATGTGGCTCAAATTCACTTGCAACCTCACTCCCAGGCTTCCCGGCTCTCCCCCTGTGCTGTGAGTGTGTTTTTATGTATTTTTTTTTTATTATTTTGCTTGTTTTTCTGTTTTTTAGAGTTACGTGCTTGAACTAAGTTTGGCCGTTAAATTAGCCCACTGCGTTCCTCACGATCAGCGCCAAAGTGCAAAACATTTCGGCGCCGTCCCGTGTGCCTGAACTGCTCGCCTCGCTTTGCAATAAGCGCCTTTGGCACTCATTGCAGCCTAAGTCCCGCGTACCTCAACTGCTCACCTCGCTTTGGGAGGCTCGCAGTGCGGTGAGCACCCCTGAAGCTCATTGCAGCCTAAGTCGTGCGTGCGCCTCGCTTCGGGAGGCTCGCAGGCATCCCTAATTGTGCGAGGGACGCAAAAGGGTGACCAACATCACAAACGTTACATACACTGACAACTATATATGGGATAAGTTTGTCCAATAAAAACGGTATCACTGTTTATACACTGCAATACTCTGATTATACATCTGGATGTCTGGACACTCATGACTACCTTCTAAAACAGGGGAGGTGGTATCATTTATTTGAGATATATTTATTGCAAAGTAGTGTTTTTAAAGTGACAATCTATATTCCCATTATTGCTACTGGATTAGAGTGTAAGATCTTTACAGTTTGATAACAAATATTTATGTGTGTGTATATGTATCTTATGCCTTTGTGTTTATATATGTGTATATGACTTTAAGCCAACTTACTCGGCAATAAATGTTTATTGGTAAACAAGGTACTATAATGTCTCCTATACCCTCTCTTATTATAGACAGCAACGTTGATTCAACCACTGCCATATTTTATTTGTACAGTACCATTAGATTCTGTAGGAGGAGATGAGGGTCCTGCTCTTGTGAGAGATTACTAAGAGGACCCTGAAGTGGTAGAGACACGACGTGAGACAACTGCTTGATGGACAGATGTTATAGCAGAGGGGTGAGAAGTCCCAAACAGATAAAATCTTGTTTAGTGGGATTAAACATCCATGGTGGATTTTTAAGCCCACACAATGGGCAAAATGTTTTAAAAAGCAAGAAAATAAAAATATTTTATTTTGTTACTTTTTATGTGCAATTATTTTTGAAAAGGGAGAAGAGGAACCTAAAGGTAAAGGCAATCCGCTAACTGAACACAGATGAACACATGGGCTAAAGGGTGAAGATAATAGCTTGGGTAAAATAAGAATAAGGAAGGTGGGTAATGGATTACATTGTAATTACATGATAATGTGAGTAAAGTTTATGAATTAAAAGATGAACCATGAATGTAATGTATATGCCAAAAAATGGATAGGCATGGAGTGTGGATGAGAGGTTGGAGGAGGGGGTATAGTGGGGCAAGTACACATTTTATACATAAAACAAAATGTTTAGTTTCTTGGGGGGGGGGGGGGGGGGGCGTGGGATTATCTTTCAACCCATTGTATTGTGAGAATCGTATCTTGCATCTAAAATCTCACCAGCCAGACTTCAAACTTTAGTGTATATAAGTCAAAATAAGTACACTTAAACAGGAAACCGGTTTTGGTAGCCTATATATGAAGATGTCTTCCCGTTTGGTCCCCTCAAAGGTATTACCTACTACAACCAATCAAAGAATGTGAGAATTCAGTATGATGAATGTACATGCAAACTTTATTGTTGTATATTTTGCTTTATTTCATTATGTCATGGTTTTGTGGATCCTGTGATGTGCAAAAAGTTTTCAAAATAGTTTAGGTTAATCATTTGTAGAGACTATTTGACCTATGCCCTCAGTCTGTACATAAACTAATGTAAAATATGGAAAACAACATAAATGACACAGATATGTTGGTACAGAAATATTGCTGTTATGTAGACAGAGATTACACTGCTAAAAAGATTTCAGTCTCACAAAATGTGTATGTAATATATAAAAAGAAACAAAAAAACTAAAGTATAGAGACCACTGCAAAAGAAGTATAGGAGGCTCTAAAAACATATTTAAATCTGAACACATACAACTCTGGTGGATATCCTTTGTATATTTAGCTAATCCAAAATAAAATTCTAAACTATAATAAGAGAGTGGGTCAGATACACTAAATCTTGAAGTGTTTTAGGATCTCTTGGGGTACATAGCCAGTCTTATAACTTTCTGTGGCGCATGTGTACAAAGATGTAACATATTAAAGAGTTTTTCAACTCCCGCCCCTTAACTATGTGTGGCTCAGAAATTACACAAGAGCACTGTTGCCTTTATTCAAAATTAATTTAAATACATAAAATTAAATACCTACAAATGGGAGATGGATCAGAAACACATATTTTCAGCTATATCAGTGTTGCTTAATAGCATTTACTGCATGAGGGAAAATTCTGAACTACAATGGTCTTTTAAGTGACTATAAAAAATCTCAACATATATATTTTAATTCTAGAGCTTAATGCGTAATTGGGTTCCCTGGTGGTCCAGTGGTTAGGATTCAGTACTTTCATAGCTGTGACCTGAGTTCAATTCCAGTCAGGAACCAAGAGGACACACTGCCCTGAAGGTGGGGCGTGGTCAGTACTTGGATGGGAGACCACCCAGGAAACCAGGAGCTGTATGTTGTGGCCCACTGGAGAAGAAACTGGCAACCCACTCCAATATCTCTGTCATGAATACCAAGTGGTATTCATGGTGTGTCACAGTCAATTAGGTCACGGAGAGTTGGACATGACTGAACAACACAAAACAAAAAAATGCGGAACTAGTAGAACAGTCCACAGAATGTACATTTGGTAAATAGGTGAAGGTTTGGTTAAGTAATGTGAGTTGCTTTAAAACCTCTCAGTTATATGAGTAATATCAACATCATAAAATGCTCTAGAGCACCATAGATTAGATTTACCTCTGTACCATTGTACAGAGGTGTAGTATCTGCTCCCCCGTTCTTCACTTGATATTGAGTGTAGAATGTATTTGAGTAAGCTGCCTTGTTATCTCCATTCAGCAGAGCTGCAGAAGGGAAAACCAGTTAGGAGCTATCTGTAAGATTTTAGGAAGACAAAAACAGAGCTTTTTAGCCCTTCTTAATAATATAAAGTACATAAAAGCAAAGCGATAGATAAGTATATTATATTCCTAGTGAAATCCATGTAATTTAATACTCATATATCAACTTCTAATATAATTACTAAATCTCATCTGTTACATAAAATATCTTAACACTGATAACATCAAAAATAGTAATTTTAGTATTTTGAAGTTTAATATAGTGTGAATAAACTGGCACTATCGGTAATGCACATGTAGGGTTTGTGGGAGATTGTTAGAAGCACCTATAGGGAGAAACATTATATATATATATATATATATATATATATATATATATATATATATATATAATCTTTAAAGGGAAATTAACCTTTGGTATTTGGGCTACATACTATAATAACAGCACCTTCTCTCACAGGTGAAGCACGTAATGGCTTCGGGCTTGAAATTTGGCCAAGTTACATTGTTAGTAAATTGGAAGGGGCTGCAAACTACGGGTTTGAGATGAAAATCATAGAAGGGTTGATTTGCGGCCGTGCGGCCGATCAATTAGTGTAGACCGTAGTTACGGGTTTAGACGGAGCCAATGGAAAAAGAGATTGTTAACGTTACGTCACTAAAAAGGTAGATTTCAAAGTCCTACGTGCTTCAATTACAGTTTGCGATCGGACCCACATTCCAGATTAATGCAATATTAATAAAGCCGTAAATATGATATTCTATTACATGCGAGTTACAGTATATGTCGTAACACATTGATTGCAGGGATCGATTTAATACAAAATATAAACATGAAATAAAGTATTTTTCTGAGCCGATTTGCGGGCTTTGGAATGTTGTGCTATTAATTCTAAGACCTAACATCACTTTTAAGAAATATGCTCCTCTCAAGCACATGTTGGGCTTTGGGCTCCATTTGCGTGTTATGGGCTTGCTCACGTGTGACTTCTAGGCAATTTAATAGCTATATTGAATAAGTAGCAGTTACGGATCAAAGGATTTACGGGCACAAAGTTCAACGTTGCTCAACACGTATGCTTTTCTCAAGCCTTGCTGCGTTTTTAACCCACAAGTCGTCTGCGGGCTGAGTTACGGGGCTAATTTAAAAGCCGCAACCCATAAAACTGGAGATATAGGTATCGTTTTAAAACGTAGCCCGAATTTAATGGGGCTGTTAGGAGATTTTTTTTTTCATCTTGGACTGATTATAATATGGAATTTCTCCTTTGTTTTGAGCTTCTGAAGATGTTCATGTTGTATACGTCTGATTTCCTGAATGAAAAAAAATAAAAACAAATAAGATTTGCAAAATATTAAATTATAAGACACTTCCAGAAATGTATGTGTAACGTATCAGTATTTTACATTTAATCTGCCCCTGTGACTGGAAAGGAAATGTTGAACTATCATACAATGTAGCTGGGTAACTCAAAATTGTATTATGTCAGTACTTTTGAGGGAACTGATCTCCACTGATTGATTAATTATGTGCTAGACAAGGGGTCATCAACCTTTTAATACCTACCACCCACTTTTCATTTAAAATTTCCTTACTTCCCACCGGTGCTGCAGTAAGTTGATTTACGTTCTCATTTCTGGTTACATAAATCATATTACCCTAGCTATGTATTACCCTGTACTTACTAGATAGTGATCCAATCCTAATTGCTCTCCCAGGGGGGTTAATTTTTGTTGCCACTTCTTGATTCAGGGGTAGATTTAAAGTGAATAATATTTTGACCCCCAGACAAGATGAGTGCAAAAAGAAAGGCTATTCCGTAGAGTACAAGAAAGGAATCGTGGAGGACTCCCGGGGCAAGAGTTTTACGGCTTTAAAGTCAAGAGTTGGATGGGGGAAATGCTAAGAAGCATAAGTGTGGATCACATTGGCAACTATTATTTCCTGAGCTGGAAGACATCATCTGTGAATGGACTGCTGACAAGAGAGCAAAGGCTTTGGTTGAGCACAGGGCTGATATTCAAGCATTTGCCCTTGTAATGGCATAGAAGAATCCCCAGAAGAAATAAAAGCATCACAACACTGGCTGGATAGCTTCCTTCAGCGATATGAACTGTCTCTAACAAGATGGACAACACTGTTAAAGCTGTTCGATACTGAAGTTATTAAATGTGCACTTACATTAAAGTCCTTTGTTGGTGGCATCGACTTTTCTAAATACCAACTCTCCAACATGATTGCTATGGATGAAACTGCAATGTTTATGTTCCAAGGATCTCAAACAACAATTGATCAGAGGGGTGCCTCGTCAATATCCATCCAAACAAGTTGCCAAAATACAGGTAACCGTGGAATGTAAAGAAAGCCCCGCCTCTAATCTTCACTAAGGGCAAGAAAGATAAGAACGTGCTTCAGGCATTTATGTTCTTGAAACTAAAACAGCCTGGTACACACAAGCAGTCATTAGGAAGTGGGTTGATTTAATGCTGCCACTTGTTTTGCAAGGTGGCCAAAAAAATCTGCTAGTCTGGGATTCAGCTAGCACTCGCTGCACTAAAGACATGAAGAACTTCCTTGTAGAGAGATTAATAGATCAAATAATTCCCACAGGAATTGATTACCTGTCTCCAGACTTGATATTGCATTAAACAAGCCACTCAAGGACCATTTGAGCACGGAAATCAATGACTACATTGAAAATAGAATGGAGAGAAATCAGAGTGGAAACTTTGTGAAACCTAGCCTGCAAGAGGTCATGACTTAGGTGAAGAATTCATGGGATAAAATCACTGACAACTACGAGCAGGCTACATGGACAAGAAGTGCTAATTTAAGGACAACTCTGTCTGGACATGAGAGATTGGGGCCAATGGTTCTACAGGAAATGGAGTCCCAAGAAATTCAGGCTGCATGGGTGAGAGGAGGTAGATAGTGTGAACTTCAAAAGTTGAGAATTGGACGGAGGGAACTGTAGCAAGCAGTATAAGGTAATACACCTCCATTTTACTTATGATGGTTCTTATCCACATCCTCTAATGATCTGGCTGATTTTTTATATTTTATGTTATTTTGTTGGTAACATATACATTCTATGAGTCACTTTAAGACTTCTAATAGAGTGTAATTTCTACAACGATTACTTTGAAAAGCTAAACATTTATCCCAACCTCTATTGTCTATATGAATGTTTAGATCATTTTCTTGTCTTTTTTTATTTATGGAAGAAGTTTTCATATATCTCTTTTTCCTAAAATATATATTTATTCATCTTTTTACATTGGGATTTTTGAAATATTTCCTCTCAAAATTGGTTAGTGGTTTCATTGTCTCCTGTTTATTCATTGTTATTGTTATATTAACTTTTAGTTGTAACGCACCAACATATTGCTACTCGCTACTTACAATCTAAAGGGTATAGAAGAGACAGAAACCTGGACAAGAATAACAGATAGGGAATAGCAAGGGTAAGGAAGAAAGTAAAACTAGGAAGGTATGCAAAGTAAGAAAAGTTTTTAATTTAGTAGGATAGTGAGGATCTGATAGAAAGTCAGTGTGAGGTTAATGGCTTTAGTATGTATGTTATATGCCCCTAGTGGTCAGATAATATAGTCAGCAAATGGAAATGTCAGGCGAGGCGAGGGGCTTGGGTAAGGAAATATATCTCCAGAGCCCAATAGAAGAAGGAGAGAGAGAGAGAGAGAGAGAGAGAGGAGGATGGGACTTGCAGAAGTGTTGCTTATGAGCTTTAGAAAAGGGAGGAAGGAGAGTAGCTAATGGGAGCATAAAAGAGGAGAGCAGAGCATGGAAGGTGAGATGGTTATGTTGGAGACACAATGTGAAAAATTTGAGAGAAAGAGTCTGAGGAAAAGGCAGCTGGTTATGAGGAAAAAGAAGGCACAAGGAAACATTGTGTAAAGGTTTAATTAGGAAGAGATAGCAGGTATTGCTAATTGAACAGCTGTATTAAATTTGTGTGACTCAATAAATTAAGAGTAACCAGGGATGGTTGGGTGAGGGGCAGGGTGGGAGGCGATTTGGTTTCCAGTTGTGGACAGAGCAGGGCCAGAGTGGTGGCTACTTGAGAAATAAAATAACCGAATAAAGAGGAAGTTATTCATGCATAAACATGATGTTATTAGAGTCTGATAGGGATGGGGTTGAGGGCAGACATGAAACAAACAGAGGAGAATAAAATTGGTCTAAAAAGTAACAATGTCCCAAAAAATTGTCATTGAGTTGAAGTGCTTAATTTGTAGATATGACTAAAAAAATATTTATTAATTCAGAGTATTCTTATTTTCAAATTAAATCACTTTTCCATTTTCAATATTCTTAAGCCAAGTTTAGTGATTTTGGGATTGATAGTTGGTATTTGCATTTCAATCTATTTAACAGTTTAAATGAGTGAGGTAGCAGTGAGTGTCAAGTAATCTAGATGAATAATCAGAGTGTAGCAGTATATGATACCTTATTTATTGGACAAACATTTTAGTTAGAGTGACAAGCTTTCAATAGTTGTATTTCTCTTTATCAAGTCAGAAGCAATACAGATTAAAGTTTAGCATAGCACTGGAATTCAGAGCAGAGAATCTGAGATTCTGAGTGATCAGAAACCAACATGGAACACAGACAAGCATCATAAATAAAGCACTGATTGATCAAGTGTGCAAGTCTTTACACAAGGTGAGGTAAAAGAAAAGGTGTTGTTATTGGTTAAGGCTGAAAAAATATCTTGACATGTCAAGGAGTTAAAAAATAACAATAAAACATGAGAAGGAATGTGACAGAATCACAAGAAAGTTTGATAAAGTGCTAGAAAACCAAACTCAAGTCTATATTAAGCCCTGTATCATTAGTGCTGAAGAATGTGATCATCTTCATTTCAAATATCTTTCTCTCCTTAATGTTTTTAAACTTTACTTTCAGGTTTGTGAGTGATCATTCTGAGTGAAATGGTGTCCAACTGGGGTACTTTTAGATAGAATGTCTGTGTAGATTTATCCATAGATGCAATTTATGACTGGTTTTCCCAATGTAACAGCTCCTTTCACATACATATGTACACTATATTGGATGATGTGCATGAATATGACCCTCTGATGTTATAGATCTTGTTATGTGTTGCTGCGTCATCTTTACAGATGTGTTGGCACAGTTTGCAAAGAGTTCTGTGGCAACGCATGGTATTATTTTAGGCTGTACAACTCTTGAAAACTTATCACTTTAACTAAAATGTTGTCTAATAAAAATGGTATTGCCATATACTGCAATACTCTGATTATTCACCTTTTTGAAGGTAAAGAATTTTCCAAATCTATCCTTCCTGGTAAATGTGATCATATCAATTCCATGTCATAATTAGGTTTAACTGTGCTGTGTTGTCAGATTTTAAGTTTGGTGTTGAGACCTACTTTGTTTCTATGTGCACACATTCTATCTTAATTAGATGTTGTGAATTTATGCCTCCACATAAATGCAAAAAAATTCAGATAATATTTGCTTTAAGGGCTGCTTGGTTCAGCACAATTTGGATCACGTCACTGTACAGATCTCCTAAAAGTATGTTGAAATCAAATCAAGTCAAGTAAAATATTTCTACTTTTACTGCATTCATTACTACAGTCTATGGAAGTCTGTCGACTTGAAAAGTGTGTGCCTGCCCAGGAGACCTGTGACATAAGTTGTAGAGGCTGTTCTTCCTGTCCTACCCTGTATATCAAATAGAAGCACAAATAGGCAGCCTGCTTTTGTAGGGAGTTCTCTCCGTTTCCTCTGTACACACTGCAAGAAAAACAGTGGATGCTTGTGAAAGAACCAGCTCCTGTCAGTGAATTAATTTCTGCACTGAGAATCTACATCACAAGGCAAGTAATAAGCAGTTTAATGTTATATTAAAGTATTTCAAAATCAACAATTATTGGGGATATATATGAGCGTATCTGTTCTTACTTCTTTTTCTATCTTTCTTTATATAGATATTTATATGTATGTACATAAATGTATGAATGATAATATGTATATATAAATATGCCTATGTATGCAAATGTGTGTGTATATCTACACATATATAAATATATATATATATACTAGGTATTTGCCCAGCAAAAATGACAGGATTAAATCGTAAGGCTGGCAATGCTGTTTGCCACACAATTGCGAGCCCCGCGCTGAGCGACTTTGGCGCTCATTGCGAACTTCTCCCTGTGTACTTCAAATTTCCTGCTTTGTACTAATCACCCTCGGCCCACATTGTGAGCTTTTCCTCTCGCCTGCGCTCATTGCAAGCCTCTCCTGCTCGCTTTAACTTGCAAGTTTAGTGCTTGGGAATGCCAGGTGTCTGCCCCCTGTCCCTTCCCCTGTGTGTTTCTCATCTGTGTGTCTCCTGAATGTTTGAGTGGCGCACCGTGACTGCCGTTGGTTTTATTTTCAATATCCAGAGTGCCTAGCGTTGTTGTTGTAAGTGTAAGTGTGTTTGGTGTGGTGCCTGGCGTTGTCCGTGTAAGTGTTACTGTCTTCTGCGTTGTGTAAGTTTTGCAAGCTTGCACGGCTGCTTCGCCTCACTTTACGAGGCTCGCATGTGTGAAGGTGCTCGCCTCACATGGCAAACGTTCCGGACACTGATAACTATATATGTGACTAGGTAATTGCACGTCAAAAATGACTGGATTAAAATTGTAAGACTGGCAATGCTGTTTGCCACACAATGTGAGGCTTTTGTTCCTCTGAGCACCTTCGGCGCTCATCAGAGAGCCACACGCTGAGCGCATTCAGCGCTCATCGCATGGCTCGCAATGAGCGCCCTTGACGCTCATTGTAAGCCTCTCCCCCTGGACTTTAACTTTCCTGCTTTACAATGTTCGCCTTTTGCGCTCATCGCGAGACCCACGCTGAGCGCCTTTGGCGCTCATTGCAAGCCTCTCCCACTCGTGGTGCTCATTGTGAGCCCTGTGATGTGTGCCTTTTGTGAGCCCTGTGATGTGGTGCTCATTGTGAGCCCTGTGATGTGTGCCTTTGGCGCTCATTGCAAGCCTCTCCCACTCGTGGTGCTCATTGTGAGCCCTGTGATGTGTGCCTTTCCTCCTGCCTACTGTACGGGCCGCTCATTGCAGGTTTCATTAACCTGCACGTTTTGTGCTTGGGAATGGCATGTGTCTCTTTCCCCCTGTCCCTTCCTTGTGTGTTTCATCTCTGTGTGTCTGCTGAATGTTTGCGTGTTATGCGCTGACTGCCGTTAGTTTAATTTCTAAGTCCAGCATTCCTGGCGTTGTTGGTGTAAGTGTTACTGTCTTTGCCATTGTGTGCCTGCCTTTGCTCAGCCTCGTTTTCATCCAGTTTCAGAATTTTTTTACGTTTTTCGTCCGTCATTTTTTTCCTTGCTTAACCGATTTTGGATTGACGAAAACCCCCAAATATGACTCAAAATCGTCTGGAACATCACTCCCAGGCTTCCTGATTCTCCCCCTGTGTTTTTTGTGAGTGTGTTATTATATTTGTAATTCACAATGCAGCCTAAGTACTGCGCTGCAGCTTCGCAAGGCTTGCATGTGTGACGTCACCGTTGGCATCAATGAGCACCTTTGGCGCTCATCGCAGCCTAAGAGCTGCGTGGCTACTTCGCCTCACTTTGTGAGGCTCGCATGTGTGATCGAACCACTGGCTACATTGAGCGCCTTTGGCTACACGGTTGCTTTGCAAGGCTTGCATGTGTGACGTCGCCGGTGGCAAGCCTCACGAAGGTTGCGACCTCGCTTTGTGACGTCGCAACTGCGTGACCAAGATCACAAACATCACCAACATTGCAAGATCCACCACTATATATGTGTCCACTCAAAATAACTCAACACACAGCCAATAATGTCTAAACCGTTGACAACAAAAGTGAGTACATCCCTATGTGAAAATGTCCAAATTGAGCCCAAAGTGTCAATATTTTGTATGGCCACCATTATTTTGCAGCATTTCCTTAACCCTCATGGACATGGAGTTCACCAGACATTCACAGGTTGCCACTGGAGTTCTTTTCCACTCCTCCATGATGACATCATGGAGCTGGTGGATGGTAGAGACCTTGCACTCTCCCACCTTCCGTTTTTGAGTATGCCCCACAGATGCTCAATAGGGTTTAGGTCTGGAGACATGCTTGGCCACTGAAACACCTTTACCTTCAGCTTCTTTAGCAAGGCAGTGGTCGTCTTGGAGGTGTGTTTGGGGTCGTTATCATGTTGGAATACTGCCCTGCGGCCCATTCTCCAAAGGAAGGGAATCATGCTCTGCTTCAATATGACACAGTACATGTTGGCATTCATGGTTCCCACAATGAACTGTTGCTCCCCAGTGCCGGCACTCAGCTTCTTTAGTCGACCATGGCGAGGCCTGTTCTGAGTGGAACCTGTGCTGTGAAACCGCTGTATGGTCTTGCTCACCGTGCTGCATCTCAGTTTCAGGGTCTTGGCAATCTTCTTATAGCCTAGGCCATCTTAATGTAGAGCAACAATTTTTTTTATTTCGGATCCTCAGAGAGTTCTTTGCCATGAGGTGCCATGTTGAACTTCCAGTGACCAGTATGAGAGAGTATGAGAGCGATACCACCACATTTAACACACCTGCTACCCATTCACCTGTGAGACCTTGTAACACTAATGAGTCACATGACAGAAAAAGGCTAATCGGACCCAATTTGGTCATTTCCACTTAGGGGTGTACTCACTTTTTGGTTGCTAACGGTTTAGACATTAATGGCTGTGTATTGAGTTATTTTGAGGGGACAGCAAATTTACACTGTTATCCTGGCTGTACACTTGCTACTTTACATTGTAGCAGAGTGTCATTTCTTCAGTGTTGTCACATGAAAAGATATAATAAAATATTTACAAAGATTTGAGGGGTGTACTCACTTTTGTGAGATACTGTGTGGGTGTAGTGTGTGTATATATATATATATATATATATATATATATATATATATGTATATGTATATGTATTGTGACAGGGCCGACCTTTGGCTACCGTTTGCTCCTGGGATTTTTCCATAAACCACTGATTCCCAATATACTTTTATCTTTGCTTTATTAAAGTATACAAAACAAACAATAGCTTAATTTCAGCATGAAAATAAAAATCTAAATATACAGGCTTACGTATTTGCAGGAACACCCTCACTAGCCCTGAGACTGCTTCTCGGTCTGCAGGTAAAAAAACAACCTTTTCACACAGAAGGATGGCCCCTTTAAGTCCAGTCTCTCTCTGTCAGCTTTTTCAGCTACAATGGATCCTATGCAGGTCCTCTACATTTAGACCCAACAGTCTCTCAGGTAAGTATTGTTGAAGTCACACAGACTGATCTTCTTACTGGCACCTTCCCGTGCTGCTCTGTAAGTCCTGCCAGGTCCTGTTAAGGAGCTCTGTCTCTTTCTCCTCTCAGGTCACACTGAAATACTCAGTGTCTCCAGGCAATCTAACTTACTTGACAGTGTCTCTACTTTAAGCAGTCTTCATGACAATGACCCTAAGCAAAAGGCCAAGTTGACCGTCCAGTGGTTACACAAGAAAAAGGTGAAAAAAGTACTTAATTTTTCAAACACTTATTAGAGCTGTAGCTGCAAATAAAAACACACTACTGTGCTTTAAAAGTATGTGGAGGCATGGAAAGACATTAGGATCAATTGCACAACAGTATCAAACCCACAAATATGCAATTAAAAAATATTATTTTTAAAAGTTATTTCTGAGTAATATCTATCCCAGGACTCCAGGAGTTAATAAATATGAAACGCACATGGACTAGAACAGATGATCTAACGCATTTAATAGAGTGCTAGATTGCTTGATTGTGAGCCTGATTGGCAAATATTACTTATTGGCACTAATTAATTCTTAGCCTCTGATTGCAGATTACGTGCAACTTCAATTTTTTACTGACATCATGATGACAGTCTCATTTACTATTGGCTGTGTCCTAAGAAGTAAATTAAGGGCTTGCCTAAATATTGTCAGATCATATGATCATGCCTCTGAAATCAGACTTAAAAAGGCAGGGTTTACTTGTTTAGGCTTAAGGAGGTAAATTCCGAGCTGGAGTCAATAGAATACATCTAAACATTTATAAAAATGTATGCGATCGAAGCATTTGCCAGCAGCTAATAGAATATGGCCCATATTCCATAGCACTAAACAGGGTAGATACAAGTAAAAAAACAAAAATGGAAAGCCCTGGTATTGAGTTTAAAATCAAGCATAGAAAATGCTTTCTCTAAAGTACACAATAAGATTGAAAACATGCAAACTTACAGTCTAGAGGTTATGGGTGAGGTATAGAAAGGTGAGGTACAATATATTGTGTAAATTAAGGCTGCAGGTAATATGCTTCTTTAAATAGATTTTTTTTTATTGAGGTTTTGAAGGATCTGAGGCAGGAGGATAGTCTAGTGGAACCAGTCAAGGAGTTCCAAAGAACAGGGGCAGCACGAGAAAAGTCCTGAAGGAGCGAATGACAGGAGGTTATAAGAGAGGAGGAAAGAAGAAGGTCGTTAGCAGAGTGAAGAGGATGGTTTGGAGAGTATTTAAAGACAAGAGCAGATATATAAGAGGGTGCATTATTAAGGACGTTATACGTTAGGTTCAAGATTTTATATTTTATTCTGGAGGCTACAGGAATCCAATGGAGTGACTGACAAAGAGGTGCTGCAGACACCGAGAGATGAGTATGGTAGAGGAGTCTAATGGAAGCATTCATTATGGACTGGAGTGGTATAGATGGGTGATGGGAAGGCCAGCATGAAAAGAGTTGCCATAGTCAAGGCAGGATATGATAAGAGAATGTATTAGAATTTTGGTTGTATCTTGTGAAAGAAAGTGATGTATTTTTAAAAAAAAATGTAAGTGAAAATGACAAGATTTAGTGATGGATTGTATGTCAGGAATGAAAGAGGGGGCAGCATCCAGTAAAACCCCAAGACAACAGGTCTGAGAGGTGGGTGTGATGATGGCATTGTCAACGGTGAGAGAGATGAGTAACATTAGCTATGGAAGAGGGTGGGAATATTAGGAGCTTGATCTTTGACATATTGAGTTTGAGTTGACAGGCATACATTCAGGAGGATATGATAAAGAGGCAGTTGGCAATATGAGCTTGAAAAGAGACAGGTAGTTCTGCTGCAGAGAAGTAGATTTGGGTGTTATCTGCATATAGATGGTATTGAAATCTAAAAGGATTTATTAAGGTAACAAGTGAGGAATTATAGATGGAGAAAAGGAGGTGACCTAAGAAAGAAACTTGAGGTATGCCAACAGTCAGAGGGCAAGGCGATGAAGAAATATTAGATTTTCTAGATATCATGTGAACCAAGAGAGAGCAGTGTCACGAATGCCAAAAGAGTGGAGAATTTGGATAAGAAAACAGTGCTCAACTGTGCCAAAGGCAGCAGAGAGAACCAGGAGAAAAAGAATAGAGAAGTGGCCCTTTGACTTTGCGGCGAGCAAGTCATTAGTCACTTTAGTGAGAGCTGTCTCTGTGGAATGTTGGGACCAAAAGCCACATTGGAAGTGGTCAAAGAGCGAGTTGGAGGAAATCAATTGGGAGAGGCGATTGTAGATGATATCTTCAAGTAGTTTAGAAACCAGAGGAAGTAGAGAGATAGGGCGGTAATTAGATGGAGAAGCTGGATCAGATGAGGGTTTCTTAAGAATTGGTGCAGTAATAACATGTTCTAAAGGGGATGGAAACTTGCCAGTGTTTAAAGAAAGGTTGAATAGAGGTGTGAGAGCTGTGCTGAGTGTGGTAGAGAGGGGAGGGATGAGCCATGATGGAATAGGATCATGTGGACAAGTTGTAAGACGAGAGGTTGATAAAATACTTCATCTTCAGTTACAGGGTCAAAGACATCCATTATGGATGAGTGAATGGGTAAGGATGAAGACTAAAGGCTGAGTGTTGTCGGATTGTTGAGAGGAGTGTGAGTTAGAGCCACACTGAGAGGAGAATTTGTTATGGATATTTTAAATTTTATTATTAAAGTGGCTAGCAAAGTCTTCGTCTGTGAGACAGGAAGGGGCAGGAGGTGGTGGAGGGCAGAGGAGAGTGTTAAATGAGATTGGAGGCTAAATTAGATATTACTGATGAGAAGTAGCACTGTTTGGCAAGATTGAGGGCATAGTGATAGGAGTATAGAATAAACATGTAGTGGAGGAAGTCTGCTGAAGTGTGAGACTTCCTTCATAGTCGATCAGCAGTGCTGGAGTACCTCTGGATGTAGCATGTTTGTGTAGTGTGTCATTGTTGTAAGCGAGAGCGAGGGTGTCTGCCTTTGGTTATGGGAGCAAAAGTATCAAGAGTGAAATTGTAATATGTTCAGTCTTATTACAGTTCAGAATGTCTCAGGTCACATCTACATCAGACCAGTAGGTTTCTCTCCATCTGCTTTCTCACGTACAGCTTGAGGTACCAACCTCACACCGGGGCTTGTGCTGATGGCCATCTTGGACTGCCCCATGTGTTCTTATATTGTACAGGAGTGTGTACAAGATCCTGGAACACACTTATTAGGCATTTCTAGAGATGGGTAACAGCTACATGAGATGGCAGGAGCCACTGGTCTGACTAAGATTATGGTGGCAGTGGGCATGGGTGTTAGAACTGGGGGAAGGGGGGACAAAGTCCCCCACATTTTTTAATGTGCATGTATATGTATAGACAAGCAGTTTATGGTATTTTTGTACCATATGCTGTATTCCCCCCCCCCCCCCAGATTTTCTTTGGATCCTACACACATGGTGGTGGGGTAAGTTCCAGGGACCCATTTTGTGGCAGTACTCCACAGACTGGGTTGCAGGTGATGTCCTCCACAGACTGGGTTGCAGGTGATGTCCATATGATGTCCTGCAGCCAGTGTAATCGATGCTCCACAGCCCCCTGTGGAAGAGCATGCAAAGAGGAGGGATAATTTGTTTTGTTTCTGGCTCTCTCATATGGCCTAAAAAGATGTTAGGAGACAGAACTTTCCTCATGAGCCATTAGAGCTAAAGAAGATGTTTGAGAGAAAGAGGAAGAGCTGGGTTTTGTATCCCAGAAAGCCACATCAAGGCCTCTTGCCACACCTGGCTCATGTCAAGTTGACAAGATGTATACTTCCCCTGCTCCAAAACAAAGCAGGTGGATAGCATTGATCTAAGCAAACATAATTTCAAAACTGCTTGCAAATAAATTGCGGGTGGCAGTGTTTAAGCAATTCTCCATTATTGCAATATTTAAGCAACTGATTATATGCATGAAGTAGAGTTCTGCACGATTTGTGACAAGTTGGCAACTTTGCTTACAAATGATATATTGGTCTAATCAATTGATGTAATTTTCATAAGCTGGGAAAAGAAACCTTGCGAACTTGGAAAACATCATGAAAATGTGGTAAGAATCCTCTTACAAACGTTAATGCATTCCCCTAATGTATTTTACATGAGATATATAAAACCTAGTTAGGAATTGAAATGGATATTAAATGAAAACAGCCAGTGAATTTCCATAGAACAAACATGTATGTATGTATCTATCTATCTATGTGTGTGTGTGTAATGCGGGTGGGGGGATATATTTTAATATATATATATTTTTGTAACATTATTTTTATTACTTGTCAAGTTGTCATGCTGCCTGGAGCTGGCTCCTTCCCCAGCCCTCCCATTTCTTCAAGCAGCGCTGCTTCTGCCCTTGTGGAGCAAGAGCTTCAAAAGCCTAATCCTGGGAGTCCAATTTACCGACTACAATTCTCCTCCCCACACATTACTTGATGGCCATTTGTTCTATAAGGATAAGCAAATGGAGAACAAAATATATTGGAAGTGCCAAAATTATATAAAAACAATATGTTACTACAGAGGACTACAACATTGTGAAAACACTCAGGGAGCACAATAACTGTGCAGATGCAGGACAAGTTGAGGCAGCACATGTTCTGGACACCATGCAAGGTTGTGCAGAAACAACAAATGATACTGCTCACAGTATAATTGCCAATGTGTCCAGAACCTGCAGCCAAGCAGCAGTGCCCAAGCTGCCAAGTGTTGCCACCATGAAGTGTACCATCAGGATCAGGAGAAGACAATTTGATGATCCAGTACTCCCAGCACACAGGAGAGACATTGTCTTTACTGATGAGTACAAAAGTACTTGCAATAGAGAAGTGTTTCTTAAGTATGACTATGGACCTCAGGACAATATGATGCTAATCTTCTCTACAACTAGGAATCTGCGGCTGCTGGCGCAAAGTGAGCATTGGTACTCTTGATGGTACTTTAAAAAAAGTTCCATTACTGTTTTTCCAGCTGTACACAATACATATATTTAAGGATAACATATCCCTGCCATTGGTGTACGCCTTATTGCCAAACAAGACAGAAGACACTTCAAAGAGCACCTAGGTTTGCGCATACCAGAAGGAATGTACATCAACTTGTTCTTCAAGGACTGCCAAGAGCAAATAACTCTGTGGAAGGATGGCACAGAGTCTTTGAGGAACAAGTTGCTGAGTGTCATCCAAATATATGGTTCATTACATGCATCAAAAAATAGCAGAGCCTTAATGGACTACACATAGAACAGTACTTGAGTGGAGCTGATCAAGTCCAAAGAAGAAGAAAAAAATACAGAGATTGTGATGAAAGAATAATAAGGCTAGTGACTGCCTACAATGAAGATGCCAACATTGTTGACTATATTTAAGAGGCATTGCACATAACATTTCATACCAATGTACATACTGATCTTGCCCAACCCTGCCATTACACACGTTAATGCACAGTGCTATGTTTATGACTGTGGTAGTTTGTATTCAATAAACACTGTTTTGTTTAATGTCATGGAGTCCTCTCTATTGCTGTTGTGGTGAATAGTCGGCGGTGAATTGCTTTCAGGAAAATTGTTCTCTGTAAATTTTCCTAGACCCCCTTAAATGTAGTATTTAAAAATATGAATGCAGGCTCAGCATTATAAAAAATCAGGAACTGCTTTTATTGCTGTGGAAACTTCATAATAGGTCTAATAGATGTATATTTAAGCTTGAACTTATAACATTCTGTAATAGTCTGAAAATCTTCTGGGTTTCATATAAATTGCTAATAGTCATTGACAAAATTTCATGTGCATGGCATCATAACATCTTTACATCCATTTCAGTAGTTGTACAGGACTAGGACAGCTATAATCTCTGGCACATATACATCTTCCAGATTTGCTTCCAGATAGCTCTGGGCAGAGAATAGAATGGAGAGTCATTGCCATTCATCTAGCAGGGCTAGAGTAAGGTCTGAAAACAGACAACGGGTAGATGATCACTCCGGGAGATCCCGTAGCAGAAGGAGCTCCATGGAGGAATCTCGCAGGTTGGAGGATACCTGAAGGGGGAAGAAGAGGTTTTCTCAGGCTGAAACTTCACACAGGCCAACGTCTATTTACACAGGGAGCATCAACATTGAAAGTTGCAGTGAGTCAGCAAGATGACAACGGTCATAGCAGGTGCATCACGGATACAAGGTGTGAGTACGTTGTGACAACTGTATTCAGGAGAGCCCCAACACCAAATGATGATTCAGTCACACATTCACACCAAACCGGACACTCCGGAGGTGAGGGTACAGGACAAGGGGACCATAGCATCCAGTCAGACACAGTGGTAGGATTATTGAAAGTGGTTTTGGCTGGAAGGGGGAGCACAGTCAGTGATGCAGGCCTGGGTTCCAACTGGAAGGGGGAGAACAGTCAGTGATGCAGGGGGAGCACAGTCAGTGATGCAGGCGTGGGTTCCAACATTAGAGGTAGCAACGGGGCTTGGGGCAGTTACGCAGTCAAAAGTTCAGGGGAAGGACACCGCAACATCAAGTAAAAGTGGCCCCTCAGTCTCACTGGTAGTGGCGGACACAGCCTTAGCAGCTCCTACTCTTTGCAGAATTATTCCCTTTGGAGTTCACTTAGCTCAGGATTTAAACGAAAAAATATGGAAGAGGGACTTCATAGAAAATGTTGCATTGTTGCCATTAGATCAGTATTTTGAGCTAAAAGAAGATGACTCTTGAGATGAGAGGAAGAAGAAAGGAAGCGCAGGTTTCACAGAATTCCCAAGACTTTCGCAAATTGGTCACAGGCATTTGCAATACAGGCTATCATAGTGGGGAAGAAGAGACGGGAGTTCTGTTGTGCCTTATTTTGCTACCAAGATGAAATAGACAGGATGCACAAGACTTATGGGAGTATGGCCTGGTGGTCATACGATGAACCTTTTAGACAGAGGATGGTGGTACGAGAGGAGTTGAGATGGGATGACAGAGACATTGGAAACTGGATGAGATAGTAACACCACTTAGAGTGGGTTCGTCCTTTCGAGGTGCAGGGGTTGGACAACAGAACATCGCCAATTCAGTTAAAAAAGGGTGCTGATTTCACTACAATGAAGGCTCATGCAAATGGGGATCTTCATGCAGATTCAAGCATAAATGCTCTGAGTGTGGCCACCCACACACACTGTTTCGGTGCTTTAAGAAGCTGGAGGTAACGCACAACAGACCAAGAATGTTGACAAAGGCGATCACACCGATCAGGGTACAAAGGATGCGCCCCTAGAAATGTATGGTAGACTTTGTGGTTACGCAAAAAGGGCAGAGTTGTTAAGGGAGGGTTTTAATGTAGGCTTCCACATCCCATTTAAAACATTCCCAAAGTTGTTGTTCTTACCTTCTAATTTAAAGTCGGCATATCAATTCCCCAGTGTAGTAGGGGAAAAATTGGCAATGCAGTTATCTTTGGGATGGATGGCTGGCCCCTTTAGGGAGCCACCCATCCAAAACTTAAGGATCTCGCCCCTGTGAGTTGTACCTAAAAATGAGCCAGGAAAATATAGATTGAGTCATCTTTCTTTCCTACCAAAAAGGAGGTTCTGTAAACGATGATATTGATAGGGATTTGTCGTCAGTGAAGTACAGCCCTTTTGATCAGGCTCTCAAGCTAGTACGCGCAGCGGGCAGGAGCGCCAAGTTGGCAAAAGTGGACATTGAATCTGAATTTAGATTACTTCCGGTGAACCAGGAGAGTTAGCATCTCCTGGGTTGCCATGGCAAATATTATGTTGTCCTGTGTTTGCCAATGGGGTGTTCCATCTCATGCGCGTGTTTCAAGGCTTTTAGCTATTTCATGCAATGGGTGGTGCAGTTTAAGTCAAAATCAAATTCCATTGTCCATTATTTAGATGACTTCTTATTCGTGGGACGGGCTAGCTCCAGGGTTTGTGAGGAATTAATGGATGTTTTCATGGCAGTAGTGAGGGATTTTGGAATACCATGTGCAAAAGAAAAATCTGAAGGGCCATGGACGTTGTTTAGCTTCCTAGGCATTACAAAAGACTCAGAGAGATTGGAGTGTAGGCTCCCGGAAGACCAGCTAATTGACCTCAAAGAGAAAGTTACTGAAATGCTAGGTGCAAAGAAAGATACGTTAAAGGCTCTACAATCTCTTCTAGGAAAATGTAAATTTTGCGTGTCGGATAGTACCAATGGGGAGGATCTTCTCTAGGCGTATGTCACTGGCAACGACTGGTGTGAGGCAACCTCATAATTTTGTCAGGATTACCGGTCAAAAGGAAGTGGGATGTAATAGTATGGAGGGAACTTTTAGATAAGTTTAATGGAAAATGCCTCATCCCAGCAACAACCGTCAGTAATGGAGTATTGGAGTTTATCTTAGAGGTCAATGGTGCGAGGAAAGATGGCCGACGGAGTGGAAAGCACTGGGCTTAACAACATTTTTTTTTTTGGTTTTATTTTTAAACTTAATAGTAGTAGCCATGTATATTTGGGGGGATCAACTGAGAGAACAGCAGATGTTATTTCATTGTGACAACATGGGGTTGTTCAGGCAGTTAATACACTATCAGCTAACTTGGTAACGGTAATAAGACTAGTGAGGCATTTGGTGCTGAGGTGCATGCAGTGTAATATTAACTTCAAGGCAAGACATGTACCAGGTGTTCAGAATGTAATAGCGGATGCTTTGTATCATTCCCAGTGGGATCGCTTCCAGCTAGTGGCACCACTTACGTCCATGGTAGGAGATCCTTTTCCTCACCACCTATGGGCATGGGAGCATGGAATTCACTGACCCCAACTACTTGGAAGAGCTATTTAAAAAGTTTGGCAGGAATGGGGTGATTTTAAGGAAGATTTAGAGCGAAACAAGGGTGGGAATTTGAATAATTTAAGTACCCACGTGGCGTTTGTGCTGCGATGCCGGGAGCGGCGGATATCCCTGTCCATTGTGGGGAAAAAGGTAACAGCCCTGGCCTTCATGATGAAGCTGCAGGGGAAGCCAGATATTACAAAAAAAGTCTGTGTCCGGCAGGTGCTGAAAGGATAGAAAAGGGGACATAGGGTCAAGGCACGAGACAGCCAATATCATTTGCGGTGCTGCAATCTTTGGGTAAGGAGCTTGAAAAGATCTGTAGTTCAGCTTATGAGTCCACACTATTTCAACAGCCTTCTCACTTGCTTTCTTTGGAGCATTCCGTATAAGTGAATTGGTAAGCGAAAACAAGACAGTAATGGGAGGAATTCAGGAGGAGGACGTGGAGGACTTGGGGCTCTGGTCCTTCGGGTGAGGCAGTCAAAACAGACATTTAAGGAAAGGGAGCCTCTATCTACCTACACCCAATTTTTAGTTTGGCATGCCCCTACAGGTTAGTAGCTAGATACAGGTTAGTTCGTCCAAAGAAACAGGGCTCATTCTTAATGCATGAGGATGGGAGACCACTATCGCAGATTCCGTTTGTATCAGTTTTTTAAAAACAACTTTGGGGAAATAGGGTTAACACCATCACAGTTTGGATCACATCCATTCAGGATAGGGGCAGTGATCCAAGCAGCAGGATTCTGGTTGGGTGACGACTGGGTAAAGATGATAGGTAGATGGGGATCCAATAGTTTTAGATCATATGTTCATCCGGAGATGGTAGTTGTTTAAAATAAGGCTTCTTTGTGACAGGTTCTCCTCGGCGTGTATGGCTTACAGGTCACTCATATATCCACTGGGCAAGAAAGGAGGCAGGGATCAAAGATGACTGTTTTCGGCTGAGATTCCCTGCAGAACAGGTGTAACTGCGTTGGTTGGGGGTTAGGAGAATGAGATGGCACAGAGTATTAGAACACGTGGTAGGGTATACAAGGATGTTTTCGCGGCCCAATTTTTTGTTAATACATGCAGGAGGGAATGAAGGAGGGAAAGAATCCAGAGTGTGAAAGCGGATCCACCATCCCAGAGAGGAAGAAGTCACAGAGATGCGAGGCACATCCTTTGCGGCCTCTCAGCTTAAGCCGCCCAAGACCCTATCGTTGAGCTGAGGGGGAAGGTATGTAACAGAGCGCCCCCCTAGAGGCCGATCTGGAGGTAAAACGGCATTTATTCCAGAAAGGAGTGAGTTAACTCCTGCTATAAAAGGCTCCCTTGGAGAAATGGGCGTGGTCCATGTCAGAAGCCTGTCTGTGAGACAGAGTGTAGAGCTACAGGCAGAGAGGTGCCTGGGACACCCAGGCCCCAGTGAAGAAAGGCCTGAGCTGGAGTTTTTGAGCAGAGGCAGATGTTCACAATATGAGAGCCATGGAAAGGTTGCAGTCCATGAGGAGACCCCAGAAAGCAATCAACACACATAGGGTAATCAACTTAACATAAAAACATATTAAATAACAATAAGAATGACTGAACCCAAAGGATGGTCAGGAGGATCATGACAACTACTCCCCCCTTTTAAATGCAACATCCTGGTAATCAACTTTATCTGATGAATACCGGCATGCTGCAAAAATTAAGTCCATGCCTAAGTCCATGTTTGGGTTGCTGGGCTACTCGAAATGTGGAAAACCATTCCCCTAGGCCTCCTCTGCCCGAGTCCTTATTTTGAGTGTGCAGGGCAGGTTTTTGTTCTTTTTCTTCCGTACAATGTCCAGGTGCAAAAATGTTGGAAGTGACTGCAGTGGATCCCATGCCATAACAACCCTTCACAACTAGACCAGTCCCAACAGCTGTCCTGTTATGACTAAAACAGTCCATGGGCCTATGGGACCAAAAGCGGACAGTTGCAGTTGTACTTGTTGGCTGGCATCAGAAATCTTGACCTCTTCTGCTCCAAAATTTTCTTTCAAACACGCCAGTACCAGCTTCCCACGCTCATTTAATTTGGCCCCCATCATTCTTAATGTTTCTTCCTTGCCCTTCTGTAGCTCCTGTACTAGTGCTATAATAGGCACCTGTTCTGCCTTTTCAAGTTAGCTATTTGCTAACTCTTACTTCAGGGCTTCGATTTTCTTATTCAATGCCTGTATCATTTTCTCCTTGATGTCCGATCGGAGGATTTCAGCCTATAGGCAATCCTCTACAGACTTTATCTTCCCCTCTTTCTCATGGATCATAATCTTCAGTGCCTCAACAGCTGAGTTAAGTGACATCTGTTCTGTCTTTTTGAGCCTGCAGATTTTGAATATCCATTTTTAAGTATGAATTTTCTTCTTTCAATATTCTTAAGTCTTCTTGCTTGTTTGCCAGCTCTATGAGTCCGATCACTTTTTCTTAGTTTCTTTTCTCCATCTGCCCTAATAAATCTTTAATAGCCTTTAATGTATTGATCTGTAATTGCAACTCCTTGTTGTAATTATACAGAACTTTGTTTTCCTCAACTTTGTTGGACACTTTTACCACCTCATTCTGAAGTTGCTCATTGAGATCTTATTTTTTCATCTTTCAATGATATTTCTTTGCAGCTGTTCATGTATGAGACCTGCAGCAACCTGCTCATTCTTCAAACCCTGGAACATATTGATTTCTGCTTTTAGTGACATGTTTTCTCTCTGTAGAGCCTTGCACTCCTTTCCACTGTTTGAAAAATTAGAATGTGCCAGAGCCCCCAAAAAATAGTTATCTGCAGTAACAAGGAAAGATGCTTTTAGGACCTCCTAGTAACAGGATGCATCTTCTTCATCCTTCCCTGATTGGCAGGGCTTCTTCCACCCCTTGAGCCAGGTCCTACCAATGGGTGCTTCTACTAGCAGCTTCATATAACTGGCTTGTAGCTCCAACTCTTTCTGGATTAAGGGTTCAATCGACGCAGCTCCATGGACCCTGGTTTTAGTCCCAATTCTTGGCAGCGCTGATTTTACAAAATCACTCTCCATTCTATAGACCCAATGCCACATGCTAGATCACCCTGCGGTACACCCTGAAGTCTTTTTATTAACTCCAGCCGGTAGCAGGAAGGCCGTTGCAATAAGATAGCTGGCAGATCATCATACTGCTTCTCCATAGTAATCTCCTCCCACACCAGTCCCTTCGGACATTTTGATCCCTGCTGGAGCTCCAGGAATGCCATCCACTGATGCTTAAGACCTGCTGGTCCTCTTCAATTGCAACCTAATGTGCTCTCCGCTCCATCATCCCTGTGATATGGCTCCTTTTTCTCCTGAATAACGACTGCTCTGCAGGAAATCAGGGACTTGGACTGATAATACTGGGCAAATCGCTTGTCTGTCTCTGCATCTCCTCCAAGCCTCTGAAAGAACTTGATTTCTGTCTTGGATAAGTTCCATATGCTGTCCTGGCTGCTCTCTTGGATAGTTGATCAAGGGATCCCGCAGCTGCCACCAGTTGTTTTGATCTGCTTCTTCAGTTGGGCTTGATACAGCTTTTGTGGGCAAACCTACCCAGCAGACCTTTCAGGGTCTTTTGATCTTTTCACCAAGACAGCTGATGTCCTTAAATGCCCTTACTTAGATGTATTATTTAAAATTATGAATGCAGGCTCAGCATTATAAAAAATCAAGAACTGCTGTGGAAACTTCAATCAGTGAGAGGACAACTCCATTTTAAGAGGAACTGGTAAGATACATATTGCTATTGCCATCTCCATACTGACACTTTGATTACAAGAACTGAAAGGCATAATTAAGCAGGGCCTAGGAGCATGAACTATATATACAAGAATTGTTTTCTTCTTCTTATGCCTATGTACTGTAGTTACGGTTGCTTTAAGAGACTTTAAGCCTGCATATAGGAACTAGGAGTATATAAAGACAACTTATGTGAGTCTGTCTCTGATCTTATTCATTTTCCAGTAAGGGAAAAGTGGGTGGCTATAAAGGATTAGTCATTCAGGGTATTTAAGCTTAAGCCAGGACCAATAGTATCTGGGCACACTGGTACATGTTTGTTCCTTTAATCTACAGTATCTGCGGGGTTAAATTGCTTATCTCAGCTGATTAGTGGGAAGACTAAGTGAGTGCATATATTTGTTATATCTATCTTCTTTCTCTAGGGTTAGATTCAGGTAAGGAGAGGCTGAGAAGTGGTTGTAACCCAAAAACAATGATGGGGGGGAAAGGGATCAAACCGCTCTTAGGGGGAAAATTAAAGAGAAAAAAAAATGTGGCCTCAGGGTCAACCACCTTTTTTGTCCCCAGAGACAGTAATAAGAGGAAAAAATGAAATGTCTCTTGCTCTATTTCTTCATTTGAAACCTTCGCTAGGTAGAGATCTAGTGAACTTGACCAAAAGGATTGACAACACTTAAACATAGATTTTGCAAGTTCGAAGATCACTCCAGAAGAAATAATTTGAGATTAAGAGGAATTCCAGAAAAGACACCTGCGAGTGATCTGATGGAATATGCCTTTAGATTTTTTTAACTCTTTGGTGGGTTCTGAGAGTCATCCTGAGAACAAAATAGATGGAATCCTTAGAATTCCTCTGCCCCAGGGTTTTTCTGGAGACAGTGCTCGAGATGTGATTGTTAGAATGCACTATTTTTCTTTTGAAGAAATATTAATAAAGATGAGTAGAGAAACAAAGAAATGTAATCATCCTTGTCAAAATATAGACATTTTTCAAGATCTATCTAGGGAGACGCTATACAAAAGGAGGACATTCTTAAACATCACGAGAATACTAAGGAGAGAAAAGATCCAATACAAATGGGGATTTCCTGTTAAGTTACTTATAATACAAGTTGATCAAAAAATTGTGTTCGACTCTATATCTGAAGGTATAAGAATGCTTGAAAAATGGGGTCTTCAGCTAGATCTTCCCCCAAGAGACTCTCCGTTGACAACCTGAGTGGCGGAAAGTATAATGTGAGTTTAATGAGAGTATAGGGGTTGCAGCTTAGCGGTCGACGAGTTAGCCAATGGGCAGTATCCATAAGGGTTATTTTGAGTTAGAAACTGTTGATAGGGTTGTTGACACAAGGGATGGGTTACATTGATACACAGGTAGCACCCTAATAGACGTGAAAGGGTGGAGCAAAGTAAGGGTAATTTGTTTAGGTAATGGGGAACGTTTTGGTTATTACTATGTAATTTTAACACGTTTTGTTCTTTGTAGAAATTGTGCATGTATTAGTGGGTATGCACATAGGTTCACGACATTAGAATGTGTGGAGCATATAAGAGATATATGTGATCGTTTTGTTAAACTATAGAGGGTTTTTAAGGATACAGTAGTAATATAGTTTAAGGAAAATATCTTCTTTAGATGATTTGTGAAAGCTACTGGGGTTCACCTGGTTTATCCAATACTCTAATGGCTCTAATATATTATTTTTTTGTTGAGTTAGACACCCTGGGGATAGGGCCTGGTCAGATCATGGCCATGTTAAATTTGGACTTAGGGGCCAAGTGTATTCCATCAATAATAAGATAATAAGAATTGATCCATATCTGTTATTTGGAGTCAAAGACAGATTGGAAATTCAGAATGAAATCAAAGAATTTTTTAACTTTAATAAAAAGTCAGTTTGCTTAAATATTGTGTTATGGAATACACATGAGGCTTTTATGAGAGGCTTATTAAAATCCAGAATGGTTAATAACAAAAAACAAAGAAAGAGGTAGGACTTTGAGAAAACTGTATTTAGACTTATATAAGTTAATGTCATGGCTGAAGCATGCCAAGGCACTAGCTGTGCAATGCCTTTCAAACTGATGCCCTCAGCCTTATAAGATAGGCTTATTGTGCCAGGGGAAAGGGGCCCACTGAGATGGGTTAACGTTGGGGATGTTGTGATTTATGTGTTATTACTTGTCATGCCTGTTTAGAGTTGCCTGGGTGCTACTGGGCCCATACTGTGGTACACATGTTTATAGTTTGGGTGTCCATATGAACATGTTGGGTGTGATGGGATGTATGTCTGTGTTGTGCTTTGGGGGGAAATATTGTATATGTCCAATATTTCATAGTAATGGACTAGTCCCTTATTAAAAAGATTAGGGAGATAATTGACCCCTAGGAGTCACATGACACCAGTATCTCTTTATGTATCACAAGTCTCAGGCTGGTGTCTCCATGCCTATTGTATGTAATTGCCCCCTACCAAGAATACAGCAGTGGAAAGGGAAAACAGTGGGTAATTCTTCTTGGACTTGCAAGCAAGGGTGATAACGTGAGCTAGAAGGCAATTCGAGTATCCATGGATGCACATATAAATTGATTGGATTCTTGTTGCTAAGAGTGTGGTATAAATATGTCTGTTTTTTTTTTTTCAATTAATGTGTTGTTATACTGGTTTACATAATTAAAGTGTGAATTTAGTTATTGATGCTGGGAATTCTGTTTGCTGGAGTAAGTTCTTTTCAGAAATATTTGTATGCTATACAAGACCACAGACATCTCTCAGTCTAACCCAAGGGCTGAAAGTTCTATTGTACAGAGGTAAAACAAACAGGACACACCTTTGGGGAGAGGTTTGGGCAATAGGCTCTTATCATACCCCATTCAACATACAGGTTGTAACCGTTATCAAGAGTAAATAAATTCTTGCCGGATACTGGAGTAACAGCTGAAGTCAGTACAATTCAGGCCCAGGCTTATACGAAATTATGGGTGCTCCAACAAAAACACTATCATATGGGCAACAAAGCAAATAGGTTATTAGTGAACACTATCAAAAACAAAAATAATATAAAAAGGATAGAGAAAATGTTAGACTCGAAAGGTAAGATCAAATATAACTCTAGAGATATAGGTGACATTTTTGCTGAATAGTATCGTTCATTGTATAATCTGGAGGATAATCCCAATTTCGTTAAACCATATCTGATTTGCTTAAAAATTTTTTTTTACAAAAGATAACAAAGGAACAACTTGAGATTCTAGAAGAAGAAATATCGGTGTCAGAAATAGAAAAGTATGTTAGATCATTGAATAACAATAAAGCACCAGGTCCGGATGGTTTTCCAACTTATTACTACAAGATGTTTTTAACATCCTTGGTAGAACATATGGCTAAGACCTTTAACGAGATTAAGGACTCCTGTATGGCACCGAAAGAGATGCTTGAAGCAGCAATCATCTCAATCTCGAAAGAGGGTAAAGATGCTTCAGTTTGTTCTAATTATAGGCCAATTTCTTTATTGAATATAGACATAAGAATATATTCTAAAATGCTAGCTAAAAGTTTAAACCCACTCCAACAGCAGCTTAAGTCCCGACAAGGACCGGAGAATGTACAAAAACTTATTGATATTTTTGCTCATACAGAAAATAATGGAATCCCAATGCTGGCTGTAGGGCTGGACGCTAAAAAAGTATTTGATAGAATTGATTGGGATTTTATTAAAGTGACGCTGGAGGAGATGGGTTTTCGGCAGGTTTGGTTTTAAGGCCATAATGGCCTTGAACTCTAACCCTTCTGAATTTGCTGAGATTTTAGTTCTGACCCATTTTTATTAAAGAACGGAACTAGACAGGGGTGCCCGCTGTCTCCTCTGATTTTTTACCTCTGCATAGAAGTGTTAGCTCATATGATAAGAGGAAATAAGCATATAAAGGGCATTGATTGCGGGGAGCTAGAGTCAAAGCTAACCTTATTGTAGCTGATATTGTAGTGGTACTATCAGACCCGGTAAATTCTATAAGCCATCTTATGCAGAGTTTGGACAATTAAAGTCACATGTCATACTTCAAGATTAATTCTATGAAATCAGAGGTGTTATGGATGAATTTGAGCCATGAGGATTTAGAGTTGCTACAGAAAAGCTATGCCTTTAGATGGAAAAAAAAAAGGTATCACACATTTGAAGATAGATTTTACATTAAGCCTTTCCTCTATGATGAAGAATACTTTGGAAAAGATATTTCTCCCAATATGTAGAAGCCTGAAGGTGTGGGCTGGCTTGAACTTATCTTGGTCTGGCAGAATTACCAGTGTAAAAATGTTTATCCTTCCAAAAATGTTATCCATTTTGAGGTGCATACCGCTTTTTAGCTCAAAGGGTCTAATTAATAAATTTAAAAAAATGATAGATGAGGGCTAGGGTGAGCAACAATATTGTCAAGAAGAAGTATAAACATGAGGTCTGGCTGCACCTAAATTACAGGACTATGCAGAGGCAGTAATTCTTTATAATTTCATGAAATTTAATCAGAATACTAATACATTTAAGTTTTATGCAGATAGAATCAAGTTTGTTTCAATTATTAAAATTAAATAATTTAATGTGGTATAAGAAAGTAGCATAAACGGCTTGTTAACACCCCTAAGGTGATCAAGCATTGTCTGTCAACATGGCATAGAATTAATAGCAGACGGTAATTGGTTCCCTGTCCACCGCCAGTAACTCCTATTCAACTGCTGTATGAGTTAAATCCACAAGTAAATCAGGTGAATTGGTATAAGTGGAACTTGAAGACAGTTTTGGATTTCTATATAAATGTTTTTTTTAAGTCTTTGAAGAGCTAATTTTATATAATAAGATTCCAAAGACTCTTTGACTGCAGTATAACTTATTGAAATATCTAGTGGCGAAGTCGGGATATAGCTTGAGAGAATGCAGAGAACCTACTCTATTTGAAAGAGTCTGCATTGAGGGGAAGAACAAATTCTCTGTCTCTAATTGTTACAAATTATTAGAAGAAATGAGAGGCATACCCAAATCAAAGTCTATGAGTAGCTGGGAGCTTGACTTCGGCCTAAACAGGAATGTGAAGGACTGGTGTAATGCTTGTCTGGTTACGGAAAAGAACATTAAGTGTATGTCACTTAGGGAGATACACTTTAAAATTGTGCAGAAATGTGTTATAGTTCCTGATTTTTTAAATATAATGAATGCCATAGCCAACTCAAACTTTTGTTGGAGAGGATGCAGGGGGAAGGGCACCCAAGCTCATATGTGGTAGAACTGTGAAAATATTAGAAATGTTTGGTCTATGTGCGCAGATCATATAACTAGAATAGTTAAAAAGGAGATAAAAACCTTCTCCGGAGGTATTCTTATTTCATATGTTCCCTAAAGAGTAGGATGGTATTACAGTAAGTTTGATGTTGCATATTCTCCTTATCGCCAAATGGTTGATAGTATATACAGTAGTATAGTTGGAAAGATGTTAGTATCCCCATGGCACATAATAGATATATTGAATTGGATTATCTTTTTTTCAATATAGATAATAAAGATAGAATAATTTCTAAATGGTTTCATATCCCGCAAACAACTTTTCAACAAATGTCTAAGCAAAGTGGAAACTTCCTTCTCCTCACCTTGTTTTGTATGTTTGTATGTACGGGTATTTGTGCGTCAATTATATATGGCCTGTGAGATACTTTTGTTTTTTGATATTCTGAAAAAAGAAAGAAAAAAAGAAGTATCACAGACTGCATTCAGGCAGACTTTTCCACAGAGACACCCATTAGCAACCAACTGCATCTCAACGGAACCTATCAGTTGCAGACTGACAACACAATATTCTAAATTATTTAACGTTTCATGAACCAAACATGCAACATACAGAATCCAACACCACAAGTCAATCACACATTAGAAAGCAACATTACATACAGCATAGGGTAATCAACTTAACATACAAACATATTAAATAAGAATAAGAATGACTGAACCCAAAGGATGGTCAGGGGGATCATGACACGTGTATTTCTATGTGCAATGTATGTGTGTCATATGTATGTGTGTGTTATATGTGAACATTCACTAAGCAAAAATCGGCAATGCACACGTTTGTGTGCGTGTGCTGTGCAAATGTGATGTGTATGTTTGATGTGTGTGATGTAGGTGTGTGGGATTACTGCAAGAAACGGCAGTGTACACTACATGTGCACAGGGGTGCCTTAGGGTTCACTGCACAGGGGCTCCAAAAATGTAAATCTGGCCCTGATGTGGAGTGCATTGTGATCACTTCAATCCACTAGACTCCAGGGATAAAGTAATATATATTTTCTAAACAAATTTAAAAACATACAATCGCCCCTACAAGTGGTGAGGACGAGCTGGGCTTGTCCTAGCCATACAGAAAATGGCCTTTCTAAGATGAGCACAGCTTGTCTTGAAGGGTTAAAGCTCCACTACAGTTCAAGAAAACAGAAACTTGTCTGTTAAGTATGTACCAAACTAACAATATTAGTAGCTATGTAAGCATTTTTGTGAACATAATCTGAACTATTTGATTCCTGTTTAGTACAGGAATCCATTTTCTGTTTGTTAAATCACTTCCTCAGAGCAGAATCATGAGGTTGTGTGAAGAAAGGGGTTTAGGACAGAAGGAACAGAGTCATTGTAAAGATAAGTGGATATGATTGAAATAGGCACAATTCCCATTCACTCTCAGTAGCTCAGAAGGAGGCCTCTTGCATCATTCACTGCAACAATCGCTCCAGAAAAGCAAATGCCCCTCACACACACAAGTTCCACAAATGGATCTCTCCAGGATCCTGCAGAGGCATAAAAAAAAATCTAATTAAGAACTAGATTTAAACAAATATTTTTTTTCATTGTGCAGCGGATCTTTAACAGTTTATTTAAGATTATGCTTACATTTGCCTTTGCAGAAAAACACATATTGTCACTTATGAGAAAACCAACTTTTGTAATCATAAAAAATTTGAAGTGAGGAAACTTTCTACCCACACACAGTACTGTGTATACTTTCACTCATCAAGTTACTGCCTCCTCCTGGCAGTTATTGTACCTTTAGCTGAATACATTGATGTAATGAAACCCATTCAAATTTAACTCCTTTTGTATGCATGCCCCTGAAGGTAACTTTCATTGTAGAATTAAAAAAAAATATACATGAAAACTTTAAATTCGGACTAAGGGCATAAATAGGTAGTAAAAAAGTCATAACATTTGTTTTAAACTAGACCAAAAAAATGTTTTGAAGCCTCTGCTGAGCCCTGGTTGTGGGAGGGCAGTTTACATTTCTGGAGAGATATCACTGCATTTCCTTAAGAAAGGACTCTGCTTCTGGGCAAGTGAGATGGGTCGGTGTTCCCCGCTCCCTTTCACCAGTGTTAGCCAAAACACACACCTTCATGGTCCAGCTTTGAGGAAACAATATGACAAACACAAAATTGTTTGCTATACTAATAAAAAGAATCTTTAAAATTCAGATTTTTCCCTGTTGTTTGAATATGTGATAAAGAAGGGACATTTTTCTTGACGTACAGAGTCCCTTTAAGTGCCTTCAATACTTCTCTCTGGCTCTATTGGGCTGGGGAATGATTTGCCCTCTAATCCACTTGATCTGTTTTAACTCCCACAAAATAAATAATAGTAAATGATAACATTCTAGCTATGTGGAAATAGGAAACGGCAATGCTGAAATATGCAATCTTTTTTTATTTCAGAACATGCCTTGATGGGCACTTTGCATGACTTCTGTTGGACACAGATTACTTGAGAAAACAGGGCATGCTGGGGTTGCTGGTAAGTTGTTTTCTAATAACACCTCTAATATTTTGTAAGGTCTGCCGATACAATGCAGATACAAAAAGGTTCATTTCTACTCTGTTACTGCGTTTGCTAAAATTGTGTAAGCCTGCCTTTTCTACATTATTTATGCACAGTTTAATCATACCGAAAAACAAAAACCCAGACTGCAATAGCTGGTAAAGTAGATTTTAGAGCAATTGGGGTGGATTACCTATCGGTAATTTAAAACAATGCCTTCCACCTGCTTAGCAGTCCCAACAAAGTTTAATGAATCTGGGGAACTGAGATTTATAATAATATAGATAATATAGAATATATCTGCAACTCTTTCCAAAACAGATGTATGGCTTAACATGTGATCCAAACTGCTGTAATAATATTACCAAATTGTCTTCAATAAAAATATTGAAAAACAAAAATTGCAAAAAAAAATCTTAAGTAAACTAAGATTGGAATTTTCTATTTTGAGTAGTCAGTTTGTTGTTCAGATCCACCTATTTCTTTTGTTAATGAAAGATTATTGGGATTAATTACTGATCAAACTGAGACATTGGGTTCATTGCCTTCAGCGTAGTCCCATGCACATCTAGCATGCTTACAGCCTTATTAAATTGTGATTCAGCCAATTGAATAGGGCTCTATTTAAGCACACAGCATATTTTTTTACAGAAGTTTTTAGTTATTGAAGACCTTGCTTTTGGATAGAAGATCACGAACTAAAAACTTCTGTAAAAAACTATGCTATGTGCTTATATAGAGCAATTTAGAACTGTCCGAATCGCAATGTAATAAGGCTGTTAGTCTCTTTGTGACTGCAATCATGACATTTGACCTAGTGCTACCATAGTTTATCAGTAACTAATGTAATATATTCTAGAAAACTAATCTTACTTGAATATTAGAAAGTCCACCATGAAATATGAATAAAATGAAAAAAAGATTACCAGGCAACTGTAAAGGGAGCCCCCATTCAAATAATAATTTAGAGGGGAAACCATTATGGGGAATAAAAATCCCAAAATATGCATCTAATTGGAGGAATTTGTGATGATAGAGCCAGGATATGTTGGGGATTGGAAGAATTAGTCATGAAAGAGCCAGAAAATATTGCTGATTGGAGGGATTAGTCATGACAGAGACGGAATATTTTGCTGATTTGAAGAATTAGTGATGACAGAGCCAATATATGTTGCTGATTGGGAGAATTAGTCATGAAAGAGCCAGGAAATTATGCTGATTGGAAGAATTGGTGATGGCAGAGCCATAATATGTTGCCGATTGGGAGAATTAGTGATGACAGAGCCAGGAAATTATGCTGATTGGAGAAATTAGTCATGACAGGCCTAGAAGTTGTTGCTGAATGGGAGAATTAGCAATGACAGAGCCAGGAAATGATGCTGATTGGAAGAATTAGTGGGCTCAGTACCAAAATATGTTGCTGATTGGAGACATTTGTCATGACATAGCCAGAATATATTGCAGATTGGAGGAATTAGTCATCAGAAAGCCTGAATATTTTGCTGATTTGAAGAATTAGTGATGACAGAGCCAGGATATGTTGCTGAGTGGAGACATTAGTCATGACAGGCCTAGAAGTTGTTGCTGATTAGGAGAATTAGTGTTGATGGAGCCAGAAAATATTGCTGATTGGGAGTATTAGTGATTGCTGGCCTGGAAATTATGCTGATTGGAAGAATTAGTGAATTCAGTGCTAGAATCGGCCTCTACTGCTTCTCTTTTATATATTTGTTTTTTTGCTTAAAATAAAAAAAGTTTATTGCAACTCATAATTTGCCAGTCTAGACCTAATCCTGTTTGGTCTATGCATACATTCTACATCCTCTTTACCACTATCCTCCCTTCACAAATGCTGTTAGATAATTGCTGATGCAAAATCAGCAATATTCTTGTTTTTGCAACCTATCAGCCTTATTAAATTGCGATTCTTCATATTTAAAAGGGCTCTATTTAATCACATAGCATATTTTTTTACAGAAGTTTGTAGTTAGTGAAGACCTTGCTTTTGGATAGAAGTTTACTAGCTAAAAACTTCTGTAAAAAAAAATATGCTGTGTGCTTAAATAGAGCCCTTTTATATTTGCCAAATTGCAATTTAATAAGGCTGTATATGTTTTATTTTAAATCATTCTAATCTTCAACACAATCAAATATTCTGTTTATATTTTTTTTCAAAAAAACAAACAAACAAATATATGTTATTATAACCTTGTATTATCTAATTGGGTTGCCCCAAAGTGGGAATTTAGTCTCCTTTCAGGATGAATATGTTATTAAATATGAAGAACTAGAAGTATTTGAAATAAGTACATTAAATAATGGGCATTATCCGTTACGCTATGAGCTATTTCACTAGTAAGATGAGACCCCTCCATATCGTATGATATTCTATGAAGTCTATTCACTGCTTTTGTTTTACTTCTGTAAACCAATAGTTAATTGTTTTTGGTTTTAACATCTTGATGACTAAGATGAGGTTGCTTAGTAGACTTAAGCAAGAGGAAGTTTGTGCTTCCCTCAGACAGCTTCTTCACCAACTGCGGCTTTGTACAGTTACATTGTGGATCATTAAAGGCACACTACCACATCTGAAGTAAATGCCTAAAGGATCTCTGTAGTTCAAGAAATATTGCACCTTTGTGATGTATGTAACATACTACTACCATTACCAGCTGTCTATACTATGAAAATAGAAACCTATTTAGAGAACAAAAACTATTTTTTAAGTGTGACGCACATCCATATTTATTAGTGGAGGGAAGGATGGGGATGAGGGAAAAAGAAAGTGGAGTTATTAAATACTTGGAGTATCGGATACCTACATTCTTCCCCACACATGCTCTGAAGCAGACAGCTTGCAACAATAATTGCAGAAAATGAAATGCTCTTCTCACACTTACTGCTTTAATGAGATATCATGGATGCCACCAGGTACCAGCACTGGCATGGCATTGCTTTGTGCAAAAATGTTAACTTAAATTAGAATAAAAGACATGATTGACTCAGACAGACTAATAAAATATATTGTGTAAACTCCAAATACTCATTGTACATACTGAATATCAATGAATTGTATTGCACTAGAGGCTATGGTACATCCATGTCACATGTGTCATATTGAATTACTATCCTTTTCTTCTCATCCAGATGACGTTTGCACTGAAGAAACAGTAACAAATTTGATGTAAACAAATAGAATCTGATAGGAAATATGTGATCCATATTTAAAGTGAGACAGCAACAGCCTTATTAAATTGCGATTCGGTAAATTTAAAAGGGCTCTATATAAGCACAAAGCATATTTTTTTTAAATAAGTTTTTAGTTGGTGAACTTATATCCAAAAGCAAGGTCTCCACTAACTAAAAACTTCTGTAAATAAAATATGCTGTGTGCTTAAATACAGCCCTTTTAAATTTACTGAATCGCAATTTAATGAGGCTGCAAATGTTTTGTTTATATCTGTCTCACTTTACAATTACAATAGGTTGTTATTAGCAATATTGAGTGGAAGTGTTAGTTAATTGAGCTTAAATGTTAGCTATTTTAAAGGATCTTTGTAGTATGAGAAAACATCATCACATTTATGAGGTATATTATAAAATAACTGACACCATTAGCATTATTTTGAATTGTTATGGACTCATAATGGACTAAAGGACAAATTGCTATTGTAATTGCTGCAACTGGAGTCACCGGAAAAAGCTATGATTACAGTTATAGTTAATATTGATGCCTGTAACAAAATGTGTATTGTATAGTGTTGGGGGGGGGGGGGCAGAAAAGTAAAGACTCGCACTATAAGGTAGAAGACCCTTGTGTCTACCCCTAGTCTCAGGCATCCTGCCCTGTCCCGCTACTGGAGTTGTGATCTGACACCAACATGGCACAGCCCTATAACATAAATTGTTCAGTGAGGTTATAAACATTGTAATGACAGGCTAACCAGGCTAGATTAGTGTGGGAAGAAAGTTAGCAACCTGTCTTGTTAGCCAATTAAGTGATTGTTGTCAGGAAATAGTGTAGGTTAAGGAGGGTTAACGTTTGTCACTGATAGCCCCTTGATGTATTTTCTGCAGTTAACCACAACATTTGCATAACTTCCTATACTAGTCTAGTGGCGTAGACTACACAACAGCAGCCAATCAGGGCAAATGGGGGTAGTGTCCAGAAGAGTCAAAAGGGTGAAACCTTGACACTTGGCCTTTTCCAATAATGGTCATCTGACCCACAAAGCCCAGGGGGAAAGAGCACGGGCAGATATGATATTGTCTTTTTCCCAATCATCAAACTGGTAGACTCCTGGCTGGTGGAAAGTGGCCTCTGCAAGTCATGTAGTCCATGCCTTATTGCTAGACAGACTACCTGGTTCCTCGTCACCCTTCAGGCAGCCCATTAGCACTTTCACTCTTACCTGGCTTGGCATTTAGCCTGTCACCTACCTCTGGCTCATTCCTGATTGGTAGATCCCCCAGGAACCTAGCCTATAACAAAAGAAGAGGCGGGAAATATGATTGTGACTGGGGACCATATTGCTAAGTTACAAAATGTAAACAATTATATTGGGGGTATTGTTGAAAAGGGGTATAAAAAGGGGTGCACAAAATAAAGGTTTTATGCCTTATTGGGGACACATTTGTGTAAGTTTGTCTTTATTAAAGCAGTGTGCTTGTTGTAATACATTCTGCAACCTTGTACCGCTGTCCGAGTTCAGGGATCTTCAAACCCTTGGTGACTCGAGGACCTGATCGGCAAACCTGTGCCGTAGGAGATGACTGAGCTGATTCTAGGACGCGACATGATTATAATAGTTTTATTATTATTTATTTATAAAGCATTTTCTGTAGCACTGATATAAAAAAATTCTTAGCTAAGTAGAATCTACAATCTAGAAAGATAGCTTGGGGTGTGAGAGATGGGTGACTGATGTCTTATGGTAGTGATCAACACAATAGGTCAAACTCAAAGATTTTATTTATTTTAAACTATCTAACAACATTGTTACCATTTTATGTAGAAATGACCTTTTAGTCTTTATCTAGGGCCATTAATTAACTCTCAAATTTGAGTCTGTACCGTTGATCTGAGTTTGAGTAACTATAGGAAACACATTATATATTAAACATTGTGAAATGAAACTGCCGCCCCCCCAAATGATATTTAACAAGCACCATCTGTTTCTTGGAAAGAGAGCAAATTCCACAGCATCCGTGATGTCAGTGCTTGAGCTAAGAGGAAACTTGGTCTTGCAGATTTTCTAGCAGTTTGGGCAGAGAGAGGGTCTAAATCCGAGAAAACAGAGGCAATATCTGCATGGGGATGTTCATTTCTAGGATCTATTGAACACATCCATTATTTATTTATCACTGTCGTTTTACTGAAGAATACGCTTAGATCGGCCTTCCTTGCTTATGATTTTGTAAGTGAGCATTTTAAATACATTTAAGCGTTATAAAACAGAACTTAAGATCTTGTGTTTGCTGTTTCTCTTGTTCAGGGTAGAATTGCCTGGTATTTTGTGACTGGATTACTCTATGAGTGAGCCAAGACTGAAGTACAACAGGATATTTCACCCTGTGAAGGGCACAAGTGATCTAAAAGAGGCTGCTCCAAGATCCACTTGCTATGTGAGTACTTTTGGAGATAACACATTAACAGCCTTATTAATTTGCGATCCGGCCAATTGAATAGGGCTCTATATAAGCACAGAGCATATTTATTTTGCAGAAGCTTTTAGACCTTGCTTTTGGATAGAAGTTCACTAACTAAAAACTTCTGTGGAAAAAAAAATTGCTCTGTGCTTAAATAGAGCCCTATTCAATTGGCCGAATCGCAATTTAATAAGGCTGTTAATGTGTGTGATGTGTGATATAAGAAAAAATATTTACTACTTAGGCAAAGTCTACCTCTTTAATGATTTTTCTTTCTAAAATTCTTATTTGAGAAACTACACGCTCTATTTAGTTGTTATACTAACAGCCTCATTAAATTGCAACCCTGTAGGTGCAACGTGAGACCCGCAAGGGCTGCAAGCTCGAAATTCTGCCCACTTACGTTGCTATTAAATTGGAACCTGCTGAAAGCTACGGGACGGAGAGGCAAAATCCTAAATCATCTGTCAGATGTTGGATTTGCGGCAGTGCGGACGATCAATTAGTGTAGACTGTAGTTACGGGTTTAGATGGAGCCAGTGGAAAAAGAGATTGTCAGCGTTACGTCACTGAAAAGGTAGAGGTTAGTTTTCAAAGTCCTACGGGCTACAATTAGTTTGCGATCAGACCCACATTCAAGATGTAATGCAATATTGATAAAGCAAATTACAGCATATGTATTTACACATTGATTGCAGGGATTGATATGACACGAAATATAAACTTGAAATAAAGTATTTTTCAGGGCCGATTTATGAGCATGAGAATATTGTGCTATTAATTCTAAGACCTTACAACACTTTAACTTTTAATAAAAGTACAGTAGTGTGTTTTTATTTGCCTTACAAGTGCTACGTATTGGACTTTACCCCCCTTGCGGGTCCTCTGGAGCACATGTTGGGCTTTGGGCTCCATTTGCATTTTACGTGCTTGCTCACGGGTGACTTTTAATAGCTGAATTGAACAAGTAGCGGTTACTGGCTTGACAGATCAAAGGATTTGCGGGCTAAAAGCTACGATTTTCAAAAACTTAGCAATTTAATGAGGCTGTAAATATGCCAATTTTTGTTATTAAGGGGAAGTCTACAGTTTTTCAGATATTAATTAGTGTTATTATTAAAAGTAATTTTCTTAAAAGTTCATAACATAGTGTATTATATTTTGAAATGATCTAGGTCCTTTGAGAGTGGCCCATACAAGTAGATTGTTCTACATTTATAGCCTGTATTCAATTTTACACTATAATATTAGAGTGAGTTATATATATTAGAAAAACATATCTACATAGTGACAGAGCTACTGTCAGTGCAGCAGGTGCAAAGTACCAGGGCTTCTGCTACGAGCATTAAAGGTAGGCGTGTAACTTATTGGGGATAAGGACATATTACTTTTATAGGAAGGTGTACTGATCACCCTTGCGGTGATCTGACCACTTGCATATATTTTGGGATTTTCATTGACCCGTACAAACATTTGCCTTAGAGAAGTAGGAAGGGGACCCAAAGGAGGAGGAGGAGGGGGAAGAGGAGGATGAGGGGGAAAAGAGGAGGATGAGGGGGTAAAGGAGGATGAGGGGGGAAAGAGGAGGATGAGGGGGGGAGAAGAGGATGAGGGGGGGAAAGAGGAGGATGAGGGGGGGAAAGAGGAGGATGAGGGGGGGAAAGAGGAGGATGAGGGGGTAAAGGAGGATAAGGGGGAGGCAGATAAGGGGGAAAGATGAGGAGGATAAGGGGGAATAAAGAGGAAAAGTGGGGAAAGGGGGGCGGATAAGGGGGGAAATGGAGGTGGGCAGATAAGGGGGGAAATGTAGATGGAGGATAAGGGAAAAGGGGGGAGGAGAGGGGGATGGGGTAATGGTGTCTAAAGGCGGTATGATTATGTCAGTATTTTAGCTTTAACATTCTAAATACTGAAATAATCATACCGCCAGGAAGGTTGACATGACGTAAGTAGATAAATATAAATATTAATTGGGGTAATGCCTATATCTTAATTCTACTGTAATGTTAATTCCAACTCTATGCCTACTCCTACACCATTTTCAACATTCTTGGGCATAAATTAACATTAATTTACATGTTATTGCATTTAAAGTTGAGATATTATTTTATCATAAAATCGGAGCTAAATATAAACACATATATTTTCTTGGAAAAAAATTATAATTGTTTGTAGCAAGAGGTTACAATAGAAAATTTACTTTTAATATACTGTTTGTGTGTGTCAATGAGAAAAGAGTACACAGAAGAGAAAATATTAAATCCAGAATGCCATGTACGTATCTTCTAACATTACCTGTAATAACATCTGGGAGCATGTACCCAAAGTAGATGAAAAAGTGAAATATAACTGCAGTTATAACACAAATGACAAAATAGTATTGTAATGTTTAGAGTCACTGAGTTGTCATATAACTGCATATTATTATTTACAGGTCCGAAAAATATTTAGATTTGTTTGTCACTAGACCTAACGAATATTGTAAATTCACTTAATTTTTTTGTTTAGGCTAATAAATCTCATAGCATACTGTACATTATTCTGTTTAGAGGGACACAGAAGCCATTATATATGCTCCACACTATCAGATGGAGGATGGAAAAGTATGCAGAAAAAGTGATTTCTTTTTTTTAAATTGCTGCTAGATTAATTGGTTATTAGTGTTTGAAGACAGGGTTTATGGCTGTGTCTAACCTACCCTTTTCAAAATACATAATGTACTTTACTAGCCTTTGGTACTAAATAGATATGCATGTTGTGGAAGGAATTGTTACATTTCCATTAATCCCTCTGTATTACTTCTGTTGTTGTTTTTCACCCATTGCAAATTATGCAGACACACAGCTCAGTGATTAAAGATCTGCAGTGCAAAATGATACACAGTCTAGGACTGGATTTTAGTCCAATCGCAGCTCTATTTTTAATATAAGTATAAGCTCAAATATAATCAGTATGACAGTCGTAGTCTGAACCTGATTTGGTATATATTTTCTTGCGGTAGGGCTTCACTGGCTCTACAAACAATAACTGAAAAAGACAATATCTAAGTCAGTTCTTGAACATTTTTTTCCAAATGCTCTTCTACCCTCTATCTGATGGTGCATAGTGTCCCTTTAATCTAACTCAATGGGATTAAGTCTAGCAAGTCCATGCTAATCAATAACATATGTAAAGTTAACTAGATAATAGCAAAGTAATGTGTGTATTTTTGTTTCTTTATACAGGGAGTGCAGCCACGTCCCATGGAATACTATTGGAATGTCTTCAGAATTACATAGGAATGTTGTATACATAATCTCCAACAAAGGGTACATATAGTAGGACAATATTACAAACCAATCTTTGCTTCCTGCACAATATAGCTGTTGTTATTATCACTAGTACAAGGATGTTTCAGGTGGATCATTTGGCTCAATTGTTCGTGTACCTTATATTGCTTGCATTAATTGATAAAGGAGACAGCTACGCACTACAAGGCTGTGAGGTTCATGGACTGTATCATCTGAAGGTCCTGTGCTACAATAAAGGCTTAAACCATGTTCCTGAGAAGCTTCCAAGTAACACATTCAGCCTGGATATCTCTCACAATAAAATTCAACGTCTAAAGATTGGAGACTTCAACAACATTACACAAGTGTGGCAAATGAATGCATCAAACAATCAAATCAGTGTCATTGAGAATGCTGCTTTTCAAAAACTTGGTGCCCTCCATATACTGAACCTTAGTAACAACAGAATAGTTTCTGTAACCAGTGGTATGTTTGAGGGCCTGCAGAATATCACAACCCTGCTACTGGATACAAACGTAATTGCCACTATAGAGCCTAATACTTTTTCTAGTTTATTGAAACTTGAAATACTTAATCTGTCATCAAACCAACTCCATACACTAAAAGATATGAACAGTGCCTTTCAAATTAAAAGCCTGAAAGAGATTTATATAGGAAATAACGCTTTACAGACTTTTTCAACTGGAGATTTTGTAAATATCTCTGCTTTGCTTTTTGCGATAGATGCCTCCAGAAATTCATTTTCTTTTATCAGCTTTGTAACAAGTGTCTTAGAGAACATTACATATTTGGACATATCCTTTACTACACAGTCCTTTCTATGGGACATTAAAAATCCATGTTTCTTAAAAGGGCTTAAAAAGTTAAATATGAATGGAATACACTTGAAACCTACAGATATATCCAGCGTGATCCAGAGTCTTTCATGTAGCTCTCTCGAGGAAGTTAGCATAGGATATTTAAACTTAACTCACTCTGATCACCTTATTCCACAAATATGTCTTTTGCACCCAAAAATACAAACACTGCAACTTCAGAGTAACAATTATACACAATTTAAGGTAGACACCTTCCAAAACTGCACTTTGTTAAAAACTTTGAATTTATCTCACAACAAGTTCCAGCATGTGACTGCATCCACTTTTCAGCACCTTAGCTTTCTTAAACAGCTGTCCTTAGACAATAATGAATTAATTGTACTACCAGATGACTTGTCTCAACTAGCATCCTTGAAAAGACTGAATCTCAGCTTCAATCATCTTACAGAAGTGTTTTTAAATGAATCAAAGTCATACAGCAATCTAATAGACATTGATATGTCAGGAAACTCTATATCAGTATTTTATTCATCGTCAGTGGGTAATTGGAGTCTTCAAAATCTGAACTTGGGAGACAATCACCTCTTGGATCTTTCTGAGTCTTTTGCCGACAGCCTCAAAAATCTCAAGAATCTGCAAATTAGGAAAAATAAGTTAAGTTCCATCAGTGCAAATACGTTTAAAAAGTTAGACTCTCTGCAAATTCTGAATCTTATTGATAATCAGATTGATGTGATAGAAGAGGGAGCCTTTGATGGTTTGGAAAACTTGCGAGTCCTGTTGCTTGGCAGCAACAAGATAAAAAGTAAAGATTTCCAGCACCAAACATTTAGAGGGCTGAAATCACTTCTGGAACTACAGCTTTTTAGCAATTATCTTGAGTATGATTCGTCAGAAAAGCTTCATATTCCACCTTTCCATCTCTTAAAATCAGTAAAAATGATCACCCTTAACAGCCAGGGCTCCCGGGGTATGCGTAATATGCCAGTGAACTTCTTTGAAGGCCTGATATCATTAGAAAAGATTCACGCAGGCAACTTAGCCATTTCTACCATTGACTCAAAGACATTTGAATATATTCCACAGCTCGAAGAACTGGATTTAAGCAACAATCCTCTACAGTATGTGGACCCATCTTTGTTAAAACCTCTAGTTAACTTGACTGAATTGCATATAAATCAAGTGCATCTGGATACACTTGATTTTCTCAATCAATCATTTCATCCTAAACTATCCCTTCTTCGAGCTGCTAGGAACCAATTCACTACATTTACATCTACACAACTGGAGGCACTGCCTTCACTTGCTTTTTTGGATCTTCGTAATAACCATCTGACATGCAGTTGTGAAAACTTGTGGTTTATAAATTGGTCACTGCACAACGTAAAAACACAAGTTCTATATTTCTATGACTACCAGTGTGCTTATCCACCATCCTACAAAGGGACAAAGATTTCTGACTTTGACATTTCTTCTTGTAAGTTGGACCATGCCTTTATACTTTTTTTATCTACTACTCTTGTGATAAGTATATTTATGGTTTCTTTAACAATATGGAATTATGGAAGATGGCAATTAGTCTATGCATATTACATTTTTCTTGCCTTTTTGTATGACAAAAAACGCAAAAGAAGGAATCAAAGATGCCAGTATGATGCTTTTATCTCGTACAATTCTCAAGATGAGGAATGGGTATTCAGCCAACTGGTACCAAACCTTGAAGAAAAATATAACTGGAAACTTTGCCTTCATCACCGAGATTTTGAACCTGGAAAGCCCATAGTAGATAATGTTATTGATAGCATCTACAATAGCCGTAAAACAATCTGTATCATCAGCAGCCACTACTTGAAGAGTGAGTGGTGTTCAAAGGAAATTCAGGTGGCAAGCTACAGACTCTTTGATGAACATACAGATGTACTGATATTATTGTTTCTTGAAGAAATCCCTAGTCATAAGCTTTCACCTTATCATAGTTTGAGGAAAGTTATAAATAAGAAGACATATTTGATTTGGCCAAAGGAGGTCAATGCTGCTACTATATTCTGGCATAAGGTTAACCAAGCTTTGCAGACAGATGAACGCAATGAGGATAAATGTGCACTACTGCCAAGTGAAAGTGATTAAAATGTAGAAGAAACCATATAGGGCCGGAATATCTCTAAACAATTGCAAAAGTCAATCCTACAACAATACTTCAATAAAAATATAGTGTTTCTCAAGTGCACACAATTTCACCTAAAAAGTTTGACCACACTAATTAATCTATTTCAAAGTGTTGAAAAAAATCCTCATAAATATCATATAATTTTATAAAATGCAAATTAACTGCATATTAAATTATTAAAATTTTCACCACACCTATCAATACAATGTAAAGTGTCTAACCTAACACCAACCATAATCCATGTTACGTAATTTTGTGAAATATATAACAGTGAAAAGAAGTAGTGCACTTTATAAAATTCAAATCCTTTCAATGAAAATGAAAGCGTTATTTTTTCCTCATACAATATTATTACCACAGAAATAATAAACTATCAACTTTTCAATATATTTGGTAAAACTTTGTCCACAAAATCTTCTTTCTTCATCCAATCCATCATTGGTAAAGTTATGAGCCTTGCAAAGGGTTTAAGTGTTGTAATAAATGTGATTTGCATTGTGAGGCATTTTGCTGATGCATAGTAGAACCACAGTGGAAAGAGCAATACACTTGAAAATCCCAAAGAGCTTGGTGAAGCTTTACCTATTGTGAGTTTTATCTGACTCTTCTGGGTTATTTATAAACAATGGAATTTAACTTTTTCAATTTTTGTTTTTTACTTCCCAAAATTGTTGAAGAGTATGTAATATGGAAAAAGGTTTTATGGACCATAAAGTTGGACAAAGTTTTACTAATAATATTGAAATGATAAGGTTATGTGATATTTATTTATAAGGGGTTTTCATACTTTGCACAATAATAATTGGTGTTGAAGAAAGATTTTGTGGATGTTGCAATATTTGTAATTCTTACATGGTGAAATAGTATGCTCAAGGATAATAACTGTATTCTTATTGAGGTATAATTTTTAGAAATTGAATTTATATTTGCATTTACAGTTTTCCGACTTTGCGGCCTTGAAACATGATTTACGGGCACGCAGGAAATGCTTGCGGCCGATTGCATCGTTTGCAGCCGGACGTAAGGGTGACCTCCTTGCAGTGGAGTCCATTTGAATAGCAGCAAAACCGTAGCGCTACGCAGAGCCGTAAGCTGGCTGCAAAAAAAATCACAATTTGGGGCCATTTTCCGGCCATTAATAGAATTTAAATTCCCATATGTGCTGATCTCCGTTGAAATATTCTATCAAACCCATAAGACCTGGTGTGTATGATGAGTTATGATCTCCATGTTTTGTCTCATCATTTTGTGCTTTTTGTGTGTTATTATTATTATTCTATCAAAAAGCCCAAAAGAAGCACAGATTTTTCAATTTCCTTATGTATGATTACTGAATTTGTATTAACTGTAAATTATGTTTTTGCTATATTCTTTCAGTTTGGTAGTTTCATTAAAAATGAATATATACTTGAATATACATGAATATTTTGCAATTATTTTTGTTTGATTCAACAATACATATATATTTTACAATCACTTGTAAACAACTTGACAAGGATATTTTGTCTGTAGAATCCTCCCATATTGAGATAGTTTTAAATATAAGACTGAGATGTTTTGCATGTGGACTGTACAAACATTTAATAGTTATGTGTAAGTGTGTGAAATTATACTTCACCAGCCAAAAATATGTACACAGTCATTTGGTCAACTTTACTTTCATTGCTAGATTCATTCCCTGAGACCCAGTCACTATAATTCTGCTAATTCTGCCTACATTTCCAAAATATGGAAAGAAGTTGGTTTCAGTCTTTTTGTTTGCCAGACATCACTATAGTACTAAATGCTAGAAGACCTTAGAACCCCTTATCATGTGTGATGTTTTAGGAAAAATCAATGAAATAGAGCAAAAAGAGAGTCTTTTGAAAAGATTTGTTTGTCAAGTACGTACCAAACTAACAATATCAGCATATGGCAGTGTGCTTTGGCTATCAGTGGAGAGAGGGGAAGGAAGGAAGAGAAAGCCTTTTTTTTTAAGATAATTGGATAAAACTGAAATTGAAACCACATTCCTTTCCCCTCACAGACCCAGCATCAGACTATTTGCTTCGGGAAATACAGCAATAAAAACAGTATTCGGTGAAACAAATAAATATAGCTTTTAATATTTGATTTTGAAGCTAGCACAGTTTCCAGCAGCTATGCTTCTTCCCACTCCATATTCACAGCCTTATTAAATTGTGATCCAGTAAATTTAAAAGGGCTCTATTTAAGCACACAGCATATTTGTTTTACAGAAGTTTTTAGTTAGTGAAGACCTTGCTTTTGGATAGAAGTTCACTAACTAAAAACTTCTGTAAAAAAAAATATGCTATGTGCTTAAATAGAGCCCTTTTAAATTTACCAAATCGCAATTTAATAAGGCTGTCAGTATCCAGTGGGCTGAAATAGAATCTGCACAGAAGGCTGTCCTATTTTTTTCTGACATATGTAGATGTACTTGCAATACTCCCTGTAATGAATTAGGAGGATAAACAATGTTATCAGGACAGCACATAAGGGCTGCCATCAAGGCAGTCCCCCTAGAAGATCCTTGACCACCCCTTAAATTCCTGATAATGGGTCTCCTATAATGATCCCAAATATACCATTGTGTCAACAGGCCCTTCTTTTTATCTTGTTCAAAGTGGTTTTGGTTAATTTGATCAAACTCTCTGTTTCTAATAATAAATCTAATTATTTCTGGAATTGAGGGCATAGTGTTTGATTTCCAAAATGTACAAACCAACCACTTAATCACCTGTAAAATATGAGATAATAGAAGATATTATTTCTGATTTTTTTCTGCAAGATGTAGGCGCAAATTTAATATTTCTAAGTTATATTGAAGTTCTGCTCCAAATACATCTGAAAGCCAAACAATGCATTTTCTACAAAATTATCTTAACTTGGTGCAGTTCCACCAAATGTGTAATATCAGTTCTTGAACCGCATACTTTCCAACATAGTATAGTACCTTTTTGTGAGAATTTATTAATAGATTCCGGAGTATAATGCCACATATAAACCACTTAAAAATATAATTCAAAATAAAGGGTAACCTAGCAGATGTTTTAAAAATGTTATGGCTTTCAACCATTCCTCTATATAACAGGTAAATTTAAGATTTTTCTCCCATACTAGCATTCCAGCTGTTTTACAGCTCTTTCCACCTAATGAGAGAATCCCTTGGCATTTCGATAGTCTATGACTAGTATTCCTATCATATATTAATAGTTCAAATGAAGTTAAAGGTTTTTTACTATTTTTCTTAAATCCTCTTTGTTTTAAGGAGCTCCTAATAGACATGAATTGTAACCACATATTTTTATTTAATTTATACTTATCTTGGATTCTCAACCAACTTAGCAATGCACCACCTTCATATAGGTCATTTATATAATTAATACTGTTTGTTTTCCACTTCTCCTGGCTCAAATTCAATATTTCTATTGGTGTAGCCAATGAAGGGTATTCTAATAATTTCATTTTAGTCTTAATTTCCATCCAAAACTTCAGTATGGACTTAATATTTCCTGGAAGAAACTTATTTTTTATTTCATCTAAATTGGAAATACATATTAATAAATGAGTAGGAATGTTCTCCAAAAAGATTTCCTCCATTTGATTCCAGTTAGAGTTTTGATATGGTATACTCCAAGACATGATTTGGGATAACGCAATTGCTGTATTGATATCCCTTATACATGGAGTAGCTAGGTCTCTTGCCTCAGTCCTCCTCTTGGTAACATCCCCAGATAACCTAGCTTTTCCCCCCTGTAAGATATATAAGTCTATCCTTTGTTGAATTTTTTTTAACCAATATTCAGGAGGAACCCCAGGTATGGATCTAAAAATATACGTTAATTTAGGAATAGCTATCATTTTTGTTACAGCAATACTTACCAACCATGAGAAATGAATTGTTCTCCAATCTAATAGTATTGCCGATATGGCTCTATATATGTTAGCCAGATTGATTTTCAAAATATTTTTTACTCTAAAAGAGAGATGTATTCCCAAGTGACTTATCTCTTTAGTGTTCCAATTATAAGGATACAGATCTTTTAGTTTAGACTTTAATTCTGGGGATAATCCCCTAGTAATAATATCTGTTTTTGGTCTGCCAAATTTACTTAGCTTTTTATCAAGGTTAGATAGCGATTTTTCTGGGTCATTTTCATATCGTCCACATATATAATCGTTTTATATTCTCTAGTACCTATTCTAACCCCACTAATATCTTTTGCCTTTCTTATTTTTTCTACTAATGGTTCGATAAAGAGAATAAACAATAGTGGAGACAGGAGACACCCCTGTCTCGTTCCGTTTGTGACAGAAACATAATCTGTTTTAAAATTTGTACCCACAATTTTTGCTTTACGATTATTGTAGAGTGCTTTTTTTGCTTTACTCGCAAACTCTCCCATTCCATATTTCTGAAGAATTATTTGTAGGAAGTCCAAGCTGACCCTATTGAATACTTTTTCAGCATCTAAAGACAGGGCCAGCATGGGACCTCCGTTTTTAACACTATAAGATAGAAGATTTATAAGACTCCTAATATTATCACTTCCCTGGCGCGATCTAACGAACCCTTCTTGATCTGGGTTTATAAGTCTAACAATTATTAAGCCAAGTCTGTTTGTTAATATTTTGGAATATATCTTCAAATCAAAGTAATTGGCCTATAGCTCTTTCTATCGGCAGGGGCATTGTCCTGCTTCAAAATATTTATAATTTTTGCTTTTGTCAGCTCGGCTAAGATATTCCCACTATTTTTAATTTCATTGAACATCTTAACCAAAGGAGCTTTCAATATATCTAGAAATATTTGGTAGAAAAGTTTATCCAACCCGACTATTCCAGGTGCTTTGTTATTTTTGCTTCCCTTTATCACATCTTCTACCTCCTTTACCGTTATATCAATATTTATACTATTCAGTTCTTCCTCTGAGACTTTGGAAAGACTGCTATCTTTTAGGAATTCCATCCATTTCAGTTAAGTCTAATTTGTGTGATTCTTTCTGCTGTTCTAAATTATATACAATGCCTTGCAAAAGTATTCACCCCCTTGGCATTTTTCAGGTTTTGTTGCCTCACAACCTGGATTTAACATGGATTGTTGGAGGATTTGCATCATTTAATTTACAAAACAAGCCCACAACTTTGAAGATTTTAGTATTTTTTTATTGTGAAGCAAACAACAAATAGGACAAAATAACAGAAAAAGTCAATGTGCATAACTATTCACCCCCCTAAAGTCAATCCTTTGTATAGCCACCTTTTGCGGCAATTACAGCTCCAAGTCACTTTGGTTAAGTCTCTATGAGCTTGCCACATCTTACCACTGGGATTTTTGCCCATTCCTCCTTGCAAAACTGCTCCAGCTCAAGTTGGATGGTTTGCGCTTGTGTACAGCAATTTTTAAGTCTGACCACAGATTTTCTATTGGATTGAGGTCGGTGCTTTGACTAGGCCATTCCAACACTTTTACATGTTTCCCCTTAAACCACTCAAGTGTTGCTTTAGCAGTGTGTTTGGGGTCATTGTCCTGTTGAAGGGGGAAATACCGTCCTAGCCTCAAATCACGCACAGAGTGGTTCAGGTTTTGCTCAAGAATATCGCTTTATTTAGCACCATCCATCTTTGCCTCAATTCTGACCAGTTTCCCAGTCCCGGCTGCTGAAAAACATCCCCACAGCATGATGCTGCCACCACCATGTTTCACTGGGATGGTGTTCTTTGGGTGATGTGATGTGTTGGGTTTGTGCCAGACATAGCGTTTTCTTTGATGGCCAAAAAGTTCAATTTTAGTCTCATCAGACCAGAGCACCTTCCTCCATACATTTTGTGAGTCTCCCACATGCCTTTTCGCAAACTCAAAACGTGCCATTTAGTTTTTTGCTGAAAGTAATGGCTTTCTTCTGGCCACCATAAAGCTCAACACTATGGAGCGTACGGCTTATTGTCGTCCTATGTACAGATACTCCAGTCTCTGCTGTGGAACTATGCAGCTCTTCCAGGGTTACCCTAGGTCTTTGTGCTTCCTCTCTGATTAATGCCCTCCTTGCCCGGTCCGTGAGTTTTGGTGGGCGGCCGTCTCTTGGCAGGTTTGCTGTTGTGCCATGTTCTTTCCATTTGGTTATGATAAATTTGATGGTGCTCCTGGGGATCATCAAAGATTTGGATATTTCTCAACTTCTCAACAACATTGTCCCTTACTTGTTTGGGAAGTTCCTTGGTCTTCATGGCAGTGTTTGGTTAGTGGTGCCTCTTGCTTAGGTGTTGCAGCCTGATGTAATGACAGATCATGTGACACTTAGATTGCACACAGGTGGACATCATTTTACTAATTGTGTGACTTCTGAAGGTAATTGGTTGCACCAGAGCTTTTTATGGGCTTCATAACAAAGGGGGTGAATACATACGCAAATGACAATTTTCTGTTTTCTATTTCTAAAAAATAGTTTTATGTATATATTTTTCTCATTTCACTTCACCAACTTGAACTATTGTTTTCTGATCCATCACATAAAATTCAGCTTAAGAAAACACTGAACTTAAGGCTGTAATGTAACAAAATAGGTAAAAAGTTATGCAAAGTACAATCCTCTCTTCTAATCTCTTGAATTTGCCAGATATTTTCCAGTCTTATCTCCCATGGAATATTTATTTTGTTGCATCTTCCAAATTAGTTTGTCTAATTTATATTGTTCAATCTTTCTTATCTGTTGTTATATTTCATTAATTTTCTTTAAGATTTCCACATTTGAAGATTTTTTATTCAATCTATTTTGTTCCTCTAATTCGATATATAGTGTTCGGAGTATTTTACCTCTTTCTTTTTTTAATGATATTGCTTTTGCAGTTAATATGCCCCTTATATATGCTTTCATAGAACACCAGAGAATTGATGACGATTGAACTGAATTCGTATTTACAGTATATCTAAATATTCTACCATAAGCTTTTTAATCTTATCTACCTTTATTTTATCTTTCAATATGGTTGGTTCTATTCTCCAGTTTATATTTATTGTATAGTTTCCAGTAGTTTTAAGTACTAAGCCTATCGGGGCATGATCTGATATTGCACTAGTGTGGATGTTTATTTCTACCATATTATTAAAAATAGACCTGTCTCCCAGAATGTAATCTATTCTCAAATACGTAATAAACCTCTTCAAGAAACAAGTATAATTTTTCTCCTGAGGAAACTTTATTCTCCATAAGTCAAACAAATTAATGTCTATCAGCAGTTCCTTTATCATTCTTGAACTAGATACTATGGATTTCTTCAAATTTCCCTTGACTCTACACAATCTATCTTTCTCTGGATGCAACGCATAGTTGAAGTCTCCACAAAAAAATCATCATTCCTTTTTTAAATTTATCTACCAACTTAAAAATGTATTTTTTATAAATTTCTATTGTTTATAATTTGGCGCATATACGTTAGCTATTGTATATAAGTGGTTGTTAATATATCCCATCCAAATAATGTATCGTCCAGCATCGTCAATTTTCTGAAATTCATCTTTGCTGAAACATATAGACACACCTCTAGCTTTACTGCTAAATGTTGAATTAATTTTTGTGCAAGAATCTCTTATTTTTTAACAAATATGTATATTTTTGTTTCAGATGCGTTTCTTGTAAGCATAAGATGATCGTTTCCAATTTGGCATATTCTAAAAAGGCAATTTTCCTTTTTATTGGAGCATTTATGCCATTAATATTATGAGAAACTATTCTTAGAGACATCTATTATACTATATTAATTCTCTGTTGATCCTCTCTCTTATTCTCTTTATTATATCCCATCTCGTTCCTGACTTTTCCTTCGCAAAAACATTCATACTTTCTTTCAGACTTTTCATTCACCAACACATTCATACTATCTTTCAAACCTTTGTCTGTATTAGTTCTTCTATACAGTCTTTAAACTAGGGTATCTTTTGCCGATTTTCAGTAATGCTTGGCGTAAATCCAAGGTACTGGGATTAATTTGATCTAAAACTTTCTCCATTGCCTATAAAGCCTGTTATCTAAGCTTTTACCTTTCCTACTGCCCCATTTCCCCACTTTCTCTTCAAACGTAGTATAAAAGGAAATTGTGGATTTCATATTACTTTCTCTATAGCTTGAATATTTATCCCTACACCTAAAAAATATTTTTAAAGTGCATTTTAGTGTATAATAAACTCTACTGTTTCCTTATTTCTCCACCTCCTCTCCTCTAATATCTACCCTTTATCTACATTAGTGTACCCTGTAGTTTTCTACACTTCACAATGCAAATATCACTGATAATTGCAATTATTACTTTTAACTTGATAGGTTCCAATGACATGATAAAAGAGTGAATTTTCCCTTTATAGTTCAAATATTTTAACACAAATTCCCAAACAGTATTTTAAAGTGCAATCTAATAAACAATTAAATAGTACAAAAAGTGAATTTTCCTTTCATACTACTTTCCATAAAATGTAAATATTTTAGCAGCAACACATAAGTAGCCATTTAAAGTGCAATGTAATATACAATAGCATAATAAAAAGTGTGAGTTTTCCTTTTCATACTACTTTCTATATTGTTCAAATATTTTAGCACAAATACCCAAAGCTTCATTTTAAAGTGCAATCTAGTATATGGGAGAAAGAGAGTGAGGAGCAGTTCCTATCTATCAATATATTGACTCAGCCTTATTTTAAAAGCAAAGCAGTATGGCCGGGGGAAAAAAGTTAGGAACAGCACCAGGGCAAAGTGTTATCAGAAAATCCATATATGGTTCAGATAAAAACACTACTTTTGTTGCCATTCTGGATCCTGGAAACAGAGTCACTTTTTGCAGGAGGCTCTCTACCGCTATATTCCAGGTTTTTAGGAAATCTTCACCTTCTTTCGTGGATTTGATTTTATACCATCTAGAATCTCTGTTTATAGATAGCCCTACAGGCGTAGACCATCTATATATCAACTTTCCTCTTCTCAAAGATTCTGTGATTCTTGAAAATTTCTTACGTTTATTCAGAGTGAAAACTTAAATATCCGAACAGATTTTTATATTTTCGTAAAATGTCTTCATATCTTTCACCTGAAAACTGGCTTTGATTATAGCAACTTTCATTGATAAATGATGAATCTTCACAATTACATCTCTTGAAGCTTTACTTCATATCTTTCACCTGAAAACTGGCTTTGATTATAGCATCTTTCATTGATAAATGATGAATCTTCACAATTACATCTCTTGAAGCTTTATTTTTCATATATGGAGGAATCGGAATCCGATAAAAGGTATCAAATCTGTTTTCTACTTGGGAAAAGTTTGGAACCATAGACGAAAATAAATTTGTTAAATATTCCCCCAATCCATTCTAAGATGTTTTCAGAGATTCCTCTAATACGGAGGTTATTTCTTCTAACTTTATCATCTAAGTTAGAGATTTTATTATTTAAAGTAGTTACTTTCTCTTCCAAATCTAAATTCTGTTTTTGAAGTGTGTTATAATCTAATACCAATTTATCTATTTTAATCTCTGCCTCCAAAGTTCTGCTATTTACCGTTGTAATATATTTTGCATTGTCCAGAATTTGATTTTTCATTTCGGACATAAAATTAGTTTGGAACTCTTGTAACAGTATTTTCATTTTTGCGACTGTGAGTAGTTCCTCATCCTGTATAACTGATACTTTACTGATAATGCTTTCATTCAGGCTTCCCATGCTCTGACTGAGATTTTGTTCCATGTCTGGGGAAACTGGGAGAGGAATTTCCTGTGTATTTTTTTTTTTTTTAGGTAAAAAAAAAGTACTTGACTTTTGATGGTATGATTTTCTATCTTTGTTTTTTTTGTCTTACAGGCATGAGCTTTTCCTTGTTTTCTCTTTTCGATATAACTAATTCCAACTTCTTTAATAAACTTATAGAATACGTGAACAGAGGGAAGACAAGTTAACGTTTCCTCCAAATATAAGCTCTTACTTGTGGTGCCCACCCTCTGCGTGTCTGACCCCCTGGGATTGAAAAGCTTGTGGTGCAGCAGGCAGCAGCTCCCTGGGCATTTGCTTTCCTCACGTGGGTAGTCATTTTTGAGAGTTTAAAAAGGCAGGGGGGAGCCGGAAGACGGCAGCTTGCTTCTCTGCTACCACTCCATCCGCCACTCGCAGCGCTCAGACGGCTCCAGAACCCATTTCCGGTCACACACCCCAGTTATTGAAAAGCTTATGTAAGAATCATCAATTAAAATTCCTGATATTATGATTGTGAGTAGATAATTAAAAATCATTATTCTGAAAACCATACCCAATACTGTAATTAATAATAATAATGTGAATGTATCAGTTCAGTAACTCATCAGACCAAATTTCTTCCACCTCTTCATTGAAGGTTGTAATAGGTTCTTCTATAGGGTAAAGAAAACTATAAAAAGAAATCAAACTTTCCAGGGTATGTTCTCCATCTCATTGACAACTCTTTGTTTCAAGGAAACACCATCTGCATTGTTGTAGCAATATATTTCATGCACATTTCATAAGACTATCTAAACATATTCCTTAGTTCTTGCCAATCACTGCTGGAAATGTGCAGGGAAGATCTGATTATATCTGTATTAGTCACAATCAATAGAGGGCTATTAACAATGCAGACTGGTTGTCTCTGGCTTCAGTCAGCTGAGTCACCTTTGATAAACCACAAGAAGCACTTCAGTGTTCAGTGGATAAAAATAATCCTGGTTCTAGACACTGATATCCAAAGACCGCTTTGCAGCAGATTTTAGTTGACCGTGCAGATTACCTGTGAAAAATCTGTATGATGGCTATTATATAGGTAAAAAGATATTTAAACACTTTAAATGCTGTTACAAAACAAAAACAATGTAGGGATATACAAAGTACACATTTTGTTATTAATATGTGTTAATTAAGTAAAATAACAGGATCATAGCAGAGACAACTATAAAGTGCAAGATATAGATTACTACATATCCAACAAATGACTGAAGTGAGACTGGAGAGCCTCATGGTTGCTACCCGAGTTTTATATGCCTGTTGGACTGGTACAGAGAGTGGACCTTGCGTGTTAGTCCAGCGCCAGCCAGCGCCAGAAGCAAAACTGCAACTGGCCGAAAGATGTCGCTGTTCTGCCTCCAGCTGCAGCTCTATACACATAATGCAAGAGCAGATGGATATACACATATAGAGCACTCCAGTAATAAAATTAATTGGCTAAATATAAGATGGTATTTTTATTTACAATGAATAGGTGGCTTCCAATAAACAGCAAATTGGTTAACGTTTAGTGCTAGTTTTTGCCTTATACAAAACACATAAAAGTAGCTTTCTATTCTACCTCGATGGTAGAGTGAGTAGATATGGAGACTTTGGTATTTACCATATAGTTGTACAACCCACCAAGGAGTGAAGAAGTTGTTCATAACTCAATTTACTAGGGTGTAGTAAGTGGGGATTCATGAAAATGTTGAGGTCTTCTAAAGATGGCCAGATTAATGCATAAAATGGTATGAATAGGAGGTGTGATCATTATAACCCCTGATAGATTGTTAATGTCCTAGATAATGGTAGACAAGCACAGTTTGTAAGTATAACCAATTTCCTTAAAAAAGCCCACTAGAAGTGCCCTCTGGAAACAGGTGCACTCTAAATGAATGAGTGCTCTCTGAAAATGCAGAGGTCCTCGCTTTTTGTGCAATAGTTCTATCTTGGTGTGAAGAGGTACCTTTTACGTGTACAGTGATACTCTTTATGTGTGCAAAAGTGCTATTTATTAGAGAAGAGGTGCTCCCTTTGTGTACAGAGGTCCACCCTAGGTGTGCTGATATCCTCTCTGGAGGTGCAGAGGCCCTGCTTGTGTGCACAGTGGTGCCTCTGTGTGGGTAGAGGTGCTCTGTATGTCCCGGTATGTGTAGAGATGTTTTCTAGAGGTGCACCCGATTTTAAAGAGGTGAACTTTATTAGTACAGAGGTGCACCCTGTGTTTAAAGAGGTGATTTCTATGTGTGCATAGGTGCTCCTAATGTCCAGAGGTGCTCCCTATGTTTAAAGAGGTGATTTCTATGTGTGCAGAGGTGCTCTATATGTCCAGAGGTGCTCTCTGTGTGTGCAGAGGTGCTCCCTAGGTCCAGAGGTGCTTTCTATAGGCCTCATTCAATTGCAATTTGGCCAATTGAATAGGGCTCTATATAAGCACAGAACATTTTTTTACAGAAGTTTTTAGTTAGCGAATGTCTATCCAAAAGTAAGGTCTTCGCTAACTAAAAACTTCTGTAAAAAAATGCTCTCTGCTTATATAAAGCCCTATTCAATTGGCCAAATCGCAACTGAATGAGGCTCTATGTGTATATGTATCTGCTCTCTCGTTATGTGTATAGAGCTGGAGGCAGAACAGCGACAGCGCAATCTAGCGGCCAGGTGCAGTTTTGCTGCTACCGCTGGCTGGCGCTGGACTAAGACGCAAGGTCCCAGAGAGTGATCAACTTATTGTGTATCAACTAATTTTACTTCTAGTTAATAAATTGCATTTCAAATTATAACCTGGGTAGAGCCACATACTGTCTTAGGGTTTATAGCTACGGACACTTCTTGGATTATACCGTGACAAAGTCCAGTTAGGACAAAACAAATTGGGTAGAGTACCACTAAAACTGTGAAGCTAGCCAAGGTGTTTGTCAGGGCCATTGTATAATACCAAATACCAGCTGAAAGGTCTTATAAACCTAGTTTACAGTTCAATTTATCCCATTCCTGGATGTTTCCTATGTTTTTTATATATTTACCCTAAGTAGCTCCCTTACAATATGCACCCATTTAAGGAAGCATAATTCTCTGCTGTGTCTTGTTGCCATGATATGGAATGAGAGGCATGTTCCTTGTTCCTTGCACGGCAAAGCAGATGACAATGCAAAGAAGTTCTGTAGGTACCTTGAGTTGTGAACAAAATACAGTTATGACCAGGGAAAGTTTCATAGCTCTACATATCAGTGCTTATTGTTGAGGCTGTCAGGTTAAAGCAAACCACATGCCTTTAATTTGGATCCTCAGGGATATAAAATAGCCCAGATTCGGTATAGGATAGTACAGATTAGCTGTTGGATTTATTATTTAGTTGGCATTTATTTCTTACCAACTCTCAAAGCTAGACTTTTGATTATCCAGCCCTATCCATAACATTACCCATATTTAGATTGTAGTATAATATCACTATGGAGCAGGACCAGATCTACAGGAAGCAATTTATTGGGCAGCAGAAATGGAATAAAACAATTAAAGGCATATCTAAGTGTTCTATGAATGCATCTGATAGAGGAGAATGAGGAGAATGTATGAAAACATTTTGTTGCATGAAAAAATACTAAAATTAACATTTACAAACTCACCCTGGTGTTTGCTATTTTTTTTCAATTTGCAAGCTGCAGCTTTTGTTAGTTGACACCCTTGAAAATCTCTACTAAGATTAGCATTACATTCATAAATCATTTTGGCCAATCAGGAGAAACATTTGTTTTATACTCTGGGGTATCTGTGTTGCAAAGCAGCCTGGGATATGTAGCCTCTCTATTTCTTAGATTCAGCTTTGAGCTCAGACCCCACCCAACGATGTGATTCCACCCTGAAGTAGTACTTCTTGTAGTCTCTACCAGAAATTAAAAAATCTGTACCTGGCTGCTCTCTTCAGTGTACTTAGTTATGTAAGTATCCTGTGAGTGTGCAAAGCTGCATTTTACTTTCCTGCATTTAACTTTGTAAGTAAACTGAGCATTTCTATATAACACATATTTTTCTAATAAACACTGCCTATTTCTTACCAAACATTTGAAACCTAGGAAACATAGCTGAGCAAGCTTGGTTGACATCATAGGCAGTGGGGTGTAGGTGTCTAAGCAGAACTACGACAGTGGAATTAGACTGTGAGCTTATTAGAATCTACTTCTGTGCTGCTATTCCCTTCTTGGGTAGCCCTGCCTTCTGTGTCCAAACAAAGTGAAGAGCAGTCACCCAGATATCGGCACACTTACTCACTGCAAAGCCCTCCTGTACTCCTCTCAAGTGATTCTGCAGGAGACTGCAGGTTTCTCCCTGTGGCTCTCTGTTCATGGCTCTTTGTCCAGCACTCCCATACAAAGTTATCATATTCTTGATGGAGAGAGAGCATGAAGTAGGAAGGCTATAGATAGTGACCTACATTTGTCTTCTATGACAGTCGCTCCAATGCTTACATGTAGCTAACTACTGGACTGTACGGCAGTGTATTATATGAATATAGTGTGTGTTTATGCAAGGACTATTAAAGGCATATCTAAGTTTCCCTGTTTTTAACTTTTTCAAATCTAACACATGCTTATATCAGAAACACACATTACATTGAGTCATTCTATACACATACGGGTTTATTTTATTTTAAAAAATGGTTTACACAACCCTAGAGGCGCCGACATAGGCACCCTGTATCAGCCAACACAAACATTGCATTCAAGTCGTTTTTTTAACCCTATACTAAACTTCTAGCATGTAGTAGTACAATGCAGACATCCAGAGCAGTTGCATGATTCAAGGGAGGAGAGAGAGGGGAAACAGACAATCCCATGATGCTTTGCTGCAGAGACTAAATTCCCATGCTGCTACAATCTCATAGCTGCCTCTGATTGGCTACAATGAACTATGCATTTTATGCTATTTTAGCTTGGATTATTAGGGGCACTCCTTCTCAAAACCAACTACAGAAATTATTCAAACTTATTATGAGATTTGTTCATAAAAAAATATTTGTAGAAACTACTGATTCCCCTCTATCAGGTGTATTCATAATCCATGAAACTTCTATATGCCTTAAAACTATTCTATAGAGTGTTAACTGTGTAAATGTATATTAATACACTCTTGAAATATACCTTATGGATATAGATTAGATCTACATTTTAATTTAAAGAAAGGTTCACATGGAAAAGTTGATCTTAACAATACAAAAAAAACTGAAATGCAGCTCCAGCATAATCTCTCTTTTCAGTCCTCAATCAGCTATGAAGGAAATAAATGTCTGTTATGGAATCCCTCAGACAGAAGTTTGTGTGTGTTCACATCGCTCAGTCGTGTCCAACTCTCCATGACTTCCTGTACCGCAGCACATCATGCTGATCCACTTGGTATTCATGGCAGAGATACTGGAGTGGGTTGCCAGTTCCTTCTCCAGTGGACCACAGAATACAGCTCCTGGTATTCATAGGTGGTCTCCCATCCAAGTACTGACCAGGCCCAACCCTGCATGGCTGCAGAATGGTGTGACCTGTTGGTTCTCTGACTGGAGTTGAACCCAGGTTGCAGCCGTGAAAGCACCAAATCCTAACCTGGACCAATACGGAACCCTCAGACAGAAGTGGGGCATGCTATAAGTAAGAAATTATGTTATGCTCATTGTTTACACAATTTCTAACATTGTTGGATTGTTGTATACCTTAATCTTTCTTTGAACTGCATTTGGAACATAAGGTATTTGTATAAGGGAGGGGGTGCTTGCTCAAGCATAGGCATAGAGCAGCAATAGCCCTAAATACACCAATGATCATAGTCATCTACAGGATGCACAAGAGGTGTCTCCCTTACTTAAACTTTATAATAAGCAAACGCCGCACCGGAGTGCTGGCATGTAGTCTGTTCTAAACGCTGTTTTGTAGGGTGACAATGTAAGTGCTAAATTAGTGTCTTTTGCATTTTTCTTACCAACTTTTATACCAACTTTTTATTTTTGCATATTTGAAATAAAAAGAAAACTCTGTGTCCTTAAAAAATAAAATTGTTCTTCCAAAACTTTATGGTAAGGGGTAGCAACATGCTAGGCTGAAGATGTATTAATGCTTTATTACTTATCTTTACTGATGGAGGTTTTTACTTTTAATGTATTCTTGTACTAATATTTATATTTTTTGGTATAGTTCTGCAGAATATGCTCAATTTATAAAATATTGGCAATCCGCAGAAGACAAAGACTCACTACTCAGAAAGATGTAACATAACCGATTGTCCTTTTACAAATAATCAGCCTTATTAAATTGCGATTCGGTACATTTAAAAGGGCTCTATTTAAGCACACAGCATATTTTCTTTTACAGAAGTTTTTAGTTAGTGAACTTCTATCCAAAAGCAAGGTCTTCACTAACTAAAAACGTCTGAAAAAAAAATATGCTGTGTGCTTACATAGAGCCCTTTTAAATTTACTGAATTGCAATTTAATAAGGCTGTACACTTCCTGGTATGTACTGAGTTCAAGTGCTGATGCTGGTGTACTCTGTAATTACCCTTCCATGTTTTCTTATTCCAGTAACTGTCTGTGAAACTGGTTGGAATATGACACTACAGTGTTAAATAAACCATTTTACAATACCTTGTAAAAAGTGAATAAGCAAGGCTGCAGCTGCATCGTTCAACCATTGTGCACAAAAATAGCTCTAAATCAGAGAAAAAGAGCTAATGGCGAGGCTGACAGCTATGAGGAGCCAATCTACTTTTGCGTTTGAACTTTTTTTTTGAACATTGACAATCTTATACAGTTCATTAAATGACCACTGTAGTTCGAGAAGAATTTTTTTTTTTACCAAACTAAAAATATTATCAGTCATGTAACCCAAAAACATAAAATGTATTTTGGGAAAATATGAATTTTTGAAGACTCTGATTATGACTATAGGAATACATTTTGTGTTTGTTACATCACTTCCTCAGATCTGAATCATCAGGGTGCTTGTTTTGGCTGAGAGGGGTGGGGAAGGAGGGAAAAGAGAGAAATTGCAAAGATAATTGGATAAGATTGAATGTACATCACACTTTCCCCACCAATGACCCAGAAGCAGACTCTGCTTCAGGAATTGCAACCATATATCTCTATCTCACACACACAGCTTCCACCTCTGCATCATGGATTCCACCAGGGTCCAGCAGATTAACTTGCTTTTTTTCTTAATTATGCTCTTAGTTAGACTCAAAGCTTTCAAACAAATATTTTTTTTTCCATTGTGCAGTGGTCCTTTAAAAGTCTTTTAAAAAGCTGCCAATACGGTGCGTCTCCGGAGTGTCTAAAGTTATTATCCTTCCCAGAAACTGGGTGACATGAAGGAGTAGCCTGGTGGGTATATAGTTCTACAATATGTGTGTGTGGTGCACTAACCTAAAGCAGGCTGGTGAAATGGCTGGCAGAAGATTTTATTATGTGGAAGATTTTAAAAGCAGATGTCAAACCCTTGCGTTTTAAACAATCATCCCAATACATACATATACAAGTATTCCACTGGAACCGCTTCAATGAACTCTTACTACCAGGGCTCTCACAGCTGTAATAACTGTTTATTCTCATTCTTAGGTTACTAGTATGATAGCTGTTACCCTGTATCTAAAATCATAAATCGCTAATCAATTGCTCCGATTCCGCCTCGCTAACCATCCCGTCAAGCCCGCAAATGGCAAAAATCGAACAACAAGATAATGGTACCAAGGAGGACGCGCAAAGGGCTTAATGACATATCCGGAGCGCTTTAAAAGCAAATAAATTAGCAATACTGTACTTTTATTAAAAGGGAAAGTGACGTTAGCAAAAATACTTTATTTCATGTTTAAATTCCGTTATATATCGATCACAGCAATCAATGTGTTAATATGTAGAATGGAACTTGCATGTAATACAATATCATATTTATGGTTTTATCAATATTGCATTATATCTGGAATGTGGGTCCGATCGTAACTCGTAATTCAAGCCCGTAGGACTTTGAAATCCAATCTCCATTTTTCCAAGCCGTAATGATGACGATCTCTGTTTCCATTGGCGGAGTTACGGCCTTCATGTTCAAGCTCGCAAATGCTACATACAATAGCATGGTTTCCAAATTTCGCTATCGCCCCATAACTTGCGGCCTTGAGCAATTGAATAGCACCATAACTTGCAAACGCTATGGGCACGCAGCAGGCCTGCAGACATACGTCCTACTACGATCTATTTGCGGGCTTATATTTTTTAGAGAAGATGTTGGTGTTGATGCTGTAAAAGATTGAAGACACACAAAGAAGGGGACGCCAGAGGGGGAGATGGCTAGATGAGAGAAATGAAGCATGTACATGAGCTTGAGGGAGTCAGAGGGGCAATGGTTGTCAGATGTGCCTCGTCTGCTGTTGTCCATTGGCTCATCAGGGGTCGGACATGACTGCAAGACTAGTGAACAACAAAATAATAGCTGTTATCTGTTAGCTTGTTTTTACAGTATTATAAATTTAGCTGTTAAAACTACTTACAGAATATAACAATCATGAGTTCCCTAGATAGAATTGACATCAATATGTGTTTTTCTCTATAGTTATATTAGAGATGTCTTCATAAACTGAAAAATAATCAATTATTCTTAAGACAGTACAAGTAAGACAGCACATGTTATACCCTTATTGGTGCAAGAGGAGTTGTTATTGAACCTAGTTTTATGTTGTTCTTTTCCCACTCACTCCATAAAGTTTGTTCTTTTGTCATTCTGAATGCCATTAAAATCTTATTCTTTAAATTCTGAGCAACTTAGATGACATTTATGAAATAAATAATATGTTTAATAAAAACAATATGTATTTTGGAGAAAAAAAGAATAATATAAAAACATTGGTTGATGAAGTAGACAAATATGTGACATAAGATTTGTGAATATTAAATGACAAAATGCTAATAAATTCGACATAGATGAGTGCCTAACGCTTTTTTGTTACTGTATATTTTATTTTATTGTTCCCATTGATTTGCTTAATTGTTAGATTAAAATCTGTTTGGCTACCATTGGAAATTGTAAATGAAAATTGTATATTAAAAAGTTCAGTAAAATAAAATTCCATTCTGATTGGCTGAAATCTGATTGACAGCGATTTCAGACAATCAGAAGGCGCAATTTTTATTTTTTTGTTAGAGCATGCGCGGCAACCTTCATTTGCAGCGGGGAGGAGCTCCATTAGTAGCATTTTCTTTTTTTGATAGAACGTCTGGATCTTTTGGGAGCAGGGGGAGGTTTAGTGGCCGGAGGAAGGTTTTGGGGCCAGTGGGGGGTTTCTTTTGCTGACCAGCAGCATATGTTTAAAGCCTTTGGAACCCGCTAGATTCTGGCAAACATTTGCCAATTGCAGGTTTGGAAGCCAGTGCATCAGTGGGGATTGGAGATAATTTTTTATGGCTAGATTAGAATGCAACCGTTACGGGCTTGACAGACAGGGTTTGCAGGTTGCGAAGTTCCACGTTCCGTAGGCATTTTTCAGCCTTCCTGCGTTTGAACCCGCAAGTCGTCTGCCGGGAGGTATACGAGGCTAATTTAATAGCATAAAGTCCTACTTGCTACAATATGGGCTACGTTTTAACACGTAGCCCGAATTTAATGAGGCTTTATGAATATTGCACATTTCAGTGTATATTGCACATTTCAGTGATCCTAAAATATAATTGTGTTATGGGTTAAATGTGAAGATATAACAATTTTAAAGCATATAAAGCAATATCCCTGCTTTATATGTAGCCCCATGTTCTCCAAGACCTTACATAATACATTCATTAACATTAGTCAGATGAATTAGCATAACACATATTAATCTTCGTGTTGTGTGGTTTGTGAATGATTTGCCTAATTCCATGTACGAGTTTACATGTTTCAGCCCAGTGCATGCCCAACGTAGAAGCCATCTCTGCTTTCCATATACCAAGAGGCAGCACTGGATTACATCAGTGTATAAAGACAGGAACGGACATCATAAATGAGCAGCCCCAACATATTTTTCTGGGGATCAGTGGCCTTCAATGCAAAAAAGATGTTCCAGTGGTTAGGATTCTGTGCTTTCAAGACTGCGACCTGGGTTTGATTAAAGTCAGGAACCAGGAGGTCACACCACCCTATAGCCATGCAGGGTTAGCCCTGGTCAGTAAGTGGATGGGAGACCACCTAGGAATACTAAGAGCTGTGCCCCACTGGAGAAGGAACTACCAACCCACTCCAGTATCTCTGCAATGAATACCAATTGGATCAGCATGGTGTGTACTGTCCCTGAGGACACAGAGCTGTTGAACACAGCTGAATGATGCAAACACACAAGCTGGGAACACAATTGTCGTAAAAAAAAAAAGTACTGATTCTACTGAAATAAAAAATACAATAGGCACATACTAAAGAGTTATAATATGAGAACAAACTGATTGTTTGCTTTCTAATAAATACATATAAATATATATTCTGTGTTGTGCCCCACTCATTTATGTTTGTCTTCAGCTCTTAACCTATGTAGACCAGCAGATGTCAGTATTGGACACCTTTTATGAACAGTAGACGTAAGAACAGGCTACATGCCCATATATGGCATGCTCAGAAGCTCTGGTAAGGAGTGGTTTGCCTGTTCTTTCACATCATTTTCTAGGAAACCAGGTTGAAAAAAAGTCCCTGAATGGCAGCCCTATCTATACAGCTTCTGCTTTGGACAGAACCTTTGTGCTTCATAGTTCTAGGTACTGGCCGATTTCCTGAAACAGCCCCAAGACTTTATGTGTAAACAATTCACCACATGACTACCCGTTATTGCTGCTAAGAACATGTACGTACACACAAGGAAGTACAAACAAACAAAAGCAATGCACACTAAAATACAACAACATGAAGTGAGATTGTCTAGAAAACCCCAGTTTGTAAAAGTAAAAAGCAGACAAGGAAACTTTATGAAAATATTGTCATAACCTCAGAAAATATATGGGGGAAAGCATGAAAATAAAAATGTGTAGTTTTGTATAGTTTTGTATAGAGAACAAATAATATGGTATATTACACATGCCTTTTAACCACAGTTATAATGTTGGGCTGTCTTGACATTGCTTACTAAAAATAATATTTAAGTACAGTTTTAAATGCTCTGTAATTATAATAGTAACATTACGTCTAGGAAATCAGCCTCCTTAAAGTTCCCTCCTATATCATACAATGCAAGGGCATAGCCATGATAAATATTTATGTATCTCTTAAAAGGGCAGAAATAAGAAATATGTAGTACATAAGTGTCAGAATACAGTATTTCCCCAGTCCCTGGGTGTACGATATCATTCACAAACAAACAAAAAATGTGTTATTCACTGAGGTCCGATGCAGGGTCATGTAACCTAGTCATGTAAAAACTACATATCCTGCAGAGAACATTATTGATGACATGTTCTTCTATTAAAACATGTAAAAAATTGCCATATAGCCAATGAGGATACAAGGAAGATTTAGGCTACAATGACCATGGTGCTATCATATTTACAGCATGCTATTTTGGATAACCTCATTTAATAATGGTGAAAAAAAATATTAGAAAATTTTAAATTACAGTCTTTCATTTTTAACTACTCAATTCAGTTTTGGAACAACTGGCTTTGGTTCTTGACATTTGGCTCAATTACATAGCTCCTGTAGAAATGCCATTAAGGCTGATTTGGCCCTATGGAATATCTTACAAGAAAATGTACTTAGCTATTACATTGTAATTGCAGGATAGCTCACATGGAAATTGTTGTACTCATAATCAAACATAGCTTACGAGCACTGGCAATGATCCTTACGTTGAGCTTGAATTAGAGAGAGAGGTTGGTGTTGTGTTGCTACATTCTCGTTTAATATTAAATTCACCAGTGAATTAACCACATAGTCTACATACCCCTATATATTAATAAATGTTATCACTAATTTCACAGGCATTACTTCCTCCCTATCCTATCTACCACATAAACTATACCCACCTCCCTAACACACACCCACCACCCAAACACATAGCCCCCATACCCCCTTGTTATATATCTAGTACATACAACACACATAACCCTATTGAATACCACATACTACATTCACACCACACAAACCCTCTGCTACATTCCCCATGCCATTACTCCATTACCTTTGCTCTAACACTACTAGAAGACACATAAAAAGTCATATAGCACATATATTTTAAAAAATTACACACTTTTGTTGTTAATCACGTGAGTGGGCAATCAAACTGTGTGTTGACTGAGGATACTGTATGTCTGTGAATGTATCTATATAGACCCCCAAGGCAGCAAGGGTTAATTTTAGATACCATGGGAGTCCCTTTGGCTCATAGTGGGGACTTCAGTCCCCTGCCAATCTCTTATCTTTTTAACTCCTTCCCTCCATGGAAGGATGAAGGTGATTTAGATAATGTGGTGTCTATTATACTGCAGAACTGCTGAGGAGTCTTCCGAGCTGACAACATCACTGGTGCTTTTGCACTTGTTTACTGGAGGGTTTGTAGGGGATCTGATTGGAATGGATATGTAGCTTGTACAAAAACATCTCCCACAGTTGAGAGAGCCTTTTTGCCCAGCCATGTACTGGATCTGAATGGATTAGTGAGGATAACCAGGACTGGGTTACAGTAGTCAAGGATCAACATGATTAATAATATAAAGACTTAACTGTATCCAAGGTGAGAAAGGGGTGGGTTCTAGAGACAGTTCAAAGATGAAAGTAAAACCTATTTCTGGATGACAATGATAGGAATGACAGAGATAATGGAATTGGGCATAATTTTGATGCAGTGAGCTTAGAAATTCATGTGATCATGCTTTCATTCATGGAAATTTCAGGTGTTGAGGTAGTGGTGATTTAAGAGATATTGAGCAGCAGGTAAAAGAAGAATAGATAATGGAACAGCTGAGCAAGACATGAATATGATTAAGGCCAAGAGATAAACCTGAGTGTCACCAACTTTGAGACAATAGTTTCCCCCAGAATCAAATTCGAGCTCTGACCACAACTATATCTCTACTCTCTAATAGAATTTCCTTGGCTCTTTTACTGTTCTACATATTTACTCTATCTCTAATCTTGAATCTAAGGTTTCTGTAACTCTTTTCTATCATCAACAATTTATAAATTATATATCTAAACTTAAAATATTTATAATACAATTGTAAAACCCATCTGTTTAGGATAGCAACTATGCACTCACTAACATTTTCTGCAATTAGCTCAATCTGTTACTTTATTTAGACTCACATTACTGTTAGTTCAATATGTTCTACTTCCATCTGCATGCACACATTGCCCTCTGCCTCTCGATTATAAGCTTATTTTGTATCTTTGTAATGTAACATCATGCTATCCAAATGACATTCCTGCAGAATATGTTGTTAGTACTACATAAATAGCGAACAATAATACATAAACCCTAAAGAGCTTTTAGTTTGTCAACCTAGAATGAATAAGTAGAAAACATCAAAGGGCATAAAAAGTAGCTCTGCAGCAACTAAACTGAAAAATGTGGTAAGTCGGAAGAAAAACCCGAGGGATAGGAGGTAATCTGCAAGATGTAAGTTTGCACAACATAATTTTACGCTTGGACAATGGCTGAAAATGGGTGTAAAAAGTTTAGTATATATGTACAAAGTCTGCTACGTGGGATACAAAACTCTTACATGTTCTGTTTTTGAAAGAGCATGTATTTAACAATGAAATAGTTGATTGATTTTTGTTTGTAAAAATTAACAATCTGACATTATGTGTGTATAACAAGAATATTACTTAAGCTGTGCTATTACATTAAAGGACCATTGAACTCACTGTAAAATGGTCTATCACATATATAGTTGTGAGCATGCAGGTTGCTGCTAACGCTGCAGGCTTGAGAAGCGAAGGCCGTAGTTGCTGACATGGAGCGCCGAAGGCCTTCCTTGTCAGCAACAGCGGACCTCGCAAAATTTACGGACTAACGAAACAAAAATACGAGACATGTTACAACCCATTACGAACTCGCAAAAAACGGCCAAAACCCGCACACATGAAAAACACAATAAATACACAGGCGCACGAAGGCGCTCCTTGCCAGCAACTGCGGACCTCGCAAAAATATGAGACGCGTTACGACCCATTACGAACTCGCAAAAATCGTCCTAAAGACGCAAAACACCACAATACACCTACGGATTTTCTGAAAAAGAAGTACAAGATCCGAAAACAAGGACGCAACCCGCAAAACATTAGAAACACAATAAATACACACAACAAACACATAAAAAGCTTACCCACAGCAGGGGGGGGGGGGGGGGGGACCTCTGCAAGTGAAGTTACACCTTAATTTAAGTTCAAATTTCAGAGTTTAGACACCCGAAAATCACCTAAGCAAGAGAAAAAATGGCCGCCGAACAAAATAAAACGAGGCTAAAGGACCCTAAACACACAAAACACCACCAAACACCTACGGATTTTCCGAAAAAGTCGGACGACATCCGAGAGCAAGGACACAAAATCAGCCACAGACGCATACCACACATTAGGCGCCATTTTAGAACACTAATTTATACAATCCGGAAGTACACAGCTACCCTAACGGATTTGCCTCGCGCACGCACACTATTACACTACACACATTAATGACGCTTCCACAGCAGCTCCACAGCACTGATGCTGCAGCAACATGAAAACAGATTGCCAGCTCTTCAACACAATGCTTCCTGCATATATTACTTCACAATAGGTAAAGTATATTAATGTCTTATTTTATTAATTATTCATTGCCATACCAAAAAAAACGGTGCTCATAGCACACAAACAACCAAGAGCCTCGCAATGAACGCCGAACAATACCTGCCTTACAATCTTATTGCCGTAATTTTTTGACAGGCAAGTCGCTTGTATTACACTAATTTTTGCTTACATGCCCACTGGCTGTTGCATTAGTAATTAGCACGGTTCTGCACTGAGTGTGAGGCCCTCTGGGGAGGCTGTGATTGTTAGCAGCTTCCCCAGTACTCAGGTTACAGTGCACTGATCAGTTAACCCATAGCAGCTGCTTTCTGTTTTAGGTGAGTACCAGTCTTCCATGCCTGCACAGATAGATGTGGTAAGTTGCAAATAAACTCCAGATCTAAAAATAATATTGGGCAAACTATTTTAGGAACTTTATAATAATACACAAATGGATGCATTGCCTATCGTATGCAAACAGGGTTACATTTTTGTTTCTTGGGATTAGTGCATGGAGCAATACAGGTTTGTGGTTCGGGTTGAATGTGATTCATGATCTCAAAGGAGATATTGAGCAGGTCTGAAAGCATAGCTCAAATTCAAGTATGGCAAGAGTGCAGAAACTTCAATTTTCTGCCAGGTAAGAAAAAATTCACCCATTACATTTGTATTTGATAAATGTAAATAGTATATCATGAAGAGGCCATATGAGTAACATAAGCACAACATAAAAAACAGTATGAATATGACATGGAAATACTACCAATTATTGTTGTAATACATACAAGATGAGCTACATGTCAATATTTTAAATCTAAAGATTTAAAGATTTGAATATATATATGTATTGTATCAGTTTATTATTAGATTCTAAACATGAACTCTAAGTGTTCCAAGGGGTATGAGATTAGAGTTTACAGTTTTGTAGCTTGCCACTTTTATTTGGCAGAGATATGGTCAAATTCTGGAGAACCAAAATATTCCCTTCAAACTGAAAAAATAAACAGTCTAACAAAAACCTTACCATTGATTTGAATAGGGGTCGTATAGCTGCAACCCGATTGGTTGAAATATTGAAGCAGGACCCCTTGTCTCAGACGTGGAGAAGGCTGTGGGCAGTCTTTCACACATATAAACACGTTTTACTTTATTTTATGATCAAATTTGTGCTGAATTAAATGTCCCTTTAATTTATTTAACAAACTAAATCATATTTGGGGTTTTCAAAAAGTACTTTCCACAACATAACTATATCTATCAAATGTACCACATATCTTCTAGGTCATTGGTATATGGTTTATCTTGATGATGCAAGTCCAAAGGTTCAAAAGTCTGGAAAACACAACAGAATTATGGGTTTAGACATGCACTGCAAAACTCTTATGATGCTATTAACTCTGATAAGAGATAATGTGACTGTTAAAGAGTCTGGGGAAGTTCTGAGTTTCCCAGCACTTTCTTTTTAATATCTAAACTTTCCTGTAGACATCTAGAAGGTGAGCTTCTGATGAACATATCAGTGATTTACTGAAAACAAGGACTCAAAAAAGATACATAGAAAAATGTATGGATTGATAGATAATGTAAAAAAAACAAACAGGATTCACTAGAAAAGTTGCACATGCTCCTTAAATATTGCATAATAGATTTAATCTTTCATTATAGTAAATGGCTTAAATACACTTTGGGAGACAGAAAGATGATATGGCACATAGATGTTAGCTAACAAACTTAAGTATTTAAGTGCAAAGCCTGAGCAACGAAGTTGCAAATAAACTTTAGATCTAGAAATATTATTGGGTAAACTATTTTAGAAAGTTAAAATAACAAAAAAAAATGTATCAGACAAATGCATGCAGTCTTAGCCATAACCACTAATGTCAGTAACCACATTGGGTTTGGGAGCAACAAAGCTAGAAGAGCTGGTGATACTTTATGTTGTCAGATATGAGAACATAACTACACCTTTTTCATGTCAGAGTGGACAGCAGACTTTATTAGACATTGGTCATTAGACCCTGAACAAGCTCCAAGATTTATTTACCATTATGAAGCTAAAACTAAAAAAAAAATAACTCATGTATTCTAACTACACACTTTGTATGCCAAAAATCACACTATGAAAATCTGACTGATAATAAAATTCATGGTTGTTTATGGGTGGATCAATCCACAAGTCACAGATGAAGATCTTCATTGAACTGCCCTAGAACCACGGGAACATAAATGGGATGGAGAAAAGTCTCTCAATGCGGGAAATGCCAATAAACAATCTCCAGGGGGGTTTAACTTGTGGATTTTTAGACTGAGTTCTAATTCTGTGAGTCTTTTGATGTGTAATTGTCTCTACTAAAAGCCAGTATCTCCAGCCCAGTATTTAGACATTGAGTGGTCTCTAACTCTGGGCCTCAGTCTTGGGTAATATGCTGGTGCACATAATTATGATACAGACGGGCAGCACCGTTCCCAGTTCCAGATATCCATACCACCAGTTAATTAGGCCTGGGTCACATAAATGTTTTTGAATACAGATATCATAGACCATCTCTTATACCTATTCCATATACCATATACCCTTCACCCTCCAAACATATCCCCACCATCTATAACCACTTAGAGATGTCACATCGCCTTACCTTATTCCCCTTGCATCCTACATTTATTCTTTTTTCATCACTTACACACATACAGTTTTTATGCAGCTCATATTTCAGTGAATGTTTGTGAGACTGCGTGTGTTAAAAGTTTTTTGTGTGTACAGATTGGAGGCTGGAGATAGGAGGGAATAGGAGAGATTGCAGTAGATGGTGGCCAACGTATTTGGACGGCCAGAGAGAGGAGTGGAGTGAGGGATAGGAGATAGAGAGGAGCACGGAAAGTAGGCCAGCTACTCAGCAGTGTGGAGATATAGGTACGCTAGCCACATGAGATCCAGTGCCAGTGGGTAAGGCTGTTAGGGCTTTTGGTGAGAGAAAAGGGAGGAGTCCCAGGCTTCACGGCAAGAACAAGAAGGGGCCATAGCATATGATCCCCATGCACAAACCAGGGAGGAAGGCAGAGAAGAAGCACAGCTCCCCAATTATATTAATAATGAGCTTGTGCTACTGCTCTTTGTCATCCATAACTTAGAGCACATCATATTTGGAGGCAGAGAACTGAGACCTGGCCAGAAGGCTAAGATGTCACAAGAGAGGTCAGCACTTTGGGAGTGTACCAGAGAGACATTAAGAGCATCAAGTACTGGTACAACAACTGCAGGTCAGCAGTGAGGAAGAAGATGGTCATCGAAGTTGGCAATGTCCAAGCTACATGTGGTGGTCCTCCCAAGAGGTAATGGGTAAGAATGAGTTTGAGTCTCTCCTTTTGGAATTGATGTATTTGATCTCTGTAGTTGGCATACCAGGACTACAGGATACGGACTGGCTTGAGATCCTGCAAGGCGAGTATGGGCTTCCATTACAAAAATGCAACACAACCCATCAATTAATCAACCTGCATGTTAACAAGTGTGACAGACTGGGACCAGAGATTTGCAAAGCTCCCTTTTCCCCAGGAGGTGAAAGAGTTAACTCCTGGAGGAGTTTGATTAGTTCAGGTGAGCACAGACTTTAAAAGTGTGAGCCAAAGAGATGGGTGGTGCTGTTTTGTGGACTGCAGCCTAGCAGTAAGTGCAGGCACATTTATGGACTGCTGCTAGCAGTGAGAGCCATGGAAAGCCTGCAAAAGAGACAGAAGGTAAACTATAATTGGAGCCTGCAAAAGAGGGACACCATAGATAAATGTCCAAACTGTTGTCTGAAGCTGTAGAAAGACAAAGACAGAGATACATAGGCATGGAGCTCACTAGCAAGCCACAGAGTGGAATTTGGACTTAAAATTGAAAGTCCAGTAATTGAATACAAACTTATTGGACTGTTTATTTTTTGTTTTGCTCCATTCAGGTTTAGTTGGATGGAAGCTCTATTACTGAGTAATCTAACTAACAGTAAAGACAGGGCTTCAATGGAAGCTAGGCCTATTTATGGCTGTAATTTGTTTTGATTTACGTTTTGTGAAACTGGCTTCTAATATAGTAAAATTTGAAAAAGCATTTAAAGTCTCCTGTAAATGTGTTACTCCATCAAAAGTGTCAGAAACAAGGGCACAAACCCAATGGAAGACAGAAAGCTTGTCCCACAAGACATACACCACCACTCACTGATATGGCTGCATCACATATCACTGGCTGTTTCACTCAGCTGCCGTCTCAATTTCTGCGTAACAATAAAGCTGATGTCAATAATTTTCACATAATAATGTCCTTGAATGCACACACTATGTGTGATGTCATAAGTAACAAAGTATGAGAGTTATTGAGGTTGAAAAAATAATTTTAGTCTATCAAGTTCATTTTTTAGAATCATCTCTGACCCTTATATTATGTAAATTGTTAATAAGTATATATACACAGATCGAAACATGTGACCATGTTATTATTATAACACATCAATGTTGTAACAGAAATCTAAGTCTAAACCATGTCTACAAAAAGAATAATGCAACACAATGTATAGATTCACAGATCCATGACTTTGGAATTTCATGTTAATAATCTTCTCTAGTTGTCTTCTATTCCCTGACTATACAACACCTAATTTCAAACATAACATACAAACACTAGGCAAAGCATTGTATAATAGAAGGAGTAACTGAATATGTTATTTTTCAACAGCTCCTCTACAGACTCACCGGTGGAAGATACCATACAGGATGTTCCAGAAGAGAAGAGGGTGCAAAAAAACATACCTCTACTTTTTAAAATTTTTTATAGATTTTAGTTTTTTGACCATAGACAGCATGGAAGTTATATCATACTACAATTGTAGAGGTCAGTAACACTTACTATGTGTGCACTGTTTATATTAATTCCATGTTAGGAATCCCACGGTTTGCTTATTTTGTATGTGAGATTTATTCTGGTCTACTGACCAGATGTGATGCAAATGTAAGTGCTAGGTATTTTTCTATGTTGTTGCGGGATCATTAAACATTACACTCAAATTATTTTGAATGTTGCTTAGTTACTTTGCAGACCAACAGCCCTATTAAATTCCCCCAACTTGAAAACCTGTAGCCCGTAATGGAGTCCGCTAGATTTACGGCTATTAAATTGGCCTCGTACAGCTAACTGCAAACTATCTGCGGGTTACGTGCAGAAAAACCCTACGGTTTGTCGAAATTGGAACTCCGTTGTCGCAAAGACTTTGGTCTGTCAAGCCTGTAAATGTTATGGCGTTCAAACCGGTAACCCTCAAATGGAGCAAAAAATCCTACTGGCACTAGAGATGACCCACAACGGGGTTAAAGTCCTATCCGTAGCACTGTAAATGCAAATATCAACACACTACTGTACTTAATATTAAAGGTAAAGTGATGTTAGGTATTAAAATTAATAGCACAACATTCTCAAGCTCGCAAATCTGCAATATAAAAAAAAAAATTGATGTTTAATTTCCGCTATATCGATCCCGGCAATCAATGTGTTAATACATATAATGGAACTCGCATGGGCTAGAATATATTTACTGATTTATTAATATTGCATTATTTCTGGAATGCGGGTCCGATCGTAACTCGTAATTCAAACCCGTAAGGGATTGAAATCTAACCTTCATTTTTCAGTGACGTAATGATGACAATCTCTTTTACTATTGGCTCCATATAAACCCGTAACTACGGGTTTGACTAATTGATCATGTTCACGGGCACACATGCAACGTGGGCAAGAACGATTTACGGGTTTCGATGTTGGCCACGTCTGTGGCAGGCTTGGCTAATTGAATAGCTTGGTAACACCGCCGCATTTCAAGCCTGCAGGCTTTGCAGATGTACCTGTGCCGCTACGGGCTTGGAATTTAATATTGCCCCATGTCTCTTGTATATTGATATATTTTTGGTAAGGCATTGAAATGTATTAACTTTGTCTTTGTTTACCTTAGTCCTAGAAGTGCTGTCAATAGTCACATTATATGCCTTGTGTATTCAGGTTCCCTGGCTGTGATTGGGCCTATGTGCATAAATGTAATGAACGTAACTAAGTGACTTAACTGAAAATGATGCTTGAAATGCTTCTTTAGGATGTCTTTATCAGGTGTTTGGTTTTACGTCCATTTTATAGTCCTTGCATCACATAACAATTCTCAATAGGGTTTCACTGCTGCTATAAGTGGTTCATTCTACATGTAAGGTTTTTGCTCACTACAAACACCTGCAGAGTTTACCGAGCATACATAGCATTAGCCCACATTTCTTATGAGTAGAAGGGCAGTAGAGTTGTTAACATTTGCAGGTGATTTTCACTAGTAAATATTCTTAGGGTAGAATGTAATCAAACCTTAAGTCCCAAGTACATACATAGTCTCTGGTTTCCACAGCACATTCCCGAGTTTCCTATTGGCCTAGCTCTCAATATGGGCAGCCAGCTGCTGGAGGATTTGAGTTAACTGATGTTGGGGCAGAGATAATACTGTTACTAGAAAAAATTTTTTTTTAAAATAACATTAAATTCAAGTACTTGGTATTCCCTATAAATTTAAATTACACCAAATGTGGAACCTCTGTTATGGCACTTTAACTAGAGGTCCAGGGACATGATAAGCCACTGGCATACATTCCAAGACTAGAGCATTATAGGAACAGAGGAATCAAGTCCCTGATTAGGACCTTCCATAACAAATTTCAGAAGGCTGACTTGCATCTATGGGTGTTTTGAAAAGCTAATGCCCATAAATATTATATCACTCCCAGAAAAAAATAAACCAGTACAAATTACTGACTCACTCCCTGGGGGCTTTACCTGCAACTCTCTAGCTCTAACCTGTGCTCACAGGCATGCCAACAGGTGAGACTGAATCTCTGCAGTTTCCACAGCAACACTACTGAATATAGACCCCTGTGGTGGTAGGAAGGCTGTCATGGCGTTCCTAAAACCCCTTAGGGTATACGGGTTAATGTTAGACACCAAAGGTATCCTTTAGATTATCATGGTAAATCATAGGGACCTCCATAGTAACATGTTAATATTTGCTGCCATGGTTTCACCTAAGTTGGGGATATCTTGGCTCATAAGGCCTAGTGGTTATGAAGGTGGAATCCCGGGGAATCACCTAGCACATATGAGGTAGCAGTGTTAACCCCTTCTGTTGTATTTGAGCAATCATGCCTCAAACCTGACACAATTAGGTTTTTTAGTGACGGATTTAAAGACCCTAAGCTTTTCTGATGCATTTGTCTTCCTTTTCATGGGGTTGATAGTATCTGTAGGCTTTTTTAAATCTGGGGCGCTCAGCAATACTTCTGAACAAACTTCAGCGAATAATTGTTATAGAAGACGTGACAGCGATTTGTAAAATAGTTATGGTACAGATACAAGGGGCTTATGATATCTGGGACATTTAGAGCAGCCAGATAGCATTTCTCAGAGGTTAGATTTATGTGTATGATGTGATAGCTTGGTGATTTACGAATGAACTTCACTTGGTTCAATTCCTACTGGAGCCATAGAATGGAGGCCTAAGTGTGTCCCTTCTCTAGCCTTCTCTAGGGCCAAACCATAATCTGAATGATACAAGCTTGACTAACTCATAAACACATTGAAAGACTGCACGCTATTATAGCAGTGCTAATGCAATATCTTATAAGAAACCCCCAGTATAAGTGGTTTTATATAAGATGTATGTGTGGAAGCTTATTTTCCTTATTGAGTAGGTCTGAAATGGTACATTAATCTCTGCACTTTTATAACAGAAACAACTGACCTTGTTTATCTGCTGAGCCCATAATAGCATTAAATAGATAGTAACCTGAAGAATGGTACTTTTAACTAAAACAGATTTTCCATTTTAAGTGCTAGACATTATCAAGGTTGTTTTGGAGTAGTTAGGTTTAATTTTTTAATTTTTTTTCAGTCACTTCCTCTCATGGCCTAGTTATTTTGCTGATCTGGAGCCTCATTAAATTTGGGGCTCGCAAACTCGATTGCCTACAGCCAAATGCCTTCAACTGAGTTGCAGACTCCATTTGGTCTCCGATTGCAATGCTATTCAAATGACCGGGGCCGCAAGTTAGGTGCCGGTCACAAAATAGGAACACCATGCCGTCGGAAGTAGCATTTCCGGGCTTGAACAGGTTAGGTGAGCAAGCCCTTAACTCCCGATGCAGAAACAGCCAGTGGAAACAGACATTGTCATCATGTCCAAACTCCAAGCCCTTAACTTGTAAGTGAAGGCTGTAGGACTTTGAAATCCGACCTCCATTTTTCAAAGTCGAGAACGTCACATTGATTGCTGTGATCGTTATAACACAAGAATTGAACATGAAATAAAGTATTGGAGAATGTTGTGTGGAGAATGTTGTGTTTTTAATTCTAAGACCTAACATCACTTTCACTCTGAATAAAAGTACAGTATTGCTTTTTCATTTGCCTTTAAAGTGCTCCGATTTGTCATTAAGCCCTTTGCGAGACCTCCTTGGTACCATTAACTTGTGGTTAGATATTTGCCATTTGCGGGCTTGACGGAGTGGTTAGCGAGAGGGAATCGGAGCAAGTGAATATCGATTTTAGCTTTGCAACCATGAAAGATCAACGGCTTGGAGGGCATTAACTATTTGGGACTCTAACAGACTGGGTTGCTAATAACAAAAGCTATCAAAATGGACATGAGACTTGTTGTAAAGACTGTGAGGTGTGGTTTTTATGTTTAATGTAATGTGGGTCACAATAATTAATGTCGGGTTACTATGCGATGCTATATGCACTGTAATAATGCAATTTTACCGATAACTAACAGAGATACACTTTATACAAAAACCTCTCTCTGACCTCAGATAGTCATAAAGTTTGAAGTTAGTTTATTGCCTTTCTGGGGTTGTAAAACAGATCAGATCTGAAGACAGGGGAAATCTGATACATAAACCTTTACATCACAGCAAAACCAGAGGGGGTTTGGCTAAAGAAAGTGGGTAGGGGGAGATGTGGATTCATTGTCTGGGTTACAATGTGTCTAAAAGGTACAATAAATGGTCAGTCTATCTCTACACTAATTTAATGGTGTTGTTCATCTGATTTTTCTGCTTCTCCATGAATGATGTTCTGATCTGAATTGCTGGGTGCTGAGAGGAATAGAAAGTCACATCTGGAGATTGTTCCTGTAAGCTAAGGCTGGAGAATTAGGGATAAGTGGACCCCTCATCTGAGTTAGGACATGTATTGATAGTTTTTTTTTTTTGTATAAAGTTATATACTGTCAATATAGGACTCCAGCTGGTAAGATTATTGCTAAAATAGATAGGACCTTAGTTTATAATATTTTAGGTTACTAGAGGGAGTTCCACATAGACACATGTTCCATAATAAGAACAAACACATATAGGAAAGTGTTATATTTGTATGCAAAAGATTAGAGAAGTAGTATTTTTTTGTACAATTCTATATACAGTAGAAGTAGTTAATTGGTTCCAGAAGACACAACGGATGGCAAAAATGAGGAGTACCAAGCTACTTTTTGTTTCTTCCGAAGAGACGCAATGAGTGCCAAGCAAATGTAAGAGCTGAAGCAATTTTCCCACATTGAAATGGGTTGAATACCGAATTCAACTTTGTTTTGAAGTCAACTGCCAAGGTGTACATGGTTTCTATGCTCCTTGTGTAAGCCATTAATTAGAAAAAATGCCCAATCAGAATGCAGGATAGAATTGGCAACTCATAAAATGTTACTTCTGGCTTCTATGTTTTTGGTAATTCTATATATCTATACATAGTTGATTCTCTGGCTCCTTCGAAAAGACTGACTGAATCCTCAGTGTAACATACTTTTCTCAACCAAAAGTTCCTGAGACACAGAATATGTGTTTCGCCACTTGAATGCTTTCATACAGTGGGTGTTTAGTTGTGTTTGACTTTCTGTGACCACTATGGACCACATCTTGTGCCTGGTTGTGCTCGTCCATAAGGTTGTCTTGGCAAAGATACTGGAGTGGGTTTCCAGCTCCTTCTCCTGTCTCACCTCTCTGCTACGAACTGCCCCTCTTAGATGACCCTTAATGGTTTAGCTCACAGCTTCATTGAAGTACACAAGCACTTTCAATACAAGGTAGCGATCCAGAAGGGAAATTACTCATAGACTTGACTAAAAATGGTCAGCCCTCTGTTAAAAGGTTTACAATATAAATGTGTCATACTGTGTATATTTCACATATAGAGGTTTCACTTGGCTGGACTTTTCCCGTAAAGGATAAATGTAGTACATTGCTCTATGATTTCCCTGAAAATGGAAAAGTTGAAGATAAAAGAGATTATATAACATTTAGGTTTAGAGCAAAGCTAAACAGACAATAGTTATATGAAGCGTTAATATCATGCCTGTAGGCCGCTCACTCCATATACTAGGTATTCAGTAGAGTAATAACTGAGCTTTCCATTAAACTAGAACAAAAAGCTGGGTGTGTTGTGAAACTCCCTCTCCATGTTGCTTTGCCTCAGATCAAAGTAAACACGTCACAATCCAGCAGTGAGACGCGGCTAGGCCCTAAGGCGTGCGTGCGGCCCAGCCCGGTTACCAAGGAGACAGGGAGTGTCTGGAACTGATCCATCAACAGCTCCATTCACCTGCGCTTTGAAACTCGCAGCAGACACCGCCCCTCCCTCTTGTACGCGGCACCCGGGAGGCCATCTTGTACCCGGGAAGCTGAGGGGGGGACGCGGCTAGACAGGCGGAGGCCATTTTGTTTTCAGATCGGCATTCATCGTTTGTAATTACTATATATCTCGGGAAAGTGTAGTTCGACTGTCATTGAGAACAAATACGACGTTTACGACACAACTTTTATATCAGAAGATGTATTTATTAGTGTTATTATTGTGTTTTCCGTGATCGAGAAAATAACAGATACACATTACTTCAGCGCTCACCACTTTTCCCTGGCTAAAGATGGCCGCTGACTAGATGGCGGGTATGTCACGCAGACAGTTGTGTCACGTGAGGTGGGCTGGCTTACATCGCTGCTTTCTGACGTAACCGCCCCGCCCAACTGATTGGTTCACCTCAGCGCTACTCCCAGAGTGCTGCGCGCTAGCGGAGGAGGGCATTTTGTGGCGAGGGAGACGGAGAGAGGGGGGAGCAGGAAGAAGATCTCACAAGATGGCGGTTTAAGGAAGAGTGGAGGGCTGCGGCTGGAATAGAGGGCTATTATAGGGATTGGTGAGCGAGCGAGGATCCGTGCGGCTCTACAGAGCCAGTCATCACTCCCAACAGAGGGACTGGTATAGAAAGAGGGGGAGCGGGCCTCCTATATACACTGCTCCCCTTGACCTCCGGTTGAACAAAGGAACCAGCGGTGGATCGACACCCCGGACTACTGCTGTAACTCACACGGCTCGCACATTTCTCTGGTCGGGGCTGTTATATCTGTGGGGTGTTCCCCCTCTCTTTCATCATGGCGAGCAGCAGCGGCTCCAAAGCAGAGTTCATTGTCGGGGGGAAATACAAGCTGGTGAGGAAGATCGGGTCAGGATCATTCGGGGACATTTATCTGGCGATAAACATCACTAATGGCGAGGTGAGTGAGACGTGAGCAGGGCGGCACCGAGCCTTCCGATTGTACACGGGCGATAGTGTACTGTACCCCGTATGTAATATGTGTAAATCTATCGTAGTACATCTGAGTACCTGTGCGGAAATAATCTGATCATTGTGGATCTCAAAATGTCCCCATCTATATTTGTATACTCACAGACCCCCTCCCACCCATGTATACGACGCCTGATAGATGTGTGTTATATATATATGTCAATCACTCTGGATTTTCTGCAATGGTTGATCTGATATTTTATGTTTTGCCTTCTACCTAATTTCAAGCCCATCTGAATTATATTGTGTGCGTATACACTTTGGCCTTGTCTGGATTGTCTTCAGGCTCTAGATTTGCGTCAGAGGTTATGTATCCCCAGTAATATAAGGCCACCTCGTTGTCTGGCTACACTAATATATTTGTATGTGTGTATCTATATCTTGGGTGATTAGGAACACTACTTAACCCATATTCTCAGTGCCAAGCCATTAATGTGTGTGTGTGTGTATAAAATATATATATATATATATATTACACATGCCACTCCCTAGTGCCAGAGCTGTTCATGTTGGACGTTTCGCTTTCCACACACTATGTTAGCCATATCTATCAGCTAAAGACAAATGTGCTGAAATATTGTTCCAAAGTCTTGTTTCTGTATTGCAGATCAGCAATCCTAACCGATAATTGGCTTTTTTTTTTTGTTCATTACTCCTACATAGTTTACTCCCATTTCACAACCTGCTTTATTATCCTCAATTTAGTATTTTGTGAGTCCATTACACTTACCTGTAGTCCAGGTAAGGCTGCTGGCTTTGGGTGCAAGAATGTGGATTGCCCCAGGAAACTCCTGAACAGCTGGTAAATCAACCCACATAACAACCTATTCTGTAATCTTAAGAATACACTAGATTTATTATTCCTTGTCTCATAAGTGTACTACACTGAAAACCAGTTCAATGGCCACATCTACTATCTACTTCATGTATTATAATTCACAACTTGCTCTGATTTATATATATTTATATATATATATATATATGTATATATATATATATATATATATATATATATATATATATATATATATATTACACACTCTCTATTTTCTGACTCTTAAGATTCACTTATGTCACTCAACCCCTCAAATTGTTTGGATATTCCTGATAAACACTATTTACCTTAAAGCAACCACAAGCCGTGGACCGATTTTTAGAAATATAGGTACAATAAATAAAAGGTTTGGCATTTGCTGTAATATATTAGAAGCCATTGTTTATAGGCTATGTCAATCTCTGTTAAATGGTGGCCACAGTGGAGAATATAATGGCTAATTATTACAAACTGTTCTCAATCTAATTTGATCTTAGTCTTGTTATCACAAAAACTAAGTCCTATAAATTATAAAAAAATGACCAAGGTCCCCCATTTAAGATACTTTTGAAATACTCATTTTAAGCCACATACATACTACTTGTTTGTTTTTACATGTGGCTTATATTTTTCATAAGGGAAGTAGATGCCACAACCTTTTTTTTTTGGGGGGGGGGGGGGGGGGGGTTGAGTATTGTCTGAGCTACAAAGCTGATAATTTTGTAAGTCAAGAAAGCAATTAAATATTTAAAACCTCTTTTTTTTGTAATGTGTGATTTACATTTTGGGCTACAGGGCTTCCTCTTTCAAAACACCAACTTTCAACAAGGGTTTAAAAAATCTATATGAAACCAAACTTTCCTTAAGACAGTTGTTGACAAGTGGATTTAAACTTAGGAGACCAGAAGGTTGGGTTGGAGCTAGCCAAACATTCTTTAGAAGCCCAGTTATGGACTACGTAAAAAAATATGTGTACAATAGCTAACAAGTTAGCAGTTACATTTTAGAGTAATGGACTCATTGATTTGATTAGCGATGCTTTAGTAGTAAATGAACAGTGTTTGCATATAGATGTGTACAATTACTGGAAATGTTAGGAGCCAGAAGTTAAATTTTAAGATCTATGCTTCCCTGGATTTGTCAAGCCCAAGTTGGCCAACATTTGTTATCAAGAGTTGCTTTGTGTTTGTTCCTTCCTTGTGTCTGACTGGATTTCTTTTCATGTCCCTACAGGAGGTGGCAGTAAAGCTGGAATCACAGAAAGCCAGGCACCCACAGTTGCTGTATGAAAGCAAACTGTACAAGATCCTGCAAGGGGGAGTTGGCATTCCACACATCCGGTGAGACATTATATTCCATTCAACCACAAAGAAACATTACATTGGTGGTTGTATTTTATTCTAATAAAATATGATAAACCATGGATATTTTTAACTACGGATTGAAAATGTCTTTAAAAAAACGTAGCCTATTATAATAACACCTTGGTGAAAATCATGGAGTGTTTACTCTTCACAGTTCCTGGAAACTTAAAGCACTGAAGGGCAACAAAGTACAACTGCTGAAGATGTGTTTCTAAAAATAAGGTGACTGAAACACATGCTGCTTGCCTTCCATGCAAGGATTATGTGATGGCTGTATCATGAGATCTTTATACAAGTAATGATAATGAACGCTTCCACAAACTGTATAGATCTAATTCAGCAGACCTGATGATAACACATGTTGTGATGGAGAAAAGCTCAGTGCATTTCATGGCTTTAGTTCCTATGTCTCCAGTAAGACATTAGACTTTAGTCCAGTTAGCGTTTTTAAGTATGTAATGGAAGCTATGCAGGTTTTTTTTAACACTGTTTGCTAATGGTATCCCAAGTTTAATACTTAGTAGAGTGGCACTGTTTTTTAAGTCGCAAGTGTATCGATTATAGTAGCCCCTGCACAATGTGCCATGTTATAACCACATCCCATAGGACAGGCATTGACAAATATCTGAAAAGTAGTAGCCATCCTAGTTAACTTAGGAACTAGCCAAACATCTTTATGAACCAGATTATGAGTTCAATGTAAAAGAACAAAAAATAGGTGCCAGTAGTAAACATTTTTAGAAGCAGTGACTGGGATTTGCCTGTCTCTGCCATTTTTTCCTAATATTTAAATAACCATTTTTCTTGCCAGATTGGTCTGTAGAGAACTACTTTCATATATTAAGCCACACATTGCAAGCATATCTAATGTCACTTTCAAGGAATAATTAATGTGTGGTCCTAACACGTTTCACTAGTGTTGTGATATTTTTGACTCAAGAAGGCTGTTTTTCATTGTATTTTTGTTTACATTCAGCTTGCATTACTTGTGCTACCATTCACAGACAGATGACGAACACATATTCAAATATATTATTATTATTTTTTTCTTCTATACTTCAATACATTTTCTATGTTGCGTTCTTGTGGATGTTTGTGAAAACAGTTACCCGTAATATTTTCCGGAAATAAATAATATTAATGGTAAACTACTTCCACATATTTTAAAGAGCTCTAAATGATGGAAAATGACAATTTCAACCAACTTTGTGTCCCTTTAATTTTAATGTGACAAAGTGGAGGTTCCCAATATATAAAACTTTAGGTAAGCATGTACCTGTAATCAATTGGATGTCTCTCCTTTAAGTGTAGCTGATTTAACTGTTTTTTTTTGTGGGGGGCGGGGGGGGGGGATTACATAGACGACACTTATTTAAGAGACACAATTTTTGTTACACTAAAGGCAATGGACTCCACTTGGAGTAATCTTTATTTAGTTATGCCCCATTAACAAGTCTTTTGTGGGTGGATCAGAGAGGCAAACTGACGACTTAACATGGCAAACTTCAGGTTACTTTTTACTGTAGAAAAATGCCATTTTAAATGTTACTGTATTTGGAACCTCTGTCACTTTATACTTAAACTAAATTTTAGTGAACAATCAACTGTTAAGTGTTGGATAACTGAACTTGGAAATTGGGTATTTTAAAGTGACACAAATTAGGTTTCCAATATGGCAAGGGTTTACGAATTGTTAAACATAGGAGCCAGGGAAGGTGATATTAATCTAGACATTTACCTACATTTCTGAAACATGTTACAATTAACAGTTAAACCTTTTTTTTTTTGTTTTATGAATTAAATTTACAATAAAATACACTGAAGATTGTCATGTTGGGCTGTCAGTCTTCTACCAACAAAACACTATTTGTACTGGTGATATCACTGCATTTAATTGCTAATAAGCCACTGAGGCGTTGAGTTCATTGTTTTCCATGCAGTTGGCTGCATTAGACTGGGCATGCTCAGACCTAGAGGATTGTGCATTTTTAATTACCGATCAGCCCATTGACTTTTTTTTCTGCAATTACCTCATTAACAAGTTAATCCTCTTTGAAGGTCAGTCCGAGGCTGGACGGCTCATGATTGCAACTTCAATGTTACTGTAGGAAAATGCAGCTTTTTATTAACATTCTTTTGATTAAGTACTTAATACCTAAAGTAATGGTGGCAAGCTGTATCATTGGAAAGGTCTCATATATGACCCAGAGTCATTTACAGTTGAATTGGTTCTTTAAAACTTTTCTTATTTTACCCAAACCAAAATGGTAAACTCTTTAGGAAAGGAAGTAATTGGTAAGAGATAAGTATTTGATATCACAATTCGTTATTACTTGCTATCTTTGGGATTCTTCCCACCCACGAGAACAGGTGTATTGGAAGCTCCCGGGGGTCACAGTGAATTAAAGTGGTGGTAAAGGTTCCAAATATAGCATCATTTTAAAGGAACGTCTTAAACCACCTTTGTATGCAACTTGGATCCCTGTTAAAAAAAACAAAAAAACATTAACTTATTAAAGTGCCTTTTTAATTTGTTGATTGAAGTATTTTTGGTTATGAAACTTTTTTTTAAATGTAACATTAGAGGGTTTGGTATGAACCTATAGAAACCTCTTCAATCTTGTAGTTTGAGCTGTGAGTGATGTATTTCTGGGTTAATAAATGTACCTGCAACTTAAGAGCAAGCCAAATACGACTAAGCAACATGCATAATAACACATTATTAGCCTACATTAAAATTTTAGGAGGCTTGTTGTTCCTTGGCTTCTGGGATTTGACAAACACTGTTGTATGTATAAATTGATATGTCGTATAAATTAAATATACAAATAAGCCTTTTTTTGATGCATGGCAGCTAGGTGCGAAAAAATGTTTTGTTTTTTTAAGCAGACTTCTAAATCAGGGTTTGGAGCCTTTTTCTCCTAATACTTGGGCAATGATTTCTAAATTATTATTTATTTTTTTATTATTCATTGTTTTTTTTACATGAAATTCATATACATGCTGTGCTCTGGCTCATATGGCTGACTCATTACCTTTTCAGCTGGTTCCCAAGATGTATGCATTTTGGACTGCTGTACTAAAGGACCACTGCTGTCTCATTTACAGTACACTTTTTTTTTTTGGTGTGACGTGTATAAAATCGATTTCTATTATGAAAACTCCTCATTCCAGCAGCTCAAACAAGGCAAACACTTGTACGGAACAGTTAGAGTATCACTATAGTGGTCATATAAAGGCTTGATAAGAAAACAAAACTTTTACTGTGCATTTAAACAATTGCTTCTTTAAAATCACCCCACCCCAGGCTATATAAGCACCAGATCTCTCCACCCTCTAAGTGAGGTTTTGTCTATGGATTGGGACACTCTCTCAGGGGGAAGTATGAAATGTAAAACTTTTGGAGGCCACTCTGTAAAACATACAAGAGTAGCAGGCAGTATTGTAACATGAGCTGCTAGCAATTCACTCAAATACAAACAAATGCTTATTTGCTGCTTATTTAAAGGACCACTGTTGAAGACACTGGTTTGTCAAATATGTACCAAATTAACATTAGTAGCTGTGTAAACTATGGACATCCTCTTTTCTGGGGAAAAATTTTATTATTTTTTGGAGACTGTTTATAAGTACAGGAATCAATTTTGTGTTTGTTACATCTCTTCCTCAAAGCTGAATGAGGGTGTGTGTGTTGGCTTTCGCTGAAGAGTGGGCAGGGAAAAGAGCTAATGAATTGGACACAACACCCATTCCCTCTCACTGGTCCAGAAGTAGACCCCGTGCATCATTCTCCTGAAATGTGAACACCTCACTATCACACACCATTTCCACCATAACCTGGATCTCTGAGCCCGACTTCAATTTTTAAACAAATATTTTTTTTTTTACTGTGCGTAGGTCCTTTTTTAAATGGTTGACAAATTAATCTGATATTTAGGAGCTACCATGTTGGTTGTAATATGGCCAGACATTTTTTTAAGAATGAGATATGAATTGTAGGTTGAAATGTGTTTAGTTACTAAAAAGTTAGTAGCCAGCAGTAACCTTTTTGGAGCAGAGGATCTCTGGCTCCTTGGTATAGTCAACCTCACTGTTGTGGGAAAATTGCAGGGAAATTCTCTGATTTCAATAGTTCTAGTGGAGCAAATGAGGATTAAGAGCCATTACAATCTAGTGGTGATTAAATGTAGGCAAGCACATACTAATATTGAGCACATGTCTGTTGCTGCTGTACCAATTCATAAGTCATTGCTATATCACTTTAGCCTTATTTGTTCTGAGCGCTGCAGTGTTGCATAGGTAGGCGGGTAGGTAAGGAGTAGTAAGAGGGACAACAGCCATGTTGCATACGTAGGCAAGAGAGTACTAGGGACAGATGCAGCTAAAGGACTTTAGTTATGGGAGAGAGAGGAAAAAGGCTTTCCATCTAGAGACATATGCTGACCCATCACCTCCACAAAGTACATAAAAGTTAATACATAGGTATATTACATACCTAGTAAAATCCAGGAACCGTCCGGATCCCTTTAACTAGTCGCTGCAGTCTTGAGTTTTTTACTTGTTCCCCTGAAACGGGGCTTGACAAATTCCTATATTTAATGTTGTGTACCCCTGGCAAAAAAAATAAAATTGTAGACTAATTTTAAATATTTCGGAGGCAAATTACTTTTTTTTAATTTTATTTCATTTATGCCCTTCCATTTTGTTGTTTACTTCAGGCTGCTAAATATTTTTTTATATATGTTGGGGAACAAAATAGTGAAGTGGGAGGGTTGCTATGAAATAGGCAGCAAAATAACATTCAGTGATTTCTGCTATTTTTATTTGAAGGTATAACCTCAGTGTTGTCATTTGTGCCCTGACAAATACATCAGCATAAGTTCCTTATTTTGAAGGTGGATACATAATCATACTTGTGACATCTATGGACTTCATGTTTACCATATAGTAACATCTTCCCCAATTAACTTTGATTGCTATTGGTGTCTTTCTGTTTTTGGCTCAAATATGGTTCACTTACCTTCCCCCAAAATGTCCTGTCTTTCAGATGGTATGGGCAAGAAAAGGATTATAATGTTCTAGTTATGGATTTGCTTGGACCTAGCCTTGAGGATCTCTTCAACTTTTGCTCTCGCCGGTTTACAATGAAAACTGTGCTCATGTTAGCAGACCAGGTAAGTCTATTACATAATATCTTTTTAGACTTTTATATAAAGTATTCTCCATTAGTCTGTTTTGGCCAGGATATACAGTTTGATTTGTGTCGTAATAGCAGACACATTACTCACAACCACTATTTTTACCTTTATTGGGAATCATTGCAAATATGTACTTTAATAACATGTACTTTTATACTTAACAATTCTACTTTTTGAAGTTGTTTTTAGCTGGGGTGAATTATCCTGGCTCTGTAATATTGTGGATGACAATCCCTCCTAGTAAGCCTCTCTCAGTAGCCTTCATCTATTTCATTCCATGTCTCTAGTGGTACAAGATGGCTATTGGAATCTGTGGAAAAAATACTACTCCTATGCAGTTGTTAAAGGTTCACTGTAGATTAGGAAAACATACACTTTTATAAATTATGCACCAAAAATAACATTAGCATCTATGTAAATCATCAACATAAAATGTTCTCAGAGAAAATCGTTAGTTTAGTTGACTACTAGTCCATAAAAACTGCCATGAGGGGTTAGTTCAGGGGTTAGTTCAGGGGTTAGTTCAGGGGTTAGTTCAGGGGTTAGTTCAGGGGTTAGTTCAGGGGTTAGTTCAGGGGTTAGTTCAAGAGCAGGGCAAGCAATGGGATGAAGGGGGGAGGTGCCATGTCCTGAAATCGTATCTCAATCCACCAATGAATCAACAAATACCCATGCAATCTGTTTTCAGGCCAGCATGAAGTGTGGAAAACTCAAAGAAAAAAAAAAATCTAATTTCTGGGAGATTTTTGAAAAAAAAATGACGTTTTCGCTATCCAAGATGCTCCTTTTTTAAAATCAGGATGTATATACAAACTTTACAACTGCCATAATACAATAATTTTAAATCTATTATGCCTAAATTCTGCATATGAGATGGCAAGGTTGTTTTCTTTCATCCTGATCACATAAAAATTAGACTATCCTTTTTTTAAAGCTTGCTAAAGAAAAATGTATTTGAAATAATTAATGGTTGTTTCATTTTTTTAATAGATGATCAGTAGAATTGAATATGTACACACAAAGAATTTTATACACAGAGACATTAAACCAGACAACTTCCTAATGGGCATTGGACGTCATTGTAATAAGGTTAGTGTAATGATTTGAGTGATGAGTTGTCATTCATGAATGTGTTTACATTGCATATATAAAAAATTCTGCCTGCTTTTGATTTGTTTCGAGTCTGTACACTGCACTAGCTTCTTAGAGGTATTATTTTTGTATAATGTTAAAGTGCTCTTCACATCTTATAGACAATCCTCACTCGCTCCACTGTACTTTTATAATTCTATTTTTCAGATTTGATATTTGACACATTAGTTTTAAAGAAATTGAGATGAAGTGATTAAAAGAGGACATGCATCAGGATTGCAAATTTGTAGAATTAAAAAAAAAAAAATCAGTTTAAAGTGTTTGTTTTTTTGTGTTTTTTTTTCTCTAACTCAATTGAAACCCTATTGGATATTTACATTTCTATCTTCTAGTTATTCACATAAAATTACCAAATATGGATTCCTGTAAAATCCATTCCCATGATGCATACCTCCTTTAATTACAACTCATGAAACATGACTGATATAGGTTTTAGAAGGCCACCCATAATGCATGACTTTAGTAATGTATTTCCTCCCCTTCTTATTATTATTATTTTTTTTTTTTTTAAACATTACATTTACTGAGCTAACATGCTTCCTTGACAGTATCAATATGTACAAATCGGGCAGACAGGCAGCAATTGGCAAATCAATAAGCATGCCGTGCACTACATTTTTTTCTTTCCAATAAATTTTCAACTGGGGGACAAATTTGATAGCAATATCCTTATTAGGGACAAATATACACCACCTTATTGGAAGCAAGATTGCCAATTGTTAATTTCATTGTGATATTTGCTTATCGTAGCTAATGTTTACCTTTGTTTGCCTGTATGAATGCCAACTTGAGGCCAGAACCATACTAAGTCAATTGGTTTCTAACCAAGGTGCTTGGTCCACCCTGGAGATATAGAACTAAATGTTTTTATTTTTTTTATTTACGTGGGACAGATGATTTAGCTCTGGACTTGGCAGGTAAAGCCAACCCCTATGGAAAATACTTTTTATTTTACATTTCATTCTTTACTTTTGGCTGTTTGCTTTGGAGAATACTTTCTTTTTTTTTCCGCATCAGATGGTTTGACCCTCTCTCTTGAAATTGCGGTTTCCGAGTTTTTAAAATTGTGTAATTCCACTTCTAATCATCTAAACAGCCTCCTTTTTTTTTTTTTTTTTCTGTTTTATTTTGTTATCCTATTAAGGATACATACAATCAGCCTTTGCTTAGATAAGAATCATTCTATGGATAGCTACAGTTAAAAACGGTGGTTCACAAAAACTTTTGTATTCAATGCTAGATTTTAATTTGACAATAAACTTTGTGGAACCGATCGTACAGATTCTCGTCCCTCCCAAAGACTAGAAGCTTCTGATTGAATCCTTTACGCAAGTACAATACCTATTTCCATGGAAATAAACCTTGTTGTGGTCATTTCATTTCTAGTTATATGCACCAGATTTTAGAGTACAATAGAAAACAAATTGGTGAAGAAATTGGGTTTTTGTTGTATGTACTTGTATGTGCCTCCCATGGCATACTTTCTTTTTTTTTTTTTTCTCAATTTGAAAATGGACCACAATTCTTTAGGTGATTTGAAGTGTGTATACATTTTTTTTTGAGAGAGAAAGAGAGGGGGCACTACTGAATGCACACCACATTGGTTCTCCAAGCAATTGGTGAGACATTACAGTGGGGACTTTGGTAGCTGATCTTTTTATTTTTCCTTATTACCCAAGTTTGCTTGTTTGTTCCCTTGTTTTTCCTGGCATTTACCCCTTACCCTGCAATATCATCCAGACCCTGGACTTGAATCTTACGTGCAAGTATGTTATCCAGGCCATACCTTTTTTTTAAAAAAACATAAATAAAATTTATGTTTTGGTATCTAATAAAACCAACTTAAAATAGTTTAAAAATTTTTTTTAATCTTGTTTGCCAAACAATTATATTAAATCATCGAAATGTAACTACAACATGGTTTATGCTTCTATAGGTAGGTTATAGTGGTATTTAATTCCTCAGTCCCTAAGTAAAAGGTTTTCTGGCAAAATAGTGTAAACAGGCAGACATTCCTGGTAATCTTGTTCCAGTAGACGTTTAACCCTTTTCCCCCAAAGCATTTGGCCCATAGGAGGGATCTGTAGGTGCCAAACGTTCTGCTCCTCTAGTAGCAAGCCCTGCATGCTTATCACTATAATCTTTCAGGTGACTAAATGCCTTACACCTCTTCCTTACTGAAGATTGCCAACTGTATTTAACTAAATTGGCTGGGAGTGGTGATTGAGGAAGGGCATTTTGGGTAATGCATATTTTGCTTCCCAGTTCCTTTCCATTACAGGAGCTGGTCCTTGAGTATTGGCAGCTCTTGTCATGAAAGGAGTACTGTAATTTCCCTTAAAGATTGCTAAATTTAAATGTTGCCATCTGGTACCACATCAGATGGCAGTGTCACAATTCTAAATGGCCTTTTCTTAAATCTGCAATTTACCTGAAAACCAAATTATATTCAATTTGGAGGGGTGGACACTCAATTTAGCTACCCACAGTTGTTTTGTGGAAGGAGGATGGCATTTGACTCCCCTGTTCTTTACCGCCTCGGTGTTGCCTGTCTGCGCCGGCCATTGTTGCAATGTAAGCAATACTGTTTTATGCACTGCCACCCTCTATTGTCTGTCCAGTGTTTAGAATCTCCAGTGGGGAAGAGGAAAAGAAGCATGACTGTTAGTACTTCTCAGGACCCATCTTTCTCAGGATTAAACCAGGTCTGAAAACTGTCTCCTATTCAAACCTCCACCCCAATCTCATGTGCTTTTTATCCTTGGTTTTTCATTTACACTTTTTTTTCCCCCTCTTATTTTTAAGCAAACAATTCAGGCCTTGCACAAGCACCTCTTATGTTGGCATTATTCAGACATACTTGGCAAACATGTAACATTACTAAGAAACCTCACAGCTTTTTCCTTATTTAATACTAAATGTTTGTATAAATATTTTTTGTTCTTATACTTGTGCAATTTGCTTAAGAGAATGAGTGAAATGTAAATCTTTTTTTAATTTAATTTTTTATGTGTTGCGATTGGTGCCACATTTTTTATTTGATGCAGAGTTTTTTTTGGGGGGGTCGTGTGGTTTTCACATTATTTGCACTTTATAAAATGTTTTGTTTGGTTTAGTAGCATCAAAATAAGCAGTCTTTTAGTGATTCTCACTAGCAACAGTACAGTAGTTCTCATGGGGAGACTGCCGAGGACATTTTTTTTTTTAAAATGGGTTAAAATATATGCATTTTGCTGCCCATACAGTAGTTTATTTTATAGCTAGTTATCAATAAAATATGTATTATAAAGTTTTAAAAGCTACATTTACTTTTTATTTGAGCTTGTGTTTTAAGCTTTAGCAGATATGCTTGTCTCCAGACTTTTTTATCATATGTCCAGAGGTGAGAGAGGATCTGCTCGTAATAAAATGGTCTTTATCTGCATCCTTCCCTAGCAGTGACCAGTGCAGGCAAACCTAGTCTGTTCAGGGATATAGATAAATAGATATAAATATTATTATTATTAATATATATATTTTTTTTTTTAAACTTGCATCAGAGTTTTACATTCCTACTTGTTCAGTCTTTCTGCCGAACAATGTGATATTTAGAAGGAAGAGC